>JAGQAX010000002.1:48972264-49643009 GCA_019142605.1 Cephalopholis sonnerati
ATACTGTTAATGATAATTTAGAACTTTTTTCAGCTGTTGTCTTAATGTCATTACTCCACTTACTAGTATGATCCAGAAATGTATTCTACCTAAAGTTGTGTGACTCTGAAAATACTGGTTACATTTGTTTAAATTGTACAACAACATTAGAGTGCCAAAATTATCACAGTACCCCGAAACACCCTCAATCTGCTGAGGGTTACTGACGTACACCTGGGGACACTTGTTAGCCTGTTCTAGTGTGTGTTCATTGAATGCTAGGAAGGACTCTTGCCTTGCCTCCGGAGGATCCTTCCTTGGAAGGACTCATCTTACCAAGGAAGGATCCTTGACTTTAAGGAACACCCTCTGTCTCATTCTCATGAGTGCGATTACTCAAGAACCCCTTGAGGGAATTTTGTCATTTTATACACTTGAACTTGAGAGTGAACTGATAAGAATTTGTTAGTCAAAGATCAAAAGTCAAGGACACTGTGACCTAACAAAACATGTTTTTAGCCATAAGTCAAGAATTCATATGTAATTATGACAAAACTTAAAACAAATGTCTAATAGTATATAATGATGAAGAGATAGCATTTTATAGCTAAAAGGTGTATGGTCAACTTCACTGTAACATCAAATTATTTTGCATAAAACACATTTCTGGCCATTACTCAACATCATATCTCAGGAACAGAAGGGGAGACATTTGGTGAGATACTGAACTGGTGACATTATCCTTGGGTGTCCACCTTGAAGCTGTGCTGATTGTCTCGATCTTCTGTGAGGTAAGATGCAAGGCAAGGCAAGTTTATTTGTATAGCACCATTCGTACACAAGGCAATTCAGAGTGCTTTACAGAAGCAGAGAAATACATCACAAACAAAAACATTAAAATTGAAACATTACATTAAAAACATTGGAATTAAAATAGAAAAGCATCATATTAAGAAACAGTAAAAGCCTAATATAAAAACAATAAAACAAGCAGATAAAATAGCTAAAAGTTATAGTGATTAAATGAAGTTTTACGGGAAAGCTGCAGTAAACAATAATGTTTTTAGCCCTGAGTTACATGAGCCGACAGTTTGTGCACACTTCGGGTGTTCAGGGAGTTTGTTCCACAGGTAAGGAGCATATAAGCGAAATGCTGCTTCATCCTGCTTGGTTCTGACCCTGGAAACACTGAGTAAACCTGTCCCAGATGACCTGAGGGGTCGGGATGCTTCATACCCAACAAGCAGCTCTGGGATGTATTTAGGCCCAAGACCATTCAGTGACTTGTAGATCAGTAACAGGATTTTAAAATCTATCCTTTTACACACAGGGAGCCAGTGCAGTGATTTAAGGACAGGTGTGATATGGTCCATTTTCCTGGTGTTGGTCAGGACTCTGGCAGCAGCATTCTGAATAAGCTGCAGCTGCCTGATTGTTTTTTTACTGAGACCTGTAAAGACACCACTGCAATAATCTAACCTACTGAAAATAAATGTATGAACAAGTTTTTCAGTGTCTTGTTTAGACAGAAATCTCTTAATTCTTGCTATGTTTTTAAGATGGTAATAGGTTGATTTAACAATAGTCTTTATGGGTCTGTTAAAATTCAGGTCTGAGTCCATCACTACACCGAGATTTCTGGCTTAGTCTGTAGTTTTTAGTGTCATTGAGGCAAGTTGATCATCACCTCGAGCCTTGCATTTTTGGGACCAAATGCAATGATTCTGTCTTTTCTGTTTTGTGCTGAAGGAAATTCTGGCCCATCCACTGATCAATTTGTTGGATACACTCACTCAGCAACTGTAAGGGACTGTAGTCATGTGGTGACACTGTAATGTAGAGTTGTGTGTCATCAGCATAAGTGTGGTAAGAGATGTTATAGTACTCCATAATCTGAGCAAGTGGGAGCATGTAGATATTGAACAAAAGTGTCCCAAGAATGGAGCCTTGAGGAACCCCACATATGATCTTTGTTCGCTCAGATTCATAATTACCTAATGAGACAAAGTATTCCCGATCTTTTAGGTAAGATTTGAACCAATTTAGCACAGTACCAGAAAGTCCGACCCACTTCTCCAATCTGTCAAGCAGTATGTTGTGATCGGCTGTGTCGAATGCAGCACTGAGATCCAGTAATACCAAAACTGAAGTTTTTAATGCATCACTGTTAAGATGCATGTCATTTAAAACTTTAATAAAGTGCGGTCTCAGTGCCATGGTGTGGTCAAAATCCCGACTGGAAGACACTGAAGAGATTGTTTTGGATCAAGAAAGAGTGAATTTGTTGATAAACAACCCTTTCAATGATTGCCAAAAATGTTAGGTTTGATATGGGCCTGTAGTTACTTTTTACTGAGGCATCCAGATGAGGCTTTTTTAAAAGAGGTTTAATTACTGCAGTTTACAAGGCCTCTGGAAAATGCCCTGATTGAAGAGAAGTATTTACTATCTACAATACAAACTACACAATTAAAAACATTTTTTAAAAAGCTTGTAGGCAGCATGTCAAGGCAGCAGGTCGTGGACTTTAAGTGCTGAACAGTTTCTGTCAGAGATGCATGATCTACGAGTTGAAAATGTTCTAGATTTATTAGACAGTAAGGAGGAACAGGTGACATAACCATGTTTCCTGAGGTAGAGCCACGTACTGTTTGTCTTATCCTCTGAATTTTATCAGTGAAAAAAGCTGCAAAGTCATTGCATGACTTGTTGGACAGCAGTTCAGGAGGGACAGATGGTGAGGGGTTTGTCAGTCTGTCGACAATAGTGAATAAGGTGCGGGCGTTGGTGTTTTTATTGATAACCTCAGAGAAAAAGGACTGCCTTGTCCTTTTCAATTCTTGGTTATAGATTAAGATTCTCTTTATAGATGTCATAATGAACCTGAAGTTTGGTTTTTCACCATCTGTGTTTCAGCCTGCCTACACTCTCTTTTTTTGAGCTTTTACCAGTGTGGCATTCCTCCATGGTGACTTTGTCCTTCCAGAGATAACTTTGGTCTTAATCGGAGCAATGGCATCCATAACAGTCATAACATTGGAACTGAAACTATTTACAAGGTCATTGACTGAGGCTGCGGACAGAGTTGGTGATGGTATAAAAGGCTGAGTGAATAATGTACTGGTGTTATCATTAATACACTGCTTTCTTATCACCTCTGCTTCATCTTTGCTAATGCCAGCAGGGATGGTCATCTTAAACAGAACACAGTAGTGATCAGAAAGAGCAACATCACTCACCACAACATCAGAAATGTTTAGACCTTTGGAAATAATTAGATCTAATATATGCTCCTTGTTATGTGTTGAATCTGTTACATGTTGAGAAAGTCCAAAGTTATCCAGAATATTCACGAGTTCTTTTGCACACCCATCTTTCACATTATCAACATGAATATTAAAGTCACCCACTACAACAACACAGTCAAAATCAATGCAGATAATAGAGAGCAGTTTGGAAAACTCATCAAAAAAGTGTGTGATATATTTAGGAGGCCTGTAGATAGTTAATAGTATTGCTCAACAGGAGGATCTCAACTTGTAAATAAAATATTGGTAACACTTTATAATACAGCCCGCGACTTATAGCGTACCTACCGCTCACTTTGCACGTAACTTAACAGAAGTACTGAGTAACTCTCGCTCACCTCCCCCTCCCTTTCCCCCCATGTTTTACAGCATAACTAGGCTACATCTTAGCGCATAACTCACGTTCCCTTAACGACTACTTTACACCAACTTCCACAGAAGTACAGAGTAACTCTTGCTCACTTCCCCCACTATTTCCCCCGTGTTTTACCATATAACTAGGCTGCGTCTTAGAGGGTAACTCCCGCACAGTTACGTGCTACTTTTCACCAACTTAGAGTTACCCTCTCTAACTTTCCCCTGTTACTTTCTCTGTGTTTTATCGTATAACTAGGCTGCGTCTTAGAGGGTAACTCCCGCACAGTTACGTGCTACTTTTCACCAACTTAGAGTTACCCACTCTAACTTTCCCCCGTTACTTTCTCTGTGTTTTACCGTATAACTAGGCTGCGTCTTAGAGGGTAACTCCCGTACAGTTACGTGCTACTTTTCACCAACTTAGAGTTACCCTCCCTCACTTTCCCCCGTTACTTTCTCTGTGTTTTACAGTATAACTAGGCTGCGTCTTAGAGCGTAACTTCCGTACAGTTATGTGCTACTTTGCCCGGACTTACAGTGTAACTCCTCCTGGTCTTCTTTCCAATCAATCATTTTAAGCACCAGGTATATTACATTAAATAGTCTACTGTACAATATGAGCACAGCCTTTTGCTCTTTGCAATTGTTACAATCTTGTTTTTTCTAAGTGTCAGCAGCCAAATTTCACCCCAATTCCAAAGATGTATTATTTATTATGGTTTGGAAAAATAATATGTTGGGAAATGGCTATACAGTATGGAAATTGGCTAATAACAGGCTGGCTGGTAGCAAACTTACCTCTCTAAAATGCACATCTATCCAAGGGTAAAACACAAACTATACAGTAATAAATCCATTAAAATGAGTCATTCAGAGAGTTATAAAATGTCTTTATTATGTGATTACACAGAAAAAAAATATGACAGGCACTATTCCTCTCATCCATGCTCCATAAGTACAGTAATTTTTATTTATTTTGTTTATCCTTTATTTAACCATGTGAGTCCCATTGCAATTGACATCTCTTTTACATGGGAGCCCTGGTCAAGAAGGCAGCAAACCAAAATTGCAATAATAAAACATCATAAAAGCCCGCTTCTCTGTAGTTAAGGTGCACCTCTAGGAGAGCTAGGGTGTACTTACACAGTAAGGAGGGGATAACAAGTGCCTACTTCATAATACAGCCCGCTTCTCCGTAGTTAAGGTGCACCTCCAGGAGAGCTAGGGTGTACTTACACAGTAAGGAGGGGATAACAAGTGCCTACTTCATAATACAGCCCGCTTCTCCGTAGTTAAGGTGCACCTCCAGGAGAGCTAGGGTGTACTTACACAGTAAGGAGGAGATAACAAGTGCCTTCTTCATAATACAGCCCGCTTCTCCGTAGTTAAGGTGTACCTCCAGAAGAGCTAGGGTGTACTTACACACTAGTTACAGGGAAATTAAGATCTACTTAGAAACTGATTACAGTTTGATGTGTATTGTATTTACTTCATGTACCTATCTATGTGCTGTTTATGTTTTATGATGTTTTATTATTATTGTAATTTTGGTTTGCTGCCTTCTTGACCAGGGCTCCCATGTAAAAGAGATGTCAATTGCAATGGGACTCACCTGGTTAAATAAAGGATAAACAAAATAAATAAAAATTACTGTACTTACGGAGCATGGATGAGAGGAATAGTGCCTGTCATATTTTTTTTCTGTGTAATCACATAATAAAGACATTTTATAACTCTCTGAATGACTCATTTTAATGGATTTATTACTGTATAGTTTGTGTTTTACCCTTGGATAGATGTGCATTTCAGAGAGGTAAGTTTGCTACCAGCCAGCCTGTTATTAGCCAGTTTCCATACTGTATAGCCATTTCCCAACATATTATTTTTCCAAACCATAATAAATAATACATCTTTGGAATTCGGGTGAAATTTGGCTGCTGACACTTAGAAAAAACAAGATTGTAACAATTGCAAAGAGCAAAAGGCTGTGCTCATATTGTACAGTAGACTATTTAATGTAATATACCTGGTGCTTAAAATGATTGATGGGAAAGAAGACCAGGAGGAGTTACACTGTAAGTCCGGGCAAAGTAGCACATAACTGTACGGAAGTTACGCTGTAAGACGCAGCCTAGTTATACTGTAAAACACAGAGAAAGTAACGGGGGAAAGTGAGGGAGGGTAACTCTAAGTTGGTGAAAAGTAGCACGTAACTGTGCGGGAGTTACCCTCTAAGACGCAGCCTAGTTATACGGTAAAACAAGGGGGAAATAGTGGGGGAAGTGAGCAAGAGTTACTCTGTACTTCTGTGGAAGTTGGTGTAAAGTAGTCGTTAAGGGAACGTGAGTTATGCGCTAAGATGTAGCCTAGTTATGCTGTAAAACATGGGGGGAAAGGGAGGGGGAGGTGAGCGAGAGTTACTCAGTACTTCTGTTAAGTTACGTGCAAAGTGAGCGGTAGGTACGCTATAAGTCGCGGGCTGTATTATTAAGTGTTACCAAAATATTCAAAAGAGTTAAAATTTCCATACATTTTCTTGCATTGGAACATTTCATTAACCAAAATGGCAACTCCACCTCCTTTCCTATCCACTCTAGATTCACTCATGAAACTAAAGTTGGGAGGTGCTGATTCAATAAGAACTGCTGCATTGTTATCTTGACCTAAACAAGTTTAAGTTAAAAACATAAAAACATAAAGCATCCATGTTTTCACAGACATGGATGTAAACTGTAAGTGCAACTTTACTGGTGCATGAAAACATACAACCATGAGCTGATCCTTCTAGTTTTTCACTTTGTTTTTACTGATACTAAAGTGATCAATAACAGGCATAAGCAAAATGGATCAATGGGGGTGAATTTCAGCATCACCCGTTGGTTGTAAGATTGCAAGGTATCAAGGTCTGCTCTATTCATTTCCCAGTTGTTTACACACTATTAGTTCTCTCAGATACTTTAGCTTAGCAGTTAGTAAATAATAATAATACATTTTATTTCTAGGCACCTTTCATGACACTCAAGATCACCTTACAGGCAAAGATAGAGACAATGACAACAGATTAAAAAGTCAACAAGATAAGGAATAAAGTAATACAAAACAAACAAATAAAGTAAAATAACATGAAAAATGAAAATAGTGGATGTGTCTGGCTAGGCAGATAGGAGTCCAACTGAATAGGCTATTTGAAAGAGGGTGAGTTTTGAGACGGGATTTGAAAGTGGAGAGAGTTGATGCTACATATGTCCGGTGGAAGGGAGTTCCAGAGTCGGGGGCAGAGTGGCTGAAGGCTCTAGACCCCATGGTGGTCAGGTGGGCTGGTGGGACAGTGAGGTGGGTGGAAGAGGATGACCTGTGAGTGTGGATGATGGTGTGGATGTGCAAGAGTTGGGGGGCTCAGAGGAGCTTGGTTGTGGATGGCCATAAAGGAAAGGAATAAGATCTTGAAGTCAATGTGATATTAACTTGGGAGCCAATAGAGCTGCTGAAGGACAGGAGTGATGTAATTGATGGAGAGGGTTCTGGTAAAGTTGCGGGCAGCAGAGCTCTAGACCAGTTAAAGTTTGTGGATGGACTTGAGAGGGAGACCAAAAAGGAGAAGTAATGGCTTCTCTCTCTCTTACTCCCCTGCTCTGTCTTGTTTATTGTGTCAAATGTTTACCTATCCCTATGCCTCTTTTTGTGATACTGTAATAATACACATGAAATTAATGTAGTTTATTTGCTACATTGGAGATGAGGCTTAGTGAATTGGAAGTGTGGTCCGCAGCATGGAAATTCACTTGTTAGCTGCTGTAGTTAGCCAGCCACCTGTAGCAAGTGCAGGACGACATAATTTAGCTTCTGCTAGCCATCCCATAGCCACCTCCATGCAGCCAGGAGGCTGGATAAATGTCCGAGGGAAGCGTAGTTCTATGCAAAAGCCCATGGTTCACCACCGACGTGTTCATTGTTCTAACTGTTCTCTCCAGTCATCAGCACCCCCGCTGAGGGCCAAAATCTTGTAAATGGCAATTCGATTCTGAGAAACCTTCAGATAGCAGTAACCAGTAACAATAGTCAAATGTATCCCTGGGACCAAAGTGGTCAATGTTGAATCAAATTCAGATGAACTCTTCTCATGAACACAATAAACGGGATCCCACTTGAGTCAGTGGTTCAGATCCCTGACAACCCACACTTGAGACCAGGAAACAGAGCCACACCTGTATTAATGTGGAGTAGGTGATCCTGTCAGGTACAAATATCTATCAACATGGACTACTGTCTATATAAATGTGGAGTGGGCTATCCTGTCAAGTACATATATATCACAATAATCTACTCCCTGTATAAATGTGGAGTAGGTCATGCTGTCAGGTAAAAATGTCTGTCACAAAAGACTACTCCTTGTATAACTGTGGAATGGGTTACTATGTAAGGTAGAAATATCTATCAGAATGGACTACTGCCAGTATGAATGTGGAGTAGGTCATACAGTCAGGTACACATTTTTTATGAAAATGGACCACCGCCTGTATAAATAGCCCATTTTCCACTGCAGGAACTTTTTTCATTTACCCGGGATTTTGCGCGTTTCCACCGACATAACCCAGGGAAAAAACTTTCCCTCAACCCCCAACTTTCCGTGAAAAAAGTTTTCAGATTACCCTGAATTCTTAAGGGGTGGGGCTTTGTGCTGAAGGACGCTGATTGGTGGAACCGGGCTAAATTATCAAAGACCGTAGCATTGATAAGCGCTAATGGTATCGGTTCTTTCATTGGCACTCTGACACATTTTGGTTTAATTCATTATCATCCTGTAGCCTCTTCTCTGTTCTCTGTGCCGGTGCTGAACTCCTCCACATACACACACACATTACACACGCCTACACGGCATGGTAAGCAGTGAACAGCCAAGCGGCCCCGGTGGAAACAAAGTTAAGATAACTAAAAAATTACTCGAGCCGACGGCAGCTACACTCTTTACTGTAAGTGACATTAAACCTTAGCCAGTAAGAAGCCAATACTTAATTATAGCTGCTGCGCAGCGATGGGTCGGGTCCGGGCGTTTTCAGGCAATTCTGAGCAACAAGCGGAAGAATAAGAAGACATCAAGGAAGTTGATATTACAATCTGCATTTAGCATCAGCTGAGTCATTTTGCAGGTTGCATCATCTGGAAATTGTATTGCAGCAATTGAAAAGTATAAGTGGTTGAATATTGGAATAAATTTGCAAAGTACACTTTTGTATCAGTGGAACATTTGTTTCTCAAAGACTCTTTGTAGTTTTGATGTGTCATACTCTTTCCTCTTGTTGGGTCTTGAACCCAGAGTCCTTGGCACTGTGATCCAGCTCCTAACTCACTGAGCTAATTGTCTGGAAGTGAGACCTGGTGTGTGGCTTCTCAAATAGACTCAGGAAGTCACCGACCGGGCTGCAGTTGTTGTGGCAGATTTCAAAAATAGTCAAAATGTCACAAATTCTATTATCTAAACAAAAATCTGACAAGACATAAATTGCATCTAGACAGCATGGACATGTTGGTGATTTGTTTTTAACAATAAATGATTTGCTTCACAAGAGAAAATCTGATTTAAAAATACCACTCTTAAAGTGTCTGCAGTTGTTCTGAAAATATACATATTGCATCTAGACAGCATTGAGATGTTGGTAATTTTATTTTATTTTTTTAATATTTTTGGGGCTTTTCTGCCTTTAATGGAAAGTGAGCATCGTGAGAGTCAGGAAATGGAGAGACAGAGAGGGGGATGACACACAGGAAAGGGCCTTCCAATGCAGGATTCAATCTGCAGCCACCTGCATTGAGGGCTGTATTTTCTTTCATGGAGCGGCTGCTCTACCAACTGAGCTAAACACCGCCTCCATGTTTTATTTTTAAGAATGATTGATTTGCTTCATAAGTAAATAACTGTTGGTTAAAATACCATTCTTGCATTGATTCTGATATGTATTCGTCAAACATCATCTACCATGACTCTAAAACTTTTATACATTTGTTTCTCAAAGACTCTTTGTAGTTTTGATGTGTCATACTCATCCCCCTTATTGGGTCTTGAATCCAGAGTCCTTAGCACTGTGATCCAGCTCCTAACTCACTGAGCTAATTGTCTGGAAGTGACACCTGGTGTGTGGCTTCTCAAATAGACTCAGGAAGTCACCGACCGGGCTGCAGTTGTTGTGAAGATTTCAAAAATAGTCAAAATGTCACAAATTCTATTATCTAAACAAAAATCTGACAATACATAAATTGCATCTAGACAGCACGGACATGTTTGTGATTTGTTTTTAACGATAAGTGTTTTGCTTCACAAGAGAAAATGTGATGTTTAAAAATGCCACTTTTACATTGACTTCAGTTGTTCTCATGAGAGCAGAATTCAAAATGTTCTAGAAAATTCAGTTTTGGAGATAAAATTCGGATATTTGCCAAACTTCATCAACCACGACTCCAAAATATTGTCAATTTTTTTCAGGAAGATTGAAAATGTATTTAGCAAGAATGGGATGGTATATGTTTACAGTAGTGTTTACAGTCAAACGTTTTCATGCACTGCAGGCTCAATTTTTGATAAATCAAAAATCTGAGAAACAAGTTTTGTGGAGGACAGTCTGGAGATGCTCTCTAGCAAGTTTGGTGACAATTGAGCAAAAATTGTGGGAGGAGATACGTTTTATAAGTTTTACAGTTTCTGAAAAAAACAGAGTGATGGACTTCATAATTTGTAATGAGTCTAAATGGACAAAAGTTTCTGCAGTACTGGGGCTACATTGTGGTGAAGTTTCAAAAGTGTAGCATGTATCGTTGGTTTGATAGGAATTTTTAAAGTTTTTAAATTTAAACGTTTATTGTGCCCCCCCCCCAGGAGGGGGTGGCACATGTCCTTGGAGTTGAGTAAATCTGGCATGGGGTCGGACATTTCTGTAAAGTTTGGTGAGTTTTTGCCCATGGGAAGTATGATTTCCTCGGAAGAAGAAAGAAAGAAAGAAAGAAAGAAAGAAAGAAAGAAAGAAAGAATTCTTCCGATTACAATAGGGTCCTTGGCTGCTTAGCAGCCCGGACCCTAATCAATACATGTGTTTAGCAAGCATGAACATGTAAACATGTAGACAGCAATATTCAATATGCTTCATCCACAATCTCTCATCCACCATCACTAACGTTAAAACTTACACACTGATTTAGACAGCATGCCAGTTCGGTAGACTAACTCAGTTTCACTCTTATCTTAAAATACTTTTAAACTTAGCTGCTGGCTGAGACAAACAGCCCCTCCTCTCTCTACCAGCACTATTTATAACGTTACCAGCCAACAAGCTGGCGGGGCTAAATACAGGGCACACGCTTAATCATCCACTTCATCAGCCTGATTTGAATACATTTTCCAGAACTTTGAGGTGCAGTGGAAACGCAAACCACACAGATTACCAGGAATTCTTTTACCCAGGTAAATAAATTCCTGGTAATAAAAGTTCCTGGAAATGTTGGTAGAAAAGAGGTTTATGTTGAGTAGGTCATCCTGTCAGGTACAAATATCTATCACAATAGACTACTCCCTGTATAACTGTGGAGTAGGTCATACTGTAAGGTACGAATATTTATCAGAATGGACTACTGCTGGAATACATGTGCAGTAGGTCATCCAATCAGTTACAAAAATATAGAATGGATTGCTACCTGTATAAATGTGGAATAGGTCTTGCTGTCAAGTACAAATATATATCACAGTAGACTACTGCCTGTGTAAATGTGAAGTAGGTCATCCTGTCTGGTACAAATATTTATCATAGTAGACTACTCTCTGTATAAATGTGGAGTGGGTTACTCTGTAAGGTACAAATATCTATCAGAATGGACCACTGCCTGTTTTAATGGGGAGTAGCTCATTCTGTCAGGTTCAAATATCTTTCACAATAGATTACTGCCTGTATAAATGTGGAGTAGGCCATCCTGTCAGGTATTAATATATAAATCACAATAGACTACTCCTTGTATGAGTGTGGAATAGGTTATCCTGTCAGGTATAATTATCTATCAGAATGTACTACTGCCTGTATAAATCTGGAGTAGGTTATTCTGTCAGGTACATGTTTTTTTCAGAATGAACAATTGCCTGTATAAATATGGAGTATATCATCCTGTCAGTAAAAAAATATACATCAAAATGTACTACTGCCTGTATAAATGTGGAGTAGGTCATCCTGTCAGGTACATATTAACCGAATGGAATACTGCCTGCATAAATGTGGAGTAGGTCATCCTGTCAGGTACAAATATCTATCACAATAGAATACTTCATGTAAAAATGTGGGTAGGTCATTCTGTAAGGTATGAATTGTTATCAGAATGCAAAATATTCTGTATAAATGTGGAGTGGGTCATCCTGTCAGGTACAAATATCTATCCAAATTGGCTTTACATGTATAAATGTGGAGTAGGTCATCCTTTCAGATACAACATTTTATGAGAATGTACAACTGCCTGTATAAATGTGGAGTGAGTCATCCTGTCAGGTAAAAATTTCTATCACAATAGACTACTCCCCATATACATGCGGAGTAGGCCATGGTGCCAGGTACAAATATCTATCAAAACTGACTACTGCCTGTACAAAGGTAGAGTAGATCATCCGGTCAGGTAGAAATTACTATCAGAATGAACTATTATTTGTAGTAATGTGCAGTAGGTCATCCTGTCAGGTATTAATTTCTCTCAGAATGGAGTACTGTCTAAAAAAATGTGCAGTTGGTCATCCTGTCAGGTACAAATATCAATTGGAATGGACTACTTCTTGTATAAATGGGGAGTAGGTCATCCTGTCAGGTTGTAATATCTATCACAATAGACTACTCCCTGTATACATGCGGAGTAGGTCATTCTTGTCATTAACAAATATCTATCAAAACCGACTACTGCCTGTACAAAGGTAGAGTAGATCACCCCGTCAGGTAGAAATTACTACCAGAATGAACTATTATTTGTATTAATGTGCAGTAGGTCATCCTGTCAGGTATTAATTTCTATCAGAGTGGAGTACTGCCTAAAATGGACAATATCCTGTATTAATGTGGAGCAGGTCATCCTGTCACGTACAAATATCTATCCAAATGGAGTTCTGCCTGTATAAATGTGGAGTAGGTCATCCTGTCGGGTACAAATACACTTAACAAAAATATAAACGCAACACTTTTGTTTTTGCTCCCATTTTTCATGAGCTGAGCTCAAAGATCTAAAACATTTTTTTTTATATACACAAAAGACCATTTCTCTCAAATATTTTTCACAAATCTGTCTAAATCTGAGCTAGTGAGCACTTCTCCTTTGCTGAGATAATCCATCCCACCTCACAAGTGTGGCAAGATGCTGATTAGACAGCATGATTATTGCACAGGTGTGCCTTAGGCTGGCCACAATAAAAGGCCACTCTAAAATGTTCAGTTTTATCACACAGCACAATGCCACAGATGTCGCAAGTTTTGAGGGAGGGTGCAATTGGCATGCAGACTGCAGGAATGTCCACCAGAGCTGTTGCCCGTGAATTGAATGTTCATTTCTCTACCATAAGCCATCTCCAAAGGCATTTCAGACAACTTGACAGTACATCCAACCGGCCTCACAACCGCAGACCACGTGTAACCACACCAGCCCAGGACCTCCACATCCAGCATGTTCACCTCCAAGATCATCTGAGACCAGCCACCTGGACAGCTGCTACAACAATTGGTTTGCATAACCAAAGAATTTCTGCACAAACTGTCAGAAACCATCTCAGGGAAGCTCATCCGCATGCTTGTCGTCCTTATCAGGGTCTCGACCTGACTGCAGTTCATCGTCGTAACCGACTTGAGTGTGCAAATGCTCACATTCGATGGCGTCTGGCATGTTGGAGAGGTGTTCTCTTCACGGATGAATCCCGGTTATCACTGTTCAGGGCAGATGGCAGACAGCGTGTGTGGCGTCATGTGGGTGAGCGGTTTGCTGATGTCAGCGTTGTGGAAAGAGTGGCCCATGGTGGTGGTGGGGTTATGGTATGGGCAGGCATATGTTATGGACAACGAACACAGGTGCATTTTACTGATGGCATTTTGAATGCACAGAGATACCGTTACGAGATCCATTGTTGTGCAATTCATCCACGACCATCAACTCATGTTGCAGCATGATAATGCACGGCCCCATGTTGCAAGGATCTGTACACATTTCCTAGAAGCTGAAAACATCCCAGTTCTTGCATGGCCAGCATACTCACCGGACATGTCACCCATTGAGCACGTTTGGGATGCTCTGGATCGGCGTATACGACAGCGTGTTCCAGTTCCTGCCAATATCCAGCAACTTGGCACAGCCATTGAAGAGGAGTGGACCAACATTCCACAGGCCACAATCAACAACCTGATCAACTCTATGCGAAGGAGATGTGTTGCAATGCGTGAGGCAAATGGTGGTCACACCAGATACTGACTGGTTTTCTGACCCCCCCAGACCCCCCCAGTAAAGTAAAACTGCACATTTCGGAGTGGCCTTTTATTGTGGCCAGCCTAAGGCACACCTGTACAATAATCATGCTGTCTAATCAGCATCTTGATATGCCACACCTGTGAGGTGGGATGGATTATCTCGGCAAAGGAGAAGTGCTCACTAGCACAGATTTAGACAGATTTGTGAACAATATTTGAGAGAAATGGTCTTTTGTGTATATTAAAAAAAATAATTGAGATCTTTGAGTTCAGCTCATGAAAAATGGGAGCAAAAACAAAAGTGTTGCGTTTATATTTTTGTTCAGGGTATTTGTACCAATAGACTACTCCTTGTATACATGTGGAGTAGGTCATCCTGTCTGGTACAAATATGTATATCACAATAGACTACTTCTTGTATGACTTATGGAAATATTTCTGCACTTCTTACACTATTCCAGTTCTGCACACAATTTGACCAATATTTGATTAAAGTAGCTTCAAGATTGAATGGATAAATGAAGAAAAAAAATTGTTGACTCCCTATTTGATCTTATGATTTAATACCTTGCAGTGATGTCCACAATCATTGTTTTATTTAACTTTTCTCTTATGTCCATTGGAGGGCATGTTTTCAGCCCAGGACACAAGTAACTACCTCTGCTTTTCAAAATAACAAAAACAAGTACAAGTACAAGTAGAAACAAAATACGTGTGGAAATATGATTAATCATAATATATTTTCAGGAAGTATAAAAATGTATAGTTTTCTTACTCTCTATTGAAAATGTTGTGCCCCTGCCCCTAGTGCCTAAGGACTGGCCTGCTGATGACTTAAATAATTTTAATCTAAAGTAAACAAAAAGGAGTTGTGCATAAAAACCCAATAAAATTGACAAATTTTCCGTAATATTGCAACAAAATTGGAGAATTAAATTTGGAATTTGAACATCATTATCCAAAGCACTGTTAGCAAACAACTTCATATCAGATAATCATTTTGATTTGTTCTGCCTTAAGGCGAGCTCACATTACACGGTTGGCGGATCATGGTTGAGTCGCAGAGACTATTGTAATCTTTTGAGTGTTCATACCTGGCGACATGTGTTTCTGTCATCTGGAGTCTCGCCAACTGTGTTACGACCTGTGTGTGCACACCACAAGATTTCTCCACCGAGCCCTCGCCGACAGAACCCCTGATAACACGGTGACGTCACCAAACTACGTTCTGTCATGCATGAACAATACAGGATATTATGAAGTTCCCCGGCACTAACTGTCAACATGGATGTCCGACAGCTTGGAGCTCTGCATGTGGTTTGCGCCCTGCTCTGCGTTGAGAACAGGAAAAGAAGAAAAGGATTTGGGTGAAGGAATGGGTTGCTGCACACGGATTGCGCAGTTTGTCAATTCTGCAGAGAGTTGGAGGTAAGTTCTATGAATGAAAAAAGTTACCTTAAACTCGGTTTCCACTGTGCCGCTAGCCTATTAGCTTGCCTTGTACTGTCTATATTGTCTATGCATGTATTCTGACCCAAATTATTGTACCATTCACAGCTGAATGATCAAACAGGTTTTCGGAAAATGCTACGGATGACAGTGGAGGACTGATTTCTTGCTAGGGCTGGTAGAGCCGTAAATCGCATCGCCATATCCCGCCTCTCATTGGCTGACGCCTTTTGTCAGTTGTGTCAGACTTCTCCAGTTTTCTAGCATGCCAGATATCCAGTTCCAGTCGCAGATGAGGGTGTGACTTGCTCGTAGACTTGTTCACACATGTGGACTCGTTGTGGCAGACTATGTGCCGACTCACCTCCAACCCAAGCATTTCTTAATGGCTCTCAAGATACTCTGCGACATCAAAATCAGGTTGAAAATCATTTAATGTGAACTAGGCTTTACTGAAACCTGGCTGTATATGAAAATGTTCGCCTAAATGAATTCACTCCTACCAATCATAAAAATTCCACATTCCTTGGGGCAGTGGCACAGTGGGGGGAGTTGCAGCCATTTTTGACTCCAGCCTATTAAATCAACCCCTGAATCTAAATTAAATTATAATTAATTTGAAATCCTTGAAGTCAGTCTTTCACACCCCTCTTGAAAAACCTAACAGCAACTTCTATTTGTCACACAGTTCTGTGCTCCTGTGTATATAAACCTACTCACTGTTTTAACCACACTCTTGATCTTGTTCCAGCATATTACATCAAAGTTTTAGATTTAATAGTCTTTCCACAGAATCCCTTTTTATCCAACCATTATTTAATAACTTTGGAATTCTTATCACTCGATTACAGGCCACTTGGCAAAAGTTTCTACAAAAATTGTCTATCTGATAGTGCTATTGCTAAATTTAAGGAATTGATTCCATTGGCATTAAATTCAGTACCATGTCCCACTGTAACGGAGGTCTCCTATACAAACTTTAAAGACTTTCAAATTGATTATCTTGTTGATAGTGCTGCAGACTCACTGTGAACAACAACTCAACTCGCTCCATGGTATAACTCCACACTTGCAAATTAAAACAAAACTTTCCCATCCCAGAACTTTGAATTAGCGTTCAACCAATCTGGAAGAATTTCATTAAGTCTGGCAAGACAGTCTTAAAACATATAGTAAGGCCCTCCACAATGTCAGAGCCAACTATTACTCAGTGTAGGAGCAGAATATGCATAAATATTTTTTTTGTATGGTGTGTGTGTGTTGTATTGGATATCAGGTCCCATGGGGTAATAAGCGGTTATCACTATATATAGTAGAAACCTTTCTTTGTCTGGTCAGGTGTTCCACCTGAAAGGGAAAACAGTTTTTGACCACTGAAGCAGCTTGTTGCTGCAGGAGTTACATGTGTGGGTGTTTTTGAGTATTGTTGGAAACATGTTTGAGTTTAATGGACACTGACAAATTTGCGATGGAAAATAAATGGATGGAGCGTTTAACTGGCAAGTCTGACTCAGACTTTAATTCATCAGCCAAGCTAACAATTAGCACGTCAATTTAGTCATCCCAGGTGCAGTATCTCAGTGGCTTAAAGTGTTGGCTTAGCCTCTACCCTCAGAATTAAAAGAAGACACTAAGAACAATCCCAGGTTACTTTTCAGCACTGTAGTCAGGCTGACAGAGAGCCACAGCTCTCCTGAGCCTTGTATTCTTTCAGTCCTCAGCAGCAATGACTTTGTCTTTAATGATAAACCTTTATCTATTAGAGACAAATTTCATCACCTCCTGTCCTCAACTGGTATCGATCTGTCCGTATACACAGGAACCTTAGACACAGCTGTAAGACCTGATATGTATTTGGATTGTTTTCTCCCAGCGACCTTCGCTCCAGGAGTTTCTTAACTTAAACCATAAACTTGTCTCTTTGACTTGGTTTCTTCCCCGGAGTTTTTGTGCTTTCTTGCCTTGCAGATTCCCTCTGATTAAGGTTGTGCCTGGTTTGAAGGTTTTGGCTGTGCCTGCTGCTGTGGTCCTGCCTGATGCCTACAACTACTGCAACTTTTTTTTTTTTTTTGAATGATGCGCCAGTTAGAGTGGCAGCAAGTCTAAGTAGCTGCTGTTTTTAAATCACTTTTGAGTGTTTTTTTGTTTGTTTGTTTTTTAATGATTGTTAATTTTTCAAATGTGATGAGTGAAGTTGTGTACACGAGGGACGATTTTCTGGCTCTAAGAGGAAAGACTTACAGAGTTAAACACCCGATACCGGCCGAGCTGAGGAAGCCGCTTCGACTACCTGACAGAGCGGCCCCAGTATGTCAGGCTTGGAAGCTGTGTCTCTGGGATGGTCAGGAGCAGTACTGGTGCTCCACAGGGAACTGTTTTAGCACCGTTCCTGTTCACACTCTACACAGCGGACTTTAAATACAACTCAGTCCTGCCACATACAAAAATACTGTGACAATACAGCTATTTTGGCTTGTATCAGGAGCAACCAGGAACGGGAGTACAGGGACCTTGTGGATGCCTTCAGGGACTGGTGCAGTAAGTGCTGTCTCCACCTGAACACAGCCAAAACCAATGAGATGATGGTGGATTTCAGAAGAATGAGGTCACCCCATCAGCTGAATTTTCCTTTAGGATAAGTAAAGTTCTTTCTATTCTGTAATTAGTAGTCATTATTGTACTGTTATTATACATGTATGATTGTTATTGTTACATGCAGACAACATACTGTTACACTGCTATGCTAAACCTGGCTTGTAAAATGTTGTCAACTAAGGCTAGGAAGCCCCTAACTTAGTGCCTGTTCCTACGTGTTGCATTAGGCGTGAGCATGTGCCTGGACTTCCCAGGGTGAGTGCGACCTTCCCTATCTGGGGGGGTGTGTGTTGTTGACTCACTGACATGCCACCACTCTTGCTCCTCGCAACCAGCTCGCTCGGAAGGGACGACTCTGCAAGACACCCCTTGGGTGCTGTTGCATCGGATCAGTCGGCTGACCAGCTTGCTCTTCGTCTTCGTGGTTGTTCAGAGTGAATGTGTATTTACATGGATAATTTGTTATTTGTGTCAATATGCCATTTGTCCAACGCTTTCTCAGTCTCTTTTGTCCTCAGAATGTCTTGCCTCCAGCGTCTCCCTCCCTTGTTGCTCAAAAACCTCTCCAGCTCCCCCTCCAGGTCCTGCTAATAGTAGCTAATGAGTCATTGCCACCAACCTCCAAGTGTAACGTCAGTGCTGACCCTGCCTCCTACCACCTGCCTAAAACACATCCAATTCCGCACAATCTGGTCTTTCTCCTTCCCTCAGGAGTACTGATTGCATAGTATTTGTCTCCTAATTTGTTCAAAACAGTGTAGGGACCAAAAAATGATGCACTCAAACCAGAGGCCCGCTGTGGCATTAAGGCAAGGACCTGGTCCCAACTGCAAAATGACAATAAATGGCCTTCTAATCAAACTGAGCCTTCATATGTGTCTGAGCTTGGTGAAGACTATCCCTGGAAATCTCACAAGCAGACCATAAACGATCCTTAAACCCCAAAACAGCCCACAGCATGGTGGCATCTGGATTGTGTTGAAGCAAGTGTTCCTTAAAAAGCTTCAGAGGGCCCCTAACCTCATGGACAAACACAAACTCGAAGGGCATCACTGCATGAAAAGAGGGATTTCCATCAATATGCGGCACTGTAGATTGCTGTGGAATTTCAGGTTTACGGCTGTGCGCGGCACTTTACAGGCAACACAGAAAACTGCCGGAAACTGTCGTAAATTGTCGTGGGCCTTGCTTGGCAGTTGTCCCCCCTTCCCCTAATTCTAGTGGAGGCTTTAACATGTAAATAAACATGCTGTGAGCTATAGAAATGCAAACCAGGGGAGCAGGGGGAGTTTCACTCCCCACACAGAGGTGACATTTCTCTGAAGGGTATTAACTTCATTCATCTCTGGTATAAATCGATGAGGCTTAGTATAATTATAGACTAATTATAGACTCTTAAATTTTAGCTTGAATTGATTTATTTCATGAATGGTCAATGTTCAATAAAAAAGATACACAAAACAATTTATTTCAACAATTAGTTTTAGCCAGGCTTTGCCACAAAGGTCAAATGTGCACTCCATGTAAACAACATCACAGTCTCCTAGAGCTCAACCACTGTGCGTAGTGGCATGACTACAGTGACCTCTTCCATAAACAATGATCATGTGCTTGGAGGAGCCCGACGAGCCGTCTAGCCCTCGTCCAACCACGTTCGAGCTTGGCATGATTCAAACGGAAGACCTCGCAAGACGAGCATATCAACAGTCCTGTTTTTACTCCTGTACATTCAGACAGTCTCTTCCATGTCGCGTGTTTTTTGCTGCTTTGCTGTTTCGTGAACTACAATGGCTGGACGGCATCTCTCCTTCAACACCCGGAAACTCCTCAGCATTGACAAAGACACGAAACAGCTGAATGCTATCAGTGGGCTGTCTCGCCAGCTTGCTATGTTTGCTGCCGATATGACTCAGCAGTTCACCGCAGTAAACTCGTGTAAAGGAGACTAACTGTAACAAGAGAAGACGGGTGCACAATCCCAAAATTGCGGTAAGAATATATTCGGTGACTGCTAGCTAAGCTAAAAGTAAAAGAACAAATGAAGAAGCAGAGCCAGTCTAAGTTTGTTTATTAAAGTGTATTTTTTGGTCTTGTAGTACAGGAAGCAGTACGCTGTCTCCACAACTCGGAGACAAATTGTATGAACTACGAACCGGAGCAAGGGTAAGTTTTTAAAGAATATGCTTTCATTCTGCTGTATGAGGAAACGTTCAGATACGTTCTTGACCGATCTTAACCGTACATTTTGTTTTTCACAGACTGACCTCGCCTCATAACGAGGCCGTGACCTCTTATTTACTAAGAGCTCTGTCTGCAAGTCCGTATTTACTTGATGCGGATAATGACGCCATTGTGTGTAAATAACTTTTACTGTTTCTTTTTTACTTTTTACTGTGACTTTTAGATCAGACTCGTTGTTGGTCAGTGTGACTATTTTTCAGGTGCATTAATAGATGTGTTGTGTCAATATGCAGTGCATTGTGCAGTACTTATTGTCTTTACTGATTGTTTTTACAGCTGCTGGAAACGAGACGGAGTGTCCTGGCAGAGGACGAGGCTGACCTATGGAAGTGCGCCACTGTACACATGATGTCTGATGAGGAAGACGGCACACTTGACGGGGTGTCTGGTGGATTGTGCGACCTCCGTCGTTCCACAGCCAGGAGCTGCCTGAACTCTGTGCAACGCTGCAGTCAGATTGGAGGCGAATCCGAACTACAGGGCAGCACCACAGACATCTGCAAGATGGAGCACATGCAGACAGATCGCCGTCAGATGCCTACAGCTCCGAGGCGGCAAATAATAGACAGTTGATGGCGCTGTAGGATTTTGATTTGCTGTTGAAATCTCCTATTTGTACTTGTACATAGTTGTGTGTTATAAATAAGGCTCTTTCTTTGAATTAACATGTTCCTCGCAAATGTTCCTTTACTCAATAAATTCATTCATGTCCTTGATGGTAATAATAGTGTAGCCCATAGGATAACAATGACATGAATATACAACATAATAATAATTTTACTTTAATTTTTACTAATAATTATACATTTATTATAATTATTATATTATAAGTATCATTATTATTTTTAAATTATTTTAATTTTTTATTATTGTATGGGAGGGGTTTACATTTATAATGACCCAGAGTGACCAATAGCGACAGATCTGCTGACCAATCACAAATGATTTTTCTTGTTTCAAAGTAGTGGTTTCATCCAATCCTGGAGTGAGAAAATTCAAGCCAGACGCAGCTCCGCTGCTATTCATATGCTAATTGGAGCCATTAGCACCTCCCAGGAGGTCTCCACATACGTCACTGGTCTGTATTCGACAATTTGTGGCACCCGTAAACGCCACGTTCGCAGCCTGTAAATTGTCGGAAACTGCAGTGCATGAATCCTGTAGATTCACTCACAGAATGGTGAAAAGCACAAATGGAAGTGCAACATCCCCCCAGTGTCTAGGAAACTGAATGCTGTAGGTTTTTAATATAGATGTTAGAGTCTGATGAGCCTATTCAAAAACTCCTTTGGACTTTGGATGACATGCAGATAAAACTGCTTGTGAAATACCAAGCTCCCACATGACATCCTGACACAACATAAAATTGGCCCCCTGGTTATGTTGCACTTGTTTTGGCAACCCAAAATGAGGAGAAAAAAAAAAAACTACTAGCGCATCTATGATGGTTCTAGCCTTAATGTCTCTGAAGGGGGATAGCCTCTGGGTAACAAGTAGAAAAATCCATTATCATCAACAAAAACTCATTGCCTTTTTTGGTTTTAGGCAAAGGGCTAACACAATCTAGGACAACTTCGGGATAAGGACTCCTCCGCCACAGGCACAGGGGTCAATGGAGCAACAGGAACTCTCTGATTAGGTTTTCCCACCAACTGACAAGAGTGACAGGAGCGACAAAAAGTAACCACATCACGGAGCTTAGGCTGATAAAACTGCCTCATGACCTTTGCCTGAGTTTTCCTAATGCCTAAATGGCCAGCTAACTACAGTTCAAATTTCCATCTGGTCCATGGTGGAGCCGTGACCGATCCATGACAGGTCCTTACCGTGACCTGGCCTGGCTCGTAGATCCCCCGTGATGACGTAGAGAATACTAGGCTGGCCGGTAATGCCCCTAAGTTTAATTTGTAGAAACCAGTTGCAATGGTCTGTCTATCCACCAGGAGGATCAGTGAGTGTGGAAGCTGAAGCAGTTTACTTCCCACACAGAGCATATTTAATGATTATCAGGCTGCCATATCACAGGTCATAAATGATATGCTGCAGTGTTTTGTTATTCAGAAGAACTACACGAAAATTGAAGTGATATGGCTGGGAACCGAGCGATAGTACAGCGAGAACAAAACTGCGTTTGAATCATCATTCTTAGCGGCTGAGTTTATCTAATGATAATAATGTCATATAGTAATATATATGTATATATATATATATATATATATATATATATATATATATATATATATATATATATATATATATATACATATATATATATATATATATATACACAGTACAGGCCAAAAGTTTGGACACACCTTCTCATTCAATGCATTTTCTTTATTTTCATGACTATTTACATTGTAGATTCTCACTGAAGGCATCAAAACTATGAATGAACACATGTGGAGTTATGTACTTAACAAAAAAAGGTGAAATAACTGAAAACATGTTTTATATTCTAGTTTCTTCAAAATAGCCACCCTTTGCTCTGATTACTGCTTTGCACACTCTTGGCATTCTCTCCATGAGCTTCAAGAGGTAGTCACCTGAAATGGTTTTCCAGCAGTCTTGAAGGAGTTCCCAGAGTTGTTTAGCACTTGTTGGCCCTTTTGCCTTCACTCTGCGGTCCAGCTCACCCCAAACCATCTCGATTGGGTTCAGGTCCGGTGACTGTGGAGGCCAGGTCATCTGCCGCAGCACTCCATCACTCTCCTTCTTGGTCAAATAGCCCTTACACAGCCTGGAGGTGTGTTTGGGGCCATTGTCCTGTTGAAAAATAAATGATCGTCCAACTAAACGCAAACCGGATGGGATGGCATGTCGTTGCAGGATGCTGTGGTAGCCATGCTGGTTCAGTGTGCCTTCAATTTTGAATAAATCCCCAACAGTGTCACCAGCAAAACACCCCCACACCATCACACCTCCTCCTCCATGCTTCACAGTGGGAACCAGGCATGTGGAATCCATCCGTTCACCTTTTCTGCGTCTCACAAAGACACGGCGGTTGGAACCAAAGATCTCAAATTTGGACTCATCAGACCAAAGCACAGATTTCCACTGGTCTGATGTCCATTCCTTGTGTTTCTTGGCCCAAACAAATCACTTCTGCTTGTTGCCTCTCCTTAGCAGTGGTTTCCTAGCAGCTATTTGACCATGAAGACCTGATTCGCGCAGTCTCCTCTTAACAGTTGTTCTAGAGATGGGTCTGCTGCTAGAACTCTGTGTGGCATTCATCTGGTCTCTGATCTGAGCTGCTGTTAACTTGCGATTTCTGAGGCTGGTGACTCGGATGAACTTATCCTCAGAAGCAGAGGTGACTCTTGGTCTTCCTTTCCTGGGTCGGTCCTCATGTGTGCCAGTTTCGTTGTAGCGCTTGATGGTTTTTGCGACTCCACTTGGGGACACATTTAAAGTTTTTGCAATTTTCTGGACTGACTGACCTTCATTTCTTAAAGTAATGATCGCCACTCGTTTTTCTTTAGTTAGCTGATTGGTTCTTGAGATAATATGAATTTTAACAGTTGTCCAATAGGGCTGTTGGCTGTGTATTAACCTGACTTCTGCACAACACAACTGATGGTCCCAACCCCATTGATAAAGCAAGAAATTCCACTAATTAACCCTGATAAGGCACACCTGTGAAGTGAAAACCATTTCAGGTGACTACCTCTTGAAGCTCATTGAGAGAATGCCAAGAGTGTGCAAAGCAGTAATCAGAGCAAAGGGTGGCTATTTTGAAGAAATTAGAATATAAAACATGTTTTCAGTTATGTCACCTTTTTTTGTTAAGTACATAACTCCACATGTGTTCATTCATAGTTTTGATGCCTTCAGTGAGAATCTACAATGTAAATAGTCATGAAAATAAAGAAAATGCATTGAATGAGAAGGTGTGTCCAAACTTTTGGCCTGTACTGTACATATATTTAAGCAATAAGCCCCGAAAAGCCGTGGGTTACAGTGCTTTTACAACGGCTGAGGGGCGTTCTAAGGCACAACGCGCAGCCCATAAAATAAACACACATGAAAAAATCAACAACTTATTGGTAATAATGCAACAATAAAATTGAGAACTAGTCATTCTTCCATTAAGCAAGATCGAGTGGACAGAATGGTTGCCAAGCAACACAGACGCTAAGATTCTACCAGTGGGTTACACTGATTTTACAATGGCATGGAACGCGGCTCAGCCAATCACATTTAAGGATGGGAAGCACACATTTTATATAGGCTATATATATATATATATATATGAACTGTGCTAGTGCTGTACCACTCCCTGTACACAAGGATTTTTTTTTTTAACCTCAGCGAAAATGTTGCTTTTCAAAGACTACATGTCATCAAATATGGACTGAAACAGAATCTTTCGTTAGATAAAAACAGCCTGTGAATATTGGAAATGATTACACATGTGTGGCACACAGCACAGCTTCACCTCAGCGATCTGCCGCTGTCTGTCTAAACAGATTCATGGAAATGATATTTCACAATTCTTTATAGGCTATTATAATCTATCGGAATTCGTTAAAGCAAGTTATTTGGTGCTTGCAAAGTCATGATATCAAGCTGAGACAGATGCTACTGCACCCCTCATCAGGTCCGGGAACCTCTGTGCGACGAACGAGTGAACCTTTTAGGCTCACGGGTAGTGCCATCTTCCCGTTGGTGCCTGACCAATTTGCCCTCTTCACCCAGCTCTCATATGTATCAAATGGCGTGAGAGCCATGAAAAGACTGGCGGCATATACGTCGGGCCGATGCTCTCCCCGCACAAACCAGTCCCTGTAGAAGATGTAGATCTTTTCTTTTTTAATTATTATTTTGACGTTCAGACTGTACAGCGCACACAGCAGGTGATCCTCAGCGATCTGCCGTTGTCTGTCTAAACAGATTCACGGAAATGATATTTCATAGTTCTTTATATTATAATCTAACAGAGTTTGTTAAAGCAAGTCATTTGGTGCTTGCAAAGTCATGATATCAAGCTGAGACAGATTCACTCTGTTCGGTTCATAGGCTGCTGCTGTGAGTGCCGCGGTGTTTCTCAATAATCAATAAAGTCACCGATCACTCAAAGATAAACTGAACAAGATGTCTTGTGTAAGCAATGGCCGTTTCTAAACAATCTATGGCGTTCATGTAGAGTTCAGCTGTTTTACATAGTGTGAAAATGACTCCTCGGCTCAAACATGTTAGCATCAACCTTTTCATTCCCTCTGAATGGGCAGCGATCATCTGAATAGGATTCCCAGCCCCCACATTTGTTGCAAACATTTAACAACACATCGTCACTGTCGATGTCTGAACTACCTCACAGTAGTGACATTTTACAGTTCTTCATATATATTGATATGTATATTGATACAGGTGGTGCAGTTCTGACTGTTGTAATTTTCTCGTGTTTTTTTTATTTGTAGCCTTTTGTAAACAAGGTGAACGGAGATACTCACGTTAAAGACCCTATGAACAAATATTCAGATTGAAACCCATTCATATTACTAATTTTGAGCCTGCTCCAATACAATGTATAAAAACATGCATCCTCTCATTTCCCCGCTTCATTTGAAGCCCGTGGCTTGTAAGGGTGTGCCCGAGGGATTTCCTTCCCGATGACATCATGTTTACCATATTTGTAAATTCTTAATATTAATTATGAATTTGTCACAGGCAGCTTACAAAAAGTTGATAAAGTTTCCTGCAACTCAAAGGGAGCGCACGTGAAATAAAGTGGTCTTGTGGAGGTAGCCTCCACACATCATTAGCATGTATGAATGAGGGTTCTGAGCCGCTTTCCACCCCCCACTGTCACACACATCATCACACTGACTGAGTCTCTTACTAAGCAACTTTTTCAAAATGATTTAAGAAATCATTTTCGCCAATTTTCAGATTTTGAAATTTTCATTTTGAAAAAAGATGTTGGCCACTCAAAAATTCAATATGGCGGCCATTTTTCAAGATGGCCGCCGTTGCTATTCAATGGTTATTATATAAATTATTCAAACAGTGATCCAAGCGTAACATTCAATATAAATATTCTCTAAAGGGCATGATAATGGGAAAAGATGCTTGTCCCAAATTCAAAATGGCTGCCATTTTTAAAGATGGCCACCGTTCCTGTAGAATATTAATTATTTCAATTGTTCAAATAGTGATGCAAGCATACAATTAGGCAGAAATACTCTTCAAGGAACTCTTTTTTGGAAAAAGGTATGTGCCACTTGAAAATTCAGGATGGTGACCATTTTCAAGATGGCCACCATTTCTATGAAACAGTCATAATGTCTGCTTTGTCTGCCTCCTCTCCTTTGACCTGTCCGGCTTAGTTAGACTTGCCAGGGATACAAAATCCCTGCCGGCATGGCTCTCAGGTTCATTAGAGTACACAAGCCTCTCCACCACAGCAAGTTGCAGTCCACAGAGTGGAGGGGCCACTGTTAGAAAAAGGAAGTGGCCAGTAAAAATTCAGGATGGAAACCATTTTTCAAGATGCCTGCCATTCCTGTCCTATGTTCATTGCCACTATATGCCACAAGTACTCTGTTAAGGCCACTTTTTGGAAAGATTGGATGCCCAATAAAAAAATTCAAGATGCAGCCTTTTTTCAAGATGGCCGTCATTTTGGTAGTAGGTACACTGATACACACATACGTGTTAGCAAAAGTACTCTAACGGCCACACTTTTAGAAAAAGGCAATTGCAAAAATTCAAGATTCATTTTTCAATGTGGGTGTTGCGTTAATAATGTAATCTGTTGGTACTGAGTTAAAAGGAAGGATTGAAAAAATAAACATAAGTTATATACATTTTTATCAGCTCAAATGCCTTGTGGTTAGAGTGTCCAACCTGAGATTGACAGGTTGTGCCCTGCCGAGTCATACTAAACATTGTTAAAAAGTAGCCAATGCCTCCCTACTTGGCAGTCAGCAATTGTTGTTTTGGGACAACATATCCAGGAAGGTGTACATCACGGTCCCGAATCTCTTATGTTTAATTCACATGTGCAATTGCACAGTTCTGTGCAAGTGAAACCCAATCTAAAACATGTGCATCTTCCCTGGCACTCGGATTTGCAGCCACACTTGGCTAGTTGTTCACAACTTTGTGTAATTGGTGCATTTGCTGTCCAGAAGACCCCACATTGTTCACCAAGCTTTTTCCATCCCCAGTCTACAGTCTGCTTCATCTACACTAACAGCTGTGCTTAATCGATCATACAGCAGCACCACAAACTTCTCAAGGATCTCCAAGTCACCATCAGTCAGAACAGGAGGGTATTGACTTAGTTTGCTGAAGATGAGAGACACCTCTGGGAAAATGTCCCAGGTTTGCCAGGCAGGCTTTTTGCCTTTGTTGCGAAAGGCTGATACAGTTTCACAACCTGTAAAGGCGTGAAAGAACAGAATGCCTTTGGTCTTAACCAGCCCAATAACCTGGTATAGATCATGAACACCAATCCACTGTAGGCTCACACCATGCCCAAATGCAACCCACAGTATAGTGGTATAGTAGTATAGTAACACTATAGTATTTTCAGATAGGGGAGACCAGGGCTAAGTGCAACACAATTTTAGGTTTTCCTTAATAACTAATGTGTTTATAACAGCGATGCTGCAGCAAATAAAGGTGGTCATTTTAATAACTTAAATACTACTGGGTGGCTTATTGTAACCTATAATAATATAACATACCAACAAATTTATATCATTGTACAAAAGTACTGTAACTTATAGGCCAAACTAAATCTTTAAAATAAAAATAGTGCAACAAAAGTGTAATATTTGCATCTGAGAGAGTTGAGTAGAGTAGATTAGTAATGTAGCATATAAAGGGAATACCACTAGGGAAAGTACTAGCACCTCTTAATCTTTAGTTTTTGTGTTTCTGTGAGGGAAGCGTCATCTAATGGTGACACCTTGTAATTGAATAAATGGGCGTGTTACAGTGGAATTCAGGCACACCCCCAGAAAGGTGGGGGGAAATGGTATTTGGCTGGGAAGTGGCTGGCAGTCGGCTGGCAGTCGGATGGCCTGGGAAATTTGAGGTGGCTGCATCTGTATGCCTCATAGGCCAAATGACCAAAAGAACAATCTGCTCATACACACTGCACTCATTTGTGGCAGGTTGATCTGGGGTCTCCACTTTATCATAAGCACATAATCTTTGAGTTAAAATCCCTCAGCCATGCTTTCAGTCTCCTCACAAGTTATGCTGCCTCCCTAAGAGGCCACAGAGTGGCATCCTGTTTCTGCTCTTTAATAAAAGTGCCTAAACTCAACACTGGCAGCTGATTCACACCACACCACTGGGCAAAAACTGTGTCTCTCAAATCAACTGGTGGAGGGTCCTCTAATCTAGCTACTGAGATTTAATGAGCCCAGGTTTACAACAATAATAACAGATAATACCTCCTGGGAAAGAAGAAGGCTCATGTTGTCGCCCACTGTTCTGGGAGTTCCAAGGTAGATGCAAACCGCCACTATTTTTACCAGTGCGGCAGTTCTCAATCTCCCCTGCCCTTTTAACCTGGCCATTTGGTTTGTCACTGACTCTTTATGAATAAGGGCATAGTTATCAGCTGCTTCAGCGGCCTTAAACACAGTTTTAACGTTCAGCTCTGCTTCAACTGCTCCAACACAATCAGCTCATGCAGCTCCTAAAACCCACACACCTTACTGGCTCTCAGCCACTTATCAAAATCTGCTTCCTGTTGACAAGCAAAATCTAAAGAGTTTGTGGAACATTTCAAAGAATAACTCAACCTTTGCAGGGTCAAACCTTGGCACCAAAGAAAATAATTTATTTACATCAAAGATTTCTTGCTGTTCTTGACCTCTGTGATATAACGCAAGCTTAGCTCTCCCAAGATACACTGCATGAGTTCTGACTTCTTAGCATCTTCAGATGCCTCTAACTCCAAATATGCCATCAGTATCCATAATTTAGATATGTCAAGCTTAGCTCTTGTTACCTCCATTTCAAGGCACTCCTCTGGCTCAAACTGTGCCATGCTCAGTTCTGCCAACACTTAAAACCGAAATGGAGGATAATACACTATACAAACCAGCTAGACATAAACAAAGTTACCAATGGGCAACAATAATAGATATACTTGAATTTACCAAAATAACTGATTTTCAAACCATTACGCTCTTGAGGCTGGCTCCAAAACAGAGTGTGGCAGGTTGAGTTTCACCCTCCCCTCTCCCAGCCCACTTAATTGTCAGCAGGCTGTGGTCAGTTAGCCCTCTGCGCCTTGATTGCGGGGCGGTGCCACTCACCTTTATATCCAGGCGGAATACTGCTGCTCGGATCACTCTCTTTGACCTTCTCCAGAGCCTGGCGTCCTGGCATCTGAGCATTTGTGGCAGTTTGGCGTGTGACTTTTGTGTGCTGATCTCCCTGTGGCACAAGGTAGGTGCTTGTGCCATTTTCTTGGTGCCACACATTCATATTATGTGTAAGTGTTGCTTTACCTGCTGGTGTCCTCCCTCTGTAGTGCAGATTTTCTCCAGCAGCTTTGAATGCCGAGCCATATTGTTGCAGTGTTCGCTCCAAGCCTGCGCTTCACAAAACCCTGTGTTGAGGTAGGCTGGCGTGACTGTTTAATTCATAGCTGGTTTCTCCCTTGGCTTTAAGTGATGAAACTCTTTTTCTGGGTCTCTGGTCAGCAGCTGGCAACGTGCGCGGCGGCCATGCGTCTTTCCTCCCCTCATCCACGCTGAGTGGAATCCGTGCTCGCTTTGTGGTACGTATACCTGCGGTTACACCGCAGTTTATTTCAGTTCTTTTCCAAATTTTACTAATATTTTTCTATATTTTATTCTGTAGGGTGTAAGGCCGAGCTACGCACCAAGCGTAGCACATGTGCTTGTGTGTCAGCGTCATCAGCCTCTGGCTCCTGGAGCACGCTGCTGTTCTGTCTCCTACTGTGAATTTTATCTATATTAAACTATTTGTGGTTTTGTAATATCAAGCAGACTATATTTTAGAGCTGACATTTACTCAAACCTGAGTGTTAAATCACACCTTGTCCATTGTGTGAAGTTTATTTTCAGTTAACTTGAATTGGTTTTCATTTCATTTTGTTTTGTTTTCTTTTGTTTTAGAGTGGCTTGTTTGGCACACAGACCTCCCACTCTATGTGAATATTCTTTCGGTTCCTAGAATTAATTCAATTATTGTTTTCTTTGCAGTCTTGTTGACAGTTTGGTTTTTCTTATTATTCTACTTTATCTGGGGAATTTAGTTTTGATTTTGTTTTCACATTATATTTTGTTTTGACACTTATGGTCATTGTCATTAACTGTTTTTCTCTGGGCGGGAGTGGTGGGGTGCGAGCCGGTGGCAGGCGGACCTCCTGGTGGTGGTGTCCCCTCACGCATCCCTTTGTGTGCTGTGCTTCGATTTCTTTTACTTCACGTGTGGTGTGTATTTGTTTTGTTTTGGACCCGTCTCGCTTTCCTTTTTGGTGTGTCCTCCCTGGTAAGCCCCCAGCGTTGCTCCACATGCCTCTAAGTACACAGTGATCTGAACTATAGTCGCTTGTCTGTTTATAATTGATTATTGATTTTCAAAAGAAAAAAAAAAGAGAGAGCACAACCGTAATTATTTAATAAACTTTTGTACATTTTGGATCAGTCTCTGTCGTTGTTTAGCGGAACCTGTGTGACCCTTTCTTGTGTTTTTTTTGAGAGGGTTGAGTATAATAATTTTCTGGGGGCGAAATTCCCCCAGGTGGCGTTGTCGCATTATTAGGCTACTGTACAGTCCCACTTGCCACAAGAGCAAATCCCCAGAGACTCCCATGTTAAAATGCTCAACTTTACAGATAAAATAAACATGTTTGCAGCCTGGTTTTGGTCTGTATGTCTTATTTCATCATTCATGACAACTGTACGGGGGGGGTTAATTTTTTTTTTATAACTATCCCGTTAAATGTTATTAAGGCTTAAAGTTCTGCATAGGCATGGGTGTGGCCACTATGACTGACAGGCTCTCAGCTGGGCCTTACCAAAGGCCACTCAACTTGACCTCCTTACCATGTTTTTAGGTGCTGGAGCCAGATGGCCAGAGCCTGTCGGAGATTTTTTTTGTACAGATGTCGGACAAATAATATGGCTTTCTGTGCAGATCATTGTACCAACTGACCGTCCAAGACAACAGTGCTCCAGTTAATTGGTAAGTGACATTCTATTATCATTTTATTTATATGTTGGTATTAATTAGCAGGTGTTGTTGTTTTTCTGGCTTGTTAGCTTAGCTCATTATCTCGCTATCTAGCTGTTAACTGGCAAGACCCGAAGTCCAAATCTAATACAGAAGTGGTAGAATTTAAGGTGATAATAAAGGCGATAATACTTTTCAACAAAGGGCGTCTGTGTGAGGTTAGAAAATAAAGCTCCACCACGTTAGCGTTAGTTAGCTAAAATTATGATATGTTAGCAATGCACTTGCCATATGGACAATGCAATGTGAGGATCAGTGCTAGACTTGAGTAGGTGACAGTTATGTTAGGTTAAAAAGTTTCAGACTGTGTGCAGTTACAATAAGGTGTATGTGTGTAACTCAAAAATATTAATGTCAGGTTTAGCATAGTTCAAGAAATAACATTATTCTAACTAAAGAGGGTATATCATCAACCAACAGACCCAGGTCAACCAGGAAGTGCCAGGCATTTGTTTGTTCACCGGAAACTCTCCTATAAACTGACTTTTACATGGTTTTAAGCCACTTTTTTTTACGAAACACTATGTGGAGCCCGGTTGTCTTTAAAAACACCCTTTAAATGAATTAAGAATTTTAGCAATCAGACATGTGGATTGCAAGTTATCAGAGAGAAAAGGTGAGCACAAGCTCAGGTAGCCATGACTCAACTTACCTCACCATCAGGCTGTGTAAGCTGCATCGATCTCAGCAAGAAGGTAACTGAGCTGGAGCAAAGAATCTCAACGCTCTACAAAATGCAGGAGGCTGAAACACACTTGGATACTATTATCTTCGGCCCTGCTCAAGTCTCCGCCAGCACTGCTGAAGAGCTGGCTACCACAGCTCCCTACCCTGCCAATGCTGCTGTTTCTTCGGCAACATTTCTTACTTCGCCCGCTGCCACTGCTCCAGGTGCTGATTCTGTTCCCACTCAGCAATGCATTTGCCAGCACCTGTTCTGTACAACATCTATTGCTCGTCTGTCCGTCCTGGAAGAGGGATCCCTCCTCAGTTGCTTTTTTTCCCTATTAAAGGGGTTTTTTGGGGAGTTTTTCCTTATCCGCTGTGAGGGTCCTAAGGACAGAGGGATGTTGTATGCTGTAAAGCCCTTTGACGCAAATTGTGATTTGTGATATTGGGCTTTATAAATAAAATGGATTGATTGATTGATAGGTCACTGTCCCTGAGGACCCCTGGCTCCAGCTTGGGGCTAAATCCCAAGCTCCGTCCATCTCTACTCCATCACATCCACATCATCAGCCTTGGGTTGTGTTCGGTAGCCGTAAAAAGAAGGGGAGACTCTCCTTTCTTGCTTTTCATACTCCGGCAAACCAAGACATCCAGCTGATGAGTCGATATTATATCCTCAATTCAAATTAATATCCTCCATTAACTGGAAACCTGGAGCCTCTTCCACCTCCCATGATGAAACCTCGGTTCTGGTCTCCAGTGGACTTCACCGCAGTGGGAATCAAGCTGCAGCCCCATCTCCATCCCGACGTGTCTCCGCTGGACTGGAGGTGCTGGTCAAGCTGGATAAAACTTTCTTTTCAGTTCACCAGGATCCCAAGTCTGGTCACCCTTCATCCACCTGCCATAATCAGAAATGTGACAGTCCACAGAGCTCATACCCTGTCTTTCCCAGGCGCCACAGCACGGGACATTGTTGATAAAGTCCCGGACATAATAAAGTCTTACCCCAACATTGACAGACACGTCTGCAGGTCGGAACAAATGACATTCAGAAACAGTAGTCCGAACTGTTAAAACAAGACTTTATCAATCTATTTAACATCAAACAGTCCTGCAGTACAGTTTATATCACCGGACCCACGCCTACTCTCGGCTGTGGAGTGGGGCAGTTCAGTAGGTTGCTAAGTGGAAATACTTGGTTGTCCACTGCGTGTGACCCCAACAACATGCATTTCATTGACTACTTCAATCTCTTCTGGAAACGTGGGTATCCTTTCATTGCAGATGGTCTCCACCTGAACAAAGCTGGTACACAAGTTCTTTCTGCCCCCAAGCCTACCTGCCTATTACGTCATCACAACGGTAAATATCCACCCAGGGCTGATAGGTCCATCAGTGTTTGACATTCTCCCTACCACAATGGTTCCACCATGTACACAAGTGCAGGTTTTTACCAGGCTCAGACCATTTGACACTGTTAACATTCCTGTCGGGAATACCAACAGGCAATTACAAATAAATGAGTTAAAACAAAATGTCGATATTGTGTCCTTTGACACTGCATATCATACCATTTGCTGTAATATGCATAGACCTTCTGGTGTCTGTAGTAGTAATCTCATCATAGATTTCAAGAAGAGTAAGGGACTTGGCCTGATGCACATTAACATTCAAAAGCATTGTGAAGAAAATGGATTACATTAATATTTGTACTTTTAACAACAATCCTGACATTCTAGTTCTTTCAGAAACTTGGTTAAAAATGTCAGTTGGAGATGATGATATTAACTTAAAAGATTACAATTTATTTAGATGTGACAGACTCACTAAGGGTGGAGATGTAGCAATCTATGTCAAAAATCACATCAAAGCATCCCAGTTAGTTAGTATATCTGTGCCAAAGCAGTATGAACTATTAACTTTATTTAGAATTAAGTCAAAATACGTGTTTAAGCTTGTTGATATTTATCCCCCTCCCCCGTCAGCCCCTCTAGAAGCAGTCGCTGACATTTTTGAGGATTTAACCTCTTTCATTACCTCAGAGATGACTATTATGGGTGACAACTTAAACTGGATGTCCACAGACTCAGATCCTCAAAACCTACTCTTCCGAATTTTAAGGACCCTTCTTAATCAACCGTGATTGACATTATATTAACAAATCATCCCCATAAATATTCTTCCAGTGGTGTACTTCCATTAGATGTAAGTGATCATTGCCAAATAGTATGTATCAGAGATACTTGATTGCCCAAATCAAAAACTCTGTTGAATCAAAAATTGCTATCAAAAAAAAATTTAATGAACAAGTCTTTTTACATGATCTCAAACATGGCGACTTTTCACATACAATGGAAATCCCAGATGTCAAACTAGCCTTCAGTTATTTTTCAAATAGCTTTTATTCAGCTGTTAACAAACATGGTCAATTTAGGAAGTTCATATTGGATTTGATCCACAAGCCATTAAATGGTTGACCAATTACCTATCTGGCAGACAACAGTATGTAAAAGTGCAAAATGCTCGATCAGAGTCTTTACCAATTACAAAAGGCGTCCCACAAGGTTCAGTTTTAGGACCAGTGCTATTAACTATTATATATATAAATAAACTATATATATATAAATGACATAGCTCTGTTTGTGCAAAATTGTAATGTCCATTTTTATGCTGATGATACTATTTTATATTGTGCGGCTGACTCTGCATTAATAAATCTCAATCTTGTATTAAATGCCAACAAAACAAAATATATGATGTTCTCCAGAGCCAAAAACTTTAACCACAGTACTCTACAAAGCTGCACTCCAAATGGTAGAATCATTGAACAATTTCCACATTAGAAATATTTAGGCATCTGGATTGATGATAACTTAACCTTCAAACCACATATTGGTGCACTTAGAAGGAAATTATGATCTAAGCATGATTTTTTTTGTACAGAAACAAGTCCTGTTTCCCTGTATCATGTAGAAAGAAGATTGTGGAAGCAATCTTTCTGTCAGTGCTAGATTATGGTGATGTAATTTATCACCATGCTGCTGCCTCCACTCTTACGCCCCTAAATGCTGTCTACCACTCAGATCTTAGATTTATAAGTGGAGATAGGTATGGCACACATCACTGTTTGCTTTATCAAAAAGTGGGTTGGCCTTCTCTTTCTATTAGAAGGAACCAACATTTGATTTTATTTATTTACAAGGGACTTCTTCATATTTGTCATCACTTATTAGCTGGAGAGCTGCAACACATAACACACGGTCACAGGACTGGTTAGTACTGCAGGTTCCTAGAACTTACACTGACTTGGGAAAGATTTCTTTTAGATTCTGCACCATATACGTGGAACAAATTGCAGTGTACTTTGAAGCTTACTACTCTGGTTCCAATGGGTCAATTCAGAAATTTAGTCAAAAACCTGATTAATTTTAACTGTTGCTGTTATTGATTTGTTGTAACTAATTCATGTTATGTGTATGTGTATACAGTGGTGGAAAAAAAGTTTTCGGACACCCCATACATTTGTGAAATATTGCATTAAGAATCACTCTTAGGTCTTCAATTTCTTTTAGTAAGTCACTGCCAAATTACTAAACCAATCCTAAAAAAGCCATCAAAAACTTAAAATTGTTTCGTTCCATAAAAATACATAAGCAATTTTGAGTATTGGGTCACTTTGGTACCAGTAATCCACTAATGAAGGTCATGCTTTTTATTAAAAGACACAATTTTTGTTGCCATCCTTCATGTCTATATAAAGCCAGCACATTTGAAAATTCTTCAGAGACAAAAATGGCTATAACAAGGAACCTAACGCAGGAAACATGCCTGAATATACAGATCCTCAGCCAGGAAGGGCACAGCTGCCGCCAGATAGCCAGGAAGTGCAGATGCAGTCCTTCAGCAATTGGATACACTCTGCAGAAATACAGACGAACCAACAGCTTGGAAGACAAACCAAGATCTGGGCGTCCAAGGGTTTCTTCAGCAAGAAATGGCCGCATCCTTATCCACATGTGCAGGGAAAACCACCGAATAACATCACAGGAGCTTCAGCAGCAGTGGTCAAACCAAAATGGTGTCCAGTGTTCCACCCACACTGTACGTGGCCGACTTTTAGATCATGGCTTAAGGTCCTACAAGGCTGTCAAGAAGCCCCTGATCAATGAGAGACAAAGGTTAGCCTGGCATCATTGGGCCCAAGCATACAAGAACTAGACAGCCAGGAATTGGAAGAAGATTCTTTCTTTTTTTCCCAATTTCTTTATTCAGTTTTTGCAGACAGTACAGAAAAGTACATCAGCTTCACATTCAACAGAATGTCTGCATTAGAGTGAAAGAAAACCCCAACATGAATCCCACTATCCCTCCCGACAACCCGGGTCGGATATGGCCACAGTGAACAACTAAAATGACAAAATTGTAAGACAAAATAGAGTAAAATATTAGAATGATAGAGAAGAAAGCAAAAGAAAAAAAGGTAAAAGAAAAAAAAGGTGTATAAAGAATGAATAAAATAAAAACTAATTATTTTGAGAAGTGTCCTCGGCACCATCAGGAATAACACTAGGATTATTGCTAATATAAGCCAGCAGGGGGTCCCAGGTTTTATGGAACGATGTCATAGATCCCTTCTGTGAGAACCTTAACTTCTCTAACTGTAGACATTGTAAAATATCATGTATCCAGTTGTTGTGAGTCGGGGGAAACATGTTTCCATTTGAGGTGAATGATACGCCTGGCAAGCAGGGTAGTGAAGGCCATAACACGCTGTGTAGTTAAGGGCAGATTTTTAGTCGGAGGGAGACCAAAAAGAGCAGTCAGGGGATTTGGTTCTAAATTTGTGTTGAGAGCCTGTTTGAGAGTTTGGAATATATCGGACCGAAAGTTGGTCAGCCTCGGGCAGGTCCAGAACATATGTGCATGGTCAGCTGGAGACTGTTTACAGCGATTACAAGCATCACTGTTACTGGGATATATCTTAGCCAGTTTAGCGTTGGTGAAATGGGCTCTATGAAGCACCTTCCACTGCAATAAGCCATGCCTGGCACATATAGACAAAGAATGGATCAGTTTTAAGATGTCCCTCCACTGGACATCGGTAATGTCTGCCCCCAAATCCTGTTCCCATGCACTTTTAGGTGATACCGAGGGGACTGGATTCAAAAGTGCAATCTTATTGTAGATGACAGATATCAGTCATTTTTGTTGCAAATTGAGAGAGAGGAGTTGGTCCATTTCAACTTCAGGGGGGCGGTTTGGGAAGTGTGGGAAATGCTTTTGAATAAAGTGTCTCATTTGAAGGTACCAAAAAAAGTGGCTATTGGGGAAACTATATTTATCTGACATAGATGCAAAGGATGTGAAGACACCTTCATCAAATAGATCATTAAGTGTTCTGAGGCCCTTATCTGACCAAATGCGAAAAGTAGGGTCGGAGCAGGAAGGGACGAATGCATGATTATTCAAAACTGGAGCAAGGGTCGAGCCCCTATGTAAGCCGTGTTGCTTTCTGAATTGGATCCAAATTTTAATTGTATTGGTAACAACCGGGTTAGGTGAGACCTTATGGGCACTGATGGGCAGCTGTGAGCAAATCACAGAATGCAAAGAACAGGAAGAAGACAATATCTCAGAATGAGCCCAGGGTGAACAAGCGCCCGTACCTCCACAGTGGAGCTAGTATAGCAGATTATTAATGTTGCAGGCCCAAAAGTAGTGACAAAAATTTGGCAATGCTAATCCCCCTTCAGTTTTTTAAAGTTGAAGAGTATGTTTCTTAATACGGGCTGGTTTGTTATGCCAAATAAAAGCGTTAAGTTGTTGGTCGAGATTAGCAAAGAAGGATTTATTAACACAAATTGGGATATGTTGAAAAAGATACAAAAATTTCGGAAGGATAACCATCTTAATAAGACTGACTCGGCCTGCAAGGGATAGGGGGAGTGCAGCCCATCTGGACAACTCTGACTTGCATGTATCTAATAATGGCTGAAAGTTCTTCAGAAAAAGATCCCTGAAGGAGTTAGTAATAAAAAACCCCAAATATCTGAACCCCTCTTCAGCTATTTTAAAAGGGAATATGGATTGTGGAAATGACTTTGCGAAATTGTTAACAAAAAATAGCTCTAGAATTGACAAAACTGAAGGGAGGGGGGATGTGGGGTTTGAAATAAATAAGAGAAGGTCATCAGCATATAAGGAGAGCTTGTGGACTAGATCAGAACGAGTGATGCCTTCAAACTCATCCTGGTTTCTAAGCCAGATGGCTAACGGGGTAGCATACAAAAGTTTAACCCAAGAAATTAAGTTAGAATCAAAGCCAAATTTCTCTAGAGTAAAAAATAGAAAGCCCCACTCCACCCTGTCAAAGGATTTTTCCACGTCAAGCGCCACTATAATTTCAGGGGTGTTGGACGTGGGTGAGAATATGATGTTCAGTAGCCCTCTGGTGTTAAAAAATGGATGTCTCCCTAATGTGAAGCCTGTCTGGTCTAATGAAATTATTGATGACATCACACTTTGAAGGCAGAGGGCGAGAACCTTTGCCAGAATCTTACAATCCACATTTAAAAGCGAAACTGGTCTATAACTATCACAGGAGGTAGGATCCCTGTCTTTCTTCAGAAGCAGTGAAAAAGATGCCTCATACAAGGTCGCTGGCAATCTGCCTTCAGTAAAGGAATCATTGAACATTCTCACAAGAATGGGGGCTAATAACATAGAGTATGCCTTAGAGAACTCAACTGTAAAACCGTCAGGACCAGGAGATTGGTCTACCCATTTCTCTGGCGATATTTACATCAATTTGAGGATATGTTAACTGGTCTAAAGGATTAGGGGTTGTTGCAGTGACTGGAGCACATTCAGAAGTATACAGTGTGGTATAGAAATCAGAGAAAGACTTACTGATAACTGCTGGATCAGAAGTGAGGCTACCATCAGGTAGCTTAATTTGAGGAATCAATCTAGAAGTGCTAGCAGCGTGGGCCTGCTGTGCCAGGAGTCTCCCTGCCTTATCTCCCTGTTCAAAGAAACTTTGTTTTGGTTGTCGCAACTGTCTCTCCACTACGCATGTCATTAACAGGTCATGTTCCAAGTGTAGTAATAGCCGTTTCTTATAGAGGATGGGGGATGAAGCGGTGGAGTAAATTCCATCGAGTTTCAGAAGTTCATCTGCAATTTCCACCAACCTGGCCCGTTCAGCCCTTCTCATTTGGGAAATATAAGATATCACCTGTCCCCGGACTGTAGCTTTAACAACTTCCCACAGTACGCCACTGCTGACATCTGGGGTATCGTTAAACTCTATGTAAGAATGGATCTGAGTCGCAACAAAATCTTTAAACTTATTATCTGACAACAACTGCGAACTGAACCTCCATAGTGCAGGTGGGATTGTATCACGTGGACAACAAATGTCGACCGTGGTAGGGGCATGGTCAGAGGTGGTTATTGGGTGATACTCACATGCATTCACGCAATCTAGGAGATTGTTATCAAGTAAAAAGAAATCAATTCGGGAGAAGGAAGAAGATTCTGTGGTCAGATGAGTCCAGTTTCCAGCTTTATCATTCTCCTGCTAATGTGAGGGTATGCAGAGGGCCAGGTGAAGTATTATCTCCAGCATGTACAGTGCCCACTGTCAAGCATGGTGGAGGCAGTACCATGGTTTGGGGATGCATGAGTGCTGCTGGTGTTGGTCATCTCACTGTCTGTGATGGCACATTGAACTCTGCCAAGTATTGTGCCATTCACGAAACCCACATGCTCCCTTTTGCACGTGCACTGTTCTGTCGAGGTCAAAACTGGATGTTTCAACAAGATAATGCCCCTTGCCATACATCCAGGGCCAGTAGAACTTGGCTGCAGGAGCACAGTATCCAGGTCTTAGAGTGGCCAGCTCAATCCCCGGACATGAGCCCCATTGAAAGGTCTGTTTCAAAGCATAAACCAAAGAAATTAGAAGAATTAAAGGCAGTAATTCAAGAAGAATGGAACAAAATTACCCCTCAACAGTGTGAAGGGCTCGTGGGGAACATGCCAGCCAGGATTAGAGCTCTACTGCATGCTAATGGCAGGACTACTAAATATTAATTTGATGATGTCATGGTTTATTTATTTTTTGTTCAGTTTTGAACACATTCTCTGTTATTTGTTGACTTTGATACCGACAATGTTGAGAACTGACATATTGAACCTGTCAAGAATTTAGTTTTGTTAGTTTTTCTTGTAAACAATAAACAAAAAAAATATAATTTGTATTTGTTTGTGTCTGTCTAATGCAGCCACACCTTTTGAAGCACAAAAAAGATTTTTCCACAAATATTTCATGATAATATTTGAGATTGTGTAAAATTTTAAGGGTGTCCAAAAACTTTTTTCCACCACTGTATATATTTATATTGGGCTACACTGCACTTTTTAAATTGATTGTTTTATTTTGCTGTGTATGTACTTGGGTCTCTCTTAGTAATAAGATTTCCATCTCAACGGGACTTACCTGATTAAATACAGGTTTATATATATATATGTATATATATATATACAAAGTACAGGCCAAAAGTTTGGACACACCTTCTCATTCAATGCGTTTTCTTTATTTTCATGACTATTTACATTGTAGATTCTCACTGAAGGCATCAAAACTATGAATGAACACATGTGGAGTTATGTACTTAACAAAAAAAGGTGAAATAACTGAAAACATGTTTTATATTCTAGTTTCTTCAAAATAGCCACCCTTTGCTCTGATTACTGCTTTGCACACTCTTGGCATTCTCTCCATGAGCTTCAAGAGGTAGTCACCTGAAATGGTTTTCCAACAGTCTTGAAGGAGTTCCCAGAGTTGTTTAGCACTTGTTGGCCCCTTTGCCTTCACTCTGCGGTCCAGCTCACCCCAAACCATCAAGATTGGGTTCAGGTCCGGTGACTGTGGAGGCCAGGTCATCTGCCGCAGCACTCCATCACTCTCCTTCTTGGTCAAATAGCCCTTACACAGCCTGGAGGTGTGTTTGGGGTCATTGTCCTGTTGAAAAATAAATGATCGTCCAACTACACGCAAACCGGATGGGATGGCATGTCGCTGCAGGATGCTGTGGTAGCCATGCTGGTTCAGTGTGCCTTCAATTTTGAATAAATCCCCAACAGTGTCACCAGCAAAACACCCCCACACCATCACACCTCCTCCTCCATGCTTCACAGAGGGAACCAGGCATGTGGAATCCATCCGTTCACCTTTTCTGCGTCTCACAAAGACACAGCGGTTGGAACCAAAGATCTCAAATTTGGACTCATCAGACCAAAGCACAGATTTCCACTGGTCTAATGTCCATTCCTTGTGTTTCTTGGCCCTAACAAATCTCTTCTGCTTGTTGCCTCTCCTTAGCAGTGGTTTCCTAGCAGCTATTTGACCATGAAGGCCTGATTTGCGCAGTCTCCTCATAACAGTTGTTCTAGAGATGGGTCTGCTGCTAGAACTCTGTGTGGCATTCATCTGGTCTCTGATCTGAGCTGCTGTTAACTTGCGATTTCTGAGGCTGGTGACTCGGATGAACTTATCCTCAGAAGCAGAGGTGACTCTTGGTCTTCCTTTCCTGGGTCGGTCCTCGTGTGCCAGTTTCGTTGTAGCGCTTGATGGTTTTTGCGACTCCACTTGGGGACACATTTAAAGTTTTTGCAATTTTCCGGACTGACTGACCTTCATTTCTTAAAGTAATGATGGCCACTCGTTTTTCTTTAGTTAGCTGATTGGTTCTTGCCATAATATGAATTTTAACAGTTGTCCAATAGGGCTGTCGGCTGTGTATTAACCTGACTTCTGCACAACACAACTGATGGTCCCAACCCCATTGATAAAGCAAGAAATTCCACTAATTAACCCCGATAAGGCACACCTGTGAAGTGAAAACCATTTCAGGTGACTACCTCTTGAAGCTCATGGAAAGAATGCCAAGAGTGTGCAAAGCAGTAATCAGAGCAAAGGGTGGCTATTTTGAAGAAACTAGAATATAAAACATGTTTTCAGTTATTTCACCTTTTTTTGTTAAGTACATAACTCCACATGTGTTCATTCATAGTTTTGATGCCTTCAGTGAGAATCTACAATGTAAATAGTCATGAAAATAAAGAAAACGCATTGAATGAGAAGGTGTGTCCAAACTTTTGGCCTGTACTGTATATATATATATATATATGTGTGTGTGTGTGTGTGTGTGTGTGTGTATATATGTGTATATATATGTATATATATATATACACACACACATGGCGAGTTAATACAAAATCTAACAGTCCACAAACCCAAACTCTATTATTTTTTATCAATATTATTGCTAAAAAAGGGGGCTGTGATCAGCTGTTGGCTGAAACGTCGACATATAATGTTTGCAGTTTGTCTGCTGCATGCAGTGTTTTTACATCGTCTTTAACACTCACTGAACTTAATTGCATGTTACATCAGTGACCTGTTGAACATAAAGAAATTTAAGTTGGAATGATTACACGTACAAAAAAAAGTCTGTGAGGGAGGTAACCTAACACATAAATTCCTTTAAATATCTATTTGTCCTTGTAAAGTTTTCCTTGAGGTGATGCAGACAGGCTGGACGACTGGATGCTCAACATGAGAATAAAGAGCTGGACTCCTAACAAGACTTCACGTCTGTGCTGTAAACACTTTGAGACTCTTACCTCAGGGTACAAAGACCTTTTTTTATACCACATAAAGAATTATTTTATATTTTTTAGTTTTGTTCACCTAATACTGTGAGTCCACACAAGGTAGTTATCCTTCAACTGTCAGATCTCTATCTTCCAAAGCAGTTTTAGTAAACAAATTAATATCAGATAATCATATTGATTTACTCAGCCTCACCGAAACCTGGCTGTGTCAAGATGAATATGTTAGTCTAAATGAATTCACTCCTCCCAGTCATAATAATACCCACGTTCCTCGAGGCGGGGGAGTTGCAGCCATTTTTAACTCTCTATTAATCAGCGTTAAACCTAAACTAGATTATGAATCCTTTGAAAGCCTTGTCCTTAGTCTTTTACATCTGACCTGGAAAACCTCACAGCCTCTTCTATTTCTTATAGTGTACCGTGCTCCTGGCCTGTATTTGGAATTTTTATCTGAATTCTCAGAGTTTTTATCCAGTTTAGTCCTGAAATCAGATTAAGTTATTATTGTAGGTGATTTCAATATTCACGTGGACGTTGATAATGACTTCCTCGCTACTGCGTTTATCACATTATTAGCATCCATTGGCTTCAGTCAAAGTGTACATAAGCCCACTCATCATTTTAACCACACCCTCAATCTAGTTCTGGTGTATGGAATTGAAATTGATAACTTCATGGTCTTTCCACAGAATCCCTCTCTATCAGATCATTACTTAATAACTTTTGATTTCTTTCTACCGATTACGCACCACTCAGTAACAGTTACTATACTAGGTGTTTATGTGATAGTGCGGTAGCAAAATTTAAGGAAACGATTCCATCAGCATTACATTTAATACCATGTCCCTCTGTAACTGAGGTTTCCTGTACCGACTTTAAAGTCTCCCAAATTGATTAGCTTGTCGATAGCACTGCAGGCTCTCTGCGAACAACACTTGACTCTGTAGCACCTCTTAAAAAGAAGTTCACAAAGTAAAGAAAGTTTGCTCCCTGGTATAACTCCCAAACCAGAAAATTAAAACAAATATCGCGAAAATTTGAAAGGAATTGGTGATTAACCAAACTGGAAGATTCTCGTTTAGTCTGGTTAGACAGTCTCAAAACATATAGGAGGGCCCTCCGCAATGCTAGCGCAAACTACTACTCATCATTGATAGAATAAAATAAGAACAACCCCAGGTTTCTTTTCAGCACTGTAGCCAGGCTGACAGAGAGTCACAGCTCTATTGAGCCTTGTATTCCTTTAGCCCTTAGCAGTAATGATTTTATGAGCTTTTTAATGACAAAATTCTAACTGTTAGAGGCAAAATTCATGACCTCCTGCCCTCAAACAGTACTAATCTGCCTTCAAGCACAACTATAAGACCTGATACATATTTAGATTGCTTTTCCCTGATTTCTCTCCAACAATTGACTTCAGTGATGTCTTCATCCAACTCATCAACGTGTCTTTTGGACTCCATCCCAACTAGGCTACTTAAGGAAGTCTTATCTTTAGTTAACACCTACATACTAGACATGATCAATATATCTTTATTAACAGGCTATGTACCACAGTCTTTTAAGGTAGCTGTAATTAAACCTCTGTTAAAAAAGCCCACCCTGGATCCAGAGGTGTTAGCCAACCATAGACCAATATCTAATCTTCCCTTTCTTTCAAAGATCCTTGAAAAAGTAGTCGCAGACCAGCTGTGTGACTTTCTTCATGATAATAATTTACTTGAGGAATTTCAGTAGAATTTAGGGTGCATCATAGCACTGAGACAGCACTAGTTAAAATTACAAATGATCTTCTGATTGCCTCAGACAAAGGACTCGTCTCTGTACTTGTTTTACTAGATCTTAGTGCCACATCTGACACAATTGACCATCAAATTCTGCTACAGAGACTGGAACATTCAATTGGCCTTAAAGGTTCTGCACTAAGCTGCTTTAAATCTTACTTATCCGATCGTTTTCAGTTTGTTCACGTTCATAATGAATCATCTTTACGTACTAAAATTTGTTTTGGAGTACCTCAAGGTTCAGTGCTCGGACCAATTCTATTCACTCTATATATGCTTCCCTTCGGTAACATCATTAGAAATCACACTGTAAATTTCCATTGTTATGCGGATGAAACACAGTTGTATTTATCGATAAAGCCAGAAGAAACAGATCAATTAACTAAACTTCAGAATGCCTTAAAGATATAAAAACCTTGATGAGCTCCAATTTCCTGATTTTAAATTCAGACACTGAAACACTGAAGTTATTGTTCTGGGCCCCAAATACCTCAGAAACTCTTTATCTGATGATATAGTTTCTCTGGATGGCATTGCTCTGGCCTCTAGCACCACCGTAAGAAACCTATATTAAGAAACCTATAATATTTGATCAAGATTTGTCTTTTAATTCCCATTTAAAACAAACCTCATGGACTGCGTTTTTTCATCTGCATAATATCGCGAAAATTAGGCCTATCCTGTCACTAAATGATGCCAAAAAATTGGTCCATACGTTTGTTACCTCGAGGCTGGATTACTGTAATTCCCTATTATCAGGTAGCTCTAATAAGTGCCTAAAAACTCTCCAGCATATCCAGAACACGGCAGCACGTGTACTGACAGGAACTAAGAAACGAGATCACATTTCTCCTGTTTTAGCTTCTCTGCAATGGCTCCCTGTAAAATCCAGAATTGAATTTAAAATCCTTCTCCTGACTTACAAAGCTCTAAATGATCAGGCTCCATCATATCTTAGAGAGCTCATAGTTCCCTATTATCCCACCAGAACACTGCGCTCTGAGAATGCAGGGTTACTCCCTAAAGTCTCCAAAAGTAGAACAGGAGCCAGAGCCTTCAGCTATCAGGCTCCTCTTTTGTGGAATCATCTTCCTGTTTCGGTCCGGGAGGCAGACACCATCTCCACTTTTAAGACTACACTTAAGACTTTTTGATAAAGCTTATAGTTAGGGCTGGCCCAGGCTTGTCTTGGACCAGCCCTTAGTTAGGCTGACATAGGCAGAGGTGGGTAGTAATGCGTTACATGTACTCCGTTACATTTACTTAAGTAACTTTTTGGATCAATTCTACTTGTAAGAGTAGTTTTAATGCAACATACTTTTTACTTTTACTTGAGTATATTTGTGAAGAAGGAACACTACTTTTACTCCGTTACATTGGGCTTCATTCTGCTCGTTACTTGGATTTTTATTCATCGGTTAATCAATGCACGATGTTTGTTTTATCAGTGAGACTTCCGCCAAAGGCTCTGTCACATGACTCTGTTTGACCAATCAAACGTAGCCACTAGTGACGTTTGACTCCATTTGACCAATCAAACGGAGCCAGGCAGTCACATGACTGCACACGAACTCTTCGCGGCCTCGCACAAAAGCAAAGTGACTACGCGGAGTACACACATAACAATGAGAGTAGACAGCAACAGTGGCGGAAACAACGGCGTGCGAACCAGAAGAGGCAGAACACCCGTGGCCGTACATGAAAACCATGTTTACTTTACAGACAACAAAGAAGAACAGCTATATCATGTATCATGCGCTGTCATCTGTGTCTACCCAAAGTTGTAACATGATGTCCTCCATGGCGGACGTGTTTGCTCGCACCGCTCCTGAATGCCGGCGTTTTTTTCTTTAGCCTGAAAAACTCCTTCTTTCCCACTGCCATCAGACTCGTAAACTGCCGACAGGAGTCATAACTACCATCACTACCTCAGACCGTGTTACATATCCAGTCTGCACATGACTTTTGCACATACAAAGTTTTTGCACATACAATTTGTTGCACTACAGTTTCTTGCTGTCTTAATTTATCTTTATCTTTTGTACATATATATATATTTCCCTTGTTTATATATTCCTTTTATATTTTTTCATCTATATTGTTTACTTTTTATCTATTTAAATTGAGTGTGGATTTAGTTATATCTTTTTTTCAGGCATTCATTGCAGTCAGCAAAGGAAGAATTTAATTGTACAGGGAAACGTGTTTCCTCACTGTACATATAAGATAAGATAGTCCTTTATTAGTCCCACAGTGGGGAAATTTACATTTACATGACAATAAACACTTTGAATTGAATTGAACATGTCGGCATTTCAGCCTACAAGAACTCCACTTAGAACTTGAGAAGTACATGATTTGAAATGACTAAACTGTTATCTGTTCCACTAATTTTCATTCAGCAGAACAAACACCTAGTCTCTCGCTTACTGATTTTTAAACCTCATTCCAAATAATGTTTGAAGAGTTCAAACACAGTGCTCAAGTGCTGTTTATAAGGCACTGGTTTCAAAAATGTTGTTATGAAAAAGAATGACAGTCTGACAGAAGAGAATGTTTTGAAAAGAGGATATGTTTTGAAACTACTAAATTGGTAACAAAGGATTTATTACTGTTTATTGTGGCTGAATTTGCCTTAATTTATGCTATTTTGTAAAGATTTCATTTACTATTTTAGTTATAGGGGTATTGTTTGGCAACATCTGAATCTGCACATTGCTATTTTATATTTATGTCTATTTGATTACATTCATGCCCTGATTATTAAAACAAAACAAATCAGAAGTTACTCAGCAGTTACTCAGTACTTGAGTAGTTTTATCACTAAATACTTTCTTACTCTTACTCGAGTAATTATTTGGATGACTACTTTTTACTTTTACTTGAGTCATAATATTCTAACAGTACTCTTACTTGTGTACAATTTTTGGCTACTCTACCCACCTCTGGACATAGGCCTAGTCTGCCGGGGGACCTCCTATGATACACCGAGCCCCTTCTCTCCTTCTCTCTCTCTCTCTCTCTCCTTTGCTAACATTCATGTCCTGTTACTGCATCTCCCTAACTCGGCTCTACTGCACGTCACTAACTCGGCTTGTTCTCTGCAGCCTTTGTGCTCCACTGTCTCGTGATGTATTTAGTACCATTCATCTGGACTGTGGAGAAGGGAGTCTACATGGACAACATCCCAGTTCTCAATGGGTTGTGATTATGATGCCAGAAAACCACTTCAAGTGAAGCTTCCTGTGATAAAAGGACAGATCAAGTTTTACCAGTTTTATTGTTATTCTGTCTTTTGTATTCAGAGATTTAGTTTCTCACCTGAATGTATTTCCTAATTTGATATCCAAAGGGTCTTCATTAGGAAACAACTGGAAAAGGCCAAACGGCAAGTGCACCCAGGAGCAAAATGTGAGTCCTGTAATAGCTGTGTACTGAGTATTCATTAGGCATACTGACTCTGTTGTGTGTAATAAAGATTTGACAGGTTTTAATTTCAGAGCAGTTGGGTTTAGTAATTCATATCATATGCCCTTGTCTGTTTTTTTTTTTTTTTTTTTTTTGATTGAGACCTGTACGATGTCAGCATGGGACAGTTTATGAACAATAGTTTTATTCCAGATTACAGAAATTACAATTTAAAGAAAGTGCTTAATGGCTTTGTAATTTAATTTTAAATAAAACAAGCGTTAAAGTTAATCACAAAGTCTAGCAAAGCCATCAGTGTGTTCATTCATTACTACAATACTATACATGTTGGCTATTGTTTAAATTTAGACCATAAAAACCATCAACAAACTCGGGGCATGATATTCATTAATACCTTTATTGAAAAATGAAAACTGCTTTAATTTCAACAATATTATTATCCAACAACACCAGGAACATATAAAAAACAATGTGACAAAAGGAATTATGTAATAAATGTGACAGCACAGTGACACTAGGAAAGAGTGGACTTAACTGTTAACTGTTACAAGACAAGCTTGCAAAATGAAAAGAGGTAATTGAATTTCCACTGCAACATACTTATGGAGCTAAAATCATGCCAAAACCTCACAAACACACATAACATGTTTTACTCACGCCCAACGATCCACAAACAAACTCAGTGTGGTTTGCAAATACAAAACATCATTCACAAACTAATGCATTTCGTTTTGCAAATAAGAAACATATCTATCAAACAAATACATCATGCTTCAGACTAAAATCTTTCAACTACAAAAAAATCCTTCAAGTACATAAAACCAATTCTACAACTACGAAAAACTTAAAGCCATTCGTGTGTGGATCAGAAGCTGTGCGTGTGTGGATCAGAAGCTGTGCGTGTGTGGATCTGCAAGGCGGAATATTACTGCCAAAAGTCATGTGACTTTTGGCACGATCTTACCACTGTCACATGACTTTTGGCACTAATTTTCCGCCTTGCAGATCCACGCACGAACGGCTTCTGATCCACACACGAATGCCAATGAACTTTCTAAGAAATGTCCTGTAATTAGCACTCCACAACAGCAGTTGGTGCTGTTGATTCAATCTAAGGCCGCCAACAAAGATTCAACTATGGCCACATACAACGTTAATAACTTGATAAGCCTTAGTCTGAAGACGGGATTTTGAAGTGAAGACGACCTCTGTCCACACACATTTATCTGCAGTAACTGAACACAACTCCTCAGATGGTGCTAAAACAAAACACACATTGCTGCTCGCTGCTTCACATTGAAAGGTTTGAAATAACAAAGTAACGGGAGGCTTTTATTGTGAAAAGTTTATAGGAAGTGATATGCGGTATAAACAGAGAAAGTAATATAAAGGGAAAAATTGGTAAATTAGAATCTGTGGACAAAAACAGAAAAAGGCTGCAGCCGAATATAGTATTGAATAATCTACACAGCAAAAATTGGAGAGTTGAAATTTCAGAATTAAAAATTTCTGAGTTGATTTCTACTCCCAAAGTGTTATTTTAACACATTCTGATTTGAATGGTCCTCAGTGTTGGAGTTATTTGACAGAGTTGTTCACATCCGTGTTATTTCAACTCTGCAGAGATGTAATTTAGCTCCGCCCTCACATTCACTTCATCGGTTGGAGACGAGACAAGTCAGTGCCATTTTCCTCCTTGCACGCAGTTTTACACGGTAAGTGAAATGAGGTCAAACTTACTAAAACAATTAAAAATTGATGCAGTAAGCTGCAGTATGTACATTGAAACATACATGGAGAATATATGCCGTATAAAGCCCTGCCTGTAGCTTGGAAATTTGCTCAGGTGATTAGCTAACAGTTATCATTACCTTAGCTAGCATTCTATGGTAGCTAGCTATGAGTCAGTTAATAAAACCGTCTACAACTTTATTATAAATTACTTTAAAACAATTCATATCCAAGCGCAAAGCGATTTAAAACAAATCTTTATATTTTATTGGATAATACTGTTTGAGGCTGATAGTTGCAGGATTTTTTTTTTGCCTTCACTGTGTTGAACATGAGAGTGCAAAAACATGCCCCGACAGGTGCTATGTGCGTTTCACGTTTGTGTACGGATGTGTACCGAAACACTGTATTAGACGAATCCCGCAAAATTGTCTAAATTTCTATATTTAGGGATGCACAATATGATTTATTTTTTTCTGTTGATACTGAGAACCAATAATTAGTTGCTTCTCATGGCCCCTACTGATGAGATAACCAATAATTTTACATTTCTAAAAATAAGTTCATATAACCTGTTGTTTATGCACAGCTGAAAGTCAGAAAGACTCAGCTGTAGTGATCAAAGATGCCTCAGTTAATATTTCACAACTCTGACCGAACCAGATCTAACTGACATTAATGCCTGTAATTTATCAGCCCTGATATACATTGTGCATCCCCATCCATACTCTTGTAAACCCTCTTTCTGCAAGCTCCTTCATGTTGTAGACTCCGATTTCCCTGCTTTTAGTAAATTGCTAAACATTTTAGTTCTTGCAGTGTGTCTTTTACTTAATGTGTTAAATGTAAGCACCAAAACAGTAAATTTTTTAAAAAGTCAACTTTCAAAATTGGCCTTAAGAGAGATTTGGGTTTTGTGAGGGGAAATGTGTTCTAGGTCTATTTAATGATTATACAGTGGTGGATGGATGAATGTGCTGACTTCAAAAGTGCATTGGTTTTTATAATACTCTCTATTCCAGTCATCGAGACATTTTGCCTGCCACCTGATGCAAACATTATATACAAGGATGCAACAGGAACAAAAGTTGATGTGGAAATATTCAGCGACCTTGTTGAACAAGGCAATGTGGTGCTGACGGTTTTCTCAGATCAGGGTGAGATATAAAGTCAGGTGTAATCAAGCACTCCACAGCATAAGGAAAACAGTTATTTCCATTTTTCTATTCCTTTAGAATTTTCTGATTCCTCCTTGTCTTCTGCTTCTGAGACGTCTGACTCAAGCTTCAGCTCAAGCACATCGACTATAATCTTGGACGAAGAGATTCCAAGCAAGAGACAAAGAATTTAAAATACACGTGATGCACTGTCTGCAAAACAGGTTGCAACAAAGTTTGATTCTCATGAGTTTCCCAACATTTTAATGTTGTTTCAATCTGTGTTTCTAGAAAAGATGTTTAGCACAATGTTTTGCATTCTCATGTTTTTGTTTTTTATTAGTTGATTGAAGCTGTACTAAGAGGCAAGTCTGGTGGTGAAGAAGTGCTACAGGAGTACCAAAGAACCCAAAACCCTAACAGATACTGCAAGAAGACAAATGGTGAACATACTGGTGGCCCACATGATTGATAATCATGGGTATGTATGTTTCATGTTCTATTTTTTGGTACCAAATAACTGCATGGCAATTGCATAAATTTAGAGAACTAATTTAATATTTCCTCTCAGGCACCTTCCCACCAAAGCAGTCAGAGAGGAGTATGCTCTTGGGATAGTGATGCTGTTCCCCTCCCTCAAGAATCCATATACCAAGAAAGGCTATGTAATTGTCTTTATGGTTGTTTGCATAAAACTTTTCATGCCATACTTGCATGTTTACTTATTTCAGTACCTGCGTTTTGAAGCGTGAAGCCATGTGCACAACATTGAAATTTGAATTCTGTGAGATTTCTCATGAGCCGAGTATAACGTCTTTTTTTTTCCCTTTTCATTTTAAGGAACACTTTTATGATGCTGCGAGTAGCACAGGATACATCTCTTGGCGTCTGAAAACGGTGCAAAGGAAGATTCGTCGAGGATCTCCGCTGCCACCAAATAACTCCATTGACTTTTCTCCAGGAGGTCCAAATGTCCAGAGCATTAATGTTGAAAGACAGCTGGAAGGAGATGCCAAGAGGCCATGTTTTTGCTCAACCATATTACAGACAGTTCCCTGATTCTCCAGAAGATGAGAGAGACCTTTCAGCACCGTCAGAAACTTGTTAATGACCCAGGCAAAAGTGTTGATATCCTCTCCATCTTTCCAAGATTCCTGGATACAAAAGGATTGGTAAGTTTGGAAGTAGATGTTGAGAATGGCTTATTTTTTTAGTATTTTCTGCAGTAGTAGTTTAATATCTTCTTTCGTAAAGGTGGAACAAGACTTCACTCTCCTGTTTGATGAAGAGACATCCTCCAGGCTGCTTCAGAAATGGGATGCATTCTTCAATCCAAATGTCATAAAAGAAGCTAAGGGCCTTACCTCAACACCAGAATTGCGTCGCTTAGTGCAGTCAGCAGAATGTCTACCAGGAAGTGATCTCGATGAGGCAGCAAGTGAGTTGTGTTCATTTTTCTTGTTTTAAAGTGTTTGCTATATTTGCAGTCACGGTTGCTTCATTCATTATTTCTGTGATTATATGATTAAACTTTGGAAATGACAGCACCTGTATGATATTTCTTTTTACCATATGTAATTTGTTCATTCTATGTATCTCTAAAAGTTGACCTGATTGTTTGGATGAATATGAGCAATAGATTGGATGAAACTTAATGAGTTTTCAGTCAATTCCTGTGACTTCTTGTCTTCAGCCTACGACCAAGAAATGGCATCCCTGTTGTTGCTGGTACATCTCCTTCCTCCACCACCAAGGGGCCCAAAGTCTCCAAAAATCAGTGCATGTGATGCAGTTGAGAGACTTGTTGTCATTCAAAAGGTAATTATATTAAATTGATAATAATAATATGTCAGATATCATCTTTTTAGCGGCATGTGTAAATGACAGTTGTTGAACAGTGGATGAAACATAATTGTGAATTGTGTTCATGGTGCTGTCCCATCTTGCACTAGGTAGCAACACAATGTTCGAATAATCACTTCTATGATGTATTTTTCTTCGTGCTGCACATTAATCTGGTGTTTAATGTTTAGTTTCCTTTTGTCATTCCTAGTCATGCTGCGGTTTGGAGGAGCACTTTGGAGGAGCACACTGACTTCTTTGATGAAAGTTATTTTAAAACCCACCCTTTGTTCACAGAAAAAAGACACGCATTACAAATTCAACTGTACTATGATGATTTTGAAACAGCCAATCCCCTTGGCTCCAAACGTGGAGTTCACAAAATTGGCTGCCTTTATTTTGTTGTAAGAAACTTGCCCCCCAAATTTAATTCAGTTTTGAATAATATTCATATGGTGTCACTTTTTCACACACAAGATCTGCACAAGTATGGTTTTGATCTTATACTGGAACCATTAATAAATGATATAAAAATACTGGAAAGCCAAGGGCTAAGTCTTCCATTTTCTGATGAGCAGGTACTTGGTACAATCTCACAGATCACTGGAGATAATTTAGGGATGCACACAATTCTTGGTTTTAATGAGTCATTCAGTAGCCGTCATTTCTGTCGTCTTTGTTTGATTGAGAAAAATGATTCACAAACGGTATACAGTGAGGATGATCCTAAGGTGATTCTTCGCGTAAAAGATGTATTTGAAATGCATTGGCAGTCTCTTCAGGAAAACCCACAACTGAAGTCACTATATGGTTTGAAAAAGAATTCTGCTCTTAATTCATTGAAGTATTTCCATGTTTGTAATAACTACTCATTTGATATAATGCATGATCTTCTTGAGGGTGTGGCTCAGTACGAGATTAAGTTGCTTTTTGGATATCTCACGCAAAACTTTATGTCAGAACAGGACTTGCTTTCGAGGATTTATGGTTTTGATTATTGATTTTTAGAACGAAAAAACCGTCCCACAAAGATTATTTTGGAGAGTGCTGGCAATGGCATTGGTTTAAATTCTATTCAGACACTGTGCCTTGTAAAAAATATTCCACTGTTATTTGGTGACATTATTCCTCCAGGAAACCAAAACTGGAATTTGTTACTTTTGTTACTTCAGATAATGAACATAGTTTTTTCACCTACTGTCACTCTAGGTATGACAATACATTTAAAGCATTTGATTGTTGACCACCATAAACTATTTAAGCACTTGTATCCGCAGAGTAACTTGCTACCTAAACATCATTTCATGATCCATTACCCATCTTCTATAAGGAAAATTGGTCCCTTATTATATGTGTGCAGTATGAGGTTTGAAGCCAAACACAAGGTGTTTAAAAACATAACTAAATCACTTGCTAAAAAGCATCAGATGGCCATTGCTTATCACTGGGAAACGTTCCCCCTCAAACAAAATGAGTATGGGCCAATTAAATCTTTTTCTGTCAGAGATGAGAATGTGGATAACAATGAAATGCTTGAAATGATCTTGTCAAAAGATGTTTTTTGATGTTGATGGTGGGGCGGCAGTAGCTCAGTCCATAGGGACTTGGCTTGGGAACCGGAGGGTCACCGGTTCAAGTCCCCGACCAGACCAAAAATATGGAGCGTGGACTGGTAGCTGGAGAGGTGTCAGTTCACCTCCTGGGCACTGCCAGGGTGCCCTTGAGCAAAGCACCGAACTCCCTCACTCTGACATCTCTCCATTTGATGCATGTGTGTGTTTCAGGCCTGTGTGTATAAAAAAAAAAAAATAGAGTATAAAGCTGGACTTGTTGTCTGCAGTGCAGTGGAAGAAGACATGCCAGTCTTTTGTCAAATAATTGATATACTTCTGGTTGAAGATTACATTTTTTTATTGACAAACAAGCTTTTCACAGAAAATTTTGATGACCATCATCATGCATTCAGAGTGTTACAAAGTGAGGAAAAGTTTATAATAAAAATGTCTGAGCTTAAATTTAACAAAGCATTTGATATTCAAAGCTCATACAGTGTTTCAGATGAAAGTTTGTACATTATACCTGGATTTACAATGTTTTAATTCAGCTGTATTAATGACTGCAAGGATGAAAATGCTATAAATAAATGTTTCTTTGAAAATAATTTTGTTTACTGGAATTGATTTTTATAATTAATTTTAATTTTTTACAATGTAGATAACTTGACACTGTAGGGAGTGAAATTAACACTATCCAAATAGTTAAAAAATATAACTCAGAGCAGTGTTACTTGTCTAATCTGATAGTGTTATTTTAACTCTGTTTTGTGAGTTAAAGAAAGAACTCTGGCAGAGTGTTAAATGTTTAACTATTTTGAAAGTGTTAATTTAACTCTGCAGAGTGTGGAGCTATATAAACCCTGAAAAAGTGTTAAAATCAACTCTGTGGGAGTAGATTTAACACTGAACTTTTTGCTGTGTAAAGATACAAATTTTGGATAAGCCAAAGTATTTTTTTGTGTGTGGAAAACTGTTTACTTGGACGTCATATAAAATACTGTGTAAATTGCTTGTACGGTGTGTTGAGCTCATGTGTGAATGTGAGTGTTGAAATATAAAAGCGCTGTGTATATTCGAGGCATGACTGTGTGATAAATGAGTGTATGTGCCTATACATGTGTGTGAGAATCTGGGCTGAGGGCCAAGAGTGCCGAGCAGAAGGGAACTGTTGGCTGTTAAGTGTGGTATATGACAGAAAAGCAAAATCTGTGTCCAGAGTGTGAATGTGTATGTGTTGAAGAAAGACAGAAGACTGGTGTGTCTGAGAGAAGCGCAAGAAATCTGTGTCCAGAGTGTGAATATGTATGTGTTGAAGAAAGACAGAAGACTGGTGTGGGATGTCCGAGTTGAGGCTGAAAGAGAGAAAGTGTGTTTGAGAAAGTAGTTGTATAGAGAGCAGGATTTGTGTGGAGATAACTGATCACATAGACGGCTGAGAACACACTGAGGCTTTAATCGGTCAGGAGACTAAGGGTGGAGGAGCCTGGAGACACAGACACAGGCTTCCTAAAAATAGTTTGGGTGCACTACAGCATAGTCCCCGCCCAGCCCGTCCTTTCGAGAGCGCCGACAAAAGCGAAAGTGTTTTTTTCTTTTTTTTTCAACTCATAAGAATACAAATTTGGATAAGACAATTACACTGCAATCTAACACAATGTATCCAACACCAGTAGCTCTGGTGGGAAGCAAAAACCCTGACATCTTGAAAGACATCCAGAAAATTTCAGAGAAATGGGAAAAACGAACCAAGGGACTAGAATACCCTTGGCCGAAGGGAGGCACGTTTGACATGATGGCTTGTGAGGGTAGGGAAATCAGAATAAGAGATTACAAGCCCAAAGACCAGTCAAAGAAACGTGTAGAAAAGAGAGAATTGGAATTGAAAATTTTGAAACTGTTCAAAGATTAAGGCAAGCACTACAGGGCAAAGATGAGACAGGGACTAATAAACCTACAGAACAATTTAGGGAAAGAGAAGGGTCGGGAGAACAAGCAACTTAACATGACGGAGGTCGCAGGACTATATCCAAATTTGGAGGGTTGGCTACATTTCAACGGTAATGTTAAAGAACCAACAACAGAAGAAATATCCCAGATGATTTCAAATGACGAGACTAGGGATGAGAACAAAACCACCACACCTAGGGAAGATAAGAGCCCAGCCCCCAAAAGCTCAATAGACAGATTTTCGGGCATGAGCAACTCACAAAAATCAGCAAAGGCAGTGGTAGCGGAGAAACAGAGAGGCAAGGAACACAATTTGGAGGAACAAGTGTGTGGAAATGCAATTCAGAGCACAGATATAAAAACTTCAACTAGTGTAAAAGTACTGATTCCAAAACACTGCAGCATTGCCAGGAAAATGAGACGTAGTATGAAAGACCAGACTGATATAATAATGAACACTATATGGCTCCAATCTTAATAAAGGGGACCCAGGGACATTATATTCCATGGCAGACCCTCGATCTGACCGGCCTGGTCTCCAGACTCCCTGATATTCACGACGGGGCCTCAAAGTGGATCAGAGCTTTTGAGGTTAAGCTACCAAACTGTTGGCTTTGGGGGATGTGAAGGCGGTGTGGGCTCAGACTCTCGGAGCCTCGGTAATGGAGAGTATGTCGAAGCACAATGAGTGTGAGTGGATGATAAGTCTCATGGCTGATGGGACTGAATTTGATGCCTATTGTGGGAAACTGTGGGCTGCATTGAGAAGAGAGTACCCTGCACGAGTTGACCCTAAAACATTGCTGGGTGAATCATTCACAGACACTGATAGTCCTGCAGCATACAAACAACTCTGTTCAGAAAACTCAGTCATCGATGCACTCCCCACCCCAGTCCGGAGCAGGCTGAGAGACGTAGTGGTCTTAACAACAATGCCACACAGACAATTTTGTGACAATGTGATTCACGCAGTGGAGAGACACAGAAAAGATGAGCAGAGGTTGAGGACGAGGTCCACCTGGAGTATGCTGGGAATGTGGAGAGCCTGGCCACAGAGCAATAGCCTGTCCACAGGCGCCCCAAATGGATGGAGGGGAGGGGGAGGACCTGGGGCTGCTCTGAGAGGGGGAATGGGTCCAGCCAATCCCTGGGCGGGGCCAAACCATGGTTATTAGGGATTCCCAGAGAATCCTATGGGGGAGGGTCAGCTGCCAATAATCACCATGGAGGCTGATAAAGAACCAATGCTGCGGGTTCAAACAGAAAACAGGCAAACTCTAATGCTAATAGACACAGGAGCCACGTACACATGTGTGAGTACTGAATATGCCACCCACCTCCCCATGTCAGGCAAATTTGTCAAGACAGTAGGATTTTCGGGATTAAAGCAGCTAACTCCAACAACAGCTCCAGTGCGCCAGGTCACAGAGGGTGAAGAAATAAGAATTCCAATCTTAGTGTCCAACTAAACCCCAGTTAATTTGTTAGGAAGAGACGCACTATGCAAATTAAAAGCTAAAATCTGGTGCACCCCGCAAGGAGTGTACATAGATACTTCAGGCATGGATTTGCAAATGCATGTAAAAACAGACTGTGCAAAGGTCTATTGGCTGGGAGAAATCGCAGAACCAGTGCAACAAACATTCAGTGAATGGGAAAAATACATTCGAGCAGAAAATCCTGAGAGCAACTAAACCTTTCTCCGACTACCACTGCACAATGTTCTATGATGCATCATGCAGAAAAATTTTTGAGGAAACTTGGGATGAGAAAATGAAGAACATGAAAATTAACCTGAGCTCTAATTACATAATAATTGGATCAAAAGGGGCAGCCATGAATGTAGAGCCAAACCCATTCATTGCAGAATGGTACAATGTGCCAGAATCCAATCCACACATTACCTTAGTGGTAAACGAGAACTGTGAATCAAAAGATGTGGGACCCATGATGAGAGCTGCGGCAAAGGCAAATTGGAAAAAAAAAAACAGATAATCCTTCCATATATACGTCAGAGGACAAAACTATGATCAAAGTTGAATGCACCACCAATATGACAGCTGTGCCACAGGTAGTCACAACTCTAATATTGAGTGTACCAGAGACATCTGAATTTGACTCTGACGACACAATGTTAGAAGATGTTATGTCAGGTCCCTGAGCAACTGTGATCAAAGCATGACACGGATGTGGGGTTGGTGAAGGCAGCCAACCCAATAAGGATAGATTTGAAACCCAATGTGCAACTGCCAAACAAACCACAATAACCTTTAAAACCAGAAGTAGTCGAAGGAATGGTTGAAGAAGTATTGAACCAATGTGAGATTTGTGCTGAGAACAATGTCCGAAAAGGGGTGAAAACCCCTGTGGGACACATTCCAGTCCCGGAGGGGACCTTTTAAACACTTGTGTATGGACTATATTGACATGACTATATTGACATGACAATGACATGATGACATGATAAAATCTGTACATGGCAAACTGTGCCAGCACAAAGCTTAACTGGGTGGATGCGCTACCACTCGTACTAATGAGCTACCACATGCAAACTCACAGAAACACGCACCTTTCGCCTCACCAAATGCTTACGGGACGATGCATGCCTGTCCCACCAGCAATAAGGCTGCCACATAAAGGGCCTAATCTGGAACAACTGCAAATGGAGTTGTCTGAATACATGACACAACTAACTGCTATCTATAGATCTATATATTTGCAAGAAAAAGCAAAGGAGCCAAAAGCTGACCAGGAGGCCGAGGCCAGGGCCGGACTGGGAGACTTTTTCAGGCCAGGAGTCAGTCATTCAGCAGGCCACCCTGCCCACACGCACGTTCACACCTACACTTATATGCATTGGCACGCACACACACGCACACAGACACAGACAGACAGACACACACACACACAGAGTATGTTTGTAATAGTATGTTTTTGGCTGATTCAAAACAAAAGTATGTATGTATGTACTCCAACATAGGCATAATAGTCACATGGACACACCATATGAATCCAATAGTCGCAGCATCCTTCCATTTCACATATGGGTATAAACTATACAATTAATCATTATCAGTCCACTCCAGTCTTCTATCTCCCCTACATACCACAGAAACTTCTCACCAACATGTACCCCTTAATACAAAGGTCACAACACCACTACTGAAATAATGCTATGGTACTATGTTCAAGTGAAAAACGAAAACAATTTAGATGCCAGCTTATATTGCCAGTCAATATAATATGCCAAAATACCATATGCAACAGTGAATAATAAATATAAAAGCCAACAGCAACTTCAACTTATGTGAATTAAGTTGTATTTTAATAACATTGATCATTGCCAAAATCAGGTCAACTTAGTCAGATAAGAGTCATATCCCACACACACACACACACTTACACACACACACACACACACACACACACACACACACACACACACTAGTATGTTTTTGGCCTTCCAAACAGAAGTACACATATGGGACCTACTGTACAATCTAAGGTTGGAATATACGTGGCAATACAGTACCACAAAACGTCAAATCGTCATATCATGTAGAATATCAACTGCTTTGTGTGATAATGTAACTAATATTATGTTAACAAGCCTGTAGCTTGTTGCAAACAGACATTTGCAGACAGACACACAACATATTCCCGAAACATCAGCTTTCACATTAATCAAAACCAAACATTAACAGCTGCAAGAACATTAAATGCAACACAACTATCTAAGCAAACTGACAATTAAGTCAAAAAGTTTAAAAAAAAATCTTTTGTCAACATATAAAAGTCCATAGATAATGTTGCATTTCTGAAATATTTACAAATCTGTGCCTCATTGGCAAGTACTTTTTATCTGTAGCCTACAATATAACCTAACCAACAAAGACAACTAGCCTAAGTCCAAATCAAATGATTAATCAGTTTACTATGAGGAAGGCCTTTGAACACACAGAACACGTGCATGCTGCACGCACTGACAGACACAAGGCTGACTGTATAATACAGTCCGAGAGCATAGTACTGACTAATATTTTAAATAGGCTCTAAGGAAATACTAATGAACCCCAACCTAAATCCGAGGTTGAAATACACAATAGCTTTCATGTATGGGCCGAGATACAAGTCAGCAACAGACAGCAAAATTCAACAACACTAGCGCCGCAACATATTTACATTATGTAAACGTGTACAAGGCTTCTAAAGAGAACCAGTGTTTTGTTTTTTTAAGAAAACTTACTCGCAGAGTCTGGCACATCTTTTTGTTGTGTGGCGCTGCCATGGCTGGGGGGGGGCTAAATAAAGTTGTTATTTTGTGGCATTTAGCCGCATCATCTTCAAGTGCCTTCCTCTTTTTATCTCTCTCCCTCTCCGCGCCGCCCTTCCTCTTTTTAGGGGGGTCCATTCTGGCTTCCCCTCTCCTCTCCACTCTTCGCTACACACACTGGAGCAGCAGCAGGTACCACAGACACACATGCGACACACCCCCTCCTCCACACACACGCTGTCTGTGTGGATGACACGGACTGTTGGGGTGGGTGCTAATCAAAACAAACCAATCGTCTTGTTGTCATCATCACATGCTACTGGCCTGAGTGGCCTCTGATTGGCCTGAAAGAAGATTTTAAAAAAAGTCATACTGCCGCGACGCCGGCTGACCGGCAGCCTGCAGAAGGAAAAAAAAAAAAACGACATGCAGACGGCAGCCGGCAGGCCGGCAGGCCAGGCACAGACCGGCACTTCGGGAATACTCCCGTATCTCCCTATGGCCAGTCCGGGCCTGGCCGAGGCCGAAAGACAGGTGGTGCCAGGTGACCAAGTGCACCTGAAGGTTTTCAGGAGAAAGTGGCATGAGCCAAGAAGGGAAGGGCCGTACACTGTGGCAAGGGCGACTCCAACAGCAGTTCAAGTCGAAGGAGGCATGACGTGATATCTTTTGAGCCATTGCATCAAGGTCCAGGCAGAGACAAAGGGCAGTATAAAACTGAAAAAAACAATGAGGAAAATGATGTGGTTGTTGGTGGGAGTAATGTGCAGCCTGGTGTTGCAACCAACAGGCAACCTGGGGACAGGGGAGGCTGTTTCAAGGAGCCCGAGTCAGACTCTGAGGACAAGGAGCACGGAACATCCACTGGAGTCACAGCCGCTTCAGGAAGCACCACACAACCATGATCAAGATAAGCATGATGCAACCACAAAATTCCCAATTCACACTGTGTCAAAACCCATGCCAGCATTCTCAGATCAGGTTCACTATGACATGAGTCTATTAAGTCAGGAGCAGGTTGGCAAATGAGCTAAGAGAGATCTTCACACTATGTGGAAATGGACTGGAGTAGTGATCATCCCCGATGAGATAAGAGGGGATGGGACAGAATGTGAAATAAATGATGAACTAAATAAAAAAAATCTTATGTAGAATGAAGTAAACAATATTGGTCTTCCCACAGGAATTCCGGAGGAAATCAAAGCCCAAGACGAGGTCAGAGCGGGGCTGGAGTCCATACTCCCATGGATAACATAATTAATAAAAAATAATTAATAAAAATGTGGCCTGGATTAACTATATTTATTACAATCAACAGAAATATGTCAGCTACACCTTTGAAGTTCTTAAACAATTAGGTCAACAACTGCACGAGACTAGTGCCATGGCATGGCAAAATAGGCAAACTTTAAATTGGATTTTAGCAGAAAAAGGGGGGGTATGTAAGATGTTCTGAACACTGTTTTATGTTTATCTCAAATAACACTTCACCAGATGGAACATTTTCTGTTGCTATGAGTAAGCTTGAAGCTTTAAAGTTTGAAATGACTGTAAATGCTGGTAAGGGTGGAAGCATTAAGTGGGATGGGCTAGAGGAAATTTTTGGAAAATGGGGAGCTGTTTTGGCTAAGACAGGGATAATTATACTGATAGTACTAATTCTGTTCTCCTTATTAACATGTTGCATCATGCCTATCCTGAAGAAATGGTGTGTGAGAGCAATGGACAAGAGGCTGAACCTCATAACGGACATGCAGGGAGCACAAATGCTAAGTATGCTCATCCCTGAACAATTGGTGCGCAGAATTCTTCTGGCGCAGAGGGGGGAGGAATTGCCAGATTTGTTCCCAATCCCTGATTACATGGACAATTTAAAGGACGAGGAGGAACTGTGAGAGAGAATGATGAACAATGGCTGATACTCTGTCCTGAAAGAGTGGAGGGGGAATATATACACCACAACCACATACGAACGTATCACATAAATATCATTATGATACCATTCTTTTAGTCTTCATTCTCTGCAATCATTTGTAATCACCATTTTTTAATCATTTTTTAAATATGTTTTATATTCACTGTTCTCTGTCATCTCATTGTGTGATGTATTTGGTCAATCTGTTTAAGATTCATCTATTAAGGCCGCCTAACGGGAAGGGGCCGATGGGGGACTTTTCCTGGATTAAAACAGCCGCCAGGTTTTTCGCCCCCATCAGTTGAATGTTGACAGATGATGAAATATGTTCAGTGTTTGATGTAATACCATATACTCATGATAAGATCACATATCACTGTATCATATGTTTTCTTATGCATTATCATATTCAAGTTCAAGAGTTTCATACACTACCATATATTCATGTTAGTAGGAACACTAGTTATAGTTACAGTGCGATATATCCTAGTCATACTCATACAAGCATAGGCGTTCATTTATCATACATTATCTCTGCGAGCAATTTATGATAAAAATCATAAAGAGGAGGGACTATGTAGAGGCAGATAATGTATCATCATGTTGTACTTAAGGTCCAAATAAGGTCAATTACACAAGGCTTAGGAAGCAGCTAGACAAATATCAGATTTGGCAGTAAAAAAGGACCCATGAGCAGGAAACAGGTGTTTTGATAAACTAAGTGGTTCGTGTGTAAGTTAAGCTTTGGGAGGTCAAATGAGGTGGAACATTCTGGGTTAAGGTGACCTGACCGTTGGGACGGTTAGGCCAAGTTTGGCAATAGAAACGGGTGTTTTTGCCAGAAATACAGCCGCAGTTCTAGGAATAAGCAGGAAACCAGGAGAGAAGATGACCCAAGCACACACACACACACACAGACAGAAACACACATACAACCATCTATGGGCAGGCGAACGCAGAGGATATAAGAACTGGAAGAATGATTTTTCGGGGGCCTGTTTCAACATAATTCGAAGTGTAGACCAGTGTACTGCTGTATGCTCATGTCCTGCGATTAAAGTATTCCCGTTCGCTGTAACTTTTCTCTGTGGTTCTCTGAGTCTCTTCATTTCAGTGTTTGTTGAAGTTGAGCATTCTTCTTACATAAATTAAAAAATAACAATAATAAAAATTTATATATAAAAAAACACTCATCTCATAAGGACTGACACTGTGGGTTTTGTTCTGAGCTAAAAATAAAAATCTTTTAAGACTCAACTTTAACAGGGAACAAACTGTTGGACATGAACATTTCACTGTTGCTGAAGCTGGGCTTTAATGGACTCAGTTTATCTTTTTAAAAAAATAGCATTTCCCCTGGTGGTGGAATAGACTGCATGGTTCACAAATACCCCAGGAGTGTCAAACCTTGTGTGAGGGTGGTGTACAAAGCTGCCACCTAAACAATGAACATATTTTAGCACATTTAAAATAGTGTCACCACATTTAAGTGATAAAATTTGAAATTAATAATTGTATTTACATTTTGGGCTAACATGTACATTTGTTTTGGCAATAATGAGGTCCAAGTGAATGTTCATTCCACTCATGGAAAAAAAAAAGTTGCTCCGAGCCTGCAAATGATGATAAACCTAAAAGATGACATCCCAGTGCAGAGAGCGTACACGTTCTTACCCAAACCGCTTTTGAAAAAGGTTAAAGAATACATTCAAGACCTCCTGGTTAAAGGATGGATAGTCAGATCTATGTCCTCTTACTCTGCCCCCATTGTGGATGTGCGGGAGAAAGATGGTAAATTAAGCCTCTGCATTGACTATCGTCTGCTAAATCAGAAAATTTTACAAAAGAGACACCCACTGCCCTAAATAAGGGACCTGTTGGACACCTTGGAGGGATACTCTTCGTTCAGCATCCTTGACTAAGGTAAAGTGTATCACCAGGGTTTTGTGGCTGAAGGTTAACGCCATCCCACTGCCTTCATCACACCCTGGGGGCTTTAATAGTGGGCGAGGATCCCATTTGGACTATCTAATGCACCTACAACCTTCCAGAGAAGGATGGAGGAGATGTTGAGATCTTTGAGGGATAAGTGCTGCACACCGTACCTTGACGGTCATTTGGAGATCACATGGAGGTGGTCCACAAGGTGCTCCAAGCTTTACAACATCACGGGATGAAGCTCGGACCTGCAAAGTGGCAGATGTGGCTCAGAGGCAGAGCAGGTCATCCACTAGTCGGAAGACCGGTGGTTCTAGCTCCTCCAGTCTGCATTTCGAATTATCCTTGAGCAAGATACTGCACCCCAAATTGCTCCCGATGGCTGTTCCATTAGTGTGTGAGTGCGTGTGAATGGCTACTGAGTAGCAGGTGGTATCTTGTATGGTAGCCTCGGCCTGCAGTGTGTGAATGTGTGTGTGAATGGGTGAATGTGACTCAGTAGTGTAAAAAGTGCCTTGAGTGGTCAGAAGACTAGCAAGGTGCTATACAAGTGCAGGTCCATTTACCATTACCAAAAGTGTGAAATGTTCAAGGGTTTGCTATGTGGGGCGCCTTGTCTCGGCTGAGGGTGTTGAGTCGACCCCAAAGACCTGGAGGCCGTACTAGCTCTGAAAACCAAAACGCTACAGACTGTAGATGACTTGAGAAGGGTCCTTGGCTTTCTTAGCTACTACCGGTCATTTATACAGAACTTCTCAAGGGTAGCTAAGCCACTCTATGAGCTCCTAAAAGGAAAATCCTCAACACCACCAGCCTATTCCTGCCAGAGTAAAACCAAAGGGCCTGAGCTGTTCTCTTGGGCACTTTTTTTTTTCTCATGGTCTAGTTTTTATTGTTGGGTAAACTGACAAGTGTGTTTTCTCTGTATAAATAACAATCACATGAGGGAACATACAAGACATGGCTACATGGAGGTGGAAGCGATGTTTGTGATCACAATGTGATCAGGGTACAAGATGTTGATAATGACAGCTGTGTGTTTTGTTTTCATTTCTTAAAAAGGAGTGTGTTGATTATAAACCGAACTTGCGTGAATCTGTACATTGAATGGAAAACTAATAGAGTCACAGTCAGCCGCTATGTACAGAACATAAATAGAGAGAAAAGGTTTTTAAAGAGGATTTCCTCTTTAACATCAAGTATAGACCTCTTTTTTTCCTTCGCAAAACCGGACAATATTAACAATGGACCTGGATCACCTCGAGGAGTATCTAGATGAGTGCTGCAACAGACTTGCATCATGCATCATGAATAAGGAAAAATCATCCGACACATCCAACGCCATAAAACACGAAGTTGTTTTTGAGGGGTTTGTAACGTCATGAAACTTGGCAAACATATGACAGGATCCGATTTGTGTTGTCTGATGTGATTTTTCTGCTCTGATGTGCCAACATGGCTCAACAGCACCCCCTACAAATTTTCTACAAAGCAGCCCCCGATGCTGGTTCGACCTACATCTATGAAAGTACGCACGTGCATCACTGAAAGACGTACCAAAAAGCCTCTTGCAGCCATGTGCCAAACATAACAGGAAGTCCGCTATTTTGAATTTGCTTGTAACTGGTTCGCAACTTCACCGTACATGTTCCAATCTTCCCCAAATTTCACAGGATTGATGACAGTCCTGCCCTGAACACATCTATACGCCAATACTTGGTTATTAGTAAGGCGCCACCTACTGGCAAAATTACATGTCTTCGTATGCTTTGAGGGATATGCCGTGTAAGTCCTGCGTGAGGGGTCTGCCTTCGACAGGAATGAATGTCGCCATGAGCCGGCGTCCTGAAGGTGCGAAGGCATGTTCAATGCTGCTTGCAGCTTTAATTAGGGGGCCAAGCCCGCGGGGCCAGGGGAACGCGAATGCAAAGCATACACGTTTCCCAGGACCAGCGGTGCCGGGAACCCTATTGTTTTTGTTCGGATTTTTATTATTATTCTCTATTTTTATTCTTCCCCTGATAAAAGTGGTGCTGCAGGCCAAACCGTGTAAGGGAGGGTGGTGCAATTTGGAGGGTTGGTCCAGACCCCTGCACGTACCTCAGGCACAAAAAATGACATATGTCAGCCAGCAGGGGGCGCTATAACCAAGGTCAACGTGTTTTGGGCTATAACTCCCGGACCATATGTCACACATTCAAAAACCTCATATTCCCAGATTCCATGAATAGTGCTGAATCACCTGGGCTTGGCCACGCCCATATCCGCCTTAATTTTCTTTTGCAAAATCGCGAAAACTGGAAAACCTACTTTTTTGAACTCCTCCTTAGGGTTTTGTCCGATCAGCGTGAAACTTGGCACGTAAAGTCTTCAACTGGACCTGATCAAAAGTTATCAAAATAATTTTGTTTGGTCAAAAGATGCGCAAATTATTGACGAGTACATTTTTATAGCTAGCTATTAAAAGGCAAAGTGTTGCATATCTCACTCAAAATAAAAGCTAACAACACCAAATCTGAGATCCTTGATTGACATGTGACTGTGAGGGGATGAGCCAAATTTGGTGAATGTGGGCCATTAGGAGGCGCTGCAAATATGAGACATTTATATCTCTTAAATGGCTAAATCGATTTTTACGAAATTTGGTGGGTATGATGCTGGCTCACTCCTGAGGCCACATCTTGAAGTTCATCACGACTGCTCAAAGTGGGCGTGGCTTATGACAATATAAACAACAAACATTTATTTCAGCAAAAGTATTATGCTGAGGGCTGTGAAATTCACAGGGTGTATATAGAATAGCATACAGACCATGCATACCAAAAATTGTGTGTCTACTCCACTAGGTGGCGCTATAATGGATGCAAACGCATTTTGGCCTGTAACTTCCACATTTTAAATCACATCTTCATAAAGTTTATATCCACGTGTTCCCTAAATAGAGTCGCATCTTCTGACATAAGCCACGCCCACTCCCACTGCATATTTCTCTTTGTAAGTCACTACACATCAAAAACGTACTTCAAACTCCTCCTAGCGAAAACTTTGCACATACAATCTCCAGACTTGCCTGATCAAAAGTTATCAAAAGAATTTTGCTACTCCAAAAATGCGGTACTTACAAATAAATATTTTTTTTCGGCTAGCTAAAAAACACATACTTTTGCATATTTTTGTCAAAGTAAAAGCTATCAACGTCAAACTCAAGTCACTTGTTTCAGATGTTAACCAGAGGCGCTGTGTCAAATTTGTTGTGGCGTCAATCCCGAGGCCGGCCGTAAATCTTAGTGATGTTTGGTCAAAGCGGGTGTGACTTGTCACAACACACACATTCAGCCTTTTGCACTTCCAGTGCCGATCCCATTACAATTACCCTACTGCGGGTGAGACGTCGGCCTGTGTCCCCACGCTCGACCCGAACCCGTCGTCCTTTGGGGCCGACTTCCGTGGGCTCCGCGAAACCCGGGGGCCGAGTCGCGCAGGGGGGCTTGGCCCTCTATCATAACTGCTTGCAGTTATAGTTAGGGGGCCAAGCCCGCGGGGCCTGGGAAACGCGAATGCAAAGCATACGCGGTGCTGGGAACCCTATTGTTTTTGTTAGGATTTTTATTATAGTTAGGGGTTCAAGCCCGAAGGGCTGAAACCCTATTGTTTTATTATTATTAGGGGTTCAAGCCCGAAGGGCTGAAACCCTATTGTTTTCCTACTGTTTTATTACTAGGGCCCGAGCACCAAGCGGTGCAAGGACCCTTTTGAAATGCAAGGAATTATTATTATTATTAGGGCCCGAGCACCAAGCGGTGCGAGGACCCTATTGAAATGCAAGGAATTATTATTAGGGCCCGAGTACGTACCATGTGAGGACCTTATTGAAACTGAAGGGATTATTATTAGGGCCCGAGCACGTACCGTGCGCGGACTCTATTGAAATTGAAGGAATTATTATTTTTCTTCTTCCTTGTAATGAATCGCATTTTTGGGAGCTTTAACATACTCAAAAACTCACCAAATTTGGCACACGTGTCAGTCGTGGTGGCAATTTACATGTGAAATGGGTTTTGGCGATGGGCGTGGCCACACGACGTGGTCACGCCCCTTAAACAGCAGCCCCTGTGGCACGTTTCATCAACATGCATGAAAATCGGTACACATATGTATCCCACCCAGACGCACAAAAGAGTCTTTTGGAGCCATTGGCCAAACCCAACAGGAAGTCGGCCATTTTGAATTTAGCGGCCATTTTTGGCGTTTTCCACGTTTTGTATTTTAACTAACTCCTCCTACAGGAATAATCAGAATGGCTTCACAATCGCTGTGTATCATCTACACTACTTTGTGATCAAAAGTTATTAAAAGATCAGTTACCCGTTGAGGGGGGAATCGGCTTTTTGGCGGCCAAGTTTGACGTCTCGCCATGAAAAACAAAATTGCTATAACTTTGGGGTAAATGGTCCGATCTGCACCAAACTTCACTGGATATATAATAGTCCCACCCTGAATACGTCTACATGCAAAAATTTTGTATTTGTCATAGCGCCCCCTGCTGGAGACAGAAAAAGCCATGTTTTAGACTTTAAGGTGCAGCTCTGAGCACGTTCAGCATATCCAATTCAAATTTGGTGAGAGAGGCCTCAGGACTGTGGTAATGCTACAGTATGAAGATTGTGATGTATCGCCAAACAGCGTTGCGCCCAGAGCGCGGCATAATCGATGTTTCGCCAAAACGCATAAAAGTGGCCTTAACTTCAGTGTCCTTGGTCATATCTGCCTGAAACTTCCAATGTGTGTTAACAGTCCAGGCCTGAACATGTGCTATGAGTTTCGTTGATGGGCGTGGCTAAATGACTTGGTCACGCCCATTCATAAAAGTAACCCCCATAGAACGTTTACCGATATGCACGAAAATCAGTACACACATGTATCACACCCAGACACACAAAAACGCCTCTTGCACCTGTAGACCAAACCCATCAGGAAGTTAGCCATTTTTGGCTTTTTGCGTGTGTTGTATTTTAACGAACTCCTCCTATAGGATTAATCAGAATGACTTCAAAATCACTGTGTGCCATCTAGACAACGTTGTGATCAAAAGCTATCAAAGATTAATAGATCGTTAAATGGTTTGGCCGTCAGGTGGCGGCAAACTTTGATGTTTCACCATGATTACAAAAGTTGTGTAACTTGACTGTACGTGGACATATCTTTCCAAAACTTCATACAGATGATAACAGTCCAGCCCTGAAAACATTGACAGCATAATTTTTCATCACCGTCATAGCGCCGCCTACTGGTTGCAGAAAGTGACCGCTTTCATTCGTTCATGTCTCTCTTCTACCAGGTTAATATCAACCACCTCAATTTGGTGAGACATAGTCCCAAGACCTTGATGATGAACAAACCAGAAACTTTTGAGTTTTCCTCAGCTGTCACTGTGGCAACGCCTTATTCGCCATAAAACACAAAGTTGTTTTTGTGGGGTAAGGGATGCTTGTAAAGTCATGAAACTTGGCAGACATATGATAGGACCCAATTTGTGTTGTCTGATGTCATTTTTGTGCTTTGATGTGCCAACATGGCTCAACAGCGCCCCCTACAAATATTCAACAAAGCAGCCCCCGAAGCTGCTTTCACCTACATGTAGGAAACTTGGGAGGCACATGTATTACTGAAAGAAGTACAAAAAAGCGTCTTGGAGCCATGTGCCAAACCCAACAGGAAGTCCGCCATTTTGAATTTGCTTGTAACTGCTTCACAACTTGACTGTACATGTTCCAATCTTCCCCAAACTTCAGAGTATTGATGACAGTCCTGCCCTGAACACATCTCTACGCCAGTACTTGGTAATTAGTACGGCGCCACCTAGTGGCCAAATGACATGTCTTTGTATGTTAACTCCTGCGTGAGGGGTCTGCGTTCGACAGGAATGAACGGCGGTGTCAGCCGACGTCCTGCCACTGGCCTCGGGTCGCGTAAAGGTGCGAGGGCCCATTCAACGCTGCTTGCAGCTTTAATTTTTCTTCTTCCTTGTAATGAATCGCATTTTTGGGAGCTTTAACATACTCAAAAACTCACCAAATTTGGCACAGGTGTCAGTCGTGGTGGAAATTTACATGTGATATGGGTTTTGGTGATGGCGTGGCCACACGACGTGGCCACGCCCCTTAAACAGCAGCCCCTGCGGCACGTTTCACCGAAATGCATGAAAATCGGTACACATATGTATCCCACCCAGATGCACAAAAGTCTTTTGGAGTCATTGGACAAACCCAACAGGAAGTCGGCCATTTTGAATTTAGCGGCCATTTTTGGCGTTTTCCACATTTTGTATTTTAACTAACTCCTCCTACAGGATTAATTAGAACTGCTTCACAATCGCTGTGTATCATCTACACTACTTTGTGATCAAAAGTTATTAAAAGATCAGTTACCCGTTGAGGGGGGAATGAGCTTTTTGTCTGCGAAGTTTGACGTCTCGCCATGAAAAACAAAATTGCTATAACAACACTTCGGTACCTGACGTACTGCGGTAAGCGTGTTGTGTCATTTCCGGTGTTTCTGTGTTGGTGTCTCTCAGCTGCTGCAGCGATCTCTCACCAGCTACTTTTCTGCTTTTTCTCCTCACTTTAGCCGTTAAACATCCACTTCACTCCTTAAACCTCACTAGTTGTAGTGTTAATCACTCCGCTTCTTTAAACGACTGTCTTATTCATCTTTGCTTGCTCACACACCCTCGGCCTTGTTAGCTACCTTAGCTTAGCATCTAGCGATGGCTTCCTCTCCTGCACTCTCTTGCTCGGTGTGCCAGATGTTTAGTTACTCCTCTGCCTCCTTTAGCGATAATGGTACATGTGAGAAATGTAGTTTATTTTCTGTGTTGGAGGCGAGGCTTAGTCAATTAGAAGCTCGGCTCCGCACCATGGAGAGTCAAACTGTAGCTGCGGTAGTTAGCCCGTCCCCTGTAGCCGGCGTGGAGCCACTTAGCATAACCTCTGTTAGCAGTCCTCCGGTAATCCCTGTGCAGCCAGGAGGCTGGGTGACTGTCCGAGGGAAGCGTAGTACCAGGCCGAAGTCCACGGCTCACCACCAGCCCGTTCACGTTTCTAACCGTTTTTCCCCACTCAGCGACACACCCGCTGAGGAGAAAACTCTGGTAATTGGCAGCTCTATTTTGAGAAACGTGAAGTTAGCGACACCAGCGACCACAGTCAAATGTATCCCTGGGGCCAGAGCGGGCGACATTGAATCAAATTTGAAACTGCTGGCTAAGGCTAAATGTAGATTCAGTAAGATTGTTATTCACGTCGGCGTTAATGACACCCGGTTACGCCAATCGGAGGTCACTAAAATTAATGTTGCCTCGGTGTGTCAGTATGCCAAAACTATGTCGGACTCCGTAGTTTTCTCTGGACCCCTGCCAAATCTGACCACTGATGATATGTTTAGCCGCATGTCATCATTCAATCGCTGGCTGTCTAGGTGGTGTCCAGCAAACGATGTGGGCTTCGTTAATAATTGGAAAACCTTTTGGGGAAAACCTGGTCTGATTAGGAGAGATGGCATTCATCCCACTTTGGATGGAGCCGCTCTCATATCTAGAAACCTGGACAAGTTTATTAGTGATCCAAAACCGTGACAACACAGAGTTGAGACCAGGAATCAGAGTTGCAGTGTAAAACGCTTCTCTGAGCTTCTAGTGCAGTTACCCACCCATAGTATTATACCAACGGTGTCTGTCCCCCGACCTCCTAAATTATTTAAATATAAAGTCAAACAAAGAGGAGTTGTACATAACAACCTGATAAAAATTAAAACCTCTTCTGTGACAGAAAGACAAAACAGGAGAATGAAATGTGGACTGTTAAATGTCAGATCGTTATCTTCCAAAGCAGTGTTAGTAAACGAATTAATATCAGATAATCATATTGATTTACTCAGCCTCACCGAAACCTGGCTGTGTCATGATGAATATGTTAGTCTAAATGAATCCACTCCTCCCAGTCATAATAATACCCACGTTCCTCGAGGCAGCGGCCGAGGAGGGGGAGTTGCAGCCATTTTTAACTCTAGTCTATTAATCAGCGCTAAACCTAAACTAGATTATAAATCCTTCGAAAGCCTTGTCCTTAGTCTTTTACATCCGACCTGGAAAACCTTGCAGCCTCTTCTATTTGTTATAGTGTACCGTGCTCCTGGCCCATATTCAGAATTCTTATCTGAATTCTCCGAGTTTTTATCCAGTTTAGTCCTGAAATCAGATAAAGTCATTATTGTAGGCGATTTCAATATTCACGTGGACGTTGATAATGACTCCCTCGCTACTGCGTTTATCACATTATTAGACTCCATTGACTTCACTCAAAGTGTACATAAGCCCACTCACCGTTTTAACCACACCCTCGATCTAGTTCTGGCGTATGGAATTGAGATTAATAACTTAATGGTCTTTCCAGAGAATCCCTCTCTATCAGATCATTACTTAATAACTTTTGATTTCTGTCTACTTGACTACGTGCCACTCAGTAACAGCTACTATACTAGGTGTTTATCTGATAGTGCTGTAGCAAAATTTAAGGAAGTGATTCCATCGGCGTTAAATTTAATACCCTCTGTAACTGAGGTTTCCCGCACTGACTTTAAAGTCTCCCAAATTGATCATCTCGTCGATAGCGCTGCAGGCTCACTGCGAAAAATTCTTGACTCCGTAGCACCTCTTAAAAAGAAGTTCGCAAAGCAAAGAAAGTTTGCTCCCTGGTATAACTCCCAAACCAGAAAATTAAAGCAAATGTCGCGAAAATTTGAAAGGAATTGGCGATTAACCAAACTGGAAGATTCCCGTTTAATCTGGTTAGACAGTCTAAAAACATATAGGAGAGCCCTCCGCAATGCCAGAGCAAACTATTACTCGTCATTAATAGAAGAAAATAAGAACAACCCCAGGTTTCTTTTCAGCACTGTAGCCAGGCTGACTGAGAGTCACAGCTCTATTGAGCCTTGTATTCCTTTAGCCCTTAGCAGTAATGATTTTATGAGCTTTTTTAATGACAAAATTGTAACTATTAGAGACAAAATTCATGACCTCCTACCGTCTAACAGTACTAATCTGCCTTCAAACACAGCTATAAGTGCTGATACGTATCTAGATTGCTTCTCCCTGATTTCTATTCAACAATTGACCTTGATGATTTCTTCATCCAAGTCATCAACGTGTCTATTGGACCCCATCCCAACTAGGCTACTTAAGGAAGTCTTACCTTTAGTTAACACTTACATACTAGACATGATCAATATATCTTTATTAACGGGCTATGTACCACAGTCTTTTAAGGTAGCTGTAATTAAACCTCTGTTAAAAAAGCCCACATTGGATCCAGAGGTGTTAGCTAATTACAGACCTATATCCAACCTTCCCTTTCTCGCAAAGATCCTTGAGAAAGTAGTCGCAGACCAGCTGTGTGACTTTCTCCATGATAATAATTTATTTGAGGAATTTCAGTCAGGATTTAGGGTGCATCATAGCACCGAGACAGCACTAGTTAAAATTACAAATGATCTTCTGATTGCTTCAGACCAAGGACTCGTCTCTGTACTTGTTTTACTAGATCTTAGTGCCGCATTTGACACAATTGACCATCAAATTCTGTTACAGAGACTGGAACATTCAATTGGCCTTAAAGGTTCTGCACTAAGCTGGTTTAAATCGTACTTATCCGATCGCTTTCAGTTTGTTCACGTTCATAATGAATCATCTTCACGTACTAAAGTTTGTTTTGGAGTACCTCAAGGTTCAGTGCTCGGACCAATTCTATTCATGCTATATATGCTTCCCTTAGGTAACATCATTAGAAATCACTCTGTAAATTTCCATTGCTATGCGGATGATACACAGTTGTATTTATCGATAAAGCCAGAAGAAACGGATCAATTAACTAAACTTCAGAAATGCCTTAAAGATATAAAAACCTGGATGAGCACCAATTTCCTGATGTTAAATTCAGACAAAACTGAAGTTATTGTTCTTGGCCCCAAACAGCTCAGAAACTCTTTATCTGATAATATAGTTTCTCTGGATGGCATTGCTCTGGGCTCTAGCACTACCGTAAGAAACCTCGGCGTAATATTTGATCAAGATTTGTCTTTTAACTCCCATTTAAAACAAACGTCTCGAACTGCATTTTTTCATCTGCGTAATATTGCAAAAATTAGGCCTATCCTGTCACTAAAAGATGCTGAAAAATTGGTCCATGCGTTTGTTACCTCGAGGCTGGATTACTGTAATTCTCTATTATCAGGTAGCTCTAATAAGTGCCTGAAAACTCTCCAGCTAATCCAGAATGCGGCGGCACGTGTACTGACAGGAACTAAGAGACGAGATCATATTTCTCCTGTTTTAGCTTCTCTGCACTGGCTCCCTGTAAAATCCAGAATTGAATTTAAAATCCTTCTCTTAACTTACAAAGCTCTAAATGATCAGGCTCCATCATATCTTAGAGAACTCATAGTGCCCTGTTATCCCACCAGAACACTGCGCTCTGAGAATGCAGGGTTACTCGTGGTCCCTAAAGTCTCCAAAAGTAGAACAGGAGCCAGAGCCTTCAGCTATCAGGCTCCTCTTTTGTGGAATCAGCTTCCTGTTTCGGTCCGGGAGGCAGACACCGTCTCCACTTTCAAGACTAGACTTAAGACTTTCCTTTTTGATAAAGCTTATAGTTAGGGCTGGCTCAGGCCTGTCTTGGACCAGCCCCTAGTTAGGCTGACATAGGCCTAGTCTGCCGGGGGACCTTCTATAATACACCGAGCCCCTTCTCTCCTTCTCTCTCTCTCTCTCCCTTGCTAGTATTCATGTCCTGTTAATGCATCTCTCTAACCTGGGCCTACTGCATGTCACTAACTCGGCTTGTTCTCCGGAGCCTTTGTGCTCCACTGTCTCGCAGGTTAACTCGTACCGCAGCTGTGCCTGGATGGTGTGTCGTGGTTGTGCTGCTGCCGTGGTCCTGCCTGATGCCTCCCACTGCTGCTGTTACTATTAGTCATACCTGGACTATTATACACATATCATTATTGTCACATACATATATAATCATATTATTAATATAATATCTGTTTCTCCTTATGTCTCATTGTGTCATATGGATTACTGTTAATTCATTATATTGATCTGTTCTGTACAACATCTATTGCTCGTCTGTCCGTCCTGGAAGAGGGATCCCTCCTTCAGTCGCTCTTCCTGAGGTTTCTACCATTTTTTCTCCCCGTTAAAGGGGTTTTTTGGGGAGTTTTTCCTTAGCCGCTGTGAGGGTCCAAAGGACAGAGGGATGTTGTATGCTGTAAAGCCCTCTGAGGCAAATTGTGATTTGTGATATTCGGCTTTATAAATAAAATTGATTGATTGATTGATTGACTTTGGGGTAAATTGTCCGATCTGCACCAAACTTCACTGGATATATAATAGTCCAGCCCTGAACATGTCTACATGCAGAAATTTTGTATTTGTCATAGCACCCCCTGCTGGAAACAGAAAATGCCATGTTTTAGACTTTGAGGTGCAGCTCTGAGCCCGTTAGCATATCCAACTCAGATTTGCTCAGAGAGGCCTCAAGACCTTGGTAATGCTACATTGTGAAGATTGTGACGTATCGTCAAACGGCTTTGCGCCCAGAGCGCGGCAAATTCGATGTTTTGCCAAAACGCATAAAAGTGGCCTTAACTTCAGTGTCCTTGGTCATATCTGCCTGAAACTTCATATGTGTGTTAACGGTCCAGGCCTGAACATGTGCTATGAGTTTCGTTGATGGCGTGGCTAAATGACTTGGTCACGCCCATTCATAAAAGTAACACCCCTAGGATGTTCACTGATATGCATGAAAATCAGTACACACATGTATCATAGCGAGACGCACAAAAAAGCCTCTTGCACCCATAGACCAAACCCACGAGGAAGTCGGCCACGTTGAATTTTGCGGCCATTTTTGGCTTTTCGCACATTTTGTATTTTAACGAACTCCTCCTATAGGATTAATCAGAACGACTTCAAAATCACTGTGTGCCATCTAGACAATGTTGTGATCAAAAGTCATCAAAAGATTAGTAGATCGTTAAACAGTTTGGCCGTCAGATGGTAGGAAGTTTGATGTCTCGCCATGAAACATGAAATTGCTATAATTCTGGGATACATTGTCCAATCTTCACCAAACTTCACATGATTCATAATAGTCCTACCCTGAACACATCTCCATGACAAATCTTTCCAAAACTTCATACAGATGATAACAGTCCAGCCCTGAAAACATTGACAGCAGAATTTTTCATCACTGTCACAGCGCCGCATACTGGTTGCAGAAGGTTACCGCTTTCATTCTTTCATGTCTCTCTTCTCCCAGGTTAATATCAACCACCTCAATTGGGTGAGACATAGTCCCAAGACCTTGATGATGATCAAACCAGAAACTTTTGAGTTTTCCTCAGCTGTCACTGTGGCAACTCCTTATTCGCCATAAACCACGTGTTTGCTTTTGAGGAATAAGGGATGCTTGTTAAGTCATGAAACTTGACACACATATGATAGGACCCGATTTGTGTTGTCTGATGTCATTTTTGTGCTTTGATGTGCCAACATGGCTCAACAGCGCCCCCTACAAATATTCAACAAAGCAGTCCCCGAAGCTGCTTTCACCTACATGTAGGAAACTTGGGAGGCACATGTATCAGCAGACGTCCTGCCACTGCCCTCGAGTTGCGTGAAGGTGCGAGGGCCCGTTCAACGCTGCTTGCAGCTTTAATCAGCGGTTCAAGCCCGACGGGCTGAAACCCTATTGTTTTCCTACTGTTTTATTATTATTAGGGCCCGAGCACGTACCGTGCGAGGAGCCTATTGAAATTGAAGGAATTATTATTAGGGCCCGAGCACCAAGCGGTGCGAGGACCCTATTGAAATGCAAGGAATTATTAGGGCCCGAGCACCAAGCGGTGCGAGGACCCTATTGAAATGCAAGGAATTATTATTAGGGCCCGAGCACCAAGCGGTGCGAGGACCCTATTGAAATGCAAGGAATTATTAGGGCCCGAGCACGTCCGTGCGAGGACCCTATTGAAATTGCAGGAATTATTATTATTATTACGACAAAAGTAAATCGCTTATTCGGAGGCCTGAACATATTCCAAAACACGCCAATTTTGGCATGCGCATCAGTCGTGGTGTAAATTTAGGTATTTTAGGGTTCGTGGAGGTGGGCGGGTCAAAATGGCTAGGCCACGCCCCTTAAAGAGCACCCTACTCGGCAGGTTTCACGGATCTGCACGAAAATCGGTACGCATGTAGATCATGCTGAGACGCACAAAAAAGGTCACAGGGACACATAGGCTAAACCCAACAGGAAGTGAGATATTTGGCGTTGAACGGCCATTTTTGGCGTTTTCCACGTGTTGTATTTTAACGAACTCCTCCTACAGGAATAATCAGAACGGCTTCAAAATTGCTGTGCACCAACTAGACTAGTTTGTGATCAAAAGTTATTAACGGATTACGTAAACTCCAAACAACCTGACCTGGGCGTGGCGGCGAAGTTTGATGTCTCGCCATGAAAAATGAGATTGCTATAACTTTGGCATTAATAGTCCGAACGGTACCAAACTCCCCAGGATTCATAATAGTCCCGCCCTGAAGACGTCTACATGCAGAAATATTGAAATTTGCATAGCGCCCCCTGCTGGTGACAGAAAAAGCGATGTTTTAGACTTTGAGGTCCAGCTCTGAGCACGTTCAGCAAATCCAGCTCAAATTTGGTCAGAAAGGCCTCAACATGTTGGTAATGCTCCATGATGAAGAATTTTGACTGTCGTCAAACGGCGTTCCATCCGGAGGGCGGCGAAGTCGACCCTTCGCCAAAATGCATAAAAATGGCCTTAACTTTGGTGTTTTTGATGATATCCACCTGAAACTTCATATGTGTGTCAACAGTCCAGCCCTGAATATGTGATATGAATTTCGTCAATGGGCGTGGCCATATGGCTTGGCCACGCCCATTCATATGAATTACTTCCATAGGACGTCTCACCGATATGCACAAAAATTGGTACACATCTCCATCACCCCCAGAGAAACAAAAAAGTCTCTTGGACCTCTAGGCTAAATTCAACAGGAAGTCGGCCATTTTGAATGTCATGGTCATTTTTGGTGTCGCGCACGCATCGTATTTTAACGAACTCCTCCTACAGAATTCATCAGAACGGCTTCAAAATTACTGATTACCATCTAGAACACTTCCTGATCAAAAGTTATTAAAAGGTCTCGCAGAATCTAAAGGGCACGCCAGTTGTGGGAGGTTGAATTTTGACGTCTCGCCATGAAACAGGAAGTGGCAATAACTTCACTGTACTTGGTCAGATCTGTGTGAAACTTCACAGGTATATTGACAGTCCAACCCAGAACATATGTTATGAATTTCGTTAATAGGCGTGGCTAAATGGATTGGCCACGCCCATTCACACAAATAACCACCATAGGACGTCTCACTGATATGCACGAAACTTGGTAGACACATGTATAACATCCACACGCACAAAAAAGCCTCTTGCACGGATAGGCCACACCCAACAGGAAGTCGGCCATTTTGAAATTTACAGTCATTTTTGGCGTTTTCCACGTGTTGTATTTTAATGATCTCCTCCTCCAGAAATCAATCAATTAACTCCAAAACTGGTGTGTACCATCTACACAAGTGTGTGATCAAAACATATTAAGAGAATTGCTCAGCATGGAACGGTGTGGCTGTGACATGGCGTCGACACTTGATGTCTCACCATGAAACACGATATTGCTATAACATGGGATCTAATGGTCGAATCTGCTCCAAACTTCACATGTATGATAATAGTCCTGGCATGAACACACCCACATGACGCTCAGGAGTCAGAGTCATAGCGCCACCCAGTGGAGACGGGAAGTCGCAACGCATTGGTTCCTACACTGTCCGAAGGAGGCAAACATTCAGCGCCTCGTCTGCCGGTCGACCTCTGGCGACACGGTGGCGGCCGCGCCAGGCCCCGAGTTGCGTGGGGTGCGAGGGCCCGTTCAACGCTGCTTGCAGCTTTAATTATTATTATTATTAGGGCCCGAGCACGTCCGTGCGAGGACCCTATTGAAATTGCAGGAATTATTAGGGCCCGAGCACGTCTGTGCGAGGACCCTATTGAAATTGCAGGAATTATTATTATTATTACGACAAAAGTAAATCGCTTATTTGGAGGCCTGAACATATTCCAAAACACGCCAATTTTGGCATGCGCATCAGTCGTGGTGTAAATTTAGGTATTTTAGGGTTCGTGGAGGTGGGCGGGTCAAAATGGCTAGGCCACGCCCCTTAAAGAGCACCCTACTCGGCAGGTTTCACAGATCTGCACGAAAATCGGTACGCATGTAGATCATGCTGAGACGCACAAAAAAGGTCATAGGGACACATAGGCTAAACCCAACAGGAATTGAGATATTTGGCGTTGAACGGCCATTTTTGGCGTTTTCCACGTGTTGTATTTTAACGAACTCCTCCTACAGGAATAATCAGAACGGCTTCAAAATTGCTGTGCACCAACTAGACTAGTTTGTGATCAAAAGTTATTAACGGATTACGTAAACTCCAAACAACCTGACCTGGGCGTGGCGGCGAAGTTTGATGTCTCGCCATGAAAAACGAGATTGCTATAACTTTGGCATTAATAGTCCGAACGGTACCAAACTCCCCAGGATTCATAATAGTCCCGTCCTGAAGACGTCTACATGCAGAAATATTGAAATTTGCATAGCGCCCCCTGCTGGTGACAGAAAAAGCGATGTTTTAGACTTTGAGGTCCAGCTCTGAGCACGTTCAGCAAATCCAGCTCAAATTTGGTCAGAAAGGCCTCAACATGTTGGTAATGCTCCATGATGAAGAATTTTGACTGTCGTCAAACGGTGTTCCATCCGGAGGGCGGCGAAGTCCACCCTTCGCCAAAATGCATAAAAATGGCCTTAACTTTGGTGTTTTTCATGATATCCACCTGAAACTTCATATGTGTCAACAGTCCAGCCCTGAATATGTGATATGAATTTCGTCAATGGACGTGGCCATATGGCTTGGCCACGCCCATTCATATGAATTACTTCCATAGGACGTCTCACCGATATGCACAAAAATTGGTACACATCTCCATCACCCCCAGACAAACAAAAAAGTCTCTTGGACCTCTAGGCTCAATTCAACAGGAAGTCGGCCATTTTGAATGTCATGGTCATTTTTGGTGTCGCGCACGCATCGTATTTTAACGAACTCCTCCTACAGAATTCATCAGAACGGCTTCAAAATTACCGATTACCATCTAGAACACTTCCTGATCAAAAGTTATTAAAAGGTCTCGCAGAATCTAAAGGGCACGCCAGTTGTGGGAGGTTGAATTTTGACGTCTCGCCATGAAACAGGAAGTGGCAATAACTTCACTGTACTTGGTCAGATCTGTGTGAAACTTCACAGGTATATTGACAGTCCAACCCAGAACATATGTTATGAATTTCGTTAATAGGCGTGGCTAAATGTATTGGCCACGCCTATTCACACAAATAACCACCATAGGACGTCTCACTGATATGCATGAAACTTGGTAGACACATGTATAACATCCACACGCACAAAAAAGCCTCTTGCACGGATAGGCCACACCCAACAGGAAGTCGGCCATTTTGAAATTTACAGTCATGTTTGGCGTTTTCCACCTGGCGTATTTTAATGATCTCCTCCTCCAGAAATGATCCAATTCACTCCAAAACTGCTGTGTACCATCTACACCAGTGTGTGATCAAAAGATATTGAGAGAATAGCTCAACATGGAACGGTGCGGCTGTGATATTGCGTCGACACTTGATGTCTCACCATGAAACACGATATTGCTATAACATGGGATCTAATGGTCGAATCTGCTCCAAACTTCACATGTATAATAATAGTCCCGGCATGAACACACCCACATGACGCTCAGGAGTCAGAGTCATAGCGCCACCCAGTGGAGACGGGAAGTCGCAACGCATTGGTTCCTACACTGTCCGAAGGAGGCGAACATTCAGCGCCTCGTCTGCCGGTCGACCTCTGGCGAGACGGTGGCGGCCGCGCCAGGCCCCGAGTTGCGTGGGGTGCGAGGGCCCGTTCAACGCTGCTTGCAGCTGTAATTAGGGCCCGAGCACGTACCGTGCGAGGACCCTATTGTTTTCCTTAGGATTATTATTATTATTAGGGCCCGAGCACCTAGCGGTGCGAGGACCCTATTGAAATGCAAGGAATTATTAGGGCCCGAGCACCTAGCGGTGCGAGGACCCTATTGAAATGCAAGGAATTATTATTAGGGCCCGAGCACCTAGCGGTGCGAGGACCCTATTGAAATGCAAGGAATTATTAGGGCCCGAGCACCTAGCGGTGCGAGGACCCTATTGAAATGCCAGGAATTATTATTAGGGCCCGAGCACGTACCGTGCGAGAGCCCTATTGAAACCGAAGGAATTCTTATTAGGGCCCGAGCACGAACCGTGCGAGGACCCTATTGTTTTCCTTAGGATTATTATTATTAGGGCCCGAGCACGTACCGTGCGAGGACCCTATTGAAATTGAAGGAATTATTATTATTATTATTACGACAAAAGTAAATCGCTTATTTGGAGGTTTTAACATGCTCAAAAACTCCTGAAATTTGGCGGTCGCATCAGTCGCGGTGTAAATTTACGTATTTTAGGGTTCGCGGCAATGGACGGGTAAAAATGGCTAGGCCACGCCCATTAAAGAGCAATCTCCTTATAAACAGCGCCCTCCTCATCAATTTTCACGGATCTGCACGAAAATCGGTACACATGTAGATCATGCCGAGCCGCACAAAAAAGTCTCTTGGAGCCATAGGCCACGCCCAACAGGAAGTTGGCTATTTTGAATTTAGCGGCCATTTTTGGCGTTTTACCACGTGTCATATTTTGACGAACTCCTCCTACACGATTAATCAAAACGGCTTCAAAATCGCCGTGTACCAACTAGATAAGTTTGTGATCAAAAGTTATTCAAAGATCCGCTACCCGTCGAACACGGAATCGGCTTTTTGGCGGCGAAGTTTGAAGTTTGAAGTTTGTCTCGCCATGAAAAACGAAATTGCTATAACTTTGGCATTAATCGTCCGATCTGCACCAAACTTCACATGATTCATAATATTCCCGCCCTGAACACGTCTACATGCAGAAATTTTGTAATTACCCTATCACCCCCTGCTGGCAACAGGAAAAGCGATGTTTTTAGACTTTGACGTGCAGCTCTGACCACGTTCACCATATGCAACTCAAATTTGGTCAGACAGACCTCAAGACGTTGGTAATGCTACATTATGAAGATTGTGACTAGGCGTCAAACGGTGTTCCGCCCAGAGGGTGGCGAAGTCGAAAATTCGCCAAAACGCGTTGAAAATGGCTTTAATGACATTAACTTCTGTGTCCTTGGTCATATCTGCCTGAAACTTCACATGTGTGTTAACAGTCCAGGCTTGAACATGTGATATGAGTTTCGTTGATGGGCGTGGCCAAATGACTTGACCACGCCCTTTAAACATCAGCCCCTGCCGCACGTGTCACCGACATGCACGAAAATTGGTACACGCATGTATCACACCGAGACGCACAAAAAAGTCTCTTGGACCCACTGGCCATACCCAACAGGAAGTCGGCCATTTTGAATTTTGATGCTATTTTTGGCGTTTTCCACATGTTGTATTTTAACGAACTCCTCCTACAGGATTAATCAGAATGACTTCAAAATCACTGTGTGTGATCTAGACAAGGTTGTGATCAAAAGTTATAAAAAGATTTTTCCACAGTTAAACGGTTTGGCCGTCAGGTGGCGGCCAAGTTTGATGTCTCGCCATAAAACACGAAATTAGTATAACTTTGGCATACATTGTCCATTCTTCACCAAACGTCACATGTTTGTTAACAGTCCAGACCTGAATGTATAGTATGAGTTTCATCAATAAGCGTGGCCGTATGGCTTGACCACGCCCCTTAAAGTGCAGCGTCCCCCATAACAACTTTCACCGACGTGCACGAAAATCAGTATGCACATGTATCGTGTCCAGACGCACAAAAAAGCCTCTTGCACATATAGGCCACACCCGACAGGAAGTCGGCCATTTTGAAATGTACAGTCATTTTTGCCGTTTTCCACGTGTTGTATTTTAATGATCTCCTCCTGACTTCAAAATCACTGTGTGTGATCTAGACAAGGTTGTGATCAAAAGTTATTAAAAGATTTTTCCACAGTTAAACGGTTTGGCCGTCAGGTGGCGGCGAAGTTTGATGTCTCGCCATGAAACACGAAATTGCTATAATTTTGGGACACATTGTCCAATCTTCACCAAACTTCACATGATTCATAATAGTCCCACACTGAACACGTCTACATGACAAAGTTCTGTGATAGTCATAACGCCCCCTAGTTATTAGTCTTCTTCTTCTTCTTATCCGAAATCAACTGCCTTTTTGGGGGCCGTAACATAATCGAAAACTCATGAAACTTCACAGACTCGTCAGAAGTGGTGAAAATTTACATATGGTAGGGGTTTCATGACAACGTGAAAAAAAATGGCTCAGTAGCGCCCCCTACTCATTTTCAATGTATTTTGGGCTATAACTCCCAGATCATGTGTCGCACATTCAAAAACCTCATATCACCACATTCCCTGAATAGCGCTGAATCACCTGGAAGGGGCCACGCCCATTTCCGCCTAAAATTTTTTTTGCAAATGCGCAAAACCTGGAAAACGTACTTTTTCGAACTCCTCCTTAGGGTTTTGTCCATTCAGAGTGAAACTTGGCAGGTACAGTCTTTGACTGGACCTGATCTAAAGTTATCACAGGAATTTTGATTGGTCAAAATATGCGCAAATTATTAACGAACAAATTTTTCTAGCTAGCTACAAAAAGGCGAACTGTGGTATATCTCGGTCAAAATACATGCTAACAACACCAAATCTCAGATCCTTGCTTGACCTGTGCCTGTGAGCATGTGAGCCAAATGTGGCTAATGTTGGCCACTAGGGGGCGCTGCAAATATGGAAAATTAATATCATGTAAATGGCTTCACCGAGTTTTACGAAATTTGGTGGGTATGATGCTGGGCCACTCCTGAGGCCATGTCTTGAGGTTCATCACGACTGGTCAAAGTGGGCGTGGCTTATTACAAGATAAACAACAAACATTTATTTCAGCTCAAGTATTATGCTGAGGGCTATGAAATTGACAGGCTATATATAGAACAGCATACAGACCACCCATAGAAACAATTGTGTGTCTACTACACTAGGTGGCGCTATAACAGCTGCAAACGCATTTTGGCCAGTAACTTCCACATTTTAAATCACATCTTCATAAACTTCATATCCACGTATTCCCTAAATAGTGTCGCATCTTCTGACATAGGCCACGCCCACTCCCACTGCACATTTCTCTTTGTAAGTCACTATACATCAAAAACCTACTTTTTCGAACTCCTCCTAGCGTTTAAGGTCCATCTTCACGAAACTTTGCACATACAATCTCCAGACTTGCCTGACCAGAAGTTATCAAAAGAATTTTGCTACTACAAAAACTGCGCTAGCTAAAAATAAACATTTTTTTTCTGCTAGCTAAAAAACACATACCATTGCATATTTTTGTCAAAGTAAAAGCTATCCATGTCAAACTCAATTCACTTCTTTCAGACATCATCCAGACACTCTGTGCTAAATTTGGCAGAAGGCAAATAGGGGGCGCTATAATCAGAGAAAAATCAAGTGACATGAAAATTCATATATTTGCACGAAATTTGGTGAGTATGATGTGGAGTCACTCCTGAGGCCAGCTGTAAAGCTTAGTGATGTTTGGTCACCGTGGCGACGCCTTATTCGCCATAGAAGACGAAGTTGTTTTTGAGGGGTAAGGGATGCTTGTAAAGTCATGAAACTTGACACACACATGAAAGGATCCGATGTGGGTTGTCTGATGTGATTTTTTGGCTCTGATGTGCCAACATGGCTCAACAGCGCCCCCTACAAATTTTCTACGAAGCAGCCCCCGAAGCTGGTTTGACCTACATCTATGAAACTTGGTACGCACATGCATCACTGAAAGACGTATAAAAAAGCCTCTTCCAGCCATGTGCCAAAACCAACAGGAAGTCCGCCATTTTGAATTTGCTTGTAACTGGTTCGCAACTTCACCATACATGTTCCAATCTTCCCCAAACTTCACAGGATGCTGACAGTCCTGCCCTGCACACATCTATACGCCAATACTTGGTTATTAGTATGGCGCCACCTACTGGCAAAATTACACGTGTTCTATGATTTGAGGGATATGACGTGTAAGTCCTGCGTGAGGGGTCTGCCTTCGACAGTGATGAACGGCGGCGTGAGCCGGCGTCCTGCCAGCGCCCTCGAGTTGCGTGAAGGTGCGAGGGCCCGTTCAACGCTGCTTGCAGCTTTAATTATTATTATTATTTTTTTTTTTTTTCGCTTGATCGCATTTTTGGGGGCTTTAACATATTCAAAAACTCACCAAATTTGACGTGCACATTCGTCTAGGGGACATTTATGTGTACGCAAAATTTAAACGATGCCCATTGCAAAATGGCGAAATGGCGCCCCCTAGAAAATTTCAATCGGCTCCCACCGGCAGCCCGTTTGACCAAATTCCACGAAATTCGGGGAGGTCGTGTATCATCCCAAGACGCACGAAAATGCGCAGTTGGACTTTTTTCTAAAACCAACAGGAAGCCGGCTATTTTGATTTGAATATTCCATTTTTTACCGATTTTGGCGATTTGCTAGTGTGCTCTCAGAGCTATCTCCTCCTAGACGGTTCATTGGATCGGCTTCAAATTTGCCGTGCTGCAACTAGACCACATGATGATCAAAAGTTATTAAAAGATCTTTCCCTCGTTAAACGGTTTGGCCGTCAGGTGGCGGCGAAGTTTGATGTCTCAAAAAAAAAACCCCAAAAACCCAGAATTGCTATTACTTGGGCGTGAAAGGTCCAATCGGCACAAAACTTGCTGGGTATGATCGTAGTCCTGCCCTGAACACGTCTACATCAAAAAATTCCCCTGTTCTCAAAGCGCCCCCTGCTGGCAACAGGAAAAGTGATTTTTTACACTTTGAGGTGCAGCTCTGAGCACGTTCAGCATATCCAACTCAAATTTGGTCAGAAAGGCCTCAACACGTTGTTAATGCTACATGATGAAGATTGTGACGTATCGTCAAACGGCGTTGCGCCCAGAGGGCGGCGAAGTCGATGCTTCGCCAAAACGTAGGAAAGTGGCCTTAACTTCAGTGTCCTTGGGCATATCTGCCTGAAACTTCACATGTGTTTTAAGAGTCCAGCCCTGACAATGTCATGTGAATTTCGTTGATGGGCGTGGCCAAATGGCTTGGCCACACCCTTTAAACATCAGCCCCTGCGGCACGTTTCACCGACATGCATGAAAATTGGTACACATATGTATCACATCCAGACGCACAAAAAACCCTCTTGGACCCATTGGCTACACCCAACAGGAAGTCAGCCATTTTGAATTTGACGCCAGATTGCGCGATTTGCACTCCTCATACTTTTTCTATCTCCTCCTACATGATTCATCGGATCGGCTTCAAATTTGGCGTGCATCAACTAGACCACTTGATGATCAAAAGTTATCATACGATTTTCCCTATGTTAAACGCTTTGGCTGTCAGGTGGCGGCGAAGTTTGATGTCTCGCCATAAAACACGAAATTAGTATAACTTTGGCATACATTGTCCATTCTTCACCAAACTTCACATGTTTGTTAACAGTCCAGACCTGAATGTATAGTATGAGTTTCATCAATAAGCGTGGCCGTATGGCTTGGCCACGCCCCTTAAAGTGCAGCGTCCCCCATAACAACTTTCATCGACGTGCACGAAAATCAGTATGCACATGTATCGTGTCCAGACGCACAAAAAAGCCTCTTGCACATATAGGCCACACCCGACAGGAAGTCGGCCATTTTGAAATTTACAGTCATTTTTGGCGTTTTCCACCTGTTGTATTTTAATGATCTCCTCCTCCAGAAATGAATCAATTAACTCCAAAACTGGTGTGTACCATCTACACAAGTGTGTGATCAAAACATATTAAGAGAATTGCTCAGCATGGAACGGTGTGGCTGTGACATGGCGTCGACACTTGATGTCTCACCATGAAACACGATATTGCTATAACATGGGATCTAATGGTCGAATCTGCTCCAAACTTCACATGTATGATAATAGTCCTGGCATGAACACACCCACATGACGCTCAGGAGTCAGAGTCATAGCGCCACCCAGTGGAGACGGGAAGTCGCAACGCATTGGTTCCTACACTGTCCGAAGGAGGCGAACATTCAGCGCCTCGTCTGCCGGTCGACCTCTGGCGACACGGTGGCGGCCGCGCCAGGCCCCGAGTTGCGTGGGGTGCGAGGGCCCGCTCAACGCTGCTTGCAGCTTTAATTCTTATTTTTTTTTTTTTTTTCTGCGACTTTAAACGCATTTTTGGGGGCTTTAACATATTCGAAAACTCACCAAATTTGGCATGCACATTCGTCTTGGTGAAAATTTATGTGTACGCAAAATTTAAACGATGCCCGTTGCAAAATGGCGAAATGGCGCCCCCTAGAAAATTTCAATCGGCTGCCACCGGCAGCCCGTTTGACCAAATTCCACGAAATTCGGGGAGGTCGTGTATCATCCCAAGACGCACGAAAATGCGCACTTGGACTTTTTTCTAAAACCAACAGGAAGCCGGCTATTTTGATTTGAATATTCATTTCTTTACCGATTTTGGCGATTTGCAAGTGTTCTCTCAGAGCTATCTCCTCCTACACGGTTCATTGGATCGGCTTCAAATTTGGCGTGCTGGAACTAGACCACTTGATGATCAAAAGTTATCATACGATTTTCCCTACATTAAACAGTTTGGCCGTCAGGTGGCGGCGAAGTTTGACGTCTCGCCAAAAAAAACCCCAAAAAACAAAAGTGCTATTACTTGGGCATGATAAGTCCGATCGGCACAAAACTTGCTGGGTATGATCGTAGTCCGGCCTTCATCACCCCAACATCAAAAAATTCCCCCGTTCTCAAAGCGCCCCCTGCTGGCGACAGGAAAAGCGATGTTTTAGACTTTGAGGTGCTACTCTCAGCACGTTCAGTATATCCAACTCAAAATTGGTCAGAAAGGCCTCAACACGTTGGTAATGCTATATGATGAGGATTTGTGACGTATCGCCGAACGGCGTTCCGCCCACAGGGCGGCGAAGTCAACGGTTCGCCAAAACGCAGTTAAGTGGCCTTAACTTCAGTGTCCTTGGTCATATCTGCCTGAAACTTCACATGTGTGTTAACAGTCCAGCCCTGAACATGTGATATGAATTTCGTTGATGGGCGTGGCCAAATGGCTTGGCCACACCCTTTAAACATCAGCCCCTGCGGCACGTTTCACCGACATGCATGAAAATTGGTACACATATGTATCACATCCAGACGCACAAAAAAGCCTCTTGGACCCATTGGCTACACCCAACAGGAAGTCAGCCATTTTGAATTTGACGCCCGATTGGGCGATTTGCACTCCTCATACTTTTTCTATCTCCTCCTACGATTCATCGGATCGGCTTCAAATTTGGCGTGCATCAACTAGACCACTTGATGATCAAAAGTTATCATACGATTTTCCCTATGTTAAACGGTTTGGCCGTCAGGTGGCGGCGAAGTTTGACGTCTCGCCAAAAAACCCCCAAAAAACAAAAGTGCTATTACTTGGGCATGATAAGTCCGATCGGCACAAAACTTGCTGGGTATGATCGTAGTCCGGCCTTCATCACGCCAACATCAAAAAATTCCCCCGTTCTCAAAGCGCCCCCTGCTGGCGACAGGAAAAGCGATGTTTTAGACTTTGAGGTGCTACTCTCAGCACGTTCAGTATATCCAACTCAAAATTGGTCAGAAAGGCCTCAACACGTTGGTAATGCTACATGATGAAGATTTGTGACGTATCGCCGAACGGCGTTCCGCCCACAGGGCGGCGAAGTCAACGGTTCGCCAAAACGCAGTTAAGTGGCCTTAACTTCAGTGTCCTTGGTCATATCTGCCTGAAACTTTACATGTGTGTTAACAGTCCAGCCCTGAACATGTGATATGAATTTCGTTGATGGGCGTGGCCAAATGGCTTGGCCACACCCTTTAAACATCAGCCCCTGCGGCACGTTTCACTGACATGCATGAAAATTGGTACACATATGTATCACATCCAGACGCACAAAAAAGCCTCTTGGACCCATTGGCTACACCCAACAGGAAGTCAGCCATTTTGAATTTGATGCCAGATTGGGCGATTCGCACTCCTCGTACTTTTTCTATCTCCTCCTACATGATTCATCGGATCGGCTTCAAATTTGGCGTGCATCAACTAGACCACTTGATGATCTAAAGTTATCATACGATTTTCCCTACGTTAAACGGTTTGGCCGTCAGGTGGCGGCGAAGTTTGACGTCTCGCCAAAAAAACCCCAAAAAACAAAAGTGCTATTACTTGGGCATGATAAGTCCGATCGGCACAAAACTTGCTGGGTATGATCGTAGTCCGGCCTTCATCACGCCAACATCAAAAAATTCCCCCGTTCTCAAAGCGCCCCCTGCTGGCGACAGGAAAAGCGATGTTTTAGACTTTGAGGTGCTACTCTCAGCACGTTCAGTATATCCAACTCAAAATTGGTCAGAAAGGCCTCAACACGTTGGTAATGCTACATGATGAAGATTTGTGACGTATCGCCGAACGGCGTTCCGCCCACAGGGCGGCGAAGTCAACGGTTCGCCAAAACGCAGTTAAGTGGCCTTAACTTCAGTGTCCTTGCTCATATCTGCCTGAAACTTTACATGTGTGTTAACAGTCCAGCCCTGAACATGTGATATGATTTCGTTGATGGGCGTGGCCAAATGGCTTGGCCACACCCTTTAAACATCAGCCCCTGCGGCACGTTTCACTGACATGCATGAAAATTGGTACACATATGTATCACATCCAGACGCACAAAAAAGTCTCTTGGACCCATTGGCCAAACCCAACAGGAAGTCGGCCATTTTGAATTTAATGGTCATGTTTGGCGTTTTCCACGTGTTGTATTTTAATGAACTCCACCTACAGGATGCATCAGAACAACTTCAAAATCATTGTGTGCCATCTAGACAAAGGTGTAATGAAAACTTAGAAGCAGATTTTTGCATCGTGAAACGGTTTGGCCGTCAGGTGGCGGCGAAGTTTGATGTCTCGCCATAAAACATGAAATTAGTATAACTTTGGCATACAATGTCCATTCTTCACCAAACTTCACATGTTTGTTAACAGTCCAGACCTGAATGTATAGTATGAGTTTCATCAATAAGCGTGGCCGTATGGCTTGGCCACGCCCCTTAAAGTGCAGCGTCCCCCATAACAACTTTCATCGACGTGCACGAAAATCAGTATGCACATGTATCGTGTCCAGACGCACAAAAAAGCCTCTTGCACATATAGGCCACACCCGACAGGAAGTCGGCCATTTTGAAATTTACAGTCATTTTTGGCGTTTTCCACCTGTTGTATTTTAATGATCTCCTCCTCCAGAAATGAATCAATTAACTCCAAAACTGGTGTGTACCATCTACACAAGTGTGTGATCAAAACATATTAAGAGAATTGCTCAGCATGGAACGGTGTGGCTGTGACATGGCGTCGACACTTGATGTCTCACCATGAAACACGATATTGCTATAACATGGGATCTAATGGTCGAATCTGCTCCAAACTTCACATGTATGATAATAGTCCTGGCATGAACACACCCACATGACGCTCAGGAGTCAGAGTCATAGCGCCACCCAGTGGAGACGGGAAGTCGCAACGCATTGGTTCCTACACTGTCCGAAGGAGGCGAACATTCAGCGCCTCGTCTGCCGGTCGACCTCTGGCGACACGGTGGCGGCCGCGCCAGGCCCCGAGTTGCGTGGGGTGCGAGGGCCCGCTCAACGCTGCTTGCAGCTTTAATTCTTATTTATTTTTTTTTTTTCTGCGACTTTAAACGCATTTTTGGGGGCTTTAACATATTCGAAAACTCACCAAATTTGGCATGCACATTCGTCTTGGTGAAAATTTATGTGTACGCAAAATTTAAACGATGCCCGTTGCAAAATGGCGAAATGGCGCCCCCTAGAAAATTTCAATCGGCTGCCACCGGCAGCCTGTTTGACCAAATTCCACGAAATTCGGGGAGGTCGTGTATCATCCCAAGACGCACGAAAATGCGCACTTGGACTTTTTTCTAAAACCAACAGGAAGCCGGCTATTTTGATTTGAATATTCATTTCTTTACCGATTTTGGCGATTTGCAAGTGTTCTCTCAGAGCTATCTCCTCCTACACGGTTCATTGGATCGGCTTCAAATTTGGCGTGCTGGAACTAGACCACTTGATGATCAAAAGTTATCATACGATTTTCCCTACATTAAACAGTTTGGCCGTCAGGTGGCGGCGAAGTTTGACGTCTCGCCAAAAAAAACCCCAAAAAACAAAAGTGCTATTACTTGGGCATGATAAGTCCGATCGGCACAAAACTTGCTGGGTATGATCGTAGTCCGGCCTTCATCACCCCAACATCAAAAAATTCCCCCGTTCTCAAAGCGCCCCCTGCTGGCGACAGGAAAAGCGATGTTTTAGACTTTGAGGTGCTACTCTCAGCACGTTCAGTATATCCAACTCAAAATTGGTCAGAAAGGCCTCAACACGTTGGTAATGCTATATGATGAGGATTTGTGACGTATCGCCGAACGGCGTTCCGCCCACAGGGCGGCGAAGTCAACGGTTCGCCAAAACGCAGTTAAGTGGCCTTAACTTCAGTGTCCTTGGTCATATCTGCCTGAAACTTCACATGTGTGTTAACAGTCCAGCCCTGAACATGTGATATGAATTTCGTTGATGGGCGTGGCCAAATGGCTTGGCCACACCCTTTAAACATCAGCCCCTGCGGCACGTTTCACCGACATGCATGAAAATTGGTACACATATGTATCACATCCAGACGCACAAAAAAGCCTCTTGGACCCATTGGCTACACCCAACAGGAAGTCAGCCATTTTGAATTTGACGCCCGATTGGGCGATTTGCACTCCTCATACTTTTTCTATCTCCTCCTACGATTCATCGGATCGGCTTCAAATTTGGCGTGCATCAACTAGACCACTTGATGATCAAAAGTTATCATACGATTTTCCCTATGTTAAACGGTTTGGCCGTCAGGTGGCGGCGAAGTTTGACGTCTCGCCAAAAAAACCCCAAAAAACAAAAGTGCTATTACTTGGGCATGATAAGTCCGATCGGCACAAAACTTGCTGGGTATGATCGTAGTCCGGCCTTCATCACGCCAACATCAAAAAATTCCCCCGTTCTCAAAGCGCCCCCTGCTGGCGACAGGAAAAGCGATGTTTTAGACTTTGAGGTGCTACTCTCAGCACGTTCAGTATATCCAACTCAAAATTGGTCAGAAAGGCCTCAACACGTTGGTAATGCTACATGATGAAGATTTGTGACGTATCGCCGAACGGCGTTCCGCCCACAGGGCGGCGAAGTCAACGGTTCGCCAAAACGCAGTTAAGTGGCCTTAACTTCAGTGTCCTTGGTCATATCTGCCTGAAACTTTACATGTGTGTTAACAGTCCAGCCCTGAACATGTGATATGAATTTCGTTGATGGGCGTGGCCAAATGGCTTGGCCACACCCTTTAAACATCAGCCCCTGCGGCACGTTTCACTGACATGCATGAAAATTGGTACACATATGTATCACATCCAGACGCACAAAAAAGCCTCTTGGACCCATTGGCTACACCCAACAGGAAGTCAGCCATTTTGAATTTGATGCCAGATTGGGCGATTCGCACTCCTCGTACTTTTTCTATCTCCTCCTACATGATTCATCGGATCGGCTTCAAATTTGGCGTGCATCAACTAGACCACTTGATGATCTAAAGTTATCATACGATTTTCCCTACGTTAAACGGTTTGGCCGTCAGGTGGCGGCGAAGTTTGACGTCTCGCCAAAAAAAACCCCAAAAAACAAAAGTGCTATTACTTGGGCATGATAAGTCCGATCGGCACAAAACTTGCTGGGTATGATCGTAGTCCGGCCTTCATCACGCCAACATCAAAAAATTCCCCCGTTCTCAAAGCGCCCCCTGCTGGCGACAGGAAAAGCGATGTTTTAGACTTTGAGGTGCTACTCTCAGCACGTTCAGTATATCCAACTCAAAATTGGTCAGAAAGGCCTCAACACGTTGGTAATGCTACATGATGAAGATTTGTGACGTATCGCCGAACGGCGTTCCGCCCACAGGGCGGCGAAGTCAACGGTTCGCCAAAACGCAGTTAAGTGGCCTTAACTTCAGTGTCCTTGCTCATATCTGCCTGAAACTTTACATGTGTGTTAACAGTCCAGCCCTGAACATGTGATATGATTTCGTTGATGGGCGTGGCCAAATGGCTTGGCCACACCCTTTAAACATCAGCCCCTGCGGCACGTTTCACTGACATGCATGAAAATTGGTACACATATGTATCACATCCAGACGCACAAAAAAGTCTCTTGGACCCATTGGCCAAACCCAACAGGAAGTCGGCCATTTTGAATTTAATGGTCATGTTTGGCGTTTTCCACGTGTTGTATTTTAATGAACTCCACCTACAGGATGCATCAGAACAACTTCAAAATCATTGTGTGCCATCTAGACAAAGGTGTAATCAAAACTTAGAAGCAGATTTTTGCATCGTGAAACGGTTTGGCCGTCAGGTGGCGGCGAAGTTTGATGTCTCGCCATAAAACACGAAATTAGTATAACTTTGGCATACATTGTCCATTCTTCACCAAACTTCACATGTTTGTTAACAGTCCAGACCTGAATGTATAGTATGAGTTTCATCAATAAGCGTGGCCGTATGGCTTGGCCACGCCCCTTAAAGTGCAGCGTCTCTCATAACAACTTTCACTGACGTGCACGAAAATCAGTATGCACATGTATCGTGTCCAGACGCACAAAAAAGCCTCTTGCACATATAGGCCACACCCGACTGGAAGTCGGCCATTTTGAAATTTACAGTCATTTTTGGCGTTTTCCACGTGTTGTATTTTAATGATCTCCTCCTCCAGAAATGAATCAATTAACTCCAAAACTGGTGTGTACCATCTACACAAGTGTGTGATCAAAACATATTAAGAGAATTGCTCAGCATGGAACGCTGTGGCTGTGACATGGCGTCGACACTTGATGTCTCACCATGAAACATGATATTGCTATAACATGGGATCTAATGGTCGAATCTGCTCCAAACTTCACATGTATGATAATAGTCCTGGCATGAACACACCCGCATGACGCTCAGGAGTCAGAGTCATAGCGCCACCCAGTGGAGACGGGAAGTCGCAACGCATTGGTTCCTACACTGTCCGAAGGAGGCGAACATTCAGCGCCTCGTCTGCCGGTCGACCTCTGGCGACACGGTGGCGGCCACGCCAGGCCCCAAGTTGCGTGGGGTGCGAGGGCCCGCTCAACGCTGCTTGCAGCTTTAATTATTATTATTATTCTTCTCGAGCGAAATCAATAGCCTTTTTGGGGGGCTTAACATACTCGAAAACTCATGAAACTTCACAGACTTGTCAGAAGTGGTGAAAATTTACATATGGTAGGGGTTTCATGATAACGTGCACAAAAATGGCTCAGTAGCGCCCCCTTCTAATTTTCAATGAAGCAGCCCCCGACGCTGGTTTAACCTACGTGTCTGAAACTTGGTAGGCATATGTAACACACCAAGATGTACAAAAAAGCCTCTTGGGCCCATGCCCTTAACCCAACAGGAAGTCGGCCATTTTGAATTGAATGTGCAATTTTCATGCATTTTTGGCCATTTGCAGGGGTCGTAAATGGACGATCTCCTCCTAGAGATTTTGTCCGATCGACTTCAAACTTGGTCTGTCCCACCTACATAAATTGAAGACCAAAAGTTATCAAAAAAATTGACTTTTCATCACACCGTGTGACCGTGCTGGGATCTCAAACTTCGCTACAAACAGGAAGTAGTATTATAACGCAGGAAGTAGTTTATAACTCCAGCATACATTGTCCAATCTTCCCCAAGCTTCACAGGATTGATGACAGTCCCGCTCCAAAGAGATCTACATGTCAATAATTTGTGAATAATATAGCGCCCCCTACTGGTAATAGAAAATGTCATGTTTTACACTTTGAAGCACATCTCCTCCAAAGTTGACCACATCAACGTCAAACTTGGGGAAATTATCCATAAGGCCTTGATGATGCTTTCTATCGAATACTGTGAGTTTTCGTCAAAGGGCGTGACCATGGCGTGGCGGGGAACTTTGATGTTTCGCCATGATGACAAAAGTTGCTGTAACTTGACTCTACGTGGACATATCTTTCCAAAACTTCACACATATGATAACAGTCCAGCCCTGAAAACATCTACAGAGGAAATTTGAATCAGCATCATAGCGCCACCTACTGGCGGCAGAAAGTTACTTTTTTCATTCTTTCATGTCCCTCTTCTACCAGGTTCACCCGACCCACCTCAATTTTGAGGATACATAGTCCCAAGACCTTGGTGATGATCAAACCAGAACCTTTTGAGGTTTCGTACAACGCTGTCACCGTGGCGCCACCTCATTCGCCATAAAACACGAGGTTCTTTTTGAGGGGCAAGGGATACTTGAAAACTCACGAAACTTGGCACACCCATCACAAGGCCCAAATTGTGTTGTCTGATATGCTTTTTGTGTTTTGATGTGCCAAGATGCCTCAACAGCGCCCCCTACAATTTTTCGATGAAGCAGCCCCCGAAGCTGGTTTCACCTACATGTATGAAACTTGGTAGGCATATGGAACACTCCAAGACGTACAAAAAAGCCTCTTGGAGTTACGCTCCAAACCCAGTCCGCCATTTTGAATTTACTTGTGCCACTTTTGTGCATTTTGGGCGATTTCCAGTAGACGTAAATGAACAAACTTGTCCTCGAGTTTTTATCCAATCCACTTCAAACTCGGTCTGTCCCACTCCAAGACCGTGAAGACGAAAAGTTATCAAACGTTTCAGGTTTTCGTCAAACGCTGTCTCCGTGGCCCCGCCTTCTTCGCCATAAAACACGAAATTGTAACTGCTCCTACAGATTTTATCCCATCAACTTCTTACTTGGTCTGTCCCACCTCCAGACATTGATGAAGAAAAGTTATCAAAAACTGGACTTGTTGTCACACCATGTGACCGTGGCAGGGCCTCAAACTTTGGGGACTTGCCACAAAACAGGAAGTTGTGTATGACTCCATCATCCATGGTCCAATCGTCCGCCAAACTTCACAGGATTGATGACAGTCCTGCTCTGAAGAGATCTCCATGTGAATAATTTGTGATAAATATAGCGTCCCCTACTGGTAAGAGAAAATTTCATGTTTTCTATTTTAAAGTATAACTCCCACAACTTGGCCAGATCCACCTCAATCTTGGTGTCTATCCGACACATGTAGAAGATGTTTTATTGTGAACACTGTAAGTTTGCATCAAAGGGCGTGGCCACGACGTAGCGGCAAACTTTGATGTTTCGCCATGATAACAAAAGTTGTGTAGCTTGACTCTACGTGGACATATCTTTCCTTCACACATATGATAAAAGTCCAGCCCTGAAAACATCTACAGAGAAATTTTTAATCAGCCTCATAGCGCCACCTAGTGGCGTCTGTAAGTTACTGCTTTCATTCTTTCATGTCTGTCTTCTACCAAGTTAACCGCAACCACCTAGATTTTGCTGAGACATAGTCCCAGACCTTGATGATGATCACACCAGAAGCTTTTGAGGTTTCAGCAAACACTGTCACTGTGGCAACGCCTTATTCGCCATAAAACACAAAGTTGTTTTTGAGGGGTAAGGGATGCTTGTAATGTCATGAAACTTGGTACACATGTAAGAAGTTCCGATGTGTGTTGTGTGATGTGATTTATCTGCTTTGATGTGCCAACATGGCTCAACAGCGCCCCCTACAATTTTTCAAAAAAGCAGCCCCCGACGCTGGTTTGACCTACATCTATGAAACTTGGTACGTACATGCATCACTGAAAGACGTACAAAAAAGGCTCTTGCAACCATGTGCCAAACCCAACAGGAAGTCCACCATTTTGAATTTGCTTGTAAGTGGTTCACAACTTCACCATACATGTTCCAATCTTCCCCAAACTTCACAGGATTGATGACAGTCCTGCCCTGAACACATCTATATGCCAATGCCACCTTCTGGCAAAATAACATGTCCTCATATGATTTGAGGGATATGACGTGTAACTCCAACGTGAGGGGTCTGCCTTCGACAGCAATGAACGGCCGCATCGGCCGGCATCCTGCCAGCACCCTCGAGTTGCGTGAAGGTGCGAGGGCCCGTTCATCGCTGCTTGCAGCTTTAATTATTATTATTATTATTATTATTATTATTATTATTATTATTAACCGAAATCAACTGCCTTTTTGGGGGCCGTAACATACTCGAAAACTCATGAAACTTCACAGACTCCTCAGAAGTGGTGAAAATTTACATGTGGTAGGGGTTTAATGACAATGTGCACAAAAATGGCTCAGTAGCGCCCCCTAGTCATTTTCAACATGTTTTGGGCTATAACCACCTGTTAAGACCTGGATAATTGGGATACTTCAAAGGGAGGGGCTGGGGGGGGGGGGGGGAGTCATATATGGAAGATGAACAGTGCTGAGGTTGACACTTTTGAGAAAAACACCCCCAACCTGTTCCAACAGGTTTTAGGGGGTTTCCAGGGGTCATGTGACATAAAAATGTTGGTGTGACGCATATGAATTAGAAAAAGTTGGAGTAATTCTATACATGTGATTGGTTAGAAAACTTAAGAAAGTGAGCAAGAGAAAAAGAGAGACAAGGTATAAAGGTCAGTGCCTGAGCCTTTGTGGGCTCAGTTCTTGGTTCGAAACACCAACTCAATGGGTTTATTTGGATGTCATTTTTGAACAAAGAATAAACCTTCTTGCATGGGACTTCTGATCAGCCTCTTGGTTTTTCTTCAGAATGCTCTGAACTTTCTTTGGTTTTATTGGAAGCAAGTTTTACTGAATTTTGACCATCACCACAGACTATTTTTTGGTTCAAGGGGAGCCAATAAATCCTCAACACAAGGACAGAAGGATGTCATATGCTGTAAAGTCCTCTGAGGCAAAGTGTGATTTGTCATATTGGGCTTGATAGAAACAATCAAATTTAATATAATGAACACATGGAAATCATAGTGTCGTAAATAGTCTAATATGGAATATTTACAAGATTTACCACATCTGTTAATGAATATAACATAAAAAATATAATGATTATCATAACATTAGCTTGTTCATTGATGTCAGTCTAAGACTGATTATCAATGAGCAATGATGGGAGAGCAAAAGAATGATTAATAACTTAACTGACTTAGAAAATAAGAAAGAAATGAATTAAATCAAAGGCTTGCACATAGAACACTTGGCTTTCAGGTGAGAGAGGGATATCACAACCTGAAGAGGTGAATCAGACTATTTCTCAAGATTTAGCTCATCCATTGCATTATTTTCTCTTCTGAAAACTCTAGCTAAAACTGACACAATACAAGATTTTTTTTTTTTTTTTTGAAAGCATAATCATCTTCTTAGTTTATCTCTTTACTTTATTGATTGCTGTGTGAAATTGTAACATTGAGTTGTTGGGCAGTAAGACCTTGGCACCTGAATGCACCACTGGGAAGAATTTGTAGATCATTGCTGCATTTTTAAATGTGTTAAAACTACAGAGTATATGTGAAGCCAAAGCACTTTTGAATGTTGGTGGGAATGTGTCTCTCCCAATATATGTATATGAAACTGCATAGGCTGTCCAAGCAAAATCGCTGGTATGGTTCTTAATAGATGACAGGATCTACAGCAGGATGAGATATAACCACAGCACCTGTTTCTGTTTTGTCAGTCAAGCAAACGTGAAGGATTGAGATCGTAACCTGACACCAATGTGGGTGTCAGGTTGAAACGGTTGGGATAGCATGGCATGAGCAAGCAGGGCAGAGCCAATTTTACTCCATCTACATTGCTGAGACAGAATTCCACTGCATTATTATTAGACTGGTTTTCTGTGACCTAGCTCTTATAAACCAAAACAGTCATCTCTTTCTCTCTCCCTTTCTCTCTCTCTGTCCAGCTAGTGAATAACTGTTAAACATGAGTATCATTAAATGAATGGAGTGAGCGTGCTATGGGACGTGGTGCTTTGAAGTAGCATGGCTGTGTTTTGGCTCCCAGCCAGCTAAGCATATCTCGGAGCCAGGTGCATCTTTTGGAGCAGGCCTGCTGCTGGTCTTGCTCTTTTCCTGCTCTATACTGTGAAACGAGCATGCTTACTTAAAAAAGAAAATAAGGTGTTGGGGCGGCATATAAGGATGCCTAATCATTTGCAAGCAGCCAGTACCAGCATATATGAGCTTATATTCCTTAAAGAAAAATTAATATAGCAATACTGTTTTGCTGCACTACCCCACTATTTTGTGGCTACACTTTTGATTTAGACAAGCCATGAAAAATCATTTGAATACTTTAATTGGGGTCCTGGGGTGAGTGCCTCACAGACTCCTGATCTCACGGAAAGCCTTAAACCTCAGGGGAGTAATAATTCCTTCTTGGCTGAGGCTGATGCAGGATACTTGAGTGACCTTTTGGGTCATTTCAGCTAAGCAGACATGACAAGAAATAAAAAACAAGGTAGGGATTTATAATATTAGGCCTCATCAAGGGACACCAAATATGTTATAAATTATAGTACTAGGCCTCATGCTAGGGCACCAAAAATGTTGGGAATTACAACAGTATTACAAAAAGTGAGGACACTATTTGTTGGGAATCTATACTAGGTCTTAAGCGGCCGCACCAAATGTTGGGATCTTTTCCTCATCAAGCGCCTGACCTTGTAATAGATCTCCAATTAAAGTATCAAATTGGTTATCAGAAAAAAAAAATTATATAATATTACAATTATAAACATTATTTGTTATGTTAAATAATGTGACTTAATTTACATCAAATCTGGTGGGGCGGCTGTGGCTCAGAGGTAGAGCAGGTCGTCCACCAATCAGAAGATCAGCGGTTCGATCCCCGGCTCCTCCAGTCCGCATATCGAAGTATCCTTGAGCAAGATACTGAACCCCAAATTGCTCCAGATGTGTGTTAAAAAAAACTGAGTAGCAGGTGGCACCTTGTATGGTAGCCTCGGCCACTAGTGTATGAATGTGTGTGTGAATGGGTGAATGTGACTCGTAGTGTAAAAAGCGCTTTGAGTGGTCAGACGACTAGAAAGGCGCTATATAAATGCAGGTCCATTTACTATTTACCTCGTGGGGCACTATTCCTGAAAAGGGAAAAATGACAGCCAGTAACTTATATCAGTCTCATAAAATTCCGTAAACTATCAATTTGGAATTTGATCAATAATTACATTAATACATTACATTAATAGCCATAACCACAATTAATAGTAAAGCCTGAAGGAGTTCTTAAAATAGCAGAGGTTGACTATTCATTCACTCTTGTACAACATTAACAACAAGATAGCTGAAACAAAGCTGACTTCAGATCAAGGGAGGTGTTTGTCTGACTGTGTGGTCAGGACAAAGACAAAGGAGAAGACACCAAAACTTTGAGCTGCCTCTTTGGGTGTAGCTCTTTTTTTTAAAATGAGTCTATGGGAGTGTGATATGTGTTGCAAAGGGTCTGGATTAATGCAGAGGATGTTTGGTTGCATGCAAGACGTTGTCTGTGAAAAGCATAAGCAAACAAAACACTTAGCTTTGGTGAAGCCAACTAATCAATAACCTAACTGCAATCAATCACAACAGTACTCAGTGAACAGCATTAAATCACAATCAACAAGTTAAACAGTCTTGCTTAGCCTGTACAGCTATGATACAGCTATGCCCAGTTGTTACATTACCAATCCTTGAATGGATGGAGGGAAGAGTTGGTTTGAGGTGTGCTGCTTTTGTTAGCCGGCAGAGGAAAGCTGGAAAGAGATGTTTTTCCAGAAGCAGTCTTTGTTATGTCCTTGTTCTGAAGTTGTAGATCCGAGGAAGCAGGTTGCTCTTTACAGAGTTAGACGTTAGGGTGCTAACTCAACTTGGTTCTCCTTGTTGCCGGGAAGGTTAGTTGCCAGCCTTGTGTTTGGCACACCACTTTCTCTGGTTACGGGTTGTGCTCCTGCTGGGAGGAAGGGCACAAGTCTAAGAAAAAGAACAAAAGTCCGTTAAGCAATTGTATCCCCCTCAATGGTTCGGGGGCAAGGAGCAGAGGTCTGTCTGGCAGCTCTGCAGGGAAGAGGAAGACAGAGTGAAGGGAGAAGAACTTCTATAGTGTGCCTGGTGACATCACAGAGTCATATGACACTGTGAAAGTACTGACCAATCAAGTTTTGAAACTTGTCTCACACTGAGGTCTAAGGTGGCATCCTGTGGAGGTTGGTGTCAAATAACTGTTCTCTGTTGAAGAACAAAGAACATGATGTTTCTTACCATATCAGATGGCAAGAGAAGAAGCCTTCACATGTTCAGTTTAGATTTTTACAAATGACAAATCATCTGTGGTCCAGTGAATCCCAACAACAATAAGATTTAATTTTCCAGATGGAACAGTGTGGTACAAACACACTCAACCCTGACCTCCACCCAAAAAGATGAGATTTGCTAGAATTTAGGTTGTAAATTACAAATGCAGATGATAAACATCATCTCCCTGCTGCATTGTGCCTAAGCTCAAATGGACAGGCCAGGTAGCACTGTGAGAGTTATATTCTTTGACTTCTCCAGTGAATTCATTGCCCTCTAGTTAGCCTTGCTGGGGGACAAATTGATGATGTCCTGGATTGTGGATTATTTGACTGGTCAGCCACAGCGTGTTAGACCACAGGGCTGCATGTCTGACACTGTGGTGAGCAACATGGGGACCCCACAGGCAAACTTCCTGCAGCCTTTCTGTTCACCCTCTACACTTTGGACATCAGCCACAACTCCTGCCACCTATAGAAGTTCTCCAATGACCCTGCAATCGTAGGCTGCATCTTTGAGGGGAAGGAGGCTGAGCACAGGGGTGCTGTAGACTCCTTTGTCGAAAGTTGTGGGCTAAGCTGCAGCTAAACACCAAACACCAAGACCAAGGTGTTGGTGGTGGACTACAGTAAACTGAAAACACCTCTTACACCTATCTTCATTCAAGAGTTAATGGGCAGTGACTACAAGTAACTGGGAAACAAGCTGGACCAAGTTAGGGTCACTGAGGCTGTGTACACAAAGGGCTAGAGTGAACTCTACTTTCTACAGAGGTTTCAGTCATTCAATGTCTGCAGTGCAATGTTGAGGACGCTCTACCAGTCACTGGTAGTGAATGGTGCACTGGGACAGCAGGGTGAGGGCAGTCAGTGTAAACAGACTTAACAAGCTCATCTGGAAGGCTGGCTTTGTAATCAGAGAGGAGCTTGTGTCAGAGAGGAGGATGCTGTGCAGACTGCAGAGCATCATGGAAAGTGCCTTCCACAATCAACGATGTGCAGGTCATGCACGAGTGCACCTTTGGCAGCAGACTGTTGCCACCATGATGTACAAGAGAACACCACAGAAATCCTTCCTTTCAGTGGCTATCAGACTTGACAACACATCCGCCTCATGTGGGGGGATGGACAGCAGAGACATGGGGTACTAAAGAGGCTCCAGCCTTCATTTCAGCTGTTCTCTCTGAATAAATGTCTCTCATGGATAACATTGGTTTATTTTATCATTACAATGTAACTCCTTACCACTGACTTAGTGACATGATGGGACATAATATGCAATAATGGGAAATTAAGTGCAATATCATGGACATAATCATGAACATTCTGTATTATGATTTTGATTTGATTTTGATTTTATTTCTGTGTTACGCATACAAGCACATGCCCAACCCCCCTGGGTTTATAAGACACCATTACAATAACAATAACATTGCAGTGAACAATCAAAATATGTATTATGTCACTGTTAGTCTCCAAACAAAATACTGTGCCAGCTATCCCAGGACGGGCAAACAATCTGCCACAAAAACGTTCACCTTCTAAAACATGACCCAAACTTTTCATGGTAAAAAAAAGAACAAACGAAAGTTACGTATGTAACTACGGTTCTATGAATCCTGGATGACCGCCAGAGGCGGTGCATAAGCACTGAATGACTTCGTCTCGCGCATGCGCAGGTCGAGTATCTATACCAACAAAGTCACCTGTGACGCCCTGATGACCCCGGACAGGTTATATCTTCCAGTGTCGTCAGAGGATCTGTTCCTGCAGAATCTTCTCGCGAAGCCACTAGGATTCTGAGTGACTGAACGCTCTGGCGGTCATCCAGGATTCATAGAACCGTAGTTACATACGTAACTTTCGTTCTATTTCATCCTTCCTGACCGCCAGTGGTGGTGCATAAGCACTGGATGACCCATACCAACAGAGTCACGAGGAATCCCAAGTACATACCTCATAGAGTAGAAGCAGAGAAACTTAGTCGGAGGACAATGCCAAGTGGGTGAGGAGCGGCAATATTAACTCGATTAAACCTGGCGAAGGTGCTCGGTGACACCCACGATGCCGCAGCACATATGGCCTCCAGGGGCACTCCTCTCAGGGCTGCCCATGATGTGGAGACACTCCTCACAGAGTGGCACCGCACCCCCGAGGGCAGGGGGCGACCATCTTCCTTATACGCGTAGGCGATGACATCCACGATCCAGTGAGACAGACGCTGTTTGGAGAGAGCACAACCTTTCTTAGGACCATCATGACACGAAAAGCTGGTCCGACTGGCGTATACTTGCGGTACCATCCACATATGCTCTCAGAGCACGCACAGGGCATAGGCGTCCCGCATTGACACCCTCTTTCCCATCTGGGGGGTCAAACTGCGCCAGCTGGATGGGCCGATTGCGGTGCGAGCTCGACAAAACCTTAGGCAGAAATGCAGTACTCGGCCATAAGGTGACCCCTGAGCCGTCAGAGTTCCATCTCAGACATGAATCGCTGACTGACAAGGCATGAAGCTCCCCTACAGGCTTCGCTGAAGTGATGGCGAGGAGGAAGGCAGTCTTTGCCGACAACCATCTCAGTTCTGCCCGTGCCAGTGGCTCAAAGGGAGGCAAGCATAGAGCATCCAGCACCAGGGACAGATCCCACGCTGGAGCTCTTGGCATTTGTGGGGGACGCAGTCTCAGAGCCCCCTTCAGGAAGAGGGACACAAGCCTGTGGCACCCCACTGTGTTGTTGTCAACTTGAACATGTTTGGAAGAAATGGCGGCTACGTACACCCCCAGGGTAGAGGGGGATCGACCGCGATCAAGGAGAGATTGTAAGAACTCCAGAATGGTAGGCACAGAGCAGTGCACTGGGTCCTTATCCCTGTCTGAACACCAGGCAGAGAACAGCTGCCACCTGTTCTCATACTGCGCCCGGGTAGATGGTGCCCTGGCATTCAGGACAGTATTACAAACAGTGTCAATACACTCACTCAGCAGTGGGTCGGGCCCCGCAGAGGCCAAACCCACAGCTGAAGGCGGCAGGGGTCGGGATGCCAAACCCGTCCCCCTAGCTGAGACAGGAGATCTGAACCCTCTGAAGTGTTGCCATAATCAGAGGGACCGGTGGGAAGGCATATAGGAGACTCTCTGGCCACTCGTGTGCGAGGGCATCCTGCCCCAGAGGGCTGGTCTCCTCTGTCCAGGAGAACCAGAGGGGACAATGGGTCGTCTCCTCCGAGGCAAAAAGGTCTACTTTTGCCCTGCCGAAAAGGTCCCAGATGCTGTGGACCACCTCGGGGTGAAGCCGCCACTCCCCCGAGGGCGGGTTGCAGTGGGAGAGGAAGTCTGCTACCTCGTTACACTTCCCTGGAAGGTACATTGCCCTCAAGCTGGCTAACTGGGGGGCTGCCCAAGTTAGAAGGTCCCTGGTCACCTGCAGCAACTGTGCGGACCTGGTGCCCCCCTGGTGATTTATGTGGGAGACAGTTGTGATGTTGTCCGACCGTACGAGCACATGCCTCCCCCTCAAGTATGGGAGAAAGTGCTTGAGCGCTAGGTGCACAGCCCGTAGCTCTAGCATGTTGACATGGTCCCTGCGGACTCGGGTGGACCACTGCCCTCGAGCCGTTCTGTTCTGCCACACTGCACCCCACCCTGAAAGGGAGGCATCTGTCGTGACAGTCTCCCGACGGGACGGAACAGAGCCCATGGGCATGCCCTGCAACATGAACGCCCTCCCTCCACGGGGACAGGGCGAGGAGGCACCACCGCATCACCCTGACCTTCCTGTGCCTGTGCCATTTGGCATCCAAGTGGAAGCTGTTTAACCACCTTTGAAGGGGGCGTAGTGACAGCAAGCCCAAAGGAATCACAGTTGCTGCTGCCATCAACTTGCCCAGGAGGTGCAGAAACTGCACGTACGGCAGCCGCTTGCCTCCTCGGAAAAGGGGGAGGAGGTGGAGTATGTCGTCCACCCGCTGAGATGACGGGCAGGCCCTCATGGTGACAGTGTCTAGAGCCACACCTAGGAAGGTGGTGCTCTGGGAGGGAACTAGGCAGCTCTTCTTGAAGTTCACTGTGAGACCCAGCCGGGCCACATGGGCTAAAAGCGCAGCTGTATCCCAAGCAACCTGAGACTGGGAAGGCGCACACACCAGCCAGTCGTCCAGATATGGGAGGATTTTCATGCCCCGTGACTGCAGGGGCGAGAGGGCTGCAGCAACACATCTGGTGAACACCCGTGGGGAGAGAAAGAGGCCAAAAGGAAGCACTCTGAACCGAAAATGGCGGCCTTGGAAGGCAAAGCGAAGGAACTGCCTGTGGTGAGGTATAATGGGGACGTGAAAATACGCATCCTTCAGGTCAATGGACGTAAACCACTCCCCTCTGGCAATTGCACGCAGAACCTCTGCTGTGCTGAGCATGTGAAAAGGTATGACCTTCAGGAACCTATTGAGTCCCCTCAGATCGAGGACAGGGCGAAGTCCACCGTCTTTCTTTTGAACTAGAAAGTACTTCGAGTAGTATCCCCTGGGCTGTGACAGGGGATCTACCGGCTCGATGGCACCCTTGGCCAGCAGGGCGGACAGCTCCTGGTTCAGGGCTAGGGCTTTTGCCTGGGGGCCGGCGTCGGAACTGCAGTTTGTACCCCTGGGCTAGGGTGGAGACCACCCAGGGATCCGAGGTGTAAGCAGCCCAATAACTGAGCTGCTGCTGGGAAAAGCAGCCGACGACCGGCCCCGGGGTCTCAGTTCCTGGCCCCCCGGCCCCTGGAGGCCCTGGGGGGACATCCGTTGGCCTCAGAAGCCCTAGGTTGTCGGGAGGGCCGGCGATCGGGGGCCCGAAAGTCCTGGGCTGCCCGCTGAGCGGGTCGCTGCACCGGACGCTGAGGCCTCCGGTGGCCACTGGGATAATCCTGTGGCTGAGAGAGGCGCTGCAGGGCAGCTGAGGACCCTCTCGGTCTGGCGGGGGGAGGTACGCTCCTGTGTAGACCCGAGAGCTGCTGCCTGGTCTGTCTGGCCTGCCTCTAGAGCTGCTGACCCAAACAACTCGCCCGGTTCCACCGGAACACTGCGGAGGGTCCTCCTGCATACCTCTGTAAGGGGCAACTGAGCCAGCCAGACTTGGCGACGAGCCTGAACCAGAGTGGACATCACCCGCTCCAGCTCCCTGGACATGAGGGCGAAAGCCTGCAGGGACGCATCACTAAAATTATGAGCCGAAGCGTCCAGTGTAGCCTCCTGCAGGGAGGCTGAGAGGGCGAGCATAAGGTGTGACATGGAGTTCCCTATACGGCCCATGCGAGCTGCTGCGTCATAGGCCTTGGATAGCAGATCATCCATGACGCGACACTGGGGTGAAGGACACCTGGCATTCAACCTCAGGGCCTTATCCGGAGAGACAATAAGTGCGGCCATCGTTGGCTCAATAGCTGGCATGCGGCCAAGGCTAAACTTGGCTGCATCCTGCATGGCTGCCAGGGTTCGGCCATCAGACATTGCATGAGACAGAGCTCTGGAATCTCTCCAACATGCATGCAATTCCTTCAGATATTCCTCTGAAGGAGGCACAGTAAAGGTAGCCGGAGTCGGACCACGTCTGAAAAAAGCACTTGCCGGAGGCGGCCGGGCTTGAGGCACATCAAGCTGCAGACGAGCCAGGGCCGTACAAATGATGGCCCCCATGGAGCTACCCGCTGAGCCCTCAGCTGAGCTGCGGGCTGATGAATGGGAGCCTGCTTCCGAGGCATGGGAGACCATGTCATGAGGGACTGTGTCTACTCCGTATTCCCCAAATTCAGTGGCTGAGGCTGCCGTTGAGAGGATGTCATCCTCTGGACCCGACATGGTCACAGGAGGGGTAGGCAGTCTGGAGGGCCAGAAAGACGGACTTCATCTGGTTAAGCTCTGCCGTCAGCTGGTCCACCCTGGATGACAGTTTAGACTGCTTGCCCCTCTCCCTGGGGAGGGAGCCTTCAGTCTCTGTAGCCCGGCGCTTTGGCCGGCTAGGCTGGGCCGGGGCCAACCTTTGAGCTGACGTCAGCTCCTCTGGTGGGGTAATGCCCCCCAGAAGCGACTCCACCTCAGTGAGCCTTGCAGCCCTTACTGCCCGGGGCATGAAGCTGCAGTTCATGCATGGGTCCTCTGAGAGGCCCTCTCTCGGGTGCTCGAGGCCGAGACACAAGGGGCAGAGGTCATGACCGTCCTCCGGCTGCAATGGGGCCATGCAGGCTGTACATCCATGAGTGTCCATCATAATGGTGGCCACCAATTATGAATACAACACACAATGGACAACGTCTGCCGGGAGTGGGAGCGAAAACACTGCCTTCACCAACAAACAGAAATCAGAACCACCAAACTTGTAATGTGGTCTAAGTAAATTAGCTCGAGCAAGAGCGCTGCTGCCAACTGTAAAAAAAACAAAACAAAATCAGCTCCAAAGAAGGAATGCTGCAACTATAGAAACAGCCTAGATACGACCAAGTCGCTACCAGAATAATTCAGTTAGCTCAAGTGAAACCACTGCTACTGACTGAAAAAACAAAATCTGGATCTAGTCCAAACAAGGAATGCCGCAACAAAACAATGGCACCGGTATGACCTTAGCTTAAGCGAAAGCACTGTTGCTAAGTAAAGCAAGATATAGCAAGATATAACAAAACACACCTACGCTGGGAGAGGGAGCGAAAACACTGCCATCACCAACAGGTCGTCATTATTAACAAAGGTAGCTTGCCTCTATAGACTATCAATCAAAAACAGGTACAACTATAAGTTGCCACAACATAAGGTAAGTTAGCTCGAGCTAACTGTAAACAAGCTACAACAGAAAACGTCTAAGCTGGGAGAGGGAGCGGAAACACTGCCGTCACCAACAAAGTAACAATAAAGCTTTAGATATGGTACCTAACCAGCCGTGACCAACCTTTCGTCTAGGATGATGATCCGGAGGGAGGAGTGTCCACGATGCCGGTGAGGCAGCCACACCCGCGTCCTGGAGGGACAGCTTGTCGCAGCCCTTGGAGGGCGAGCACCTCGCAGCTCTGACCGACAACGTGCGGTCACAGGGCTACCGGCGACAGGCTGCTAACACGCTAGCTTCGGCAACAGCGGCTATAGTCACGCAAAGGACAATTAGCTCTAAGCCGATACTACGACCGTAGTACAGCGAGAAGAAAAAAGGAACAGATCCTCTGACGGCACCGGAAGATATAACCTGTCCGGGGTCATCAGGGGGTGTTGTTGGTATAGATACTCGACCTGCTTCTAGTGAAGACCGATGGTCAAGTCAAATTTACGGGAGATGGTGTGTCTGCTTGCTGCAGCAAGTGCTCTGTCCCCAGCTCCAGTGGGTTGCTGTTTTGATGAATACAGTCCATTAGATGCTCTATTTGTTTCCGTTTTTGGCGGTTTTGTCTCTCCTACAAATGCAACTGTAGCCGGTATCCCACTATTACGACCCTCATTCATATTTTAAGAAGCTACAGATTATATTCAGTCACAAAATGAGCCTGAAAAGCTGGAAATCAGAATATAAGTAGAGAGTTGTTGCATAGAGATGAATCACCGTCTCATCTAGTTGCATTGATGTGAAGTGGCAGGTTTTAAGAACATCGCAGAATGGCACATCACAAGTAGTTGCTTGTTTCAACTCATCTTATTGCATATCTTTAGTCTGAACTAGGCTTCACACAACAAACAAGTTTGTCCGCCTCTGGAGTGGCATTAAACCTCCCAGTCTCTAATGCTAATGGTAATGTTTTTGAGCGCAACTATGCACATACAGATATTTGTCTTATGTTTAAATTAGACTGCACATAAGGTTCCACACTGTAGCTATTCTTTTTGAGACAGTAAGTTCATAATTTTGGTTTATACCATCAATCCTATATTGAAAACGCTATTATTCCAATCAAACACCTTCTTGAAGTCGAATGAAAAAGAAAAGTGTAGACCTATTGTCCTTAATTCCTGCACATATTAAGGAACTGTCTACATAGTATACATGATCATGTAGACTAACACCTATGCTTCAGATCTGAAATTGTGCATACATACCATACCTTTGTAACTAAGCATGATCCTTACTGTAATCCTGTTTCTATTTATAATTCACACTGTTAACCTGTTTTGTTTTTTTGGCATTGGAAGTACTGCATATTTTGGATTTGCACCGTATTGTTAGTATACTGTATATCTAATAGATGTTAGCGGAGTTCAGATTTAGTAAATCTTATTTTAAATATCCTATTCTCAGTGAGATCCACTCTGTGAATAACCTTACAACCTATAAGTTCCATATTAGTACCTTTACTCATGAACTACTCTCACACATTTTGGTCCAGAAGACAGCATGAGTAGTTATTGACATGTCTTGTTCTCATTTGCTGTTGGTAGTGAGATTTACTGGACCTTTAACACTATTTGGTAGACAAGTTTAGTAGAAGAAGGGCTAGCAGCATAGACTGTATAAATCAGTAGCCACTGTGAGGTCACCCATTGGTTTGTGGACTGCCATTTGGAAGCCTCAAGTTCAAGCCATTTCAGCCACTGCAATTTTTGCTTTTTGCGGTCAGAAATTACCTCATTTGGGTGAGGGGCTGGTGCTGTGGAGTAGCAAAGGGTGGATCTGACTGAAAAGCCGAGGAAGCTATCAGCAAACAGCTGATAAATATCCTTAACTTTGGACCTTAATGAATGTAAACAAGTGATATTAAAAAAAAAATTAAAAAAAAACACCCCCCATACATCCATCCATCCATCCATTTTCATCCGATTATCCGGGACCGGGTCGCGGGGGCAGCAGGCCGAGCAAAGCACCCCAGACATCCCTCTCCCCAGCAACGCTTTCCAGCTCCTCCTGGGGGACCCCAAGGCGTTCCCAGGCCAGATGAGATATGTAATCCCTCCAGCGTGTTCTGGGTCTGCCCGGGGGCCTCCTACCGGTGGGACGAGCCTGGAACACCTCCCGTGGGAGGTGCCCAGGAGGCATCCTGATCAGATGCCCGAACCACCTCAACTGACCCCTTTCGATGCGAAGGAGCAGCGGCTCTACTCCGAGCTCCCTCCGGATGTCCGAGCTCCTCACCCTATCTCTAAGGCTGAGCCCAGCCACCCCATGGAGAAAACTCATTTCGGCCGCTTGTATCCGCGATCTCATTCTTTCGGTCACTACCCAGAGCTCGTGACCATAGGTGAGGGTTGGGACGTAGATGGACCAGTAAATCGAGAGCTTCGCCTTCCGGCTCAGCTCCTTCTTCACCACGACGGTCCGGCGCAGCGCCCGCATCACTGCCGCCCCAAACCGCCGATCCATCTCACGCTCCATTCTACCCTCACTCGTGAACAAGACCCCAAGATACTTGAACTCCCTCGCTTGGGGCAGTAACTCTCCCCCAACCCGGAGGGGACAATCCACCTGTTTCTGGCAGAGAACCATGGCCTCAGATTTGGAGGTGCTGACTCTCATCCCGACCGCTTCACACTCGGCTGCAAACTGCTCCAGTGCGTGCTGGAGGTCACAGTGTGATGAAGCCAACAGAACCACATCATCTGCAAAAAGCAGAGATGCAATTCTGAGGTCACCAAACCGGACCCCCCCCCCCCCCCCCCCCCCCCGACTGACGCCTCGAGATCCTGTCCATGAAAATCACAAACAGGATCAGTGACAAGGGACAGCCTTGGCGGAGGCCCACACCCACCGAAAACATGCTGGACTTTACACCAAGTATGCAGACACAGCTCTCACTTTGGTCATACAGGAACCGGATGGCTCGTAGCAGCGAGCCCGGTACCCCATACTCCCGCAGTACCCCCCACAAGACCCCCTGAGGAACGCGGTCGTAAGCCTTCTCCAAGTCCACAAAGCACATGTAGACTGGATGGGCAAACTCCCACGACCCCTGCAGCAGCCTTGCAAGGGTAAAGAGCTGGTCCACTGTTCCCCAGCCAGGACGGAATCCGCATTGCTCCTCCTGAATCAAAGGTTCGACAATCGGTCTGAGCCTCCTTTCCAGCACCTTTGAGTAAACTTTACCCGGGAGGCTGAGCAGTGTGATACCCTGATAATTGGAGCACACCCTCCGGTCCCCTTTTTTGAAGATGGGGACCACCACCCCAGTCTGCCACTCTGCAGGCACCGTACCCGACCTCCACGCGACACTGAAAAGGCGTGCTAACCAAGACAGCCCAACAATGTCCAGAGCCTTCAGCATCTCATCCACACCCGGCGCCTTGCCGCTGGGGAGCTTTTTAACTACCTCAGCGACCTCTGCCAGGGATATGGGCGAGAATTCCCCTGAGTCTTCAGGCTCTGCCTCGTTCACAGTGGACGTGATGGCCGGGTTCAGGAGGTCCTCAAAGTGCTCCTTCCACCGCTCAACGATGTTCCCAGTTCGGGTCAGCAGTTCTCCGTCTCTGCTGAGCCCTGCTTTCCTTTCCCGATACGTCTAACGGTCTGCCAGAACTTCCTTGAGGCCGACCGAAAGTCCTTCTCCATAGCCTCCCCGAACTCCTCCCACACCCAGGTTTTTGCCTCAGCGACCGCCACAGCTGCAGCCCTTCTGGCCAACCGGTACCTGTCTGCTGCTTCAGGAGACCCCCGGGCCAGCCAGACCCGAAAGGCCTCCTTCTTCAGCCTGACAGCCTCCTTCACCGCTGGTGTCCACCAGCGGGTTCTCAGGTTGCCGCCACGACAGGCACCGATGACCTTCTGACCACAGCTCCCAGCAGCCGCCTCCACAATGGAGGCTTTGAACATGGCCCACTCCGACTCCATGTCCCCAACCTCCCCCAGTATGCACGAGAAATTCTTTTGGAGGTGCGAGTTGAAGACCCTACGGACAGGGGCCTCGGCCAGACGTTCCCAGTTCACCCTCACTACACGTTTGGGTTTACCAGGTCTGTCCGGCAGCCTCCCCCGCCATCTGATCCAACTCACCACCAGGTGGTGTTCAGTTGACAGCTCTGCTCCTCTCTTCACCTGAGTGTCCAAGACACACAGCCGCAGATCTGATGATACAACCACAAAGTCGATCATCGATCTTTGGCCTAGGGTGTTCTGGTACCAGGTACACGTATGAACCTCCCTATGCTCGAACATGGTGTTTGTTATGGCCAGTCCATGACTAGCACAGAAGTCCAATAACAAAACACCACTCGGGTTCAGATCAGGCAGGCCGTTCCTCCCAATCACTCCCCTCCAGGTTTCTCCGTCATTGCCCATGTGAGCGTTAAGTCCCCCAGGAGAACTATGGAGTCCCCAGCCGGCACCCCTTGCAGGACACCGCCAAGAGACTCCAAGAAGGCCGGGTACTCCGTACTGCTGTTCGGTGCGCAAACACAAACAACAGTCAGAGACCTACTCCCTGCGACCCGCAGTCGCATAGAGGCGACCCTCTCATTCTCCGGGGAGAACCCCAACACAGCGGCACTCAGCCGGGGGCTTGTGAGTATTCCCACACCCGCCCGGCGCCTCTCACCCTGGGCAACTCCGTAAAAAGCAAGAGTCCAGCCCCTCTCCAGGAGTTTGGTTCCAAAACCAGTGCTGTGCGTGGAGGTGAGCCCAACTATATCTAGTCAGTACCGCTCCACCTCCCGCACCAGCTCCGGCTCCTTCCCCACTAGAGAGGTGACATTCCACGTCCCTAAAGCCAGTCTGCGTCGCCAGGGATCAGCATGCCCGGGGCCCCACCCCTGCCTGCCGCCCGGCACACAAAGCACCCGACCCTGATGTCTGTCCCTGCGGGTGGTGAGCCCACAGAGCAACGGCTCCATGTATCCTCTTTGGGCTGAGCCCGACCAGGCCCCATGATGGCCTAAGGCCCGGCCACAAGAGCCCCCCCCCCCCCCCCCCCCCCCCCCCCCCGGGTCTGGCTCCAGGAGGGGGCCCCAGTGTCCCCATACCGGGCGAGGTGCTCTTATTTCGAAGAGGCCGCATCATCAGGGTCTTTGAATCGCTCTTAGTCTGGTCCCTCCCCCGGGACCACTTTGCCTTGGGAGACCCTACCAGGGGCTTTTAGCCCCGGACAACACAGCTCCCAGGTTCATGGGGACACTCAAACCCCTCCACCACGTGAAGGTGGCGATTCTCGGACAGTTGTCATGAATGTTGAAATTAGCTTTAAAGACCAAAACGGTTTTTGTACCACGCTGTAAACATGTTTATTTCTACTGTAAATTTGGACATTTTAACAGTGGGGACCTATGGGGATTGACTCTATTTTGGAGACAGCCTCAAGTGGCCATTAGAGGAACTGCAATGTTTGACACTTCCGTCTTGGCTTAATTTTGCAGCCTTGGATGTTGCTGCTAGGTCAGCAGAGACTGTGTTATGTTGACTATGGTCTGTATGGAGGATTTGAGCTGCAAGTATTCAAGACAGTATTCTTTCCCAGTAGGACTGCGAAACAATCAAAACAATCTTGAAAGGGGATCATGATAAAATTTATGTCAACGATGACAAGCTTCGGATATTTTTACTCTATTTGGATAGATCTGACAGCCTCACATATCATCACACATCAGAAAAACAACAGCCAGTCAGTCTGCTGCCTCTCTTCTCTGCCTCTGCTCTGTGCTGCTGCCTGTTTGCAGGAGAGCAGGGCTATGGTCCACAAAGAATGGACATCTGCACAGAGCATTCCTGGGGGAATAAACAGACTTAAGGACATAGTTTACTCTCATCACCTTTGGCAATGCTCATCATTTGAACAGACAGAACCCAAACCTGCAGAAATGTGTTATCATTGGCCACTCTGCATAGTGTAACTTGCTAATCCACACCTTGGCTCTTGTTTTATATAGCCATGAAGCTTGTTATGCTAAAATGCTGACAGTGAATTTGCATTATTCTCCAAAGCTGAGAGCAGTGTTGACAAAAAAGCTACCACCATGTCAATTATATGGTAGCAATTTGGATATCTCAGAAGTGACAAAGCTCAGATTAAGACACTGAACCAAGATAGGAAACCCAACAAATTAAACAGCTACAGATGTAACTGAGGTTCTATCAGTTCTGGATGATCGCTAATTCTATGTTTATTGAATTCTACTGTTCTTTTTTTTAAATGTTAATAAACTAGGCGGCAGTAGCTCAGTCCATAGGGACCTGGCCTGGGAACTGGGCGGTTGCTGGTTCAAGTCCCCAACCGGATCCAAAATGTGGAGCGTGGACAGGTAGCTGGAGAGGTGCCAGTTCACCTCCTGGGCACTGCCGAGGTGCCCTTGAGCAAGGCACCGAACCCCCCTGACAGCTTGGGAACCCTGTCCATGGGCAGCCCCCTCACTCTGACATCTCTCCATTTAATGCATGTCTAGGCCCTGTTTGTGCATGTGTGTGGGTATTTCAGGCCTGTGTAAATATGTATATGAAAACGATAGAGTGAAAACTTGGAATTTCCCCTTGCGGGATTAATAAAGTATATGAAATTAAATTAAATTAAATTAGGCTATATTCTAAAATTTAACTAATGAAGCCTCTGGATTTCTTAGGCTTTCGTAATTATCAGGATACTCTTCAGACTCAAATTAGAAAAGTACTCAGTAGAGTGCAGATCTCTGCCAGAGGGCTGCCCAGGCTAATTGTGGCCACTCTAGACACTTCTTGTAATTCCAGCAGGCACGGGGCAGCACTTTTCAGAAACATCACAAAAATACAAAGAATGAGCCAATATGCAGCTACAGACTCTTCAGCAGCTAACTCAAAACCATAAAGGCACAAACACACACACACACACACACACACACACACTTAAGGAACTAGCCTACAGACTCTCATTAGCAGCTAACCCAGCAGCACAGTCTATGCTAGTATGTCACACACACCCTCTGCAGCAATAGCCACTTGTTCAGCAGCTAATATTTGCACAAAGCACACACCCACAGGAGTGAGCAGTAATTGATTCAAGCTGAAAGAAGGTACATTAGCAATTATTTTACCTATGCTTATAATTGTGGCATTTAAGAAAGGAATTTATCCATGTATTTTAGACTGAAGGAGCAAAGAGAGCTTGTAGAATGTAGCAAATGATATGAGGGGGATGACACTGATGCTATGCACTCTAATGTCAGTTTAACTGTAACATTAGTGAGTTTTTATGCAGTAGTGGAGGGGTTATGTTAAGGATGGCTCCGGTGTATTGTTGAGCAGGCTTTTAGGCCTGCTCAAAAAAATCCTGGACACAGAAATGATGAAAAATAGTTAAACTGTCTAACTCCACAATTCAGAACTACACAGTTCTCAGTCCCGTCACATTTTCAATAGGTATTTTCTAACATGTTTAATGTGTTTAGAGGGAAATCCCTCATTTTGCATTACCTGGACCTTTCCTCAAAATGAGCATTTTAAAAGTTGACACAGTTTTTAATATGTTTTACAAGACACCAGGGTAGAAACAGGAAAACAGAGAAAAGTAGCCATTCTAAAACACACTTTTTTCAACATCGTAATGCATCATATTACATTGCAAGGGTGAAACTTTGTGCCGGACTTGGCTTCAGTACAACTTGCTGTCATATGTGGTAGTAGGTATCAACTGTTGTAGTTAAGTGAATGAAGCTTTTTTAAACAAAAAATCAGCAGGTGTTCTTTTGCTGTGCTCATAGGCTTTTTAGAGGTTTGTTCTTAACCACCTTCTGAAGCAATAAATAGACAAGTAAGGAAAAAAGGCTAGTGTGATTTTGCTCTAAATTTTGTCTGACCTTTTGATATCTTATAAATGTTTTGGTGCTATATTTAACAAACTGCAAAAGATGTAAAAGAGAGTCTATCATAATGCACACAATTTTTATTCAAAAAATAAAAAATAAAATAAATACAAATAAAACAAGTAAACAATCCATCCAAACCAGGGGGGTATTCCATCAAAGTCGCTAATGATAGCTGCGCTTAAGTGATTAAGCCTCGTTTGAGTTAGCATCAGCTTCCACCTCAGGCTGAAGCCGTTCCACTAACACATTTCAGCCGCGCCTCATCAGCGCTAACTTCAGCCAGGCTTATCAAGTCTTGCATCAGGCGCGCGCACGGGGTGCATGAGAAGCCCAGAATATGCGATTGTCGAAAACGCGATCATGTCGAAAAAAGACAAGGAAACTAGGGCTGATTTCTTCAACAGCGCAGAGCAAAAGCTCCTTGTGGAGCTTTACTAAGAGTATAGAAACGCAGTAACCAGAAAAGGAAATACCGTTGCTATTGTCAAGGCAAGAGATATGGTGTGGCAGAAGATTGCCGACCACTTAAATGCATAAATTAACTTTTACATCAGTGTTTAATGTCTTATGTTTAGACTGTGTTGTTCATATACAGCATGTCTTGTCAGTAGCGGAGAGGAATTGCCAACGTCATTAACGTGGAAGACTCGGGTTTGAGGCTCAATAGCAGCACAGTATTACTTAATGGAAATTAAATTCTGCAAGGAAATGTTACTTGCTTTACATGTGTAGTGTACTTTGCACCAACTAATATGCCAAATAGTGCTCTCTCTGCACAGGAGTGGTGTCAACAATGTTAAACGCACGGCTGTGCAGGTGTTACTTCAATCATATGGACAAGTGTTAATGTTAGGCCTAGCTGATGTTAAAAGTTCTGTAGGCTACAAAGTTATGATGAATAATTGTCGGCTAAATGGCATTACATTTCACATACGTGTAATGTGTGACAAATGTCAGCTATAGGCTGTTGGTGAAAACATCTAAATAATCGCTGCAACACAACTTGATGTAGTGAATGATGCCATAATCTGGATTCGAATCCCAGATGTCCGCGCGGCAGCCGGGGATTCTTTAGCTAAATCGCCCTAATCCGTTTCCCATTCATTTTCTATGGTACTCCTAAACCAGTACGGATGCAATAACCTTTTCGGCCACAACATGGAGGTCAACGAGTTTTGGCGCTGTTTCGTGTTTTGCTTGTGAGTGTTGGGGGGGATAAAGGAGCAGTCTGTAAACCATCCGTCATTTTAAATTGCGACCGTTACTGAGACCCTCTAAGCTTTTAGCCTGTTCTGTGAGAAAAGTAACTTAAAGTGAGAAAAGTAAATTAGTGTAAAAGCTTGCCGTTTTTTTCCCTCGCGGTTTGGCTCATATTTGTTTCAGTCCAAATAAACCGTAACGAAGATATCTTCAGCACCGACGCCGGCCGGCTTTACTACTACGTTACAAAGGATTACAGTCGAACGGTAAGAGCTAATATTCTTTGTCACAACAGCGATTTGGTTGTATCTCTGTTTTGTGCATTTTACAATACATCTGGGTAAATTATTGAAATGGCTGCGTGATTTAGATTTATATCATGGCCGCTCTCGTTCTTGTAGCGTCCATGTAACGGACGTTACTTTAGGCCCTACGGTTATATTACTCCACCAAACTGTGTCCATTTAAAGTAACTGTAAAGATTAGTTCGATATATGTATGAAAAGTGCAGAGACAGACAGGTGTTGTGTAAAGATTTATGCCCCATTGTATAAAAAAAATACATAATAAAAACAGATAGATAAACAAGCATCATTAATGTAGGCATATCACAGAGCCTGGCTTGTGAATATAGAAAGTGGTCACCCTGATACAGTTTCTGCCCATATGTCAAAGAGGGCATGACTATGTGTTGGATAACCTCTAAAATGTACTGTAGTGTAGTGCAGTGTAGTACAGGACTGTATAATACAGTTTTTTCTTTGTGATTATTTTGAAGCCGTGAAGGGAATTTGTTACCAGTCTATCATTAGTACAAATTTGGGGGTAGTACAGCTTGCAGCTCAAAAATGTTGGATTCATGTTTGTAAACTTGATAATGATTTAAGTACCACTTTTCAGCATTAGGCTGGACATTGTTTGGGCTTGTACAGGAAAACTGAGATAGACTACACTGTTTTCTTTATGTTCTTGCCATGGTGATATATCCACAACCTAAATGTACAAGTAGAAACACTACACTATATGGCCTTTACAGTATGCTTTACCTTATATGTGTTTTTTGTTCTTTTATGACTGACCCACCTCAAATACCTAGCCCACTCACCCTTTGCAACGTTGTCATTAGAGAAAAGAAGAGTCAGTCATTTAAGATTGTTATTAAAACAACATAAGGGCAGACATATAAAACATTATGTGCTCACATGGGCAGGATCTCTCTCACTCACTCACGCACTCACTCTCACATACATACACACACACACACGCACATGCACACAACCTCCCACTTATGCATAGCTAAATCTTACTGGTAGTGTTGTACTTTGTTTTTTAATCAACTTCTCAAGTATTTATTTATATAATTTTACAAATAGACAGCATGAAGAAGACAGGGTTCCATTTCTTCCCTGGGACGGTAAAAGTCACCTTTAGGAAAGGTCACAGGTTCGGACAGAACCATCACTCGGTCCGGCCTGCTCTAGGTTTTTTTTTAAGCAGCAGGAGCAGGACATCATCCTAAATACGACCTGCATGCTGTGCTGCGCCTGACGTCTGCACAGAGACAGTGAGACCGAGAGATCCGGAGTGACGACGTCATAGAAAACCAGTCGACGGTATGTTGTGCGTGCCGACGTATTTACGTCATCGACGTCGTCGACTACGTCGAATAGTCGGGACAGCCCTATATAATACAGTGTTTTGCTATTTTATCTGTGCGTGAGTGTGCGTGTGTTTTGTTTAAAATAAAGACTTTATATCGTTACACTTAGCCTGAGGTTCAAGATTCTTTATTGTTTCATCGCACATATACGTATACGTATGTGCATTGTAAAATTCTTCTTCTTTATATTCTACAGCAGTAGAGAAGCCGAAGAGAAGAGAGGAATATTCACATTATATACATCAGCACATACATAATCTTACACACAAATTTACATTTACTGTTCTGTCCACCTTTAATCCTGATGATTGAAAACTGTTGAAAATACAGAACATTGGTTTGTTCTAATGTTACTTATATGTTGTTGTTTGACAGTAGGCTATGTTATTTTGTATCAAGTTTATCTTGGATCCAAACTGAAGCCTGTTTAACAACATTTGAGGTTAAAGATAAGCATTAACCTTTTACCATTAGGAAGAATAATAAATTACTTATTGACTAAATCTGAATCAGAACAAATTACAATTAAGATTCTTTGCTTTAATTACAGGAGTCTAAAATGTATAAAAGGTCATTTGCAATAGAGCAGATAGCAATTAATAAGGGAAAAAAACAATCATGATTGATTTTTTTTTTTTTATCTTCAAATAAAGCAGGGGGCTTTACATAAAGTAAAGTATAAATAATATAAGTACAACAGCTGCAGGTGTGCATGAAATGACGTAAAGTGACTACAGATATAGAAATATTGCAAAGTAAGTGAATGATATAATGTAGTTATGAAATGTAAATATACTAATACAGTGCAAGTGAACATCGAGGGGAAACTGCATGAGCGACTAGTACAGGGGAAATGCAGTGTGATGTGTTCCTTCATCTGCAATACATTCATGTTAATCTATTCAATTATTCATCTATTACAATCAGTTACACTCCAATCATTCAAATTCCACACGAAGAACAGGTCAAATATGTTACTTTTTCCTTTCATTTTATGCATTTTTGAATGCAACAGAGCAGTCTTGATTCTAAATGACTTTTGCAGTGTTATATTACACATTAGACTGATATTGCATACTACTCTATACAAAAAATTCCATATACATGTCAGACTGAGCTGCTGTTGATTTTAGCCTGCCTCACATGAAAATTTGAATTTGAAAAGTGATGCTGCATTTCAGTACCATTGTCTGGAGAGTCGAATTCAGCACCACGGACAGCGGACAAAAATTAACCACTTCACCTTTACTTGATTGAGGTGTGTCCTTTTCAAAATCTTGTCGAACTTTGTCCAAAGTCCCAGAGGTCAGTACTGTATCATATAAACAGATGTGAATATATAATATAATTTGTCCAAGGACCAGGCTGCACATTTTTAACAATCTAATCCAATCTACATGTCAGATCTTGTATGTGAGACCTTGCACTTGGGCTCTGTCTGTTTGTTGAATATTTAAACCATCAATGCATTAGAATTTCATTCATTTATATCTGCATATGTCATTTACAACTTTAAATGTTTAGTGATCAGTAAAAAGTCAATAAGTGAATGCATTAGTTAGAGGCAACTGCAATGTCAAAACATTACAGTGAGTAAGGAAAGTCTCTAATATCACTGGTGAATAGCCATGAGTAAGTTGGGTATTTCCTTACATATTTAGTTAATTTCTTGATTCAAAATAGCAGTTTATTGTTGATATCTCAGTTTACCTTTGAATTAAAGGCTTTGTTTCAACTGGGATTCGAACTAGCATTTGCTGGGTGAGGAACTGGTTCAGCATAAAAATTAAGTGCAATCTGATTGGCTGTCAGTGAATGCCAACAATTCACGGCTGGCCCCCGCATGTCAGTCGGGGATGACACCACTCTACTACTACTGGCAATTTTGCTTACTGAGAAGAAGAATTTTAGTATTTCAAGATATCATCACGACAACGATACTTTTTTTTTTTTTTTTTTTTTTTTTTTTTTAATCCTTGGGAATTCAACGAAACTAACCAAAAATGTGCGGTGAATTCATTTTTGCTGAAGTTGTTAACTTCGTTTTCGGACAACACGGATAACCAAGCAAAAAGTGTGAGGAACTGTTTGTCTGAGACTTTGTTTACTACAGGTACATATTCTTTGTAACACCGATTCATTAAGCCTGATAGTTAACCTGCCACGGAGCAGGTTAGTTCAGGAGCATATGTTACCCCAGTAACTCAGCTGAGGTTCCTGTTAGCGAGAGTCATGGAACCGAACTCTCTCTAAAACTAGCGCGGCTTATCGAAGTTAGCTGGGATTTGCGGTTAGCTGGTTTGATGGAATACCCCCCAGATGTGCACTGAAAAGAAAAACAATAGACACATAGCAAAAATCACAGTGCATTCTGTACTGTACTGCATTGTATAAAATACATTAAAATAAGTGCACAAATAGAGATTAATTATAATGAATTTGTTTCACAGTCCAGTCAGCTGTGGCTAATGTGATGTGTGTAAATGTTTGTGTGACTGTATTCAGGAGGTGTTAAATGGTCTTACTGCCATGGGGATGAAGGATCTCCTAATTCGCTCTGTTCTGCAATGCAATGAGATGAGCTGACTGCTGCTGCTGCTCCTCTGTCGCTCCAGGAGGCTGTGGAGAGGGTGTCTGCTATTGGCCATTATAACTTTCCATTTTTTTCAATGTGCCCCTCTCCCCCACAGTTCTTAGTGGGTCCAATCTCCTGCCAAGCACTGACCCAGCTTTTTTAACCAGCTTGTTCAAATGCTTGGTGTTTTTGTCTGTCAAGCTGCTTACCCAACACACTGAAGCGTAGAGAAGTGCCCTGGCCACCACAGTGTGATAAAATATGGTCAACATCTCCACGAACACATCAAACAAGCTCAGTGTCCGCAGGAAGATTAGGCGGCTCTGCCCCTTCCTGTAGTGGACGTCAGTATTAGAGGACCAGTCCAGCTTATCATCCAGGAGGACCCCCAGATATTTGTAGATGTGCACCACCTCAATGTCCTCCCCCTGTATGGAGACTGGTTGATGGGGTGACCTCTTTCTTCTGAAATCCACCACCATCTCCTTGGTTTTGGCTGTGTTCAGGTGGAGACAGCACTTACTGCACCAGTCCCTGAAGGCATCCACAAGGTCCTCGTACTCCTGTTCCTGATCATTCCTGATACAAGCCACAACAGCTGTATCGTCAGAGTATTTTTGTATGTGGCAGGACTCTGAGTTGTATTTGAAGTCCGCTGTGTAGAGTGTGAACAGGTACGGTGCTAAAACAGTTCCCTGTGGAGCACCAGTGCTGCACCTGACCATCCCAGAGACACAGCTTCCAAGCTTGACATACCGAGGCCGCTCTGTCAGGTAGTCTGTTATCCAGGAGATCAGGAAGCAATCTACTCTCATCCCCTCCAACTGGTATCTCATTATGGGGGTCTGAATAGTATTAAATGCACTTGAGAAGCCAGGGAAAAGGATCCTCACACAACACCCTGGCTCCTCCAAGCAGGTGTAGGCCCAATGCATCATGTAAACAATCACAACTTCCACTCCCATGTGCTCCTGATGAAACTGGAGGGGGTCCACAGAATCAGTGGCCTCTGACTTAAATGCAGCTTTGCCGTGTATATCTATCCAGTATAGCCAGGGATTTCTCCTGCTTTTTCGCAGCACCAGTGTGGGCACGATGGACCCCCCCCCCCCCGCAGTTCTCCCTGTGGAGATCATCAGGCCACTGGCCCCTTCTGTAAGGACCCGGAGCTGGGCGTCCAAACCGACGGTGAGGAAAAGAGGGAGACGCAGCAGCATGCGACAGAGGCTCAGGAGACAGGGACACCGGAGGATCCCCCTTTCTACAGTCATCCTCGCCAATGTCCAGTCCCTTTTTAACAAAATTGACGAGCTCCAGGTCAATGTCAAGTTTCTGGTGGAGTACAACAGTGTCTGTCTTCTTGCCTTCACAAAATTTGGCTTAAGGATCAAGACCTACAGTCCGACCTGGGAATTGAGGGATTTGGAGTTCCCTTTCACCTGGACAGAGACTCTGCAGTGACTGGTAAGTCACTTGGTGGGGGCTTGTGTCCGTATGTGAACAAAAACCAGAGTAATACAGTTGTTATTAGGGAGTCACTGTGCACACCTGATATAGAACTCCTTTCTGTATCTTTACGTCCCTTTTATCTTCCAAGGGAATTCCCTCAAATATTTGTGACTCTAATCTACATTCATCCGAAGGCTAATGTTGATATTGCTAGTCAGGCTATGACTAAAACAGTGCAGCGGCTTCAGGGGATTGCGTTGGATGCACCGGTCTTTCTAATGGGTAGTTTTAAGCACTGCAAAATGGAAAAGTCTCTGGGCTTTATAGTACGTAACGTGTCCAACTCATCATTCCAAGTGCCTGGACCTTTGTTTTAGGTTGTTTAAGGGGGCTTACAGATCCCTTCTTCGAGTCTGATCACAATGTTGTTTACTTTGTTCCGTCCTACAAATCCGTCCTGAAGAGGAAGAAGCCGGAATGATGGTTAGTTCCGATTTGGACGGAGGTCTCCACTCAGTGCCTCCAGGACTGTTTCTCTTGCACGGACTGGGATATGTTCAAGAATGCCAGTGTGGATTTAAATGAACTGACAGAAACTGTGCCTGCTTATATCTCCTTTTGTGAGGAAATGATCATCCCCCGAAAATCAATTTCCATTTACCCAAATAATAAACCTTGGGTCTCAACATCAGCTTTAATCAGGGGGATTTGATGCAGCACAGGGATCTCTCAAAGCAAGTAGAAAGGGAGCTTAAACTTGCCAAATGCACATATAAAGACAAAGTTGAAAATCTGCTGAGTACTGGAAATTCACGCCCTGCATGGGAGGGCGTTAAACACATGATGGGGATGTAGTCAAAGAAATGTGAAATTTCCTGTGATGGGATAACCGACCTGGACCTCTCTAATAACTTGACTGTTTTTTATAATCGTTTTAATACCCATGATTTTAATGAGGAGGTGTCTGTTTTTAAAAATGTTGATTTTAATCCTGCACATAATGTGTCTGTTGATAACCTCATGGTCTCTAAACTGTTCCGTGTGTGAAGGAAGGGAAAAGTCCTGGTCCTGACGGTATTGGAGGCCAAGTTTTAAAGCACTGTGCTATGCAGCTGACAGATATCTTCTACTTCATTTTCTAGATCCTCACAGCCGCACAAAGTCCCTTGTCTTTGGAAGGACTCAATAATTGTTCCTGTTCCTAAGAACAAAACCCCAAAGACCCTGAACAACTTCAGGCCAGTGGCACTCACCTCTCTGGTCATGAAAACCTTTGAAAATTTGGTGAAGGACGCACTTTGGAATATTGTACAGGACAAATTGGACCCTCTTCAGTTTGCTTACAGGTTGTGCAGAGGTGTGGATGGTGCGACACGGGCGCTTTTAAACATGGTTTTTAAATAACTTGAGAGTGCCAAGTCCCTTGTTCGTCTTCTTTTTATTGACTTCTCCTCTGCTTTTAACTGCATCCAGCCCCATGTTTTAGCAGACAGGTTGAAGAGCATTCATAACATTGATACTGGCCTGATTTGCTGGCTGATGGACTTCTTAATAGGAAGATCACAGTGAGGGTGAACGGTGTTTTATCTGATGTCCTTCTCTCCTCCATTGGTTCCCCTCAAGGCTGTGTCCTTCCCCCTCTTTTATTTGTTTAATACACTAATGAATGTCCATCATGACCGGTGCCACATCATTAAAGTTGCAGATGACTCTGTTATTATGTCTCTCCTCAACAGTGACAACACTGATCATGGTCCTGTTGTGAGTGATTTTATCCTGTGGTGTAAATAATCCTTTTTAGATATCAATGTCACCAAAACAAAGGAGATGTATATTGATTTCAGTAAAAATCTCTCAGTCATCTCCCCTGTGGTGATGGCGAAACAATCTGTTGAACTTGTGCAGCACTACAAATACCTTGGTACTGTCATTGATAGCAAGCTGTGCTTTGAGCCCCAAGTTGATGTTGTATGTAAGAAAGCACATCAGTGCATGCACTTTTATCGCAAGCTTCGCACTTTTAATGTTGACACCACTTTTATGAAAATGTTTTATTCCTGTTTCATTGAATCTGTTCTTATGTTCTCTTTTATCTGCTGGCACGGGTCACTTTCTTTTAAACAAAAAAATCACCTACAAGGCATTGTGAAGGTGTGCAGCAAAATTGCTGGAGCACCCTTAAACGACCTCCATGACCTGTATCAGGTCAAGTGCATGAAAAAAGCTAAATGTACCCTGGCCGACCCAAGCCATCCACTAAGGGACAATTTCATGCTGCTACCATCAGGGCGCAGGTACAATCTCCCCCAATGCAGAACAAATTGGTTCAAAAAAATAATTTATCCCTGCTACTATCAGCCTCTTAAATGGCTGCTAAATGTACTTTGTGGTTGTTTATTTATTTGTTGTGATAATTGTTGTCTTTGTTTTAACTGCTGGCTGTGACACAAATTGCACCTTGGGGATAATAAGGATACCTTGAACCTTGAACCTTGACTTCAGGAAATGGAGGACCAGGCGCTCTAGGGTCTTCACTAATGTGTGATGTTAATGCCACCGGTCGGTAGTCATTTAACTTGGCCGGGTGCCCCACTTTGGGCACTGGTACAAGACGAGATGTTTTCCACTGCACTGGGACTCTGCCTGTTTGAAGACTCCTGTTGAAGAACCACTGAAGGGCGTCCACTAGGTGGGCTGCACAGTCTTTCAGGAGCCTTGGACACACTCCATCTGGCCCAGCAGCTTTCCCTACACTCAGTCTCCTGAGCTCCGCCCTCACCTCGTCTGCTGTGAAGGACAGTGGTAGTTGGCTGTGTGTGGTAGATGTCGTGGCTGTAGCTGCAGTAGTGGAGGAGGGGCTACTTCCAGGTGACAGTGGAGAAGGAGCAGCAGCAGCAGGTATGCGGAAGGGGGGATGGATGCAAGGGTAGGGTGAACACTACCCCCTCTGTCAAATCTGTTAAAGAACAGATTGAAGTTGATGGCTTTGTCCACATCACCATCTATATCCTGGCTATTCTTCTTTGAATAGCCTGTGATGTTCTTCATTCCCTTTCACCTCTCTCTGATGTTGTTCTGCTGCAGCTTACTTTCCACCTTTCTTTTGTAGTCCACCTTTGCCTGTCTTTGCCTGTACTATATCGCCTTATATTAGCTTTTTAAAATTTACTTGTGATTGTATGCAGATATCCATTTATAGAGATTAGCCAAAATGATCAGCACATGGATGAGGAATTCTTGGCCCAGATATCTGGTGGCTGCACAGGATCTCTCAAATATTGGACATTGCCCCAGAGGCTTATCTTCCTCAGACCAGTAGCCTATGGGTTCTGAGATGGGCTCTTTTTCGCAAGGTTTCAGTTCTTTCCAACAGCTACAGTGTAAAAGTAGAAGTGTGTGTTTTAGTATCACTTTGCAGAGCTGATAATTTAACACTTGGGGAATTATAATATGCTCTATAACTTCTATACATTTGATTTATTGAAACCATTTCAGTGTTTTCCAAAATCTGCCATGTACAAGACAGTCACTTTCTCCAGTCCTTTATTTTTTTCTCTGGTGTACAACCACTGCTTTCCAGGTGAAACATTATTGGTTCAAAAATGACCAATCAACAAATTAGATTCTTGAAAACACAAGTTTTAAATAATATAAAACATTATTCACACAACGTTATCTGATCAGTAGAAACCAACCGACAAAATACATTGGTCATAGATGAGTAGCACATATATAACTACTTGCTGCTTTCCAGTATGCTAATGAGGTCTTATCTTTGACATGAAAGCAGATTAACATTCCAAAGTCCTGCAGACTGAGATCCGGTATTTTGGTGACAAAGACCTGGTCTAAACAAATGCACATGCTGTTTAAGGCCTATTAATGGGAGATAGCAAACGCCTAATGTGTTTTGTTGGGATTCACTGAACCACAGATGATTTGTCATTTGTCAAAATCTAAACTGGACATGTGAAGGCTTTTCCTCCTGAGGTGAAGACCTCATGTTCTTTGTTCTCAAACAAAGAAGTTACCTGACACCCATCTCTGCAGGATGTCCACCTCACAACTCTTTGAGAGACAAGTCTCAAAAGTGATTGGTCATTACTGTTACAGTGCCATGTGACTCTGTGATGTCATTAGACACACTGTAGGAGTTGATTTACATTCACTACAGTCTCTCTCTTAGCTCTTGGGTGGCAAGCCGCCCACACCTCTTCCCTTCTGGGCCCTGGACCAGCCCAGAGGTGCTCTTTGTCCTGAACCATCAAGGGGGGGACAATTGCTCTACAGACTTTTGTTCCCTTTTCTCCTAAGACTCTCATGCCCTCACTCAAGGAAGGTGCATAACTGAAACCACAGACGTTAGAAAGGCAAACACAAGGCTTGCAACTAACTTCCCAGCAACAAGGAGAATCAAGTTGAGTTAGCACCCCAGTGTCTAACTCTGCAAGGACCCCGAGCGACCGGCTTCCTCGGATCTGCACCTTTGGAACAAGGACACAACAAAGACTGCTTCTAGAGCCACAGCTCTTTCCAGCCTTCTTCACTGGTTAACAAGGACAGCACGCATCAAACCAACTCTTCCCTCAATCCATTCAGGATTTGGTAATGTAACAACTGGGCATAGATTTATCACAGCTGCACAGGCTAAGCAAGACTGTTTAACTTGTTGTTTGTGATTTAATGCTGCTAATTGAGTTATTGTTGTGATTGTCTGCAATTAGGTTATTGATTAGTTGGCTTTACCAAAGCAAAGTCATGTTTAGTTTGCTAATGCTGTTCACAGACGTCTTGCATGTAACTAAACACCTTCTGCACTAATCCAGACCCTTTGCAACACAAATCGCATTCACATAGACTCACTCACAAATAGGCTTTCAACAGAGCTACACCCAAGCAGGCCGCTCAAGTCTCGCTTCTTTTCCTTTGTCTTTATCCTGACCACACAGTCAGACAAACACCTCCCCCGATCTGGAGCCAGCTTTGATTCGGCCATCTTGTAGTTTTCTGTTGTCAGCCATTTTGTTTTGTAGGCCAAACGGCCTTTCGATTACCACACCCGCCTTTGTCTTTCTCTCTCTCTTGCACACACGCACAGACACACACATACACACATATACACACACACACACAGGCTTGTGTATAGTTAGTTAGGATTTGTGTTTTGGTTTTGCTTTGCTTTACTTTATGAATAAATATATTTTTGGAATCGTACCTGCTGTCTGTTTAATGTTGTACAATAGTGAATGAATAGTCAACCTCTGCTGCGTCAAGAATTCCGAAATCCTTCAGGCTTCATTATTAATTTGGTTATGGTTATTAATTTAATTATTAATCAATTTCCCAAATTAATAGTTTAGTGAACTTTATAAGACTGATATCATTAACTGGCTATCATTTTTCCCTTTCCGGGAATGGTGCCCCACAAGGTGATTTAATGTTAATTAAGTCACATTATTTAACATAATTAATAATTATTACTAATAATTATTAATTATTTCTGATAGCCAATTTGAGCCTATTAATGTAGATTCCCTACATTAATGGTATCGCCGTACTAAGCCTATAAGTGTGGATTCCCAACATTTTGGTGCCCCTTGATGAGGCCTAGTATTATAATTGATTCCAAATCAACTGATTCCAAATCTTCTTAACAGTGATTTCAACTTTCCTTAAAAATGTGTGTATTAGGTCTGTAATGGTTCATGTACTGGTGCCAAACCATGCACTCAGATGCAAGCAGAATGGGCACACATTTCACAAAATGTGGCTTCCAGGTCAGCTAACATTGATGTTATAATAGCAGCAGTGAGGCAGTTGTGTAGAAGATGCAGACAGTGCGTTGCTTCACTGTTGTGGACAAGGAAAAAACAAACTGTAGCCCATCTCCTTATCCCCGCTGCTTTTGAGCAGCCTTTAGAAAGGCTTAATTTAGCTAAAGGCTTAATCAGGAGAAAAATTAAATAAATAACAAAAAAACTGAAGACATTGATTTACATTTTATTTTTATTATTTTATTTATTGAGTATTTTCAGTTTCATATAATGTAAATAGCGTACCAAAATTGCCAGTGGGTAAAATGTTACCTCAGTCCCAACCAACTGTCTGTATTTTACAGTCTGCTCAAAATAAATAAAAACAAACATTCTTATGTGTTTGTTGTTTTTTTCTCCAGTGCACTGACTTGCATCCAGTAGTGACCCATAAACTGGGCATGAACTGAACTGTGACTTCTGTGTAGTGTTTCAGGGTTATATTATATTACACCATCCCTTTTTTTGTTTGTTTGTCTTTTTACTTTGAGCCATTAAATGCCTATGACTACTGTCCCAAGAATGAACGCAGACAGTATACTCTACCACTTCAGTCAAAAGCCAGATGTTAGTGGTATGAGTGGGTTTTTGTCCAATGGGAAATGTGAAGGAAAAATTCCCCTCTCATTTAACCTCTTCTCACCCTAACATGGCCTTCTCACAGTGCTGGCACTACTGTAATGGGAGACAGATATGGTGGAACTCTCTGTTCTAGCCAAGGTTAGATATCTATCCTGACCTGACTGCGCAGACAGTTGTCTCCATACTGGTCCATTATCTAAATCTGGCTCCTTACCCAAAGATAATATATACCCAGTGTTAAGAGAGAATCCTCAGAATTGATGCTGGCACTGCCTGCATGAACTGCTGCACTGTTGGTGTCACTTCTCCTGAGCTCAGTAAAATTTACTACAACATAAGCCATCTGAGTCTCCTGTGTGTTTCTCCGTGTCTGCCTCCACATCCTTCCAACAACCTCTCAAATTTCCACAACAGGAAATGGGCTGAATTTTTGTCATATTTTTAGCTGCTAATGCCACCATATCAAATTTACAACTTAACAACACATTTCATGTTAAGCTATTAATATTTTGAAGACGAAAATGGTAAGTTTGTATTCTAGTCTATTTAACAAGGAATCTATTTAATGTATCTGTGGCTACACTGGTGAGATGTTGAGCATTAAAGTTTGCAGGTTTTAAGTTTTAAGTCATAAAACCGAATCCCATCCAGCCAAACCAACTGGAAAAGGTGAGATACAAGTTAACATGCAAACGTTTGGGTCATTCCCATCCACACACAATTACAAACAAAAAAGTAACGATATGTCTGACTTGCAATAGTCTGGCGATCTATCCAGGGTGTACCCCGCTTCTCGCCTAACTTCAGCTGGGATAGACTCCAGCCCCCCCTACGGGCAATGAATGAATAAATGTACTGCTGACTTGTATTTTAAGTTTATGGTTTACATTACTCAGTGTGGACCCACCAAATACCTCTACGTGTTATATTAAAAGTGTTTCCACAGGTCAACATTATAAGAGGTAAAAATTGAGCATTTTGGATTACACCATTTCCAAGGGGTTTTCAGTTTGCTTTTAAAAAGAAATCCAAACTAAAGCGCCTAAAGAAGGTCCACCTAAAAAAAAAAATAATAAATTAATATCACATAAAAGGTGGATTGCACCAACAAGAGTTAAGGATTAAACCTGATTACATCATGGTTTAAGTTAAAATTCTGTTGCACCAAACATTAAAACTAGCTTAAAATGAAGAAAATAATTTAAACTTCTCTTTTAATCCCAGTTTAGTTTTTGCTCTAAACCTAGATTACATTTAATTCTGTTCTGCCCTGAACACATTCTCACTCTGAACTCATCACATGTCAGAGTTTGGTAGTAGACTTTCCACACTGACATATGACGTGCAAGGTACACTGGGTGCATTGGTTGTTGATGTTCTGGGCGCTGTGTCAACTTCGGCTTGTTACATGCATGGTCTGTTTTCAAAATACACTTATGTTTTCACAGGAGAGTCACAGTTTTTACAGTTTGCATAAAGTCTCTTTCAAAATAAAGGCACTACGTCAGTACAACACTACAAATTGACTTTTTTTTTCCTTCAACAACAAACACACATGGTTACGTTTAGCCAAAACACGCCAGTAGCTGGATTTGGCTGCAAAGCATGTGGATGGGTTTAGGAAAAAAAGAATAGGGTTTGGCTTTACAGTCATACTGGAAGCAAACACCAGCCTCTTGGATGAAAGTCAGTGGTCGGACAGATCTCCAATTTAAGTATTAAATTGGCTATCAGAAATAATTAATAATTATTAAAAATAATTATTAACTATGTTAAATAACGTGAATTCATTAACATCAAATCACCTCGTGGGGCACCATTCCCGAAAAGGGAAAAATGATAGCCAGTTAATGATATCAGTCTCATAAAGTTCACTAAACTATCAATTTAGGAATCTGATTAATAATTAAATCAATAACCATAACCCAAAATTAATAATAAAGCCTGAAGGATTTCTTGACGTAGCAGAGGTTGACTATTCATTCACTCTTGTACAACATTAAACAGACAGCAGGTACGATTCCAAAATTATATTTATTCGTAAAGGAGAGCAAAGCAAAACCAAAACATACAAATCCTAACTAACTATATACAAGCATGTGTACGTGTGTACGTGTGTGTGTGTGTGTGTGCGAGAGAGAGAGAAAGACAAAGGCGGGTGTGGTAATTGAAGGGCCATTTGGCCTACAAAACAAAATGGCTGACAACAGAGAACTCAAAGCTCAAAGCAAGACAAGATGGCGCCAGGGTGCTCGTCTGTCGCTCTGTTCTTTGTTTACTGTGTGTTTAGTGATTTACCTGTTCTGTCATGAAGTGTTGTCTCTCCTCACCTATGATCGTCAGATTCTGCTTGAGATTAGAGGCCTCTCCGACCAGCTCAAATATGATTCGTTGGTGAACTTTTCTCCATGCCTCGAGGAAATCCCAGCATTCCTGAGGTGTCCTCCACCCCATCTTGCCTGTCAGAGACGCAGGAGAAGATGGGGTAAACGTGGAGGTCTCTGGGTCAGGCTCGTGGCTCACCTGAGGTCTGTTTGTGTGTCTGCTCACTGCATTAATCGGCACTTTCTGGACGTTCCCCCCACCCTGCACTCGAGGAGGATTAGAGACTGATGGAACCGGCCGGTGCTCCCTGACGTTAGCAGCTCTGACAACGTCAGCTGTTCAGTGGATTTTCCTTCTCACTGCCCTCCACCACGGACTACGCACCCATTCACTGTCTCCGTGTCTTTAATTCTTCGACTCCTCTGCAGTTTTCTGCTGCTTGGAAAGACTCTTATTCTCTGGATGACTTTGGTGACCTCAATGTGGATGTCTGTATGATGACGTTTCATTCTCTCTGTACTGAGATTTTAGACTCCATTGCACCAATGACTGTATAGCGCGTAAAGCCACAGACTGAGCCTTGGCTGAATGAGTCCATTCATGTGCTCAGACGTGCATGTAGACAGGTGGAGAGAAAGTGGAAAAAGGACAATCTCCAAATTTCTCAGGATCTCCTGCGTTATTGCCTTCTAACTTATCAGCAGACTGTTAAAGCTGCTAAAGCTAAATATTTTTCCTCACTTGTCTCCAAAAATGCTCATAAACCTCGGGTTCTTTTTAATGTATTTGACTCACTAGTGAATCCTTGTGATGCTGTCTCCGTTGAACCTTCTTCTTCTCTGTGCGAGGATTTTTTGCAGTTCTTTGTAAAGATTGTAAGATTGTAAGATTTCTGCTCTTAGATCCCCACTGCTTCAGCCTGCTCAGGACCCCTCAATTCCTACAGTAAGCTCAGCTGTCTTTCACCAGCTTGAACCTGTTTCACTTTCTGCACTCACTGAAATTGTTGAACACTTACGTCCTGCTAACTGCCCATCTGACAGCATTCCATGTCATTTGTTTAAAAAGGTTTTCAGCTCAGTTGGGTCTTTTATTTTGTTTCTTATAAACCTGTGTCTCAGCTCTGGATGTGTTCCATTCTCCTTCAAACATGCCATGGTGCAGGCTCTTTTAAAAAGAAAAATTTGGATCCCTTGGTTCTATCTTATTTCAGGCCACTTTCTAAACTCACTTTTATTTCCCAGGTTTTAGAGAAAGTTGTTTTTGACCAACTCCAAGAATTTTTAAAACAGGCCAATGCTGGTGAATTGTTACAGTCTGCTTTTAAGTTTCTTCACAGCACTGAAACTGCTCTTTCAAAAGTTTTTAATGATCTTCTTTTAAACCTTGATTCTGGTAATTGTGCCTTTTTAATTCTTCTAGACCTAACAGCGGCATTTGACACAGTGGATCACACTATTCTCCTGTCACGTCTCAAGCACTGTGTAGGCATTGAAGGCACTGCTTTGGACTGGTTTAAATCTTATCTGGCAGATAGATCCTTCTGTGTGCAGTTGGGGCAGTTTTTCTCCTCAGTGGCCCGTCTGACCTGCGGGGTCCCCCAGGGGTCAGTTGTGTGCCCTCTACTGTTCTCCCTTTATATGCTACCCCTGGGATTGATATTTAGGAAGCATGATATTTCTTTTCACTGCTTTGCTGACGATGTGCAGGTGTACTTGCCATTAAATGTCCCTTCTAGGGAATCTCTTCATGCTGTGTGTAATTGCATGAGGGATATTAAAACATGGATGGACTTCAGATTAAATGAAAACAAACTGAGATTGTCCTGTTTGATCTGGTCCAGGTCCTTGCCAGCTCCCTTGGCCCACTACCACCTTATATAGGATCCCAGGCTAGGAATCTTGGTGTCATTATTGATGGGGAGTTTAAATTACACAAGCAGGTCAGCTCAGTGGTCAAGGCTAGCTTCTTTCAGCTTTAGCTTCTAGCCAAAGTCAAGCCCTATCTAAGAAGAGCTGATCTTGAAAAAGTTATCCATGCTTTTATTACCTCGCGTTTAGATTGTTACTCCCTGTATGTAGGCATTGGCTGGTCAGAACTCAGTCGTCTGCAGGTGGTTCAAAATGCAGCAGCTTGTTTCCTAACCGGGACATAGAAACGCGAGCACATTTGTCTGACCATGTGGTCAGGACAAAGACAAAGAAAAAGAATCGGGAACTTTGAGCTGCCTGTTTGGGTGTAGCTCTGTTGTAAGCCTATTTGTAAATTAGTCTTTCTGAAAGCGATTTGTGTTGCAAAGGGTCTGGATTAGTGCAGAGGATGTTTAGTTGCATGCAAGACATTATCCGTGAACAGCATTAGCAAACTAAACATGACTTAGCTTTGGTAAAACCAACTAATCAATATCCTAATTGCAGACGATCACAACAATAATTCAGTAAACAGCATTAAATAACAATCAACAAGTTAAACAGTCTTGCTTAGCCTGTACAGCTGTTATAAAGCAATGCCCGGTTGTTATATTACCGATCCTTGAATGGATGGAGGGAAGAGTTGGTTTGAGGCGTGCTGTTCTTGTTAGCTGGCGAAGAAGGCTGGAAAGAGCTGTGGCTCTAGAAGCAGTCTTTGTTATGTCCTTGTTCCAAAGGTGCAGATCCGAGGAGGCCGGTCGCTCGGGTTCCTTGCAGAGTTAGACGTTGGGTACTAACTCAACTTGGTTCTCCTTGTTGCTGGAAAGTTAATTGCAAACCTTGTGTTTGCACACCAAAGTCTGTTTGCTCCTGCTGTGAGCGAGGGCACAAGAGTCTTAGGAGAAGAAGAGCAACAGTCTGTAGAGCAATTGCTCTCCCTTTAGTGGCTCGGGGCAAGGGCTTCTGAGCTGGTCAGAGCCCAGGAGGAAGAGAGCACATCTGGGCTGGTCCAGGGCCCAGAAGGAAAGAGATCTGAGCGGCTCTGCAGCTTATGAGCAAGAGTAAGACTGTAGTGAAAGGAGAAGAACTTTTACAGTGTACCTGGTGACATCACAGAGTCACATGACACTGTAAAAGTACTGACCAATCACGTTTTGAGACTTGTCTCTCAAAGAGGTGTGAGGTGGGCATCCTGTTGAGATGGGTGTCAGATAACTGTCTTTGTTTAAGAAGAAAGAACATGAGGTCTCTCCATCTCAGGAGGAAAAGCCTTCACATGTCCAGTTTAGATTTTAACAAATGACAAATCATCTGTGGTCCAGTAAATCCCAACACAATATTTTCAGTATTTTCACCACTTTATCTTATAATCAGACAGCCATTTCCAATGGATAACTGAGGCAAACTGTAAGAGAGGTTCCGCGGTCCTCACTCTCTATCCTTTTTCTCCAGACCTGCTGAACAGCTCAGACACTCTTGCCCCTGAACCATTGAAGGGGGCACTTACTATACAGACTCTTGCTGATGTCTTTCTTTTGAGCTGCTGACCAGCTCTTGCTCGTAAGACTCTCCTGTTCTCTTTTTCCTGGACCACAACCTGCTCAGGAGCAGAACCTGGAAACCAGAGAAGCTTGTGTGCCAAACACAAGGTTTGAAACTAACTTTCCGGCAACAAGGAGAGCCAAGTTGAGTTAGCACCCCAGCGTCTAACTCTGCAAGGACACCGAGCAACCAGTGTCCTCTGATCTGCTCCTTCAGAACGAGGACACAGCAAAGACTGCTTCTGGAACCACAGCTCTTTCTAGCTTTCATTTCCGACGAACAAAAGCAGCACACCACAAAGCAACGCTTCCCTACATCCATCCAAGGATTGGTAATGTAACAACTGGGTATAGCATTATTGCATTGTGCAGGCTAAGCAAGACTATATAACTTTATCAGTTGTATTTAAAACAGTTCACTGAGTTATTGTTGTTATTGTTTGCAGTTAGGTTGTTGGTTAGTTGGCTTCACCAAAGTTAAGTGATGTTAGTTTGTTATTGCATTACACAGTCAGACCTTGCATGCAACTAAACATCCTCTATAGTAACCCACAACCTTAGCAACACATATCCCACACACAAACTAATTGATTTTGCTATTAATCAAAATTCCAAATTGATAGTTTACTGAACTTTTTGAAACTGATATCATTGACATTAACTTTCCCTGTTCAGGAATGGTGCCACATGAGGTGATTTAATGTGAATTAAGTCACATTATTTAACATCATTAATAATAATTATTAAAAATGATTAATTATTCCTGTAAGCCATTTTGATTCCTTAATTGGAGATCTGTTACAAGGTCAGCCCCATGTTAGGGCTTAGATCCCAACAATGGTCACCTTACATTAATAACAAGGATCTTCTTTCAATCACATACAGAACCTTTAATCATTTTGGATACTACTTACTAAAATATACATATTATGAAAATAACAGAATGTGTAGAATAGTTGAAACCTTTTGTTTATGTGATATAGACTGGTTACTGGGTTACTTAACCAATTGAAATGGTGGCCAAAACTGCAAAAAAGACTAAACAGGAATTTTCCATTTAAAGCAGAGGTGGACAATACCCACGCACCTAATAAAGCTGCTTTTCTTAGTTGAAGCGTTGTAGTGAAGAGACGTTTGTGTGGCTTTTGTTTTAAAGAACCTTTTACAAGTGCTGAGTCAAAGTCAATAGCAGTAGTTCACGGTTAGGATTTTTTTTTTTTTTTTTTTTTTCAAAAAGTTAGAGGTTGTACTGAATCTACATTAGAACATGTTATGGGCTTGCTTACTAAAGCTAGAGTTGGTAACTTCTATGAAAAAAAAACTGTCAAATTTGATGAAACTGTCACTATATTTCCACAGTCTGTGGAAAAAATCATGTCCCTCCTCCCCTCCTACTGTTTCTAATGGTATTTCTGCACGGCAGCAACAACCAATTGAGCCCCCTCTCATTTTGAAGTCATCAAATACTGCTGCTTTGTGATGCTTTTCAGCATCAGGCACTGACACCAAAAGTCACCTGTAGTGGCAGTTTGATATGTGGACAGGTGGCATCAATTCATAACACTGCTGAACAAGTCCCTGTAGGCTGGGCGGTAGAAGAGGTGGATGAGTCCAACCAACCTTGGACTTTCACCCAGGAGGCCAATGTTCACCTCCCCTGTTAATGTAGAGCCAAACCATGATGTTTTTATTTTAAAACTTAACCATGTGCTTTTGTTGATGTCCAGGCATTAGTTATGGCATCCGGGAATGTCAACAGCAAACACAGGAGGATAACTAACGTGTTATGAAGACGTGAAAGTCCACTGATAAAGCGGTGATATGTGACAACACGGGGTGAGAATGTGTTGACTAATTACAGCTGAGGAGTCTCTGTCAAACTGTGAAACTAGGCAGCAATGATCAAATATGGATCAAGATTCTGTTACTGCATTTCTCACCTCAAATATTTTCAGAAACATATTTTAGTGTTTAGCTATTAAATGAGAAAGTTGGTCCAGCTGGTGGGCAGTGCTTGGTACTCCATTTAACTGTGTCCAACATAGCACAACAAACTTTTTAATTTTACAGCTGAACAGGCACTAAAATACGTTTCTGAAAATATTTGAGGAAAGAAAACGACAATTCAGCAACAAAATCGTGATTCATATTTGATCAGCGCTGCGTCAGTTGACAGTTTGACCGCAGTTCATGACGTGAGTTATTGACGTGATTGACAGCTGGGTCAGAGACTCCTCAGCTGTGATTGGTTGTTTTTGTTCACATGCTGTGAGGCCATTACAAATGCTACAAGGCAACAGTGTCCCAGAAATGAGTCATAAAACCTGGAAATGAGTTAGTGACCATTCCCTTGTCTTGAAGTCAGTAGGTTTATTGAATGTGTTTTTGCTTAGATGTCTGAAATAATGCCTGTGGTTAATACAAGCTTTCACATTTTCACATTTTGTTCTCCAGCATAAAAAATACATCAATAAATACCCGATTGTGAACTCTGAACCTTCTATGTGTCTTCAAATAGGCAGGTGCAGGTGCCCACTAGCTTGTCTGGTAGAGCAGGTGCCCAGTGCACAAAGGCTGTGTCCTTGCTGCAGTGGCTGCTGGGTTGGGTTCCAACCCATGGCTCTTTGCTGCAAGCCATCCTTGCTCTCTCTCCTCCCTTCAATCAATCAATCAATCAATTTTATTTATAAAGCCCAATATCACAAATCACAATTTGCCTCAGAGGGCTTTACAGCATACAACATCCCTCTGTCCTTAGGACCCTCACAGCGGCTAAGGAAAAACTCCCCAGAAAAAACCTTTTAACGGGGAGAAAAAATAGTAGAAACCTCAGGAAGAGCAACTGAAGGAGGGATCCCTCTTCCAGGACGGACAGACGAGCAATAGATGTTGTACAGAACAGATCAATACAATGAATTAACAGTAATCTATATGACACAATGAGACATAAGGAGAAACAGATATTATATTAATAATATGATTATATATGTATGTGACAATAATGATATGTGTGTAATAGTCCAGGTATGACTAATAGTAACAGCAGCAGTGGGAGGCATCAGGCAGGACCATGGCAGCAGCACAACCACGACACATCATCCAGGCACAGCTGCGGTACGAGTTAACCTGCGAGACAGTGGAGCACAAAGGCTCCGGAGAACAAGCCGAGTTAGTGACATGCAGTAGACCCGGGTTAGAGAGATGCAGTAACAGGACATGAATGTTAGCAAAGGAGACAGAGAGAGTGAGTGAGAAGGAGAGAAGGGGCTTGGTGTATTATAGGAGGTCCCCCGGCAGACTAGGCCTATGTCAGCCTAACTAGGGGCTGGTCCAAGACAAGCCTGAGCCAGCCCTAACTATAAGCTTTATCAAATAGGAAAGTCTTAAGTCTAGTCTTGAAAGTGGAGACGGTGTCTGCCTCCCGGACCGAAACAGGAAGCTGATTCCACAAAAGAGGAGCCTGATAGCTGAAGGCTCTGGCTCCTGTTCTACTTTTGGAGACTTTAGGGACCACGAGTAACCCTGCATTCTCAGAGCGCAGTGTTCTGGTGGGATAATAGGGCACTATGAGCTCTCTAAGATATGATGGAGCCTGATCATTTAGAGCTTTGTAAGCTAAGAGAAGGATTTTAAATTCAATTCTGGATTTTACCGGGAGCCAGTGCAGAGAAGCTTAAACAGAACAGAACATTATCAGCTTTACCTTAATTTATTGTTTATCATTTATTATTGTGTGGAATGGATGGTAAAATGTATGGAGAATGTGTTTTTTTTTTACTGTTAGCACCACACAGGAGTAGCATTCCTAATTTCATTGTGTGTTGTTTTTTATGATACAATGTCAATAAAAGGCATTCTGATTTACAGCCCTCTTGAGATAGGGATATTAAATCACGCAGCTGTGGTGTAGTTCATTTATAACCTAACATTAGCTTTTTACTTCTGATGGTTGCATGCAGTGGTGTTCATTTGTGAGGATTATCTTGCTGAACAAAACATGTAACTATCATAAACATTTGTTCGCCAAAGATCTTATTTTCTTCCATAATCTGAAATGGTCCAATAATTCCAATGGAAAAATCCCATAGGGTTTTTGATGAGGAAACCAGTGCAACACTAACTTCTGCGTGAGCCTACAGAAAAACATCATCCCTGGAGCACTCTAAAGAGTAAAGAGTCACCAGAGGTTTTTTGTTTGTTTGTTTTGTTTTTTTCACAGATTATCTGTCTCATTTAGTGCTGTGTAAATATAGTGACAGTTTCAGCAAATATGAAAAGAGTTATTTTCAATAAAAGTTACCAAGTTAAAGGTTGTTAATACAGATGTTACATTGGGTAAATTTATTACATCATCACTTTCTGCAAGGTATTTGGCTGGTTTTTCTTAATGTTAGTGTGTCACATAGTGGCACCGGCAGCCATAATCCTGTATGCACTGTGCGTACATTTTTTTTTTTTAATTATCTTAAAAATAAAATTGTGACAAAAGCAGCAGATGGTGTCTTTGGGTTCTTTTTCAGTGATTAGTGTGCCCAAGATGCAGTTTTGGGCTATGTCCACTCACTATGATGCAAATACATTTGGATTTTGATGATTGGTGCACATGTCACAGGCCAGAAGCCAGTGTGTGAAAAACATTTCTGGCACTCAATTGTGATGCTGGACTATCAACGTTGTGTTACTTTTGTTGTTAGCAAACAAAAGTAAATAGAAATTAGCAAATGAAATAACAGCATTTTTCAGGCTTTTGAAATAAGAAAGCAAACAAACCTCAACAGCGAAGACTATACAGAGAACAGCAGTACAAGCACTGAATCCCCAAACGTTACTGATGCTAGCATTAACGTTACATAAACAGAGGCTTGCAGCTAGCTTCATGTCTAGGATTCACCCGCTTTGCAAAGCGATGAGCCTCGTGAGGAATTTACTGCTGCAGCTACCCTCATCAGTGACTGCTGTGCAAGGTCAGAATACTTAAACATTTTGTCTGAGGAGCAAATATCCTTGGTGGTATGTGCTATGTGGTGCCTCAGCATCACGGGATGACATTGGCAGTGTGAAGGCTGATGAGCTCAAACAAGCACCTGACTGTTAAATTAAAAGTGTTACAGTCCAGATTCAAGCCTCCCAGAGGGTGGATAGCCCCATCTAACACTGCATGAAAAGAGGGATTTCCGTCAGTATGCGGCACCGTAAATTGCCGTGGAATTTCAGGTTTACGGCTGCGTGCGGCAATTTACAGGCAACACAGAAAACTGCCGGAAACTGTCGTAAATTGTCGTGGGCCTTGCTTGGCAGTTGTCCCCCCTTCCCCTAATTCTAGGGGAGGCTTTAACATGTAAATGAACATGCTGTGAGCTATAGAAATGCAAACCAGGGGAGCAGGGGGAGTTTCACTCCCCACACAGAGGTGACATTTCTCTAAAAGGTATTAACTTCATTCATCTCTGGTATAAATAGATGAGGCTTAGTATAGCCTAATTATAGACTCTTAAATTTTAGCTTGAATTGATTTATTTCATGAAAGTATGCTAGATTAATTACTGTGTATGGTCATTAGCAATGGTCAATGTTCAATAAAAAAGATACACAAAACAATTTATTTCAACAATTAGTTTTAACCAGGCTTTGCCACAAAGGTCAAATGTGCACTCCATGCAAAAAACATCACAGTCTCCTAGAGCTCAACCACTGTGCGTAGTGGCATGACTGCAGTGACCTCTTCCGTAAACAATGATCATGTGATTGGAGGAGCCCGACGAGCCGCCTAGCCCTCGTCCAATCACGTGCAAGCTCGGCATGATTCAAACGGAAGACCTCGCAAGACGAGCATATCAACAGTCCTGTTTTTACTCCTGTATATTCAGACAGTCTCCTTCGTTTCGCGTGTTTTTCGCTGCTTTGCTGTTTCGTGAACTACAATGTCTGGACGGCGTCTCTCCTTCAACACCCGGAAACTCCTCAGCATGGACGAAGACACAGCTGAACGCTATCAGTGGGCTGTCTGCCAGCTTGCTGTGTTTGCTGCCGATATGTCTCAGCAGTTCACCGCAGTAAACTCGTGTGGAGGAGACTAACTAACAAGAGAAGACGGTGCACAATCCCCAAACGGCGGTAAGAATATATTCAGTGACTGCTAGCTAAGCTAAAAGTAAAAGAACAAATGAAGAAGCAGAGCCAGTCGAAGTTTGGTTATTAAAGTGTATTTTTTGGTCTTGTAATTTACAGGAAGCAGTACGCCGTCTCCACAACTCTGAGACAAATTGTATGCACTACGAACCGGAGCGAGGGTAAGTTTAAAGAATATGCTTTCATTGTGCTGTATGAGGAAACGTTCAGACACGTTACTGACCGATCTTAACTGTCCATTTTGTTTATCACAGACTGACCTCGCTTCATAACGAGGCCGTGACGTCCTATTTACTGAGAGCTCTGTCTGCAAGTCCGGATTCACTTGATGCGGATAATGACGCCATTGTGTGTAAGTGACTTTTACTGTTTATTTTTTACTTTTTACTGTGACTTTTAGATCAGACTCGTTGTTGGTCAGTGTGACTATTTTTCAGGTGCATTAATAGATGTGTTGTGTCAATATGCAGTGCACTGCGCAGTACTTATTGTCTTTACTGATTGTTTTTACAGCTGCTGGAAGCGAGACAGTGTCCTGGCAGAAGACGAGGTGGACCTATGGAAGTGTGCCACCGTAGACATGATGTCTGATGAGGAAGACGGCACACTTGACGGGGTGTCTGGGTGGACTGTGCGACCTCCGTGGTTCTGCAGCAGGAGCTGACTGAACTCTGTGCCAGGCTGCAGTCAGATTGGAGGCGAACCCGAACTACAGGGCAGCACCACAGACGTCTGCAAGATGGAGCACATGCAGACAGATCGCTGTCAGATGCCTACAGCTCCGAGGCGGCGAATAATAGACAGTTGATGGCGCTGTATGATTTTTATTTGTTGTTGAAATCTCCTGTTTGTACTTGTACATAGTTGTGTGTTATAAATAAAGCTCTTTATTTGAATAAACATGTTCCTCGCTAATGTTCCTTTACTCAATAAATTCATTCATGTTCTTGATGGTAATAATAGTGTAGCCCATAGGATAACAATGACATGAATATACAACATAATAATAATTTTATTTTAATTTTTAATAATAATTATACATTTATTATAATTATTATAAGTATTATTTTTTAAATTATTTTTATATTTTATTATTGTAGGGGAGGGGTTTACATTTATAATGACCCAGAGTGACCAATAGCGACAGATCTGCCGACCAATCACGAGTGATATTTCTTGTTTCAAAGTAGTGGTTTCATCCAATCCTGGAGTGAGGGATTTCAAGCCAGACGCGGCTCCGCTGCTATTCATATGCTAATTAGAGCCATTAGCACCTCCCGGGAGGTCTCCACATACGTCATGGGTCCGTATTCGACAATTTGCGGGACCCGTAAACGCCGCGTTCGCAGCCTGTAAATTGTCGGAAACTGCCGAAAATGAGTGAGATTTCCGGGCGTTTACAGGGACGAAAATCCCACTTTTCATCCAGTGTAAGGAAATATACAGAAAACAACACAAAAATTAAAATGTTTTGATGTGAACCTTTACCCGACTCAAAGGCTCAGCAAAAATGTGGATGGAGTTTTTTGTGTAGTTTGCATGATTTTTTCATTAGGAGACATGATTCTCAGAACAAATGCACGAAGTGACTAGAGCTATGCAAAGGAAATAAACACAAGCTCACACGTTTGTTAATATTGCTTTGGGAACAAGCCAGTCCATCTATTCCAAGTTGGATCGAGCACACCAAGAAGTGGTAGAGCGCAACAAACATGGACTTAAAGCTGTCATCAATCTGATTGGCATTTGTGGAAAGCAAAACATATGCATTTGGGGCCACAGAGATGAGCACAGTAATTTTCAGGCACTTCTAAAAAATCTTGCTGAGGGAAATGAGCAGCTGAATCAATAGAAAATGCACCAACAAACGCAAAATACTCTAGTCACCAAATCCAGAACGACCTGATTGAGATATGTGGAAAACAAATTCAAGACAAAATCCTCCACAAATGCGGAGATGCTTTTCCCTACTGAGTGATGAAACAGCTGATATCAGTAACACTGAGCAGGTTGCCCTGGTAATCTGCTGTGTGGACTGCCATGGCGGTTACACAGTACAAGAGAATTTCTTTGGGTTTTTTACTACAGCTGACACTACAGGTGAGACCTAAACTAAACATTTGTTGGATAGTTTAAAAAAAAATGGATTTGGATCCTGCTCATATGGCTGGACAGGGATATGACGGTGCTGGAAATGTCAGTGGAAAAGTACAAGGCGTTCAGGCGTGCATCTGTGCACAGTACCCTGCTGCAGTCTATGTGCATTTTAGAAACCATGCACTAAACCTGGCAATTGTGCATTCCACTAAGATCCTTGTCATTTGCAACACGCTGAGCACCGTTCAAGAAATAGTGACCTTCATCACAGCCTTCCCTGAGTGCTTACAGTGCTTACTGAACAACAGCAGCAGCAAGAAATGCCTCCAACAGTTTTTTGCCTCCCGCTGGTCTCAACAGGACATGGGTCTGTCTGCTGATATTGAACACTATGATGATTATTAACCCTTGTTGAGCTAAAAACAGGCAGAAATGCCAAATGCAGCTCCACAGCATCTTCACTCACCCAAGCTATGGAGTCGTTTGAATTCATTGTCAGTTTACTTATTATTCAAAAGCTACTTCGCCATCTAACGCCACTGAACAATGGTTTACAGAACCCAAACTGTGAGTTACCAATGGCCACTCAGATGGCTGGGGATCTGGTGAAAGTGCTCAAAAGCAAACAAGATAATGCTACATACACTCAAGTGTGAGGGAAAGCGTGCACTCTGGCTGTAAGTATTGAAGTCATTCTATCACTGCCATGCATAGCCAAAACTTAAACCCAAAGATCTAACACACCTTGCTACAAACCTACAAGAATACTGAAAAAGAAACATTTTCTTGCTGCTCATCGACCACAGAGGTCAGGGACAGACTATGCCTTGCACTGCCAGGTCTTAAAGCCCAGTATCTTCTACTTGACAAATTTCCAATGTTAACGAACGCTTTATGGCTGGAGATAAAGGACACGTACAGTGTATTAATGCCCAATGTTGGCACTGCAGATGTGGAGCCTGAACTATGGTAGCAGCACAACAGGCTTACTCCTGCCACTGTTGACATCTGCCAGGCTTTGAGATTGCCTGCAGACTTCTACCCAGAAATAAACACTGTGATGAATATTCTCCTCACGCTGCCTGTATCCCTGTATCCTCCGCCAGCACTGAGCACTCCTTCAGCCGTTTAGATAGATAGATAGATAGATAGATAGATAGATAGATAGATAGATAGATAGATAGGTACCTTATTAATCCTTCACAGGAAATTGCATTGTTAATGCAGCAAGCACATTTAACTTTTAACATAAATAACTCAAGCAACAACAGTACAGCAAACATATAGCTTGAAGACATGTCTGAGGAATACAATGACTGACAAACGACTGAGTGGACTTGCACTAACGAACATCTATCATGATATTGGAATTGATGTGAGGCCATTCTGCAGGAGTTCAATGCAACAGGGAGATGCAGAATGAACTTCAAACAACTACTTAATTTTCTCATCTGGCCTTTTTATTGTTAATTGTAGCAGCTTGATTTGGGCTTTGTGTTACATATTGTTGCTGTGTATTTTTTATGCCTGCTGTTGATGTTGTTGCTGTGTGATGGCTGCTGCAATCATCAGGGAATCTGTTGTCTGCTAAATGCTAAATACCTGTACGTTTCTCTGGGCTATATTTAGTATAGCTAGCTTGTTGTTGAGAGGCCTGTTGGCTTGTCTTTGAAATGCAGGTGGTAGGCTAATTTTTATGGACTGCCTATGTCCATGCATGGGAACCTAGGTGTTAAAGGTACCCTATAAGTGGGCGGGCAGTTCCTGTGCACACATGATATATGATCCTGCCGCAGCCACTGGTGGCGCACATCTCAAATGTTTCCACCTTGGGCATGAAAAGGTTCAAATAACCAATATATGTCAGAGAGTTCACTCAGCTTAATTCCCAGTGCTTCTCAGTGCTTCTCAGTGTAAGCATGTGGGTTGAGTGGATCCCCTCTGCAGCTCAGTAATGTGAATAGAGACTCAGATTCAGATAGAATAAAGGCATAACCAGCCAAACTCTGTTAATAAAGCAGATTTAGAATGAGGATGAAGTAATAAACAATGCACAGGCTCTTAAACTGTTTCATGAACCTTACTTAGTGATAACGACCTACCCACTGATGATTTCAAATGGAGGTAGTTCCAATGGCTCCACCTGAAAATTTCCATTCGGACTGTTAGCCACTGCACCATTGGTGGCCGCAGTCTCAGCTGGTGGGATCTCTCTATTATCCACTGCTTGTTCTCCCTGCTGTCCTTCATTCTTCACTTCCTTTACATCCTCGCTCATTTCAGCAGACTCATTTTCTCTCCTCTCTTTTCTTCTTGTTAGCATACGACTTTTGTCAGCCATGGTGAAAGAATGACCGTCAAGAGAATTTGTGGCTTCAGAAAGAATTAAGGTAAAAAAGACAAGGTATAGATAAAGACAGGAGGTAAGGACAGAAGGCCTGAAAGGAGCAGAAAGGAAGGGAGACCAAGTGAGGGGGAGGAGTGGAATGGTAGGGAAGGCAGGGGAGGGGAGAGGAAGGAAGTAGTGCAAGAAACTAACCAAAGAGAGAGAGAGAGAGAGAGAGAGAGAGAGAGAGAGAGAGAGAGAGAGATGCTAGGATTAGACCGTACAGTTCATAGGTTTGTCCATAAACCAGACTGAAAGGGCAATTACAGTTTACAACAGGCAGTTTTCCATCACTATTAAAAAATAAATACGTAAATAAAACCAGAAAAAAAATGTTATTGATTTCAAAAGTGAGTTTTGACTTCCAAAAAGGTGATTTAATAGGTTGTTATACGGGAAGTGGATATGTTTTATTGTTTTTCATGAATTCATAAAAATAGATCCAAAAATGCTGTCATACAACTGAGGACACAATAAAGTCTATAAGCAGCTTCAATCTAAAAATAGTGGTGGCACTAACCTTTAAAGGCTCATATAGGTTAAACCATATTAGATACACATAGGCAGCTGGAGCTCACAGACCAGACACATCTATTTAAAGACCCTGGGTGGGGGTGGGGTGGGGGGTTGTTGCCAGTTGTGTCTGTGCTTATCTGCATTTTGACAAACTGAAATTGCAGCTAATGTCATATACCCTTTTAAAAAAGCACATGTGAAATGCAATCTGTCACATGTGAAAAAGGCTATTACACATGTAGAGGTATAAAGTAGCACAAAGTGAAAATACTCGAGTACAGATACCTCAAAATTGTACTGAAGTACAGTACTTGGGTAAATGTACTTTGTAAGTTTCCACCACTGACATTGTTTTTTGTTTTAGATACATGCAGAGTTGCAGAGGCTCATGGCTGTTCCTCTTGAAGATAAGTTTACCGCCCAGCTGGGCATGCACTCAGGTCAGCTGATCAGAGTCATCTGTGCCAAAGGAGGAGCAACCCTGCAAAAGACGGCTGACGTCACAGACAGTTTGGACCAGTTAGACCTGTAGAATCAACCCTGATTAAGTACTGACCATGTGTTTTCATATTTTTATGGTAATAATGCAGGGCACAATTCCATCTACTCAAAGGCCACATTGTTGAGCTCACATCCCTTATCGTTTTCTTTTTCTTCCTCCTCTTTTTTTCTTTCTTTTTTTTTGAATGAAACTGGCGCCATAAATGTCAGTATTGAATTAAAGTGCCTGTTAGAATTGAGCTATGACATTAAGATGTCACCCGTCCACCTAAATTATTTAAATCTAAAGTCAAACAAAGAGGAGTTGTGCATAACAACCTAATAAAAATTAAAACGTCTTCTGTAACAGAAAGACAAAACAGGAAAATTCAGTGTGGACTGTTAAATATCAGCTCTCTATCTTCCAAAGCAGTGTTAATAAACAAATTAATATCAGATAATCATATTGATTTACTCAGCGTCACTGAAACCTGGCTGTGTCAAGATGAATATATCAGTCTAAATGAATCCACTCCTTGAGGCAGTGGCTGAGGGGGATACGACCTGGAAAACCTCACAGCCTCTTCTATTTGTTATAGTGTACCATGCTCCTGGCCCGTATTCTGAATTTTTTTCTGAATTCTCAGAGTTTTTATCCAGTTTAGTTCTTAAATCAGATAGAGTTATTATTGTAAAAGATTTTAATATTCATGTTGACATTGATAATGACTCCCCTCACTACTGTGTTTATCACATTATTAGACTCCATTGGCTTCAGTCAAAGTGTACATAAGCCCACTCACCGTTTTAACCACACCCTCGATCTAGTTCTGATGTATGGAATTGAAACTGATAACTTAATAGTCTTTCCACAGAATCTCTCTCTATCGATCATTACCTAATAACTATTTATTTCTGTCTACTTGATTACACACCATACAGCAACAGTTACTATACTAGGTGTTTATCAGATAGTGCTGTAGCAACTATTAGAATTTTTTAAGAAGTAAAATTCATGACCTCAATGATTTCTTCAGCCAAGTCATCAATGTATCTCTTAGACAGGGGCATATCAAGCATTTTGAAAGTGTGGGGTTTTGCAAATTGCAAATTTAACAAAACCTGAAGACAAAACCGACTAGTACCTCATTTTAGACTACAATCAGCTCTAAATAATGAAAAAAATATATCTGTAACCATATTAACAAAAGAGAAAGAGATTAAGTGTGTGCTAGGCCTACTACTTTTCTTTTATAGCATCAGTTACCTAAAAGATCCTTAAAAGTGTCCTTTTACGAGACAAATTGCTGAGCGATTTCTTCATTTTTCTTGTTCAAGCTAGCCAGCTTATCTTTGTGTACATGGCACAGAGCAACACTGTTGAGACGGGTTTGGGTTATGGTGCTATGTAGCCATGTTTTCAGCCTCTGGAGGCTTCTGAAACTCCTTTCTGACTCTGCTGATGACACAGGCACAACCAGAATGAGACGGGCTACTACCTCAACTTGGTCAAAGAGAGCACGGACCTCTGGGCTCATCCGTTGAAGAACAGCAGTAATGTCACTACTAGACTTATAGTAGCTATACTTCATTCTGAACATTGCAAGCTGAACTTTGAGGATGTCTGCCTTAAGCTCGGGGTACTGTTGCACAACATTGTGTAGCTGTCCAGTTAAGAGAACTTGTGCTTGATTTCTTAACATTTTTACTCCTTCTTGCTCAAACCGTTCTCTAAACTGCATGTCAACAACATCCAAAGCTTTGTAGTAGTCAAGAGAGGATGCATGTATATGTGCAGGAGCACTGCCTGGGAAGCACTGTGGTGGGATACGGGCACGGGGAGAGGCAATAGGAGTGAGATGCAGAGTCTCACACATCCTTGTGGCTTTTGAGTAAAGTGACTGAAAACTCTCTGCATTGATTTTTTTGCAAATGCTTTCTTTGACTGAGGCAACAGCTGAAAGCATACCATCTAGGGTCTGTGTTCTGCTCTGAAGGGACATATTAAAAACCTCTAACTCCCCAGTTATCTCAAGAGCATACACAAGGCCCAGAACAACATTTCCCTGCTCAAATCTGTCATGTAAGCCCTGTGCCTTACTAGCTGCATCTGAATCACTCTCTGCCATCTCAGCCAAAGCTTGCAATACATGCTCATACTGGTTCAGCACAGCACAGATGGTACCAGTGTGGACTGTCCATCTTGTTGGACAAAGAGGCCTTGTGGTGTGAGATGGACACTCAGCCTCCTCAGACCTAGCAATTCCCCTGAATATTACTTTCAGTTTCCCTGACTGCACAAACAAAAGTCCCAAATCATTAACCCAGTCCAGAGCAATCCGAATACTTAATGAGGCATTGCAGGCTTTCTCTGTTATTTAATTAACACAATGGGCAGCACAATACACATAGGGAGCAAGAGGTTGCGAATGCCTAATTATGGCCTGGGCTCTGTTGTATTTGCCAGCCATATTTGCAGCCCCATCATTAGGGGTGTGTCATCTTAGGCACCTCACGATTTGATTCGATTACGATTCAGGGTGCTACGATTCGATTATTAAACAATTATAACGATTATAATGATTATTACGATTATTACGATTATCACCATTATCGATGCATCTTTTTCCCCATACAGGATTTCTTTTAAACAAGGTATATTTGTCAGCATCCATTAAATAAAGTAAACAAACAAATTTACCTCCATTATCTTTTATTTACATCAGACCAAATGATCCAACACATTTCCAACAACAAAAAGCTGCTCGTATTACATAAAGTGTAATACATAAAGTGCCTTTAGAAATTAGACTTCTTTTAACCAAAATTCTCTGCTATTTTCACAGATTTCGGTACTAGCAAGTTTAATACAAAACAAATAGCTTATTCTGCTTATTCAGTAATAATAAGTAAAGACTTCCAAACAAAATCCTTTACAGATAACGTATTTGAACTAAAATCCTCAGCTTACACACAGAGTAGCTTTTGTCAATGCTCTTTCTGTCTTCATGTTCATAAAAACCTAAATGCCTCCACACGCTGGATTTCAACCATGAAGAGTGTACGTCAGGCTCAGTGACAGTAGCTAGCGAGTTAGCTGCCGCCATGTTGGCTAACAGTCTGTTATGAGTCCGTCCCTTAAAGCTGTCCGGGTGGCTTTTTTCGTTCCAGCCAACTTCCAGGTGCTGCGGTTGTGTTTCTGTGATTTCGCTATCATGGAAAATAATTGATTTTTGAACATTTGTTAATCGTTATCGATCATCACGTGTCGCATCGCGATGCATCTAAGAATCGATGTATTGGCACACCCCTAGGTGGGACAGAGTGAAGTTTGGGAGAGAGATTTTTTTCGAGACGCACGTGAAGAAGGGAGAGTGGCGTGTGAATGTTCGGAAAAAGACTAAAGTTTAACATTGAGGTGGACAATAATTGCATAGTAAAACACTTGTAATTGCTGGTGCAAGTATTATTTTGCAGCTAAATATCGTGCATGTTGCGGTTGTGTACCTCATTTTTCACTCCAGTTTGGAGTGAGAGTGCATTCAGGTTAGACACGTTTGTTGTTTTCATTAACTTTGAAACAAAGTGTTAAAGTGTGTTTCAAGCTACAGACCTGGAAGTTTCTGCTAGGACCGTCGTTAGAGACAGTTAGAAATAAAGGCCAGGCACCATTTTCACCGCAAACAGAGAAGAGGACCAACTGACGTCACCCCCGCTACCGCTTATTAGCTCTACCTGTGAGGAGGGACTCCACGAGCTGGACCTGCATCGCTGCACAGACAATTAACTGCCGTACCTCGCTGTCCTGCTGTTTCGCCCGCCTGTCTTTATCTACCGGTTCCGGGATCTTTTTGGACTGTTTCAAGGACGTGTGAGTAACGAGAGACTATTTAGTGAACTGTATCAACAGTGCGCACCCGGTGGCACGAGGGGGCGTTTGGGAGCATCGCCCCCTCAGATTGATAGTACCCACCCTCAATTGGCGTGACGTTTACAGGCAGTCATTGGAGAGAATTGTTGTTAAGCAAACTAAGTGGCTATGTGAATGATTTTGAAATGGATATCCAAAAGTGGATGAAGACTAGTGGGCCGCCTACTTCTGCCTCTGAAGACCCTGGATCTAGCACATCAGCACCACCACCACCAGGCACAGGCTTGCAAATTCAGCGGAGCCGCCAACCGAGCTGTCACTTCAGTCTGCATGTAGTGACGAGGCTCTGTGAATTGGATGCCAACTTCAGCCTCGTATTTAGCAACCGGGTGGCAAGTGCGCACCGCACGCACCTCTTGCCAGACTTTTTTTTTTAGACACCGCCGCCCCCTCCTTGCAATTCACTCACCCCCTGCATCTACCAGTTTTGCCACCGGGCCTGCAACAATGTCGAGCCAAGGATTCATTTTCTTCATATGTGTACCAACTTATGGGCCCCAACGTTTAGAAATCCAAGCACTGTTTTAAGCTTTTTTTTAGGGTTGACTCACCAAATTGTGAAGTGTTTAACTTTTTTTTTTACTTAGAAAAAGTTTTTGCATTCTCCCTGTGAGAAAAAGGGGGAGGTTTCTATTTTTCCCTGTAAGGTTACTGTTGTGAACAGCCTAAATATTTTGAGTGGGTTATATGTTAAAGGGTCAATATAAGGTGACTGAGTAAGCTGTTACTTGAAACTTTTATTTTGATAACAAACTGGTATTGATATTTGTTATGCCTCTATGAAGGGAAAGACAGTGTATCGATTTTGATTTTAAAGAGTAACGTGTGAGTACATGGTAAAGAATAGTAAAGAAAGTTCATTCAGAAAATTATTTACAACACAAAACAACCAAAATAAATTTACTTATTTTATTATTCATTTTACACTGTTGTCCCGAATAGTTTCTTATCACAAAGTACACATACTAAGGTTTAAAATACTTACTATTGTTTCTGGGGAATACAGGTACACCTCATAGTGTATGAGGCTAGTAATTCCACAGTGGAGGCACCACATTATTATCCATGAATTACTCACCGTAGATTGTTACTTTACATATCCTGTGGTTATAATTTCTACCTTGTTTATGGGTTTCTCTTAAGCCTGATTGAACATTAATTTGGTAAACTCGAAATTTAGCCAGCTCAACATCAACCGCTGTAACTAAAACTAAAAATTGAAATAGTAGCCCATTCTAGCATTCAACATACAGTATTTGGCAACAGAGGGTTGCATAACAATGACAAAAAACTGCAAATGTAATTTCACTGTTGTAAATGTAATCTGTTAGAATCTACAATCTCTGCAGTTATATCTTTAAAGTTAAACTACAAACATGTAAGGGATAATGTAGAGCGAGCCGGTCACTATCGAGAAATAAACCCCGACAGGGTGATGCAGGTGATCCTACATCACCCTGAAGGGGTTTATTTCTCGATAGTGACCGGCTCGCTCTACATTATCCCGCTTATTACACGGCTACTCACTAAAGAAATCAAAAGTTTGAGCAACAGAAAACAACAGAAAATTAACGATTTCTTGCCGCAGGTATAAACGTCTTTCTGCGGATTGATATGACAGGACGTGATTCGCCCGAGTCGATCAGAAGCGTCCTTAACAACGGTCTGCTATTCATAGCAACGGTCTGCTATTCAGAAATAACAGACCGTAGAATGTTGTAATTGACCAATCAGGATCGAGCATTTGACAATGCCGTGTAATAACATAAAGTAACAACTGCAGAGCTCCATCTTTGAAGAATTTGGTTAGTGATGTTTGTTTTATCTCCAAGGTAACAGATATAAAAGCATCAGAGTCAAAGTTCAGGGTGTAATGTTATGAATCAGTGTGTCCTGATTGTGGGCATACTGCATGCAAAGGTAAAGACTTTTAACTAAGAAAAAGAAAAAGTTTGCAATTCAAAATGTGCCCTTCATTTCATCACTTAAACAGCTTAAACTATAATTTTTGCCCTGAAGCTTTTAGAAACACATTACTCTGTAGGAAACATGTGAAACATTGGCAGCGGGTGCTCTGCTTAACAGAACTAACAGAGCAGATGTTGCTGACGTGCTGACAGTACGTCAGCACGTCAGCAACATCTGCTCTGTTAGTTCTGTTAATCACTCATAGCTCTCCTCCTCTTTGAACGACTTTCTTGCTAATCTTAGCTGTTGTTTATAAGCTATTACCTTAGCTACATTAGCTTAACAGTTACCGATGGCTTCTCCTTCTGCTCTCTTCTGCTCGGTGTGCTAGATGTTTAGCTATTCCCCTACCTCCTTTAGCGACAGTGGTACATGCGTTAAATGTAGTTTATTTGCTGCATTGGAGGCGAGGCTTAGTGTGTTGGAAGCTCAGCTCCGCACCATGGAAAGTCCCTCTGTAGCTGCGATAGTCAGCCAGCCCCCTGTTGCCGGCGTGGAGCCACTTAGCGGTCCTCCAGCAACCCCCATGCAGCCGGGAGGCTGGTTAACTGTCCGAGACAAGCGTACTCCCAAGCTGAATCCCATGGTTCACCACCAGCCTGTTCACATCAGTGACACACCCCCTGAGGAGAAAACTAGTAATTGGTAGCTCTATTCTGATGAAATGTGAAGTTAGCAATCGAAGGTCACTAAAGTTAGCACTAAAGGTAGCAATAACTTCCGGGGGCGCGGCCAGCCGCCGACCCCGTGCTCACCATTTGTTTGTCTGTGTTTTTAGGCTCGTTTTTAATGTATATTTGAGCAGTTCTTCCATGAGATGTGATTGTCACTTGTTGAAAACATTATTGCACTCTGCACTTTATCGCCACAATGAAGATCGCTGTTCTGTGGATACTTTTTTGCCTGTCGGCGTTTGCACCAGGTAACTGCCTGACAGGCCGATATGACCTCCTCAGCTACACCCGAGAGCACCTGCTCTCACTCCGTTCAACCGCTGGGGCTCCACCAGTCATTCTACCTGCGGATTGTGATGAAGTCCGACGGCCAGTGAAATGGCTGGAAAGGAGGAAGAAAGAGAAGAAAAAACGAGGTTCAAGGGGAGGCGTGAGGCATCGACTCTGGAGACGCCGCAGCAGATTCCCGTTGCCTGGCATCACTCTGTCTAATGTCCGATCGGTAAGCAACAAACTTGATGAGCTTGCATTAAGAGCCGAACACGACTGTGAATTTAGACAGAGTAGCCTTGTGTGTCTGACGGAAACATGGCTTAAAGACCACCATGAAATTCCAAGCCTGCAGGGGTACACCACCATAAGAGCCGACAGGAAGGAGTGCAGCTCACGTAAATCCATCGGGGGGGGGCTGTGCTTGTTCGTGGACAACAGCTGGGCCACACAATACCACATACGGGAGTGAGTGTGTACACCGGACTATGAGATATTAACTGTATCTTTTAGACCTTTTTACCTCCCGCGGGAGTTTGGCCAGATCACGGTTATCATCGTCTATGTGCCCGGGCCAAATGATGAAGCAGCAGGGGAGAGAATAGCGGAGTTACAACAGTGCACCAGACCAGCCTGTCTTCATCCTCGGGGACTTTAACTCCTGTAACCTGTCTGACTACCTGCCCACCCTTCAACAATATGTCGACTGTCCCACACGTTTAAATCGGATCCTTGATTGCTGCTACGGCAACATCCCCGATGCTTACAAAGCGGTATGCAGACCGCCTCTCGGAAAATCTGACCACAATGTAATTCACCTTCTGCCTAAATCCAAGACTGTGGTCAAAAGAACTAAGCCAGTCACCAAGGAAATACAGTTGTGGTCCGATAAAAGTAAAGAACAGCTCAGAGACTGCTTTGATGACACAAATTGGGACATTTTCTTTGAATCCTGTCAGGATGTGGATGAACTCACGGACACTATCACATCTTATATTAAATTTTGTGAGGACTATGTGTTGGAAACAAAGACTGTGAAAATATTCCCTAATAATAAATCCTGGGTTTCCAAACAACTGAAAACCTGTCTCAATGAAAGAAAGGTTGCTTTTTGTTCTGGTAATTTGGAATTAATACAGGAAAAAAGGAGACAGCTGAGAGGAAATATATTTAGGGCAAAAAATGAGTACAAAAATAAAATTGAGAGTAAATATTTTAGTGGTAATATAAAACAGGCCTGGGAAGGCCTTAACACTTTAATGGGAAAAAACAGTAAAAAAGGTGATAGTCCTGTATGCAACAGTCAAGGTTTTGTTGATGAATTGAATCAATTCTTCTGTAGATTTGATACTGTGAATGACAAGCTAGATTGTGATGAGATCTGGAAACATCTCCCTGCTAGATCACCGACTGTTGTTACAGAGGATGCTGTGGCTAAAAGTCTTTTTAAATTGAAGCCTAACAAGGCCACTTGCCCAGATGGCCTGAGAGCCCGTTTACTTAAAGACTGTGCTCCCCAACTAAAAGGAGTCCTCAACAAGTTGTTTAACTTCCTCTTAGTTACAGGAGCACCAAAATCTTGGAAATTTTCAATGATAAGACCCATACCAAAAAAGCCAGGCGCAAGCAAACCTGAAGATTTCCGGCCAATTGCTATAACCTCCATTCTGTGTAAAACGATGGAGAGAGTTCTGGTTGATTTTCTGACCACCACAGTGACCAGTTTATTAGATCCGCTTCAGTTCGCCTATAAGAGTGACAGAGGCACAGACGATGCTGTGCTGACTCTGCTAGACTCAGTCTCAAAGCAGCTCGCACTCTCTAAAGGATATGCTAGGGTGTTATTCATAGACTTCAGTGCAGCCTTTAACTCTATGAAGCTACATATTCTCCTGAAAAGGCTGGCTGATCTAAATATTGATAAAGGACTGATTCTTTGGATCAGAGATTTTTTCTCTTGTCGCCCTCAAAGGGTCTGTGTAAATGGCTCTCAGTCAGAAGTGCTTACTATAAGCACTGGCTGCCCACAAGGCAGCATTCTTTCACCTTTGCTCTTTTCTCTTTTTACAAATGAATTTGCACTAAATGAATGTAATTTTAAATTGATTAAATATGCAGACGATATGGCCTTAGTTGGTCTGCTGCAGAAAACAGACCCCTCTGGTGAGGCTTCCTATCTTAGTCACACTAAGGCCCTTGAAGCCTGGTGTCTAAATAGCCAGCTGGTGATCAATGTGTCCAAAACAAAGGAGTTGTGTCTTTGCACTAAGCAGGATCTGACAATAAAGTCAGTTTCACTTGATGGTCAACCTGTTGAAATAGTGAAGACGTTTAAATATCTTGGTACAGTTCTTGATGGCCAGCTGAGTTTTACTGTACGTTCAGACCAAAAGAGGCAAAAGAGGCAAGGACGCCGGAAGTTAATACATTTTCAATGAGAGCCCGGCGTCCTGAGCGGCCAAAGCGTCAGCCGCCGTCAGCCGCGCGTCCAGAGCGTCCAAAGCGGCTAAAGCGTCCGAAGCGGCACCAGATGAAAAGTTGAACCTCGGTTAACTTTATGGTAATTAGCTATGACGCGGTTCAGCGGCAACCGCCGGCAACCAATCAGAGTAGAGGTGTCCTTCGCTCGAGCGGGCCCCAAAGCACAACGTATGTAACTTTGGTTCCTAGTTCCGTCATGGATGCCGAGAAATTGATCACTTGTGTGCGGGCTCATCCCATCCTCTACAATGTCAGCCTTTTTGGCTACCGGGACCAAAATAAAAGAAATGTTGCCTGGGATCGTGTCGCGGAGGTGGTTGGTTGGTCTGGTGAGTTTAAAAAAATGTATAAATAGCGGAGTGGAGTGCAGTCTGTGGCAAAGACGTAGCCTGGGCATGCAAGCCTTTCTTGCTTCATCTGAATGAGATGACACATTGCACAACAAAGCATTTTATCAGCGTATTTGAAAACGAACTGCCATTTAAATAGAGCAAAAATATCTTGATGTGTGAAGTGAAAAGTGCAGTTTTTTTCAAGCGTCTTCTTCGGGTGTACAGGCAGGCAGCTGCACACATCACAGTCATGTCATCCAAATCCATGAGTCCATATGATTTTGAGGGTTAAACGTGCATATTTATAGTCGTCGCAGACCATGTTGATGATACAATAATAACAATTATGAGCGGGAGTTAATTTAATTCGCTAACCGCCTCACCCCATTTTCCCCGTTCTTCCAAAAAATGAACACTCTTTGGCCACACACACACACACACACACACACACACGAACTTGATGAACTTGTATGACACCAAACGAAAGACAAGCAGACAACACCACATGTGTAATTGTGCACAGAGATGCTGCAGCTGAGACGTAAGGAGCGCGCATTTGCACCCGTGTGTGTGTGTGTGTGTGTGTGTGTTCTATAGGCCTAAAGAAAATTACCCCGGAGCCGGAAAACATAACAATCTTGTGGCCAAAGAGCGTTTTACTTTTTTGGAAGAAAGGGGAAAAATGGGGTGAGGTGGTTATGACATTAAATTAACTCCCGCTCATAATTGTTATTATTGTATCATTAACATGGTCTGCAATGACTATAAATATGCGCGTTTAACCCTCAAAATCATATGGACTCATCATGGATTTGGATGTCATCGCTGTGATGTGTGCTGCTGCCTGCCTGTACACCCGAAGAAGACGCTTGAAAAAAAATGCACTTTTCACTGCACACATCAAGATATTTTTGCTCTATTTAAATGTCAGTTAGTTGATAAAATGCTTTGTTGTGCAATGTGTCATCTCATTCAGATGAAGCAAGAAAGGCTTGCATGCCCAGGGTACGTCTTTGCCACATAATTTTAGTATATTTCAAAGTTGTAAAAGTTTGATGTTGTGGTGGGTAAATCATAATGCCCTTTGTTAATTGCTTCCTCCTCAATAGTTAATCCGCTCGTGACTAGATGGTGATTTTGATTTATGTTCATGCTCTGAGATTTTTTTCTCTATTTAATGACACACAAAACCTCCTATGCAACTAGGCATGCTTTAAACTGAAGGTGAACAACAGCAAGCAGCACTATGCCGCTGTCAAGAAGTCTGCTTTGTGGCTCCTTTAAATGACTAGCGCGATTTAACTTTGACGTCAGTCACGTGAAGAGCGACCAAAGCGGCTAAAATATTTTGCCGCTTTGGAAGCTGTCCTGTTTCTCGCGCAGCCTCGGGCGTCCTTGCCTCTTTTGCCTCTTTTGGTCTGAACGCACAGTTACTGAAAACACAGTTGTTATTTTTAAGAAATGTTCTCAGCGACTCAATCTCCTTAGAAGATTGAGCTGTCTTGGTGTCAGCCCAAACCTGTTAGAACTTGTGTACACCACACACATCGAGAGTCAAGCTATACATTGAATTTATGAATTCACTTGTGTTCAGTGAACATGAATTATCAAGATCAATGTTAAAGTCTCCACATAAAAACACGATCTCCTTATTCAAACTTGAGTTGATATACAAAGCTACACCTCCACCTTTTTTTAATCCTTCTATTTACATAATGCAACTCATAGCCATCTATCTGAAATTCATCCATAGCCCCATCCTTCATCCATGTTTCTGACACTGTAATTACACTAAAACTCTTTCTGAAATGCTTTAAGTAATCTTTTATTTTTGATAAGTTACAATTTATACTTCTACTGTTGAAATGGATGATAGACAGTGTTCCATTCATCATTACCTTATCATTAAATTGCTCCTCAGTGTAATACTCACATTTGTTGTTAACAGGAATTAATTGTTCTTTTTTGTACCCTTATCTACATCGTATATTTTACTCTCTAAATCTGCATCTAAGTTTGTGTATACATCCATGTTCCAGTATATGCATATTTTCTGTATCCACTCTTCAATCCATTACTTTAAGCCTATATCAAATACTTTGATATCAGTTACATCAGCCATGCTTCATTATCCTGTTCTGATTTTTTCTAGCTCTTTGAGGTCTCTTATCATCATAGCCTGTGACCCTTCTTGTTCTCTAATCCATACATTGCCATTTCGGGTCCATGTTGCTGTGATTTTTTTATGTTTTCTTAGCATCCTTGCCTCTCGTGCGATGTCCCCATTTTTCTTTGTTAAGTGTTCGTTTAAGTATACATTAGTACCTTTCAGTTTCTTTGCTTGCATTAACAAATCATTCCTCTGCTTTCTACTGATGAATCTTATGATGATAGCTAGTTTTGCCTTCTCTGTCTTTCTTGGTAACGTGTGACAAACAGAAATAGCACCACTTTGGATGTTTATGTTCTCACTGTGCAGAGAGCCCACCACTTGTTGCTCCAGTGTCAGCAGTTCTTCCTGTGGTGCATCTTCTGTTGTATCCAAATTTGCAGTGGCTCGAGCATAGGTGCAGTGTCGAGTTTCCAGACCTGTTCATACCAAATTGTCTCTTTTTGTGTATTGTTCCAGTTCATCCACCCTCTGCTCCAGCACAATTATCTTTCTGTCTTTCTCTAGTAGCATGGCTTTCAGTGTTTTTACTTCCTCCACTAGTCCAATTAGTTGTTCCTGCTGTGAACGACTTTTTGTCAGCTCACCTGACATAAAGTTTAGAGATCTTTTAATCTCTTCAAGGTTGTCTGCAGTTGCCATGTCTTTGTCCCATGTACTGTTTCTTCCGTTCGGCATTCCCCCTTCACCAGTCACTGGCAGTTGGATGTAAAGATTACAGTGCAAAGATTACAGTGTGTTAAGGGACTGGTCGCCCTCAGACAGCAGCGAGACTCAGGCTTTAGGCAGCACACAGTCCAGCAGGCCTAGGCAGCAGACAGTGGCCTGATGGTGGTTTGCAGCTGTAAGGGCCTGGCTGGGTTTGTAAGCTGTGCTGCTCCAGATGCCTGGGCCTGGTCTAGATGGTAGCTGGTGGTTAGCTGACTTAGATGGTACCTGGTCTGGTTTCCTGGATGGCTGGGCTTCTCCAGAGACTTGGACCTGGCTTGGATAGCAGCTGGCCAGGCCGGAGTGGAGGTAGCTGGCCTGAATAACTGGGCAGCTCCAGCTGGAACCTGGACCTGGCTTGGAGGCCTAGTGATAGTTTGTTTGCTTCACTTTCCAATTCCAATTCCAATCCCAAATTCCACTTTTTAACAACAATCTTGAGTAAAGTAATGGACAAAAGTATCTAAAAACCTCTGGTAACCCTTCAGTTGAGGAAATAATACCAAGGATTATTTAGATTTTAGATTGATAGGTCCACAGATTTCAGCAGCACGTACCAGCGGCAGCCATCTTGGTTGCTCTAAATGGTCAGGCTCCATCATATCTTAAAGAGCTCATAGTGCCATATTATCCCACCAGAACACTGCGCTCTGAGAATGCAGGGTTACTCAAGTCTCCAAAGTAGAACAGGAGCCAGAGTGTTCAGCTATTAGTCTCCTCTTTTCTGTGGAATCATCTTCCCGTCCCGGAGGCAGACACCATCTCTAGACTTAAGACTCTTTGATAAAGCTTATAGTTAGGGCTGGCTCAGGCTTGTCTTGGACCAGCCCCTAGTTAGGCTGACATAGGCATAGTCTGCCGGGGGATCTCCTATAATACACCGAACCCCTTCTCTCCTTCTCTCTCTCACTCTCATTTGCTAACATTCTTGTCCTGTTGATGCATCTCGCTAACTCAGCTTCTACTCCGGAGCCTTTGTGCTCCACTGTCTCGCAGGTTAACTGGTATCGTAGCTGTGCCTGGATGATGTGTCGTGGTTGTGCTGCTGCCATGGTCCTGCCTGATGCCTCCTACTGCTGCTGTTACTATTAGTCATACTTGTACTGTTATTATACACATATGATTATTTAATCATATATTAATATATACCTACAACATATTGTACCACAATAACCGAAATTATGACTGTAATATTGTTACTTAAATTAATGTTGTTGTAAGCTATTATCATTACTGTCTGCCCTGCGATCTCTCTCTGGCTCTGTCTCAATTTCTCTCTTTGTCTCTCCCTCTCTCTATATGTATCATTTTGTCATATGGATTACTGTTAATTTATTATGTTGATCTGTTCTGTACAACATCTATTGCAGGTCTGTCCATCCTGGAAGAGGGACTCCTCCCTCCTTGCTCTTCCTGAGGTTTCTACCATTTTTTTTTTTTCCCTGTTAAGGGTTTTTTGGGCGGGAAGTTTTTCCTTATCCACTGTGAGTGTAACGGGTGTTGTTTGGACCCAAATGCAGTACACAGGCGCACAGGAACAGTTGGTAATGACCTTTATTAGCACCACAGCTAACAGGGTATGCAGCAGGCAGAATTATCACAGAATACAATTTGTTCTTCGGGCTGAGAGCCCTCGCACAGTCTCTGGGGCTTAGAGGAGGGAAACGGGGGCGACTGGGATCAGCCGCGGAACCGAGGGGAGGCTTCTGAGCCCCCGGTTCCACACAGTTCAATTCTCTGTCGTAGTGAGGGGAAGAGATGTAGCTTACTTCAGCCGAAGAAGACGAGTAGGGCGCTCTGCAGTCTGGGGAGCTGGCTGCACATGCTGTGAGGCCGGCGAGGAGTGAGCTGAAGAGAGGTCGGAGACAGGCGGGGGGGTCGTAGCCAGGTGAGCAGTCAGCGAAGACAGAGGCACCGTTGGGAAGCAGGCAGGAGAGGAGACGAGGCCAGGCGAAGGAGTCAAAACCAGACGAGCAGACAGATACCAGAGACGCAGAGGCAGAGCACGAGGTCAGGGACAGAAGGCAGGTGAGTTTACCGGGAGGCAGACGAGGATGGCAGGTCAGGGACAGGCAGAGTCGACACCGGGAGAACAGACAGGGAATGAACGCTGGAAAGACTCGCATTACGCTGAAGAACAATCTGGCCAGGAGTGAAGGTGCTGGAGAGACTATATGCAGGCCTGATTGGCATGAGCTGCAGCTGTGTGGGCAGGTGAGCAGAGTTGGGCTGATGAGGTGGGAGTGGCTGACAGGTAGAGTGGATCAGAGGGAGGAGAGTGGAAAAATACTGAGGCAGTGTGACAGGAGGGGAATGAGAGGCAGGGACTGTGACAGTGAGGGTCCATAGGACAGAGGGATGTCGTATGCTGTAAAGCCCTCTGAGGCAAATTGTGATTTGTGATATTGGGCTTTGTAAATAACATTGATTGATTGATTGATGGAAACTGGGTGAATATGAAGGAGCTCACAGTTTGGTAAGGCAAGGTAAGGTTAGGGGAAAGTAAGATATAATAATCAATAGACAGGCTGAGTGGCAGAATTAACATTACAGCACGTATCAAGTGTTGATATTTTGCAGTTAGTATATATAGATATTGCACGAGTGATGATTGATTGTCCATGGTTTTACTATGTGTGGTCTACTGGGAGCAGTGTTGGTTGTATAGTCTGACAGCAGCAGGAAGGAAGGACCTGCGGTATCTGTCCTGCAAACACCACGGGTGAAGCAGCCTGTCACTGAAGGAGCTGCCCAGTGCTGTCAGCACTGGAACATGTTGTCCATAAGGGATGATAGCTTGGCCATCATTCTCCTCTCTCCCACCACCTCCACTGGGTTAAGAGCGCATCTCAGGACAGAGCTGGCCTTCCTTATCAGCCTCTTCCTGCCAGCTGTTGAGATGCTGCTGCCCCAGCAAACCACTCCACGGATGATGGCTGATGCCACCACAGAGTCATAGAGTCATGATGATGTGGTTTGCTTTAGCAACTTGTCTCCAAAGAGCAGATTTTCAGTTCAAGTTTCTGTTGCTGTGAAACAATGATTTTCATCACCTCAACAACTTAAGATGTCAATTGTGCAGGAGTTCTTAGAAACACATTTCTAAGAAATGTGAAACTAGATGAAACTGATGACTATGTAGTAATACATATTTTTTAAATATAGTTTTCTTTAAGAATATGTCTTCGCACCAACAGATTCTCAATATGAATGTATTTCAATGTCACAAAAAAAAAAACAAAAAAAAAACAGATATCCATCACCTAAAAAGGTTATGCTGCCATTTGAGCCCAGAAACTCTCAAAAACACATTTGATATGAAAAAACCAAAGGTTACAATATTGTAACCCTAGTTATATTAGCATAGACTGAGCCCTCTACTGGTGTTTAAGGATACCAATCACAAGCAAATAGGGGCTGTCCCCCAGTCTCAGTGTTGTACACCCTCTTCAGTGAGCGGGGTAGGAGCAGCAAGGCCTCTAGGGCTATGCTTGTGCTAATAAAACTACGATAACAATATCGTGACATTCGTGCATCTCACACAGGCTCCACCCTCTACAAGAATCTAAGGGTACAGTGGGTGGAGCCCACTGAATGACCACTGTCACAACATAACATTAACCCAGCTACTGTCATCCTGACCAGTTTCGACCAGTCGTCATTGCCTGCCTACTTCTTTAAAACCCATGCTGTGGCAGTGGAGAAGTGGGGGGCCCAGCCAACCCAGGAGGTAAGCAACCAAACCAGGTAGAGCCATGGCCTCACCCCTTACACTGGGCAGAGCAGATATAATTTTATCTCCTTGTCTCCCTTATGGGGTGGAAAACAAAAAGCATCTAACTGTATCACTCTCTACCTGAACACACTCCTTAAGTTTTTAGGAACAAAGGAGGGATTTGGTTAAAGGGTAGCCCCACTGCAGGCACGAAACAGCAAGCAACTGGGGTGCACCGATAGGGCTGTTAGTTCACACACTCTCTGAACTAACATCAGAGCAAGCAGCAAAGCTGTTTTGAATGACAGCGCTATCAGAGAGGAGTGCTCTAAAAGGCTCAATGAGATCTTTGGCCTCGAGCCTAAATGGCAGGACCCATTGCGGAGAGGAGGCACTCATAACCAGGTGCTGTCTCCTGAACCACTGCAAGAACAGCTTTAAAACAGGGTGGGAAAAGACCTCTCTGTCGCCAGCACCCTCAATGCAGGAAAAGATGGCTGCTGCATACACTTTACCAGTGGCATAGGACAGCCCTCTATCTGTCAAACACTGCAAGTAGGAAAGAATAGAGATAACTGCACACAACTGGGAATCTACCCTCCTTTCACTGCAACAGGTGTTGTGGGGAACCCCAGTATCTCAGGTTGCCCTGCACTGAAAGAGGAATGGTAGCCAAGCATCACTTGTGCTTCTTAGCAACCAAGTGAAGGCCGACAAACCATCTCTGCAGGCGCCACATGTGCAGTAGCCCCAATGGTACCACGAGGTTGCCAGCTTCCTTGAACCCAAGCACCTGCATGACGGTCAATGCCATCACTGTCACACCAAGCAACAGTTTGCAAACTGCTTGCTGCAGGGCTATCTGTCTGTATTCCATCTGCGTGACTTGCAGGCTGTGTGCGTCGAGCACAACCCTGAGATATTTCGCCCATTGGTCTGCTCCTCTCTCCCACCACCTCCGCTGGGTTAAGAGCGCATCTCAGGACAGAGCTAACCTTCCTTATCAGTCTCTTCCTGCCAGCTGTTGAGATGCTGCTGCCCCAGCAAACCACCCCACAGAAGACAGCTGATGCCACCACAGTGTATTGGGGGGCTGCTCTTTTTCCAGTTCCAGAACTTGTAGTTATTTATAATACAGAATCATGTAATCAAAGCATACATTGATACTTCTTTTATACTCTGAATACTATTTACACTGTTTACAACATATTCATAACACATTCCTCACTGGGTCACTCTGACATTGGATCTTAAGTGCAGTGGTTGTATAATTGTTGGAAGAGATAGGGGACGGCAGCGTGCGACCTGTCGTGTGGTTTTGGCTATAGATTACTGTGTTGCTAAAAGGCAGTTTGGCTACTCAAAAGTGGCTCTCTGGGCTACAACCTTACACGACAGGGTTAAGACTTATTTGTGGACTATATGGTTGATGCCTAGGTCTGATCAGCCTGGGATTGTGGCTATAGTGTTGCTTTGCAAAGGAATGGTCCACGGTGTGTGAGATAAGAATTGAAAAATAGCCGGCAAATCCCACAGAAGCGCTTTGTAAATGTATATTTAATGTCCGGACTGTATGGTTTAATAAAGTGTGTCTGCTGTGTCAGTAAAAGTAGCTGAGTCAGTGTGCTGGAGCGTGTGCACCACCAAGGTGCCCTTGAGCAAGGCACCGACCCCCCCCCAACCACTCAGGGTGCCTGCTCATGGGCAGCCCCCCGTAATTAATCGGTTATTTTGCATTACTTTTTACATTATTTGGCATTTGATAGTGTACTACATTTGACACATATACACATATACTGATAAGACATACTGCACCATGGGGTCTGAAATTGAGGATTTGTCTCCAGTAGCGGTCTGGGAAAAAAGAATCCACTTGTGGCAGAAGAAATAAAGAGACTGTCACAGAAGTGGAATGCAAGGACACGGAAAAGTCCATCTCCATGGCCAGCGAAGGGAACATTTGATGTGGCACGGTGTGCTGAGATGATGGTTTTGATCAAAAACTATAAAGTTAAGGATAAATCTGCAAAACGTGCTCGCAAATGCGAACGAGAGTTTGCTGTGTTACATTTGTTCTCAGAGTTTGCTAAAGCATTGAGAGAAAAAAACCCAAGAGTATGTTAAAAACAGCTGGAACAAAGAAAGCAAGCTGTTGCAGAGAACATAGCAGGGGGGGAGAAAGGACAACCACCCCCTTATTCAACAGAAATGCCTGTGCGTGAATTAAAGTTTATGGGAGACTATCTGGCCGAACTTCACTTTATCCAGACTTGGCAAAAGTTGCAGAACAAGAACAGGAGGAGGATGGGTTATCAGATTTACCTGAAGTTTATTCAAAGTCAATTAAGCTTACAGGCAGAAATCCTAGACAGATAGGTGGAATATATGATTGAGGTGTGAGACTCTTGCAAGAGGCTCAAATGACACAACAGAGGAGGTGTGGTGAGACGGGTGGAGGAAGGAAAAAAAGGCTGAAGAAGAAACCATTGCTAGAGTTTTGGCAGTGGTGGACCTTAAGGCCAGTTTGGGGAAACTTTTAGGAAAACAAGAGATGAGAGGCATTGATTGCAGCTCAACTGGGCGAATATGTGGGAACACAGGCCCAGGGTGGAGAGTTTTTCAACAGGCACCGGAACACGCTGTGGACTGCTTTAAGAGTGCGATTTCCAGCAAGAATTCAGCCTGACAGTATTGTTGCAATCCCTATCAAGGATGATGAGAGCCCACAAGCCACTGTGCACATCACTCGAAAAGAGTGGGTGAGACAGACTGATGCACGACCACATGAAGACATCTTCCCTTGACAAGCTCTCAGGAAGAGGATAGATGATGGACTGCCGTTAGCAGCCCAGAGTAAGTTAAATGATGCTGTGGGGCTGTACACAATGCCATTTGATCAATTTACTGATCATGTGGTAGATGCTGTGACGAAAGTACGTGCTAAGCAGCCCCGTCAGAAGCTGGCGGATGAGGAAGCGGTGTCTCTGCCACCTACACCGCTCCCTACTCCTACGCCACCCATTGTCACCCCACAGTTAATATATGTACAACATGGGGGATGGGGAGGAAGCCCCCAGAATACAAGAGGCAGAGGAAGAGGATCAAAGAGAGGATGCAGAGGAAATAGCAGGATGCCTGATGCATCTACCAAATCTTTTGCCTGTGGAAATTATGGACATGTGAGCTACAACTGTCCAGGGGACCAATGCCCCCCCCCCCCCTCAAAACAGACAGGATGCCCAATATAAAGCTCAATATCACAAATCACAATTTGCCTCAAAGGGCTTTAGAGCATACAACATCCCTCTGTACTTAGGACCCTCACAGCTAATAAGAAAAAACTCCCCCAAAAAAACCCTTTAACAGGGAAAAAAAAAATGGTAGAAACCTCAGGAAGAGCAACTGAGGAGGGATCCCTCTTCCAGGACGGACAGACGAGCAATAGATGTTGTACAGAACAGATCAACATAATAAATTAAAAGTAATCCATATGACACACACCGGGGGACCGGTGAGTCCATGGCAGGGACCCCCTGCCAGTTACTAGGGGGGCCCTGAGAATCAAAATGGGAATCAGGGAGGTCATCAGCTGCCAGTTACAGGAACAGCAGAGACACAGGTAATATCATCTTTAAGCCCCAAAGAGCTAATGGTGTCAGTGGTTCTGGCTGGTAAACCCACTGAAATGATGGTGGATTCCGAGGCTTCGTTTCCCTTTGTAAAACAAACGGACGGAAGTCATCTCCTAAAGTCTGGGCAGTTGGTGCGAATCCAGGGGTTCTTAGGGTTAAAACAACGAATTCCCATTTCAAGTCCCGTTCCCCTGATGTTTCAGGGAAGAACTATCGAACTCCCAGTGTGAGGTGAGAAGAGGAGATGGTATATTGGCTTGGGAACTTGAGTGATACCTTTCTGGATCCAGCCGGGACTTTTTTTTAGAGCCAATCTTCCTGATGCATCGCTCCCTGCATGTCCACCTCACTGCACAATTTTTTTAAGAATGGATCTGAATCACAGCCAGATATTTGGCTTAAAGAACAGCCTGAAAAAGTCCAGATACGGTCTACTGCCATTGTGTTGGGGAGACAGGGTGCTGCAATGGTAATGGAGAGGGGCCCGTATCTGGACCAGGAGTTCAAAATCAGACAGTTTCCCACATGTAACCTTGTTGATGAATCCTGGCTATGAGCCAAAGCATCTAGGTCCTATGGTTTTAGAAACTAAAGTAGCAAAATTCACATCAACTGATAACAAAGACATTTGGTTGAGTGAAGATGAATCTTTCATCAAGATATCTGTCTTTGCTACAGGCTGGGCATGCCTATCTGCATTTTGTCATCAGCATTCTGATCTTGAAAAACAGATGTTGGCTACAGTACCAACAAATTTAAGTTCAAAACACGAGACTGATCTAGGTCTCATTAAGTTGGCTCAACCAGTCGAGGTGAAATTAAAGGTAGGATGCAAACCTCCATGGAAACCACAAGAGCCACTACAGCCTGAGGCTGAGGCCAGTATTGAGCAGACAATACAGGGCCTGCTGGGGGCAGGTGCGTTGGTGGTTGAACCAAATTCATGTAGTAACACACCAATCTTGCCAGGAAAAAAGGCAGATAAAAGTAATGGCTGGTACACAATCTGCATGCTTTAAATGAGGTGGTAGAGGACTTTCAGTCCGAAGTTCCAAATCCACACACACTGTTGTCCAGTGTTCCACCCGATGCGAAGTGGTTCACTGTGATTCATCTTTGCTCTGCATTCTTAAGTGTGCCTCTCAGTGAGTCTAGCAGGCACCTTTTTCCATTTAAATATAATATTCTGTATCTCTGACCCATACAAGATTAGCTCAGGATTTCATGCATTCGTCACATATTTTCAACAAAGTCTTTGTAGGGGTTTATAATACATAATCAATAATATTATATATATATATATATATATATATATATATATACACCCTTATTAATCCCGCGAGGGGATTTTACAGATACACACAGGCCTGAACATACCCACACACGTGCACAAACAGGGTCTATACATGCATCAGATGGAGAGATGTCAGAGTGATGGGTGCTGCCCATCAGGCGGCCCAAGCGGTTGGGGGGTTTGGTGCCTTGCTCAAGGGCACCTCGGCAGTGCCCAGGAGGTGAACTGACACCTCTTCGGCTACCAGTCCACGCTCAACAATCAACCGGCAACCCTCCGGTTCCCAAGCTACTGCCACCCCATATTACTTTACTTTATTATTAGTATTTAGTATACTTTAGTATCTAAAATATTGTTATATTTTCATCCACTCCCTAATGGGTTAATATGGCCTAAGAGCAGCTTCTAAGGCCTTGGCAGAGAGGGAGTGGGTGTGTGTGTGTGTGTGTGTGTGTGTGTGTGTGTGTGTGTGTGTGTGTGTGTGTTTGTGTGTGTGTGTGTGTGTGTGTGTGTGTGTGTGTGGGTGTGTCTGTTCAGTCTGTTTTTCTGTTATTTCTCCTCATTGTTCTCCAGGTCACTTCGACCTGAGTATTGATATGCAGGTCGTAATTGTCGTAATGTGTGCAATTTGATACTTGAGTGTCTGATGCTTGATTCAACCACCAAATGTTACCTTATTAGAAAACAATGTCTCTACTGAAGTTATGAGATAGGGGGACGAATAAGAGGTTATAAGATACAGTCTCCCCCCGTGCCTCCTTGCTTCTCTCTTCAGCCCTGCTTCTGTTCTGTTCTCTGCTCTTCTCTCACTCTCCTCTCCAGGCCATAAAACTATATTCCTCAAACCTGCAGGTGATATGTACTTTGTTCCAACTATTGTTCCAACTACTGTTCCAATTATTGTAAGATCATTGAACACATAATAAATGTACTATTGAACTGTATTGATTGGTTTGTCATTATTGTTTGCCACCATATCTTGAAAGAAGATCTGAAGGACGTGGTCAGTAAGCTCACAAGCACTGTCATTCAGTATGTGGTTGATCTCATTCTGTGTGCACCGGACTTGGAAACGTGGGTAGACTGATCAAAGAAAGAACGCTAGCGATGTCACTTTCTCAGTTGGAGGCCGTCACTAAGGCCCTCAGACCGACCACAGTCAGAGAAATGCTGACATTTATGGGGGTGACTGGATACAGTGCAGAATGGATTGATGGATACACCACTATTGTTCAACCTTTGAGGGACATGGTAAAAGCAGAAGGTCCCGTAAATCTAAAAGCAAAACTGACATGGACCCCTGAAGGTCACGTAGCATTTGAAACAATAAAAACTTTGTTGCAACAGGCACCAGCATTGGCACTTCCTGACTATGAGAAACCCTCTCAATTGTTTGTGTCGTGCTGACAAAACCATGCCTGTGGAATGTTAGCTCAAAAGACAGGTGTTGGTTCACGTGCAGCCTATAGCATATTACTCTGTGGCATTAACACCAATGGAGCTACGACTGCCAGTTTGTTACATAGTAAGTCCAAAAAATAAAACACTTGCTGCCTTTGACAATGTAAAAGGTAAACTGACAGTTAGAAGAGCCACCACTGGATGGCCAGGAGTGCAAAATTGGACACCAAAAGTGGGAGTACAATGATGACAACACTTGGGTTGCACAGGTACCTAAACTAAATTGGACTTCAGACATATATATATTACATATTTAACGCTCATGTGACTATATGCATACTGTATATACATGTGGAATAGAATGGGTATCAGCGTGGTGGAGCAGTAGTGTTCCTGATAGATGGGGACAAGGACGTTGTTCTATAAGGGTAAGAGAGGAAGAAATTGACTCAGGAACATTTTGGGTAGCTGAAGTTGGCTTTAAGCCTGTATTGGGGAAATGAGATCAAGTTTATTACTTTGGATGGAGCAAGACTCACAATAATTTTAGAGACTCAGCTGAGGATTTTGTACTATTGTAGCCTCCAGGAGGAGCAATATTGACTACTGCTAAATTGGCTGTAGTTCAGCCTATTTTTCAGTTCATGACAACGGCTAAACCTGCTAAAATCACCAAACCTATAGCTGTAGTTACTACACCAACAATCATTGTGAATGCTAAGACAGTGAAAACGACAATGACAGCAACGACACGTAAGCCAAGACTGACAACAACTACTATGACAATGACTGAAGGGAAGAGACAAAGGAGGAAAATGGAGGTGGATAGACTTGGTGAGGTAAATGGATACTAACAGTAGTGCAACAGGCTGGATACACATATTCGTGATAGGAGTAACTAAGGTTATTACTGATCAGCTTGATGATAAGGATGAAGATGAAGAGACTGCTTTTGTTGATAAATGGAAGCAAAACAGTTGGTATAGATGGGTTCAACATGCAGGACAAATTAAAAACAAAGCAGATTGCTATATCTGTACCAAGGCCAGACCAGGCAGGCTGTTTGTGACACACAGTGTTAAGCTGGGGAGAGTGTAGTTCAGAAGTGGTTTCACCTAGACTGAATACCCGACTGTGGTGTAGGGAGTAAGTGTTGATGTTAGGATCACCTTTATATGAGCAGGTTGTTAATTTTAGTGCAAGAGGTAAGGCTAATGTTCAGTGGTGTAAGGAAATGGATATGAGGATAGGAGAGAGGAATGCAGTGATGGGGATGCCGCGTGTTGGTTAGTTTGAGTGTGTTGAGAAACAGGGCTCCAAGTTTGTAGGGAGAGTGAGCATTAGTCGGTGTGAGTATAGATGGAAGCTAGATTTGATAAACTGCACTAAGCCAACGTTGAGACCAGCACCTCGTGTTAAAGGTAGTTTTTTGCATTTTCAGGTTCCAGGTAGGGATGTAAACGTGGGCTGGATAACTTGGTTGGAGAATGCTGTAGGAGACTGGAAACAGGGCCTTGTTATATTAGCAGTAACTGTTTTGATCTGCATTGTCCTAATGGGATTCATCTTCTGCTGTTGTATTCTAGTGATGAGGTCAGTGATGATTAAAAGTCAGAAGCAAGTGATGCAGTTGGCAGTAATAAAAAAATCCATGGTGTGACAGGAGACAGAGGAGAATAAGGTTAGGGATGACTTAGGAGGAGCACCTGATCTGTATCCTGTCCCCGCGTGGATCTGAATCGGAATGGAGGAAGCTGACGAAGATGATGAACTAGAGCAAGCCATCCTTGAGTGAGCCAGGCCAGAGAGGGGACTTTGACACTACATTTGCACTTTCACAGTTTCAAAGTGTAGGTTAATATACTGTACGTTCATACAGTACACAGTATAAATATATGCAGTATCTATATGTTTCAACCACACGTGTGTTCATGTCAGCATTAGTTTTGGTATATAGCTCAGTGATATTACATATATTACAGTTCATTTCCTAAGGGAATAACGTGCAAGTGCAAGTGTAAGTGCCAAAGGAAATCTACAGCAGCTTACAGTCACAATCGCTGTTTTTGATGATATTCATATATGTTTAAGGTTTTTGCAATTGTAAAAATGATTCGTTGATTTTTTTTATATGATTCATGTCAATGGTCCTTTAAGGTTTGAATTGGAATGTAATTTGGCTTAATTGGGTTTAATAATGTTGTTTGTTTGTTCTTTATGATGTCTCTTATGTCTGTGTTCTGTTTTACAGCCAGGTTCACTGCAAGCTGAGTGATTGAGGTGTTTTCCCCCCTACTGCCACCGCTGGGTTTTTTTTTTTTGTCTCTGGGCTCTATGGTCTGGTCATTCAGGATTTTTTTTTCCCTGATACAGGGTTTTTCACCTGAATTCGCGGTGTAACTTCTTTGAGTGTAACTTATTTGAGAGAAACCATCTTGATTGAAATAAAGGGGACTGTAAGGTGCATTGAATCTGATTGTTTTACTGTATGGACGTTTGTAAATCAAAAAGTGTTAAATGATTAAAGTGTGATTATTACATAGTATGAAACTGTGATTAAAATTCTGTTGTCATAATTGATCAAAGGGATTTAGAATTGCATGTAATATCCCCCCTCTGTGAAGCTGTAAGTTTTAGTAGGGTTAAATGTCTGTATGAAGCATTTTTTTTAATGTGTTTCTGACAGTCAGTTTCTGACCTGGTGTAGAGGACGTCCCAAAGGCCTGTATGAGTTCCAGAAACGGGTCCTTGCTTTGTCTTGTCGTTGTCACACTCTGCCCTGGTTTACTCACCTCCTGTCTTACCACCTCATCAGCGCCAATCTCCTGCACCTGTGCTCCTGCCCTCAGCTGCTGCTCTAATCAGCCAGCCAGTATTTAAGCAGCACTGGTCCTCACTGGTCACTGGTCGCTCTCTCACTCATTGCCAGATTGTCGTCGCGTCACGCACTACTCTCCAGCACTCTCCCATGGACTGATCTCCTGGTTTCGACCCTGCCTGTTCCTGATCACGTCTCCTCATCTCTGCCCTGGTAACCTGACCTGCCTTCAGCCCCTGACTGTGAGTTCTGCCTGTGTTTCTCCTGGTTCTGGTCACTTCGGCTCTCCTGGAAGGAATCGCCTGCTTCCCTTTCTCCATCTGGGCTGTTCTCATACTGTGAGTGCTTCAGATAACCTTCTGGTTTTGGACTCTCTGCTCCTGTTGGTACTGCTGCCTGTCAGTTGTTCTGAGACTCTGCTCCTGCTTCCACTGCAACCAGCCTGCCCTGTGGCTAAGTGGAATTGTTCCTGTCTGTCACCCCAGCAACCTGGGTTCACATCCCAGCAGAGATACTTCCTGAACTTTGTAATTGTGAATCTTCCTGTGAAACTGCTGCTGTGGGGACTTAAAGAAAGACTCTTTTTATCTACTCTCCTGCTGTTTGTGCTGCACTCGGGTCCTACCTCAACCCGTGTCAGTCGTGTTTAGTGGAAGTAAAAGTAAGAATAATTGTTTGGTTTTCTTTGTTTTGAGATTTTTCCATGGTCTTTCAACCATGGAAGGAGGGATCTGTAATGGTTTATAATACATAATCATGTAATCATAGCATACATTTCTACTTCTTATATACTTCTTTTATACTCTGAATACTTTTTATACTGTTCACAACATATTCATAACACATTCCTCACTGGGTCACACTGGTGTGATGTCATCAGGTTATTCTTGTCCTATTTATATTTATTATTAATATTATTGCAGTCACTGTGTCTATTTGTGTCTCAGCCGAAATGTTGTTGTAGTAACACACAAAATGCGCCACCACATGTCAGGAGCTACGCAAACAATCAAATCACCGAATCCTCCGCAACAAGTTCCTGCAAATGTTCCACAATAAAAGCCTATTCAGAATATAAAGAGATTCTCTCAACGAAAGTTATGATGGGCTTTCAATTTGAAACAGATACAGGAAGTATTGAGTTTGAATTGACAGCACAATGCATTAACTTTATCAAGGCAAACGAGAGTGGATAAGTATATAAAATAATATAATATAAATAATTACAGAGGGAATAAATAACAACCCGTCTATAATGTAGTCTGTTTCACATGAAGCTGGTAGCCTCTGCAGTTGTGGAGAGTAAAAGCCCCGCCACTATTTTTTTAATTTTGTTATTTTGTATGTGTCTTCATTAAGATGAAATGACACTGTTTGCTAGTTTGATGCTAATTGCAGTATTCATCAGGTTGCTAAATTGCCTCTGCATTTTCACACATCCATTTTTCCCTTTTTACTCTGTAACATCCCTAGAGGAAATATCATAAAGGCTGCGTGTTGTCGTACAGTTGTCCACTGCAGCAGGTTGCTCTGTGTTTGGTCAAAGTGACGGCTGTAACGGGAGAAGTTGTGAACGACAAAAAGAAAATCAAAAATGCTAATCTTTCTGTTGGGACATCATGAGGCATCCCAGATGTGGCGTCAGTTGTCCTCTATCGTGACACACTACACGGGATGAAATTTTGGATTATCGTGTACGACACTCATTGACGTTCACGATCTGTGCCGAAACTGTACGTCGCTGCGTCAGGCTAGAATCGGGCGGATATCATGTAGTGTGAACTAGGCATAAGTTGTTTGCAATTTATTATGTGAGATCATTATGTTTATTTAACCTGTGTAAGATCTGCCTCTAGCTAGCACTAGCTTGTATGGCTAGCTGGGTGACAGCTCAGATGGCTGTAGATTTTAGCTTTTTATACAGTCTATGCTGTAGCAGCTACAGCGAAAACGTTTATCTACTGTTCTTTACATCATGTATTTTGCTAGTTCACTCCGGACTTGGCTACTGTTGGAATATAATATGTTCTATTGGGTGAAATCATGTGTCATATAAAATGAACAAATGTGTGATGCTTCAGCAGACTAAAATGTGCTTGTTTTGCAGGATGGAAAAAACATATGAAGGAGTAGAGTTGCGCAAGATATGGGTCACCGTAACAGCATGTACCTTCAGCAGTGGATTATAACCTTAACTGGTAGAAAGAACATTGCGTGCCTAGCTTAGATAGCACAGGAGCAGGAGTGTGGGAAAATGTTCTGTTTTTGTCTCTCATTAAACAGGAAGCATGCGGAAGGAGAGATCACCACGAGGTGATCACGTGCTGCGGGAACCAATCAGAAGAGGACGTCGCCTTGCGTGCACTATGATGCTTGTCACGTTTAAAAAAAACTGGGTCAGGGAGAGACAGACAGTCAGACTTCATGAACTGACACGCTTGTGTTGTTTGTCAGGGACAGGAAGATCGGACCCAGAGCTCTGTAACTTTATTCCTTTACTGCTTAATAAACATATTAACTGAGACCAAATATCTTCTCCTGTTGCTTCATTAAAAGAACACGCAGGACTTGACTCTCACATAGTCTCTGTTGAATTGTAGGATGAGCCACAGTCCAACACTATTAATAGTCTACTGTGCACAGTAGTACATCTTAGTCTATCCCTTCTCCAATGTTGGCATCATTGTTTGGTTAGGGCTTGTGCTAATTTGAGGTTTGCAGCTAGCAACCTGTCTGATTTTGAGGTCCTAACAGCAATGTATTGGAATCCCAGCTAATCACTAATGCCACCGAGATGCTTGTCAACCAAAAACACAAACTCTCTCTGCTCTGCTCTGTATCTTAGGTTATTAGAGGCTTGCCTGCTGAGGGACAGGTTTAGCTTATTAAAAAAATCACCATCATGTGGTTATTTCTATAGTTGTTCTTTTCATGCCAAACAACCAAACACTTTATAAACATTCTGCATTTTATATCAATTCCGGAGTGAGAATATAGTTTCTAGTTTCATGAACATACACTTATATTTGATCAAATATTTATTAAGTAACTATTTTTTCAGGATTTTTAAATATATATATTTTTAAATCTCATGTACCCCCTGGAGTGCCTTCACGTACCCCCAGGGGTACACATACCCCCATTTGAGAACCACTGATTTAAAGGATCTACTAATTAATTAATTAATTAATTCACTGTTATTCAGCTTTGGCACACAGGAGAGACAAAAAAAGTCAGCAAAATTATAATATAAACTCCTCACTCTCTCTCAGCCTTACACACACACACACACACACACACACACACACACACACACACACACACACACACACACATATTTTCTCACCTCTCCTGTTTACCTTTCTCTTTTGTGCCTCTGGATAAGTTGGGCCAGTCCCCACTTCTTTATCATTTTATTGAACTAAGATGTGCTATCTCAGATTTGAGGCAGTTACTGTGATGGGGGTCACACAGCCATCCAGCCACAATTTAAGAAGCATCTGCATTTTTGCTATTCCATATTATAGGTTTAACTCAGGTTACATTTGTACTTTATTTTATTAGTAGTAGTATTGAAAGTTTAAAAGTTATTTATAAGTTCTGTGTAACTGAATAAATTAAGTTTTACTCTGTGTTTAGTTAATTAGTATCATCTTTACTGTTAAGGGACCATAGGGGTGAAGAATTATGTAACTTGTGTGCGTAAGATGTCAAATGAAGTAATTTTCTACAAATGTATAAGAAATCAATGTTTCTCCTAAATGACAAGTTAGGGATCTTTTAGTTTAAACTATGAGATGCACAGCCACTCTGTGCGAAAGATCGCTACACTGCTTCCAAATTCACACCCAAAGCTGATACTGATCATTGATCCCCTTTAGCTGGGCTTCTTCCTTCTCTCTCCATCCCTAAGCAGCTACAGCTGCTCATCTGAGCTGTTTTCAACTTTGGTTTTCTCCCGAGTCTTTCCTTGTTTCCCTCTTGTCTTTGTCACTTATTTTCAGCAGTTTAGATAAGAAAACCTGTTTTTACTTAAAAAAATAAAAAATAAATAAAACTTCAGTAATGCTTGGGCTGATGATTTTTAAACTAATATCCCTCAGCTAAACTAAAGTACTTTAAAGTTATTATAACAAGTTTAATTAAAAAGAATAAAAAAAAACAGGTCATGAATTGACTTGTGTCAGATGCAAATTTGAGGACTTGAGACTTGCTAGAGTAACTGACTTATGAAAGACTTTGACTTGGTATTATGATTGAGACATGACACAGATGAATTGAAAGGACTTGACTTTTTTAATTTGACATTTGTATTTTTCTAGCTATTGAGAAGTTACGTTTCGTTTTCAAAATATGAGGAGGACCGCTGATGAGGCTGTCGGTGTGAAAACTGATCGGAGAAAACGTGGAGAGAAAAGTTGCTACACAGTTGATGGGAGCCAAGGGGAGGAAAAAGAAGAAGGAGTGGATGAGTGTGGCGGTTGAGCACGACTGTTCCGTGAATGGATCAGAGGTAGACAGTTGGGCAGGAATGGATTATGATGAAGGAAGAGAGAAAGAGTTTGAAGGTGGAGCGAACGGACGGGATAATGTGAAGAATAAATAAATAAATATCACAAATATTTAATAAATAAGGAAGAAAAATAGTGATGGAAATTATAGCAGTGAGGAAGAAGGGCCTGAACATGTGAAGGAGAGTCCGGAGAAGTGTGTTGTTATTATAAGGTTTAATGAAAAGGCTCAAGAAAACATGAAGAAGCTCAACCCATTTTTGCTAACAACAGTTCTGACAAGTAAACTAGGGGAGATAAAATATGCGAAAGTCCTGAAGGATGGCAATCTATTGGTGAGTTGTGCCAATGGAGAGCAACTTGAGAAAGCACTCAAGCTGATAGAGATAGGAAAAATTAAGGTGGCGAGCTCAGGGAGGGTGGGAGCAAGAAATGGCGGTGAGGATTGATTACAGGGGTGGAGGAACTTAAGAGAAATTTCAAAGGGGGAAAATATTGGATGTGCAAAGAATGAAGACTGCTAGAGAAGGAGTGGAAAGGGATAGCAAAACTGTACTGATAAAGTTTGAAGGAGAGATTGTACCCAAGAAAGTATTCCTGGGGTTTATGAATTACTCAGTGAGAGTTTTTGTGCCAAAGCCATTAAGGTGCTTTAATTGTCAAAGATTTGGACACATAGCCAAAAACTGCAAGGAGAAGAGGAGGTGTGCTAGGTGTGGGATACATCATGAGTATGGGAAGTGTGGAACAGGGGTGCAACCAAAGTGCTGTAGCTGTGGAGGAGCCCATAATGGGATGTGAGCTGTAAGAGTGTCAAGAGAGCAGCACAATGGAACTAATGATCAAGGAGCAATGGGAGGTCAAGAGCAGCAACAAAGAATAAATGACAGGATGTATATGGACAAAAGGGATTTGGTAACATTCAGTGCAGGAGTGGTTAACAGTACAGCGGAAGTGAAGTCAAAAAGTGAAAAAATCCAGCTGATTGTTAAAGCAGCAGTGGATCATCTGGGACTAGTGGGACTGACATGGGAAGAAGTGAGGGATAACCTCACTAATCAGTCAAGTCTGGAAACACCGTGAACTTGTTGATAATAATTATGGTAATTATCCTACAATGGAATGCCAGGAGCTTACTGGCTAATGGCCAGGAATTCAAGCATTTCATCAAACAGATGGATGAGAATCCAGATGTAATTTGTGCAGGAAACGTGGTTAAAACCAAATCTAGACTTTGTGATACATGGATATACAGTGATAAGGAAAGATAGAAATCAGGGGGGAGGAGGAGGAGGTTGTGCTACATTTATCAAACTAGATATTCCGTATAGGCCACTGGAAAGGGTAGCTGATCAGGAATATGTAGTGGTGGAAATATGGGAGAGAGGGGAGAAGGTGGTTATAATCAACTACTATAACCCATGCAAAAGGTTGGATTTGGATAGCCTATTAAGGATACAGGGGCAAGACAGAAATGAAGTAATTTGGTGTGCAGATTTCAATGAGCACAGTACAGTGTGTGGGGGGAACTAAATAAACAGGTAACTTCACCAATTATCATGGCAGCAGACAGAGCTATACCCTGGAGTAATAACAAGAAGAACAGATAACTGGTACCATGGTGGACAGAGGAGTGTCATCAGGCTGTAAGAAATATAAATAGAGCATTCAGACTAGTAAAAAGAACCCATAACATGCAGAATTTGATTGAGTACAAAAAGGCGCAGGCAGTGGTGAGAAGAACAGTACGTCACGCTAAGAGGGCAAGTTGGAGGAATTTCTGCGACAAAATAGGAAGAACAACACCAGTTGGAGTGGTTTGGTGAATGATAAAGAGGATGGGGGGAGACAGAGAGAATGGGAATATCCAGTCATAACATCAGAGAAAGAAACATCGATTTCCAACAGGGAAAAGGCAGAGATCATGGTAAAGGGGTTGTAAATATACATAGCTCAGGAAGTTTGTCAGAAGAAGGAAGAAAGAGAAGAGAAAGAACTATGAATCAGTATCCAGGTGTGTTAAACAGGAGGGAAAATACAGCTGGCATAACTGATGAGCCATTTACTTTGTCAGAGATGATGAGAACAATAAAGACATCACGACCAACCTCTCCAGGGAAAGATCAAGTGTGTTACATTACGTTAAAACATTTAGAGAAAGGAGCGTTATTGAAGTTGCTGCATCTTTATAACAGTGTGGGAGGAGGGAAGGTTACCAGGAGTTTGAAAAGAAGCAGAAGTGATCCCAATTAGGAAACCTGGAAAGGATCCATCTAAACCTACTAGTTATAGACCAATAGCATTGACATCAAATATATGTAAGATAATGGAAAGGATGGTGACAGAAAGGTTGTTGTATGAACTAGAGAGGAAGGGATTGTTGGTAAGTTGCCAGAGTGGTTTTAGGAGGGGGAGGAATACCATGGACTCTGTGATAAGGTTAGAAATGGCAATGAGAAATGCCCAGGCAAATAAGGAATCAGTTATTGCAGTGTTTTTTGATACTGAAAAAGCTTATAACATGATGTGTGTCATAGCTCCATTCTCCCTGTCTCCCTCCTGTTCTCAGTAATTTTCCACTCCACCTGTCAGCTACGCCCATCTCATCGAGAAGCCCCTGACTGCGGTTCGCGGAACGGGGGCGTGCCTCAACATGGGCGGAGCCCAACGTTTGACCCCGCCCATCTATGATCTACCCCATAGAGGAGGAGAAGAAGAAGAAGAAGAAATTACCGTTTGCAAAATGAAGGTAAGCAAGGTTTTTCTTTTGTTTCAATGTACAAATTTCGTGACAAACATTATTCTATTTTAAATTATTACACGGCTCTGTTGAATGCTGCCCTCTGATTAGGTTATTTCTGTTTGCTCATATTAGCCATTAGCCCACCGGTATCTTAGGGCACAGCGGGACTGCCAATCCGATAGGCTACCGGGCATTTTCTGAAAAACTGACGTACTTTTGGGCCGAGACTGCAGCCGCTCTAACTTTTCCAAATGCGCCCATATGACAAACGTGTTGGCAAATAGATGGAGACGACTAACGTTAGCAAGTTAGCGCTAACTTACTACAGCATGTGGAAACTTCCGGACCGCCAAAATTTGATTAAAAAGCTGCATGTGTCATAAAAGTGTTGTACGCTCCTACACTCATTGAAAAGTGTAGGAGAGCCAAATATGCTCTATAGCCTACCGTCTCTGATTGCACTACGCTTGGCTTGTCTCATGAAACAGAAGAAAAAGGTAAAGATAAAGAAAAAGAAGAAAAAACATTTTTGACAGTCCTACTTTATTTTGAAAACCGGAAGTTTCCTGCATGCTGTAGTAAGTTAACGCTGACTTTCTCAGTCGTCTCTGTTTTATTTATTTGTCAGTGTTATTTTTGTTGTGATAATTATTACATGGTAAGTAGCAAGCCTATTACCAAAAAAAGATGTAATTCATATAGACTCTCTAATAATCTATAATCAAAATATGTAAGAGCAATCTACAGGAAAGATCAAGCAATGCTTAATTAATGAATGTGTTGGTCATAATATAGAATGACTATGTCCTTGTGTTTATTGAATAAAACAGAGGTTCAGGATCTAGAAGAACAATCATGTTAAATCACAATCGTATATGAAAAAAAGTGGGCAATTGTATTGGGCCGGTCTGGGCGAACAATACCAGGGTTATTTGTCCCAGTCTAGCTCCAGCTGTCATGTTAGCAGACGGTTAGCTGTTCTTTCTCGTGGAGACAACCATTAGCATCCATGACATGACATGAATCAACATTTGTTGTTGAGGTGAAATTTTTTTTAAACATTTTTGGTCTTGTGGATTTTTAAGTATTACTTTTGTGTCTATTCTTTTCCCCCCTGATATAGAGACACGTCAGTATACTGCTGGATGGTGATGCGACAACCCTGAGCAGATGCGCCAACAGTGGTCTATTCCACTGTCCCTTCTGCAGTTACAAGGCTGCAAAACCAACAATTGAATACCACATAAAAGGCCATTCATCCTTAAAACACAGAGGTACTTCACACATATTACACATATTTTAAACATAAGTATTTTTTCACAAGTATGAATCTTGTTCCCTTCATTGCTGTCATGTCCAGGGAATCCAGTCATGTTTAGTTAGTTTTTTTTCTATGTTGATTTTTTGATACCTATTTGAAATATATCTCTCCTCACGTTTCAGGTTGTGTTTTTTGTATTTTTTGTTTGTAACTTGTCCAATAAAAGACTGTTTACTTTGAAACCAAGTTTTTAAGTCTTGCATTTTGGTTCTGAGATCAGTCTTGTCACATTCTTCTCTTTCAGAATTCACAATAATCAAGTGTGGCTTATCCTGTCGGACAGCAACACATTTTCATTGCTGCTATTGTGCAGCAACTATTATCAATCGATCACAGTTCACAAGCATTTTCTGCTTTTGAAGCCTAAACAATGTGAGGCCTGCTCAACACATGTGCTGTCATGGTCTGTGTCATTTGTTTCCTTTCCTTGTGTCCCTGTTTCCTGTTTTATTTTGAAGTTTGGTGTCCTGTCTTCCTGTGTGCCCCCTGCTTGTGATGACCCAATGTGTTTCACCTGTGTTCATTGCCCCACCTGTGTCTTGTTCCCTAGTGTATTTAACCTCTGTGTTCCCCATTGTCCTTTGTCCAGTTCATCTTGCTGCAGTCCAAACCTGTGTTTTGTGTTGTGTCGTAGCTTGTTCCCTGTGCCTGATGTCCATGTGTTCCTTGTCTATCAGTTCAGTTTGCGAGTGTGAAAATAAAGTTTTTTGTTCACCTACCTTTCTCTACTGGTGTGTGCATTTGGGTCCAGTCCTCTGCGATTCTTAACATGTAAAGGGGTTTGTGAGTTGTAGAGACTATTTTTGGTATAATCATATACAGTACCGTAGGTTTATACAGAGGTTTTTGTCTCTGTTATGTAGAATGAAGCTGAGGCTAAGAGTGCTCTTTGTTTTGAGGAAAGACATGTAGCCTAAACTTTGTCAGTTCAGAGTCTTAGATCCTTGAGTTGATTAAAAATCAGTGAAAAGGATTACAGGAAATATGTTATCAATCCATCAACCAAAAATAAGACAGGAATAAAGCTAAGTGGAAGTAATTAATTAGAAATACTCAAATTACTGTAATTAAGTAGTGTTTTGGGGTACCTGTAGATTTTCAAGTCTGCACTTTTAGTTGTACTTAAGTATTCATTAAACCATGTAATCTACTTAGTTACTTTTAAAATCACAGTTGAGTACTGAGTACATTTTTAATTAATATCCAGAGCTTTTATCTGCATTTTTGTAGCCAGTACGGTGATTTGACAGCAAACAAGCCAATGAAAACCAGGACATTTTGTTTTTGAAAAACAGAACTAAACAAAAAAAGGATGTTAATGATTGATCTTGATGATGATTTGCATGATTTGCATTAAGAATTTAACCAGTTAAAAGTGTATTCACGGATATTTTAATATTTTTTTTTTGTCTGCCTGAGACATTTGCTGTTAGTGTTTTAACTAAAGCAAAACACAAAATTTAGAGCCCTTGTCTGGAGAGGCGACGGTGACATCATCTGTTCAAAGTAATTAATACTAGTAGTACATAGTTTTTTTTGAGGAATACTTTGTACTTTTACTTGAGTATTTTTCTAACACCGGTACTTTTACTTGTAATTGAGTAATATTTTAGCAATGTAACAGTACTTGTACTTGAATACAAATTTTCAGTACTCTTTCCACCACTGTACTGTATATCTATATAGTGAATTTAAATTCAACATGTCACACAAAGCTATGATATAAAAACTAAGTTCCTATACGTGTACTGTATATCTATATAGTGAATTTAATATTGACCTTATTAAAACAGATGCATAAGGTTAATGCATTTGATAGACATTATTATTTTTTAACTTGTCAAATGTATTTTTTTCCCTAAACACAAACACACACGCACACACACAAACTGTATAATATAATTGTTTAATATAATAGGTCTACTTTAGGTCACTGTGACTGTAGTACATAGTTTTCGCCACCAGATGGCGCCCAGCTCAATGTCGTTGCGCCCCGCCCACTCAACGTCATTGCGCCCCGCCCACAATCCGTCGGCTGCAGTCAGGGGTACTTGATCTCCAACTCTGCTCACCTGTCAATGCAGCTGCAGCTCATTCCAATCAGTCCAGCATATAAGCCTCTCCAGCACTCTCACTCATTGCCAGATTGTTCCTCTGCATTATGCAAGACTTTCCAGCGTTCTTTGCCCGTCTGATCACCCGGTACCAACTCTGCCTGTCCCCGACCTGTTCTCCTTGCCTGCCTGCTGGTAAACTCACCTGCCTTCCGTCCCTGACCACGAGCTCTGCATCAGCGTCTCTGTCGTCTGTCTGCTCTCCCAGCTACGATTCTTCTGCCTGGCCCCGGCTCTCCCTCTGCCTGCTCCCCATCGGTACCTCTGTCTACGCAGACTGCTCACTTGGCTTCGACCCCGTCGCCCGTCACCGGCTGCTCCTCTGCTCTGTCCTCGTCGGCACCTCTGCACAATCAGCTGGATCTTCTGGCTACAGATCCCTCTCTCCGTCATCAGCGACTGAAGTAAGCTTCCTCCCTTCACGTTACGCTAAGAGATATCTGTACTGTTCGGATCTGGGGGCCCTGGTGCTTCCCCTCAGTTCCGCGGCTGGGTTTGGCCTCATCGCTTCTCCACATCGGTGCCGCAGAGACTTTGTGACGGCATTCAGCCCAAAGAACGAACTGTGCTCAGTATTGACTCTTTCTGCTCCGTCCTCTGTTGGTGGTTGTTACATTTACAAACTGTTCCAGTTTTTAAGAGTGCTGCATTTAGGTCGCAAACACACCTGTTACAATGTGGAAGGGATTGTTAATCAAACTACACAAGATGGGTGCTGGTGGGAGAGTTTTTAACTGGATAAAGGACTTTCTATTTGAAAGGAAGATCCAGGTACACATTGGGTCAGAATTATCAAGTCAGTATACAGTTGGAAATGGTACACCTCAAGGGAGTGGGATAAGTCTGTTACTCTTTATCGTCATGATAAATGATGTATTTTCAAAAGTGCCAGCAGATATAGGGAGATCACTTTTTACGGATGATGGGGCCCTGTGGAAACGAGGAAGGAACATAGAACATGCAATCAGGAAAGTCCAAAGTGCAATTGATGAGGTGGTGGAATGGGGTTTTGATTGGGGGTGCAGGTTCTCAGTAGAAAAAACACAAACAGTATTTTTCACCAGGAAAAGAATTGAGAAAGGGATGAAGCTGAGTATGTATGGGAAAGCATTAGAACGGGTTGGAATGTTTAAGTTTTTGGGAGTTCTATCATATCAGGAAAATAGAAGTAAAATGCAAAAAAGTAATAAATGTGATGAGATGTTTGACTGGTAGGGAATGGGGAGCAGGTTGTTCAGCATTGAAGAAACTTTATGTAGCTTTGATAAGATCTGTGGTGGATTACGGCAGCATAGCATATGGGTCAGCAGCTAAGTCTGTTCTACGGAGATTGGATGTGATTCAGGCGCAGGCTTTGAGAGTGTGTAGTGGGGCTAGTAAGTCTTCACCAGTACCTGCATTACAAGTAGAATTGGGAGAATTGCCTCTAGAATTAAGAAGGATGCAATTGATGACAAGTTATTGGGCTAATTTGCAGGGGCACAACAATTCTCATCCCACAAAAGGAGTATTGCAGGAGTACTGGGAGAATGGGAGGAGCCACAGGGATAACTTTGCTCGAATAGGAAATGATGTTGCAAAAGAATGTGGAATATTTGAGGTGAAGATAAGCCCAATAGTAGTTTATCCAGTGATGGCCCCATGGATGCTTGTGTGGCCTGAGGTTGATTGGTACTTGTTAGAGGCGAAAAGGAAGGAAAAAGGTACCGTTGATTTGGTGAGTGCATTCAGATATCATGTAATGAAAGAATATAGTGACTTCACACAGATATACACAGATGGTGCTAAACAACCAGACACAGAGGTGACAGGGTTTGGGGTGGCAGTACCAGAAAAAGGAATTGGGATAAGTAGAAGAACGTCCAATAAGTTAGGGGTATATACAGTGGAAATGCTGGCGGTGCTGGTTGCATTAAGGTGGGTAGAAAATAACAGTCAAAATAAGGTGCTGATATGTTCAGACTCATCCTCAGTCCTAGCAAGTTTAAGGTCTTTTCATTCAAACAGCTGTCAAGATATGAAGTCTTTCAGTCAGTCACAAGAATAGTTAATCAAGGAGGTCAGGTAAAGTTTCTGTGGGTTCCAGCACATGTAGGGGTGAGGGGGAATGAGAGGGCAGATGAGTTGGCAAAGAGGGCATAAAGAAAGGAAATATAGAAATGCAACTTAGTGTCAGTAAAGCAGAGGTTAAATGTGTAATCTGGGAAAGGGTTAATCAAATGTGGCAAGAAAGGTGGGATAGAGAGGAGAAAGGGAGGCATCTATATCAAGTCCAAAAAAGTGTTCAAGATGTGAGGAAGAGAAGTGGGCACAGGAGAGAGGAGATTGTGTTGACTAGGTTAGGGTTGAGGCATTGTGCGCTTAACAAAACAATGAAATTGTTAGGGAAACACCTGACAGGTCTGTGTGAGGGGTGTCAGGAGGAGGAGTCAGTGGAGCATATAGTCTTGAGGTGTCGGAAATATGAGATGCAGAGAGAGGTGATGAGGAATAAGATGAGGGATTTAGGGGTGAAGGAACTTACATTAAAAGGATTACTGAGTATGGATGAGAGAGCACAGGTTAGGATACTGATGGCTTTCTTAAGGGATACAGGTGTTTATTATAGAATCTGAGGGATAAGCGGGGTAGAATCTAGGTGGTAGTTGCTTACATGGGTAGGAAATTTATAGCAGGATAAGGGTTTGTTTTTTTTTCTTCTTTTTCTTGTGGTGCGGGGTACATGTGTATAATATTGTGGTTATGGATTATAAGTCTATTGTCTGATTTACACTCAACAGAAGGTGGCGGTAATGCACCAATAAGCTGGATGCCAACCGCCGTAGAAGAAGAAGAAGAAGAAGAAGAAGGAGGACGAGGACGAGGACGAGGACGAGGACGAGGACGACATCCACCACGCACTACCACAGCTCCGCCTCCTGCCCGCTGCTCTCCTCGGAAGAATGGCAACATGTTCAGTGCCATCATGAACCTCACTGTGTCTTTGTATTCAGTTCCATCTGCGTGACACATGTGAGTTAAGTTTTCAAAAAGTCATTTAGTATTGACGTATAGTATTGCTTTGCAACCACTGACAAACTGTCAGCTCCGGGCCATTTATACGCACATAATCACTACTGTGAGAGCCGATGCATGCGCTGCTGGCTTTATATGCTCAGGCTCTCTTCTCATTTACACGAGGTTGTGGCACTGCCACAGCGCGTGATGACGGTTCCTGCCTGCTGTTCCAACATAAATTAATTATCTGTGTGTGTGTGTGTGTGTGTGTGTGTGTGTGTGTGTGTGTGTGTGTGTGTGTGTGCGCCCACACGCCATGAGCTGCCGTCTGTTCCTATACCCATACTTTCTGCACTTACCGTACCCACTTTGGGTACAGAGGGTGTTCACATTACGATTGTGGCGAAAAAGAAGTGTACCTAAAAGACCCGGATGTGTACTCATAACGGCAAAAATTAAGAGTGTGGAACATTGCACACTTTTCGTACTCAACGGCCGCCATCTTAGCTACGTAGCGGAAGAGGCGGGATCACTTACAGGTCATTGGGCGGAACAACTGACCTGCCGTCTGTTCCAGTTTGTTGGCGGGTGACGTCACTGACGAGTCACAGCCGTTGTCGTGATTGTAACATCCGGTAAGTGCGCCATAGAGTAATGAATCGGAACAGCACTTACTCACTGAAATATGTGCACTCTGTAAGTGCGGAGAGTGTACTGTGTGTAAGTGTACTCATGGCAGTATGGATTTCGGAACACATACCTGGTTTCCCCAGTGACTTTTTTTTATCCTCCCGTTCCTGCTTGGCTCATGTTTTGGGGTTTTAAGTGTGTCATTATCTCACCTGCTCTCTCACAGCAGCAGGTGTATTATGTGAGTTGAGTCTTTCAACCTGACCAGAGGGCTTGGGCCAGGAGAGGAAGTATTTAAATCCTTTACTCTACCAAAAGTGACATATACCACCCTGTAAAAATACTCTGTTACAAGTCAGATTTCTGCATTTAAAATGTTACTCAAGTAAAAGTATGTAAGTATAATCAGGAAAATGTACTTAAAGTTTTATAAGTAAAAGTACTATAAAAATGTCCCCTGTGACTGTTGTAGTTTACCACTATTTATGATCTCATTAGATGATTCTGACTCGTGCATTAATGTAAGTTGCTGTACTGTTGTAGCTGGTTGTGGTGGAATTCATTTTGAACTATAAATTAATAATTATTTTCATTTTGGGTAAATCTGCTGATTATTTACTCCATTAATCGATGTTACAGCCTCCATACAAACAGAAAAAAAACCTGGCTCAATAGGGGCAGGAGTCTCCAACATATAAAAGAGGATGCCACACCAAAAAGTAACAGTGTACCCACAAGCTTTATTGTTTAACCCCAAAGCATTAAACAAAGGCACAAACAAACTAAAGGAAAACAAAAGGGACTGGAGACCCCGGCCAAAAGGAACAAAAGGAGGGAAGTTGTTGGGCCAACCACACAGTGGGCCGTCGCTCCCTAAAACAGAAATGAAACCTAGATAAACAAAATAGACGAATAACATAACTACCGGCAATCTCCAGCACAAACTAACACAACAAACTATAACAACAAAACCCCAGCACCTCAATGAGCATGGGGGAAAAGAACCTGCTTGGGCAGAGAAAAAAACAAGGGAGAAGAAAAAGACTCCTCACTACCTGTGCTGTTGTCTGTGTGCCATGTGCCATGCCATGTACCATGCCTTTCTGTCTCTTCACTCCCTGTCCCGCTTATCCCAAGGCTGAGAGAGAGAGAGAGAGAGAGAGAGAGAGAGAGAGAGAGAGAGAGAGAGAGAGAGAGAGAGAGAAGGCTGCTGCACATAACAATGGATTGATTGTTTGGTTTGTGAAAAATTCTAGAAATAGAGAGAGATAGCGTTACACATACCCGGAGCCCAAAGTGACACCTTTATAATATTTGTTTTGTCCAACCAACAGTTCAAACCTCAACATAAAAGTCCCACACATTTGTGAAGCTGGAACCATGAAATGTTTTTGCATTACAAAACAACTTAGATGATTATCAAAACATTAGCATTTTTTTCTGTCAGTTCAATAACTGACTAATAGTTTCAATTGTACTTGTACATTTTCATGTTTTGAGTGCAAGATCTTAACTAAAAAAAAACTAACTAGTAACTAAAGCTGTTAGATAAATGTAGTGGAGTAGAAGACAGTGGCATGAGAAGAAAAGATTCAGATTTGTACTAATGGTACCAGAGTAAATGTGTTTAATTACAGTCCACCACTGGGTGCGTTTATGTTATATTATCTTTCTGAGTTTGTGAGTATGACTTGACTTGTGACTTTACCTGAACAATGACTTGACTCAACTCGCTTGACTTATAGCAGGGATTCGACCTGACTTGCTTGATTTTTACCACAGTGATTTTCACAGATTTTCACAACTTGCTTATGACTTGCACAAGTGACTTACTCCCAACTCTGACAAAAAGACATTATTCAGAAGTCCATCTGACTACAACCCTGCAATGGTTTAATAACCATCCCTCGCTGTATCACTAACCACTGTGAGTCTGCTCTTACAGAATTTATAAACTAGCCCATCTGCCTTAAGGACTTTTACCAGTGGTGGCTGGCTGAGGCCAGCTAAAGACTGCAGCATTCTGACTCCATCTGCCAGCCGCCAACGCATCTCAGCAGGTGACCTCCTTGGAAAGCCGTGAAGTAGCCAGCACCACTGGAGCTGCAAATGATGAGCTGGATCTCTCTGGTGAAGTCCCTGTTACAAACTGGCTCAGTGAATGTAACAAGTAGGGAGTCCACACAAGAGATTTACTTAAAACAAGCAGAATTTATTAAACTAAAATTACCAATGGAGTGTGTAGGTCAGCAAAGTCAGTCATGAAAGCCATGCATGGGTGTGTGTGTCAGGTGTGTTGTGGAGGTGTTGAAGGTGCAAACCAAAAGTAATGATGCCCAGTAGATGTCAGCCGCAGGAAGAGAGAGCAAGTGAACAGAGGAGGCAGCTTTTATAGCCTGGAAGCCCAGGTGAGCCAATCAAGGAAACGACCCTCGCATGCCAGCCACCTGCCTGATGAGGCTGGCTGGCATATTCTGCAAGACAGTGGGAGGGGCGTCACACCCCCCCTCTTAAGATCAAGGTTCCACCTTGACATCTAGAACACAAAACATAAGTTTTAAACAATTCGACATAAGAAAAACAACATTCCTCTTTTTAGTCTACAAAGTGTCCCCCTTTACACAGGACTAGCCATCATACAAACTTGAAAATATGAACAGTGACCTAAACCTCCACCCGCCACTATCAATCTTACCAGATCCAATCCCTCACCCAGCAACCTTGGATCCAGAGGAGCAATTTAAGAATGAGAAATATTCTGGTATCAGAAGCTAGTGCATGGGAAAATAAAGGGTCACAACAAGCTTTAATTGAAAGTTTGTAGAATACGATTTGAAATGTACCCAACTCAAAATGCAGATTTGTATTTTGCAGGAATTCAGGTGAATGAGAATAGAGCAGTGAGGTAGAGTCAGGAGATGGTTAAATCCCCAACCTAAAGTACACATCAAAATATTGCTAAGAATGAGCCTCAAAGCTCATTACACGACTTCTAACAAGGTGGCCTGCAACCAGACAAAGCAAAAGTCAGGATGCTCTGCCTATTCAGAATTACAGCTACTCAAAGCACACTGAACTGGTATTACATGAGCGCTAAACCAAAGTAGCATACCCAAAGGTTCCTCTAAACAAAGGCTCACTAGCCAACCAAGTCGTCCCAAGACGCACAACACAGAGAAAACCAAGCTACAACAAAGCTCACATGCAAAACCAAACAAAGCATGAGCTGTAGCACTTATCACCAAAACAAGCAGGCCAAGATATCAACCAAATTGAATTCTACCACACGCCTAGCCATCTTGAAGCATGCCAGGCTCAAACAGTTGAAAGTGCAACTTACCATCAAGACCAGACAAAGGATGTCGATTCAGTGAAACCAGCCACAGTATTTCAGATTACAAACCCACGAAAACAAATGCTTACAAGAACATGTGCAATGGTGAAATCAAATACCACCACAGAGCTCAAGCTCCCCAGCTCTATCTAACTGGTCACACTTACTAGCTAATTAATCTCAACCCTAGTCTTCAGACAGATACTGGTGGTGGGTACTTATGCACTGATTCCACCGGAACCCAAAAGGCAACCAGAAACTGGCGACCCCCAGGAAACCAGGGAAATGCTCCCAAGACATTGTCTTCAACCACTTTCTCCGCCACACTAAGTGAAAACAACAAACTGGTTGATCTCCTGTTGAGGCCAACCACTTCAGCCTACAGAGGGGATGCATGGCTCATTCAGACTACTGTGGCTATATTCACCAGTCACATGCACAGTAAATTCCAAACACATGGGTTTACAATGGAAGAAAAGGGGGGGACAAATGCTGCTCCCTTCCAACACCCACAAAAATGAACTACACAAAGATAACTAAACAAAAAAAATCCTTGTGTGATACTCCCCAAAATCTCAATCACAATGCTAATGCCAAAAATACTTTAAACTTTACTCCTGAAAAAGTGCTTAACCTCAATTTAGCATTCACAAACCACAAGAGTCACAAACCCGATTGATCATATATAACAAATCAAGCCTAATATGCGACACTGGGGCAAGATTTAGCTTCACCGAATGGATCGGATGAATCTCCATTTGTCACAACTAAGGCAAAATTTACCAAACGGATCCCGGACGAGCCCCCATTTGTTACAAACTGGCTCAGTGAATGTAACAAGTAGGGAGTCCACACAAGAGATTTACTTAAAACAAGCAGAATTTATTAAACTAAAATTACCAATGGAGTGTGTAGGTCAGCAAAGTCAGTCATGAAAGCCATGCATGGGTGTGTGTGTCAGGTGTGTTGTGGAGGTGTTGAAGGTGCAAACCAAAAGTAATGATGCCCAGTAGATGTCAGCCACAGGAAGAGAGAGCAAGTGAACAGAGGAGGCAGCTTTTATAGCCTGGAAGCCCAGGTGAGCCAATCAAGGAAACGACCCTCGCATGCCAGCCACCTGCCTGATGAGGCTGGCTGGCATATTCTGCAAGACAGTGGGAGGGGCGTCACATCCCTTTGAGACAACCCTGCACAAAGTATGCAAAATACACTATTCTGCTGTGATCAGAGTTGATGCTGAATTGCATAGCAATGCTTAATTTGAACTCTGTAGACTTTAGATTAACCTTGAAGTGTTTGTTTATTCTCTGGTAGAATGTACCACGTCCTTCCTTCCACTATTGCCCAGACAAACAGCCTACTGTCCCTTGAAAATTCATTGCTTTTATTTTATTATGTTCAAACAAACAAAACTGAAAAGCATTTGAAAATGTCTCTTTCCAGAAATCATGACCTGCTTACTTAAGATAATCCACAGATGTTGTTGTGAGCAGTTTCATGTAGGAGGTATTGTCTTTCTACTGACCTACACCTGTCAGCTGTATCAGTGTGCAAAGGGAAGTGTGCATCTACTGGTGGCTCACCCAGCACCACTTAGCTAACTAACCCTACAGCAGCTGAGGAAGACACCATCAATGTTTACATCTCACGCTGTCACGAACATGAGCTTCTCAACAGGGTTGTGCATATGCTTAAGTCACCAGTCAACTTGCATGTCTTTGGACCGTGGGAGGAAGCAGGAGAACCTGTAGAAGACCCACAGTGACAAAGGGAGAACATGCACTCTTAGCACACTAGTTCAATGGAAAGAAAATAGCTCCTACACAAAACTGCTCTCAACAAGGTCTGTGGATTATCTTGAGACATCTCTACAGCCTTTATCTCCAAAATTTATAAACTCACATTATAACAATCTACACTGATAAAAAGCACTACAGGGAGGAGGAAAAATATGGAGTTTAAGTAACTTAGCAACATTGTGACAGCTAGTATTGTTTTCTGTGTGTGTGTGTGTGTGTGTGTGTGTGTGTGTGTGTGTGTGTGTGTGTGTGTGTGTGTGTGTGTGTGATCATGGCAAAATGTGGTCCAGGTGACACCACTTGTTCCAGGAACTACAGCAGAGGCTGTTTTGAGTATTTTGTCAGGTGTTCATCTGTCTATCTGTCTGTCTGTGGTCAGATTTTATCAACACATCGCTGTGCTGCAAGATGCGATCATGAAACTATGCAGATGTATAGTTGAGATCAAATTAAAGATGTTTAAATGTTTAAAGATTAAAGACTTTGAAGATGGGTGCGGTCTGAGCAGGGGGGCTGGAAGTAGGGGAGTAGGAAGTACAGAAGGGGCCATTGACCACACAGTGGCACACACTGGTTTTAAGTGGTGGATCTGGATCGTGGCTGGCATGATGCCATCTCAAGATGGTCTCTGGTTGATTTTAAGGTGAAGTGTCTCTTTAACTGTGGAACAGAGACACTTCATGTCTTTATCATGTCTGTGCTGCAACTTCTTGTTTCTTATCATCCTATACATACTATATATCTGTGATAGGTGGGCAAACTATATGAGCCCAGCAGATGTAGTGGTCAGGTTGTAGTCTTGATCTGTGCTGCTACACAAGACAGAACAATGACAAAGGTTTTAAATTGGTTAAAAAAAAAGAAAGAAAAAAAAAAAAAGCATTGTTTAACTTTTGATCCTGCTGGGCAGCTTCCCTCTGTCTCAGATCTTTGTGCATGAATATGCTGGACACAAAAAGAAAACTGAGAAAGCTTTTTTCATGGGCAACATTATGAGATTTTCATGGTACCATAACCATCTCAGAAAATATTGCAGTTTCACAGTATCATGGTATTACAATATTTATATTATTATCAGTCAAAATGACCCTTAAAGGAATAAAAGCATAAGGGTTATTTCTGGTTGACCAGATGTTTTATTGCTACTACTAAAACTTGAAACCTTTTTGTTAATGAAAGTTTGTGTAAAAAAGACTCACCTTAAAAAATAACTAAAGGAGAAATTCAGTGTCCATTTTTTTTCAATCTTGTAGATCAGCAAATGTACACGGTATGAAAACCATCAACTTTTATATCACAGTATACCTTGAAACTGGTTTATCGCTGCAAACCAAATGGCAAACATGTCTAATAGACTTGGGTTCCAACTAGTGGTGGGATACGATTAAAAAAATATATCTAATTAATTAGAGGCTTTGTAATTAATTAATCTCGATTAATCACATTTTTATCAAATAGCAATATTTGACACAATAAGCAAAGTTTTTCAATTCAGATAAATTTTGGTTGACGACTGAATCAATGAATATATATATACCTGAACTAAACAACAAAAATGTTTATTTTTCATTTTGCCAGAGAGTTTGTTAATTTGTCAGACACTGGCTCTGAACCCCATCATCTGGTCTATTGTGGACCAGAGTGTGGATACCCGACCTGAGCCCGATGGGAGCTGACGGGACCCAATGGAACCCGATGGGTCGGGCCAGGTTTGGATAACAAATCAGAAATTTTGCTCGGGTTTGGCCCACTTGACATGCTGCTGTGTTGTGCTATGGCCTATTCAAGTGCTGGAGTTTGTTATTTACCTGACAATGCCTGAATTCAACACAGGCTCTGCTCCAATTGAGTATGTGTGCTGCGCTGCGGCGTGTTTGACTGTGAGTAACAGCAGCCTTTTGATGGTTATTTACACACTGTTCATGTGTGATCACGGTAAACAGACAAGGTGTAACCATGATAACAATAACTATGTCAGGTAACTAACTCCGTCAGGCTCGGTTACAGCTGTCTTGGACTCGGGTCAGATTTGGTCAGGAAAATGCGGCCCGAGATGTGCTCTATTGTGGGCTGGCTACACCGTGTGTGCGTCAGTGTTACTGGTGTGCTAGAAATTTGGGAACTGAGAAAGGTGCGATTAAATACATTATTTTTTTTAACATGTTATTTTTCCTGTAATTAATTAATTAATCGAAATTAACGCATTAAAGTCCCAGCCCAAGTTCCAACATCATCTTCAATTTTGGTTCTTGTTCCCAGTTTGCAGAATACCTGACTTCATTTAACACTAAACAATTTCTTATCTTTTTATCTTTCCTTCTTTATAAAAATCAATTTGCATCGACAACCAGGGGCCGGACTTCCTGAGACACACATGAGATACAAACATCAAGGATAAAAAAAAGACATATAAAAAAAAACAAGTTGAAGAGGTTTTTGATGACTGCATATAGACTGTATGTCTACAAAACCATGATTAGGGTTGGGCTGCTATCAGGTTATTAAGGCCAAAAATATCACGGTAAATACACTGAACAAAAATTTTTCATGAGCTGAACTCAAAGTTCTAAAACATTTTTTTTTTATGTACACAAAAGACCATTTCTCTCAAATAGTGCTCACAAATCTGTCTTAATCTGTGTTAGTGAGCACTTCTCCTTTGCCGAGATAATCCATCCCACCTCACAGGTGTGGCATATCAAGATGCTGATTAGACAGCATGAATATTGCACAGGTGTACCTTAGGCTGGCCACAATAAAAGGCCACTCTAAAATGTTCAGTTTTATCACACAGCACAATGCCACAGATGTCGCAAGTTTTGAGGGAGCGTGCAATTGGCATGCTGACTGCAGGAATGTCCACCAGAGCTGTTGCCCGGGAACTGAATGTTCATTTCTCTAACATAAGCCGTCTCCAAAGGCGTTTCAGACAATTTGGCAGTACATCCAACCGGCCTCACAACCGCAGACCACGTGTAACCACATCAGCCCAGGACCTCCACATCCAGCATGTTCACCTCCAAGATCGTCTGAGACCAGCCACCTGGAGAGCTGCTGCAACAATTGACTTGCAGAACCAAAGAATTTCTGCACAAACTGTCAGAAACCGTCTCAGGGAAGCTCATCTGCATGCTCGTCGTCCTCATCGGGGTCTCGACCTAACTGCAGTTCGTCGTCGTAACCGACTTGAGTGGGCAAATGCTCACATTTGATGGCGTCTGGCACATTGGAGAGGTGTTCTCTTCACGGATGAATCCTGGTTTTCAGTGTTCAGGGCAGATGGCAGACAGAGTGTGTGGCGTCATGTGGGTGAGCAGTTTGCCGATGTCAACGTGGCCCATGGTGGCAGTGGGGTTTTGGTATGGGCAGGCGTATATTATGGACAACGAACACAGGTGCATTTCGTGGTTGGCATTTTGAATGCACAGAGATACCGTGACGAGATCCCGAGGCCCATTGTTGTGCCATTCATCCACGACCATCACCTCATGTTGCAGCATGATAATGCACGGCCCCATGTTGCAGGGATCTGTACACAATTCCTGGAAGCTGAAAACATCCCAGTTCTTGCATGGCCAGTATACTCACCGGACATTGAGCATGTTTGGGATGCTCTGGATATATGACAGCGTGTTCCAGTTCCTGCCAATATCCAGCAACTTGGCACAGCCATTGAAGAGGAGTGGACCAACATTCCACAGGCCACAATAAACAACCTGATCAACTCTATGCGAAGGAGATGTGTTGCACTGCGTGAGGCAAATGGTGGTCACACCAGATACTGACTGGTTTTCTGACCCCCCCCAGACCCCCCCAATAAAGCAAAACTGCACATTTTAGAGTGGCCTTTATTGTGGCCAACCTAAGGCACACCTGTGCAATAATCATGCTGTCTAATCAGCATCTTGATATGCCACACCTGTGAGGTGGGATGGATTATCTCGGCAAAGGAGAAGTGCTCACTAACACAGATTTAGACAGATTTGTGAACAATATTTGAGAGAAATGGTCTTTTGTGTATATAAAAAAAATGCTTTAGATCTTTGAGTTCAGCTCATGAGAAATGGGAGCAAAAACAAAAGTGTTGCGTTTATTTTTGTTCAGTGTATTATGACCAGGTTACTGAAAACATTTCTTTATTGCTGAAATGTAATAGAATTCCTCTCACCATGTGTACCTGGATTTTTATTAACCCTGTTAAAGAGTCTTTTTTCTGGAATTTTTCCTTATCTACGGTGAGGGTCCAGGTACAGAGGGATGTCATATGCTGTAAAGTCCTCTGAGGCAAACTGTGATTTCTGATATTGGGCTTTAAAAATAAAACTTAACTGAAATGGAATTGAACTGAAACACTGATCATTAACTGTATTTGAACTTTTGTTGTAATCTGCAAAAACATTGACCTAGACACATCATAAACACAAGAAGGTGGGTAGTTAACATTTTTTGAAATGGGACCATTTCTTAGATTTCATAGATTTCCGTACATTTTCATACATAGATATGGTAATAATGTACTGTAGTTCACCATTTTGACCACATGAAAATTTGATACTGGGACACCCCTACTCAGGGACGTAAATATGGACAGTGCAGGCAGTGTGGTGTGGGGGGTCCATAGAGACAGTGGGCCCTTAAACAATGTGTTGGGCCAAGAATGGGACCTTACAACTGACTGTCATTTTGGAAATATGTCCATGCTCAAAGAACTCTCATTAAAATAAGAGCGGCGTCATTTGCTATATATGCTCTCGAAAAGGCAAAACCATCTGTCATGTTTTTTTTTTTTTTTTTCCTTTTTTGTAAAACAGTCAGTAGCATCTATGACAAAAAATTTTGCGCATTCTACACAAACTATAATAAACTACTAAACTTATTAAATGAAATGACAACTTTATCATTGTCTTTGGTTTTTTTGTCATATGCAGATATAGAATGATGCCGATATTATCCAGCATCAAGAGATGATATGTGACACTATCGCCTGCACTAAGGCCCGTCATAATAGTGTGCACTGGGGCCTTGTGTAACTACCGTACATGACTGCAGAGGATACAAAACTTGCGTTTTCCACAATTCAATTCCATGATTTTTCCATTTCTGAGGGCTTTAATGCATGAACAAAATACCACATTATAATTATACTAGTTTATTATATATATACACACACACACACCCTCTCACACTCTTAGGGTGGTATCTGTGTCTCCTCAAGCTTGGGTCCTCTACCAGAGGCCTGGGAGTTTGAGGGTTCTGAGCAGTATCTTAGCTGTCCCTAGGACTGCACACTTCTGGACTGAGGCTTCAGATGTTATTCCTGGAATCTGCTGGAGCCACCTTCCCAGTTTGGGGGTCACTGCTCCAAGTGCTCCTACTGCCATGGGGACCACATTAACTTCGACCTTCCACATCTGTACCAGTTGTTCTTTCAACACCCTTGATACTTCTCCACCTTTTCGTGTTCCTTCTTTCTGATGTTGCTGTCGGCTGGTATCGCCACATCTACCACCACTGCCTTCTTCTGGTGTTTGTCAACCACCACTATGTCCTGTTGGTTAGTCAGCAGCTGTTTGTCAGTCTGGAAGATGAAGTCCCACAGGATCTTAGCCCTGTTGTTCTCAACCACCTTTGGTGGTGTGTCCCATCGGGATTTGGGTACTTCGAGTCCATACTGGGCACAGATGTTCCTGTACACTATCCTAGCCACTTGGCTGTGCCTCTCCATGTACACTGATCCTGTCTGCCTCTTGCACCCTGCCACTATGTGCTGGACAGTCTTTGGGGCATTTTTGCACAGCCTGCACCTTGGGTCTGATCTGCTGTGGTAGACCTTGGCTCTATGGCCCTTGTGCTTAGGGCCTGTTCTTGTGCTGCCATGATCAGGGCCTCTGTGCTATCTGTCAGTCCAGCCTTTTCTAGCCACTGGTAGGTCTTCTTGATATCAGCCACTTCCGCTATCTGACAGTGGTATGCACCATGTAGGGGCTTGTCCCTCCATGTTGTTTACTCATCCTCCTCTTTGCCCTCATCCGGTTTCTGTTGTCTGAGGCATACACTTAGCAGCTCATCCTTTGGGGCCATCTTCTTGATGTACTCCTGGATTTTGGATGTTTCATCCTGGATAGTGGCTCTGATGCTCACTAGTCCTCGGCCTCCCTCTTTCCGCTTTGTGTATAGCCTCAGGGTACTGGACTTGGGGTGGAACCCTCCATGCATGGTGAGGAGCTTTCTTGTCTTGATATCTGTGGCTTCTATCTCCTCCTTTGGCCAGCTTATGATCCCAGCTGGGTATCTGATAACTGCCAGTGCATACATGTTGATGGCTTGGACCTTGTTCTGACCATTCAGCTGACTCCTCAGGACTTGCCTTACTCTCTGGAGGTATTTGTTGTGGTCGACGTCCTTGCGGCCTCATCATGATTTCCATTAGCCTGTGGGATCCCAGGGTACTTGCAGCTGTCCTGGATATCTCCTCTGGTAGGTCAACTCCCACAGTTCTGATCATCTTGCCTCTCTTTGATACCATCTGGCCACACTTGTCTAATCTGAATGATATCCCTATGTCCTTGGTGTAGATCCTGGTGGTGTGGATCAGTAAGTCGATTTCTTGCTCGTTCTTGGCGTACAGCTTGATGTCATCCATGTAGAGCAGGTGGCTGATTGTTGACACGCATTGGTATCCGCAGCCAGTCTTCTTGATGATCTGACAGAGGAATCAGACCTGTGCAGAACAGCAGTGGTGACATTGCATCCCCTTGGTATATGCCACATTTGATGTTGACTTGGGCACTCAGCTTTTAGTTGGCCTCTAGGGTCGTCCTCCACATTCTGATTGAGTTCTTTATGAAGGCTGTTAGTGTCCTGTTGATCTTGTATAGTTCCAGACACTCCAGTATCCATGTGTGTGGCATTGAGTCGGAGGCTTCCTTGTGGTCAATCCAGGCGGTGCACAGGTTGGTCCTCCTGCTCTTGCAGTCTCGGGCAATTGCTCTGTCAACCAGTAGTTGGTGCTTGGCTCCTCTGGTGTTACTGCCAATTCCTTTCTGTGCCTCGCTCATGTATTGGCTCATATGCCTAGTTATCTTAGCTGTTATGATGCCTGGCAGGAGCTTCCATGTTGTGGAGAGATAGATTATCGGTCTGTAGTTGAATGGAATGGTTTCCCTCTGGGGGTCTTTCATGATCAGGACTGTCCTGCTCTGTGTTAACCATTCTGGGTGGGTCCAATCCCTTAGCAGTTTGTTCATCTGTGCTGCCAGGCGTTCATGGAGTGCAGTTAGCTTCTTCAGCCAGTATGTATGGATCCTATCAGGGCCAGGCGCTGTCCAGCTCTTCATCTTTGACACTCTTTCCTGGATGTCTGCCATTGAGATGGTTACTGCTTCTTGTTCAGGGAGGTTGCTGTGGCCAGCTCTTAGGTCCGCTAGCCATTGGGCATGGGTGTTGTGTGATGCTTCTCTTTCCCATATACTCTTCCAGTATGTTTGCATCTCAGCTCTTGGTGGGTCTGACCTGCTGTTATTTCCCTGCCACTGAGAGAACACCTTAGCTGGTACAGTGGAGAACATCCTGTTTATTCTCTGGGCTTCCACTTTTTTGGTGTATCTCTTTGTTTGGCAGTTTCAAGTGCCTCAGGAATGGAGAGCTTGTTGTATTTCCTTGGTACCCATTTATTCACCATGTTACCACTGTGTAGCTCTGCTAGTTGGCTAACTTCTCTCCATGTTGCTTTTATCTTGGCCTCCAACTGTCTCTTCCATGGAGGGTACTGGTTCTTATGTACCATGTCCACCTTGTGTCCAAGCATCTCCAGGATTACTGTTGCCGTACTGTCAATCAACCTGTTATATATACATATTTATAATGTGATGTATGTATGTATGTATGTACAGTACAGGCCAAAAGTTTGGACACACCTTCTTATTCAATGCGTTTTCTTTATTTTCATGACTACTTACATTCTAGATTCTCACTGAAGGCATCAAAACTATGAATGAACACATGTGGAGTTATGTACTTAACAAAAAAAGGTGAAATAACTGAAAACATGTTTTATATTCTAGTTTCTTCAAAATAGCCACCCTTTGCTCTGATTACTGTTTTGCACACTCTTGGCATTCTCTCCATGAGCTTCAAGAGGTAGTCACCTGAAATGGTTTTCACTTCACAGGTGTGCCTTATCAGAGTTAATTAGTGTAATTTCTTGCTTTATCAATGGGGTTGGGACCATCAGTTGTGTTGTGCAGAAGTCAGGTTAATACACAGCTGACAGCCCTATTGGACAACTGTTAAAATTCATATTATGGCAAGAACCAATCAGCTAACTAAAGAAAAACGAGTGGCCATCATTACTTTAAGACATGAAGGTCAGTCAGTCCGGAAAATTGCAAAAACTTTAAATGTGTCCCCAAGTGGAGTCGCAAAAACCATCAAGCGCTACAACGAAACTGGCACACATGCCTGGTTCCCACTGTGAAGCATGGAGGAGGAGGTGTGATGGTGTGGGGATGTTTTGCTGGTGACACTGTTGGGGATTTATTCAAAATTGAAGGCACACTGAACCAGCATGGCTACCACAGCATCCTGCAGCGACATGCCATCCCATCCGGTTTGTGTTTAGTTGGACGATCATTTATTTTTCAACAGGACAATGACCCCAAACACACCTCCACGCTGTGTAAGGGCTATTTGACCAAGAAGGAGAGTGATGGAGTGCTGCGGCAGATGACCTGGCCTCCACAGTCACCGGACCTGAACCCAATCGAGATGGTTTGGGGTGAGCTGGACCGCAGAGTGAAGGCAAAGGGGCCCATATTGAAAGATAAAATGTACCATCCCATACTGACACACTTTGTCCCGTATTTCTGTGCACACAATACTGCATAAACTATAGTTTCAACTGCTGGGAATGACATAAAAAATATTAAACCAGAAGCGTTTTACGAGACATTAAGGAGAAATATTAAATTTGCAGAGGAGAATGTCACATAATTGCAGGTCTGTCACTCGTTGCCATGGTTACGGAGACTCCACTCAGGACCGCTGTTAGCCCACTCACTGACCCTCTGACTGCTTGATAAAATTATCTGAGGGTCCTTTTAAGATAAGATAAGATAAGGTAAAAAACACCTTTATTAATCCCACAATTGAGAAATTCCAGTGTTGCAATAGTCAAGAAGAGAAAGTCAGATTACAAAAAAACAACAACAACAACAACAAAAAACAACTAGGCATGCAAAAGATACAAAAATACAAGAAACAGCAATAAATACTAATAATAAGCATAAACAGTGGCCTAAAAGAGCATGTTTACTGCAAAATGAAATACTCTATGTGCAAGACAACAATGATGGGGGGCAGTAGTACAGTGTAAGAAAATGTTAATGAATATTGCTGAGTTACCTGTAAAGTGTCCATGGTGCAGTTTATTGTGAGCAGTGCTAGTTGTGTAGTCTGACAGCAGCAAGCAAGATGGACCTGCAATAGCGTTCCTTCACACACTTTGGGTGAATCAGTCTTTCGCTGAAGGAACTCTCCAGAGCATTTATCTCCTCCTGCAGGGGGTGAGAGTCATTAGTTCTCAGAGATGACAGCTTGGTTGTCATCCTCCTTTCTCCCACCACCTGCACAGAGGTCAGAGAGCATCCGAGGACAGAGCTGGTCTTCTTGATCAGCTTGTCCAGTCTCTTTCTGTCTGCAGCCGAGATGCTGCTGCCCCAGCAGACCACTTTGTAAAAGATGGCTGATGCCACCACAGTGGTCTTCAGGAGTGCCCCCTGCACTCCAAAAGACCTAAGCCACCTCAGTAGGTAGAGACTGCTTTGGCCTTTCCTGTACAGTGCTGTTATGTGATTGGTCCAGTCCAGTTTATTGTTTAGATGAACATCCAGGTACTGTCACCACCTCAATGTCCTTTCCCTGGATGTTCACAGGTGTTGGGGGAGGAGTCTGAACATGCAGAAATCCACCACCAGCTCTTTGGTTTTCCCCGCGTTGATCTGAAGGTGGTTCCTCAGGCACCAGTCCACAAAGTCCTGGTTTAGTTATCTGTACTCCCTGTCGCCCCCATCTGTGATGAGGCCGACTATGGCAGAGTTGTCAGAGAACATCTGCAGATGACAGGTGGGGGTGTTGTATGAAAAGTCTGCAGTGTAGAGGGTGAACAGGAACAGCGTCAGCACCGTCCCCTGCGGGGGCCCCGTACTGCAGACAACCAAGTCCAATACACAGTCCTGGGTCCTGACATACTGCGGCCGGTCCGTGAGGTAGTCCAGGATCCAGGATGTGAGGTCATAAGCCACTCCTATGTGCTCCAGTTTGTCCCTCAGAAGTGCAGGCTGTATGGTGTTGAAAGTGCTGGAGAAGTCAAAGAGCATTATTCTTACAGAGCTTCCGGGCTTCTCCAGCTGAGAAAGAGCAGGGGCAGACTGATCAAATCTGTTGAAGAACAGACTCAGATCATTCACCTACTTCTGGTCGCCTCTGGCCTGGGAGTCTGGTTGTTTGTGTCCTGAGATGGTTTTCAGACCCCTCCAGACTCCGCTGACGTCGCTCTACTGCAGCTGTGCCTTCATCTTCTTTTTATATCCTTCCTTTCCCCGCCTGATGTGTCTCCGTAGCTCCTTCTGCATGGCCTTCAGCTCCTCCTTGGTTCCAGAGTTAAAAACTCTCCGCCCGCTTCTCCTTCAGGAGAGCCTTTATATCTGAAGTAATCCAGGGTTTGGTGTTGGAAAAGCAGCGTACAATCCTGGTGGGTATTGTGCTTTCCACACAGACGTTTATGTACTCCGAAATATACGTCAGACTGTCAATGTCCTCCCCGTGGGAATTGCTGTGTACCTCCCACACAGTGGTCTCGAAGCAGTCCTTCAGGGCCTCCTCGGCCTCTTCAGACCACCTCTTCACAGTGCGATTAGTTGCTGGTTCCCTCTGGTGTTGCAAGAAACATACTGAGTGAAGGTGGGCAGGGTGGTGGATGGGCAGGTGTGGTTGCTTGTTTGTTCTTAATTTTATTTGCTGAAATACATATAACTGTCATTACTTTCTTGTTCTTTTACTACAGATTCCCGTTCAACATGTCCCCAAGTACCTCTGTGGTAATTTTCAAGTGGTTTTATTGCAGCATTTGTTCACAATTACATGCTAAAATCATACCAATATCCAATTCATTTCTACATAGGCAGATTTTAAATAATCCATAAAAAAATCACATCAAATTGTTTTCAGCGAACTGCGCCATATTCCTGTTCAACGTGTCCCCAGGTACCTCTGTGATAATTTTCAAGTAATTTTACTACAGCTTTTGTTCACAGTTGCATGCTAACATCATACCCAATACACATATTGCTGTATAGGCAGATCTTTAAATAAATCCATGAAAAATCACATTAAACTGTTTTCAGTGAACTGCACCATATTCCTGTTCAACGTGTCCCCAGGTACCTCTGTGGTAATTTTCAAGTTGTTTTACTGCAGCATTTGTTCACAGTTGCACGCTAACATCATACCCAATACACATATTGCTGTATAGGCAGATTTTAAAAAATCCATAAAATATCGCATCAAATTGTTTTCAGCAAACTGCACTAGATTCTTGTTCAACGCATCCTCAGGTACCTCTGTGGTAATTTTCAAGTCATTTTACTACAGCTTTTGTTCACAGTTGCATGCTAACATCATACCCAATACACGTATTGCTGTATAGGCAGATTTTAAATAATCCATCGCAAATCACATCAAATTGTTTTTAGCAAACTTCACCAGATTCTTGTTCAATATGTCCCCAGGTACCTCTATGATAATTTTCAAGTTGTTATACTGCACCATTTTCAAATAATCAGATGCTAAAATCATACATGTTGAACAAGAATCTGCTGCAGTTTGCTGAAAACAATTTGATGTGATTTTTTATGGATTTTTTAAAATCTGCCTATATGGCAATAAATGTGTATTGGATGTGATTTTACATCTGATTAGAAAATGCTGCAGTAAAACAACTTGAAATTTATCACACAGGTACTTGGGGACATGTTGAATAAGAATCTGTAGTAAAAGAGCAAGAAAGTAAGGACAGTTGTATGTATTTCAACAAATAAAATAAGAACAAAAAAAGGCAACTTTCCCGTTTGAAACAACCCAGCAAACAAGCCTGAACTGGTCCTGCACAGGCCCACCTAGGGCTGGCCCGAGGGCCTCAAGTAGGCTGCCCACACAGGGCCCCTGAGAATTTGCTCATTGGCAAAATGTTGGCCCCACACTGCTGGCCCTCAATCAGCCCAAATGCTGCCCTCACTGAGGCCAGACAGGGCCCACACTGATTTTGTGGTCTCTGTGGGCCCACTTAGGGCTGGCCTGAGGGCCCCAAGTGGGCTGCCCGCACAGGGCCCCTCAGAATTTGCTCATTGGCAAAACATTGGCCCCTCAGTATTGGCCCTGCACTGTTAGCCCTCAGTAAGCCCAAATGCAGTGTGGGCCGCTGCCACTGGGCCCATACATGGCTAGCACTGATTACAGTATTTGACTATCTCATACTCCTCCTATAACTCCCAAAATTTACATTTGGCTTTAGTTCATGTCTATATTAATATATTTTGCTACACAGTGAAAACACTGTTTCACACTGACAATTGTAAGTGAAGTTCCTCTGGGAAAAATAGATTCTCTACATCAAGTAAGAACCAGCTTAATCAACAATGAATTTAAATGGGGTATAATGTGCTTTTGTTTTTTTGTTTTTTTTCCCCTTATTTTCAGTGAGCAGTGTGTAGCGTGTGGCTTTTTTGTGCATTGTACAAGGTCTGCAAAGTTACAAAGCATGTAAACCTGTTCTAGTAGACACCTAAAGCAAAAGAATGAACCTGAAAATGAGCATTATATATCACTTTTAACAATAAATAAATTATATACTAACAATTACATTATTATGTATGTTCTACCCCTTTTCTATACATGTGCCAGTTTGGCTTGACTCAGTTTGACTCAGCATGTCAACCTATCATGACAGGGATTTGCATTTCCATTACAACAGCCCTACTTCATAGCTGTCAAGTCTCCCGTTCTGGCCGGAAAACTACTGTATTTTACCCCTCTTTCCCGCCGTCCTCCCATATTAGTATTCTCCCGTAAATCTCCCGTATTTTAATTAAAAAAAAAAACATTCCTCTGCCTCTCCAAACTGAACTCTGCCACTAGCCTTGCGAGAACTGCCACCTGCAGTAGCCTGGGTGGCAGTTGTCGCGAGGTTAGTGCCGACAGCGGGAACAAACCCGGAACAACAAAAGAGAGAGATGGATGGATGTGACAAAGGAGAAGGCATTCCTGCCAAAAACACAAAGAAGTCCTGTAAATATCTCGAAAAATGGGACAGCGAATTTACTTTCCTAAAGAGGAGCAGGATGGGACACATTGTGAACTGAAATTATGTTTAAGCAATAAGCCCCAAGAAGCTGTGGGTTACAGTGATTTTAAGGGGCGTTCTAGTGCCCCTCCGCCGTAACCACTGTAACTCACGGCTTCTCGGGGCTTATTGCTTTTATAAAACGGTTACCCTACATATAGCCCATAAAATAAACACACACGAAAAAAAAATCAACAATTTATTGGTACTAATGCAACAATAAAATTGAGAACTATTCATTCTTCCACCAAGCAAGATCGAGTGGACAGAATGGTTGCCAAGCAACACAGACACTGCGGTCTACCAGTGGGTTACACTGATTTTACAACGGCATGGAGCGTGGCTCAGCCAATCACGTTTAAGGATGGGAAGCACCCGTTTTATAAAAAATAAATAAATGTGCTTCATATACCCTTTTGTGTTTTCATTTAGGCTGTATTATAATGTAGGAATGTTCACAGCATTTCAATGTCAACAAAGGTAGGCCTATCAGATTCCGATCACCTAATTGTAGTTAGTAAGCGGTTAGTAAGTTGTATTTAGATATCTTGTACACCTGTCTTAAAATGTAAGGGATACTGGAGCTTGGTCGGGGTGGTGGGATGGCTCGCAGCGAGCGCCGGAAAATTTCCCTTATTTTCAAATCCAAAACTTGACAGGTATGCCCTACTTGCTTGAAGGTGTGTCTAACTAAAGATGAGTAACTTAGCTTGAGTGGAGCAGCTGTAAAATAGCAAACACTGAGCTTCCAATAAATTCTTCACAATAAAAGACCTGTGTTATTGTGTTATTAGATTTTATTATGAAGCAGCACACCAGCAACCTATAAAGTTAAAAAACTTCCCCTGAGGTTTCTCTGGACTGTAGAAGACGTTGGTAGCGCTCCTTCCGTCCACCTGCTCTGTCTCTGGAGTTCCAGAGCCACACTCTCCACTCTGGAATCCAGCAGACTTGGCTGGAGGCCACACTTTCTTACAGCCTCTTAAAGAAAATAACACATATATTAAAGCTAAGTGCTATATCGTAGGCAACTGGACTTGCTTGTGTTTCTTGAAGACGTTTCGCCTCTCATCCAAGAACCTTCTTCAGTTCTAAACGACTGGTACAGAGTTGCAAGCTTTTAAACTCTGTGTGGGTGGGAACCCAGGCAGAGTCGTTAGGGTCACATGTGAGCTCTTACTTTCAGAGTCGTTAGGTTCACAATGTGAGTCGTTAACTCACCTCACCATCATGTGTGTCGTTAGGGTCAGGTGGGACCAGGTGTGAATGGGTGCGAAGTGGTCTGGGGAGGGGTCCCAGGACTGCATTGTAGGTGGGTGATAAGTGGTGTCGGAGGCCACCTCCTCTGTTTAACGATGGTCGTTCCAGTTTGACATAGATGGCTTCTTTTACACCTCTTTCAAACCATCTTTCCTCCCTGGCCAAGATATGCACATTGCTGTCCTCAAAACAGTGTCCCTTCTCCTGTAGGTGTAAGTGGACAGCTGAGTCTTGTCCTGAGGAGCTGGCTCTCCTGTGCTGTGCTATGTGCTTGTGGAGTGGTTGTTTTGTTTCACCACTGTACAAGTCTGTGCATTCCTGGCTGCACTGAACTGCATACACTACATTACTCTGCTTGTGCCTGGGTGTTTTGTCCTTAGGGTGGACAAGCTTCTGTCTCAGTGTGTTGCTAGGTTTGAAATGCACAGGGATGTGGTGTTTATTGAAAATTCTCCTGAGTTTCTCAGATACTCCTGCGACGTAAGGAATGACGATGTTGTTCCGTTTTTGTGTCTCTTCCTCTCTGTCTGCTCGGGGTCTTTTGGAGATTTTGGAAAAGGCCCAGTTGGGGTAGTCGCATGTTTTAAGCGCTTCCCTGATGTGTTTCTGTTCCTTCGCCTTCCCCTCTGCCCTGGTGGGCACGTTTTCAGCCCAGTGGTTCAGGGTTCCGATGACTCCTAGCTTGTGCTCCACAAGCAAAAAATGGAACAACATCGTCATTCCTTACGTCGCAGGAGTATCTGAGAAACTCAGGAGGATTTTCAATAAACACCACATCCCTGTGCATTTCAAACCTACAATGCAGTCCTGGGATCCCTCCCCAGACCACTTCACACCCATTCACACCTGGTCCCACCTGACCCTAACGACACACATGATGGTGAGGTGAGTTAACGACTCACATTGTGAACCTAACGACTCTGAAACTAAGAGCTCACATGTGACCCTAACGACTCTGCCTGGGTTCCCACCCACACAGAGTTTAAAAGCTTGCAACTCTGTACAAGTCGGTTAGAACTGAAGAAGCTTCTTGGATGAGAGGCGAAACGTCTTCAAGAAACACAAGCAAGTCCAGTTGCCTACGATATAGCACTTAGCATTACCATGACCTGGATGACTGAGAACCTTCACCGACACATATATTAAACAACAGTGTGTGGTGAGCAATTTCTTCATATGCTAGCCCTTTCATTTATTGTATTGTAACACTATATGTATATGTTCACGTTTTAGACACTACTGCCTATTTGTTAGCTAATATCCACTGCATGAAAAGTGGGATTTTTGTCAGTAAGCAGCACTGTAGATTGTCGTGGAATTTCAGGTTTACGACTGCACGTGGCAATTTGCAGGCAACACAGAAATCTGACAGGAACTGTCGGAAATTGACTTGGGCCTTGCTTGGCATGTGTCCTCCCATGACCCCCCTTCCCCTAATTCTCGGGGAGGCTTTCACATGTAAATGAAAATGCTGTGAGCTAGAGAAATGCATATCAGGGTATCGGGGAGTTTCAATCCCCACCCAGAGGTGACATTTTTCTAAAAGGTATTTACTTAATTTTAAGAAAATCTTAATTTTAAGATGAGGCTTAGTATAGCCTAATTACAGACTCTTAAATTTTAGCTTGAATAGATTTATTTCATGAAAGTATGCTAGATTAATTACTGTGTATGGTCATTAGCAATGGTCAATGTTTCATAAAAAAGATAAACAAAAATATTTATTTCAACAATTAGTTTTAATCAGGCTTTGCCACAAAGGTCAAATGTGCGTTCCATCCTCGCATGCGATTGGAGGAGCCCGACGGGCCTTCTAGCCCTCGTCCAATCACGTGCGAGCTCAGCATGATTCAAACGGAAGACCTCGCAAGACAAGCATATAAACAGTCTTGTTTTTACTCCTGTATATTCAGACATTCTCTTCCATTTCACATGTTTTTCGCTGCTTTGCTGTTTCTTGAACTACAATGGCTGGACGGCATCTCTCCTTCAACATCCCAGAAATTCCTCAGTATGGACGCGATCAACCCCTTTCAGCCAGTCCGCAGACCGGCGAGAAGAAACTGCTGAACGCTATAAGTGGGCTGTCTCGCCAGCTTGCTATGTGAGTCGAAAAACCGTGTGGGAGAGACTAACTGTAACAAGAGAAGACGGGTGCACAATCCCAAAATTGCGGTAAGAATATATTCGGTGGCTGCTAGCTAAGCTTTTAAGTAAAGGAACAAATGAAGAAGCAGAACCAGTCTAAGTTTGTTTATAAAGGTGTTTTTTTTTTGGTCTTGTACTTTACAGGAAGCAGTATGCCATTTCCGTAACTCGGAGATAAATTGTATGCACTATGAACCGGAGCAAGGGGTAAGGTTTAAAGAATATGCTTTCATTCTGCTGTATGAGGAAACGTTCCAGATACGTTCTTGACAGATCTTAACCGTACATTTTGTTTTTCACAGACTGACCTCGCCTCTTGACGAGGCCATGACCTCCTATTTACTTAGAGCTCTGTCTACAAGTACTTTACTTGACTTTACTTGATGCGGATAATGACGCCATTGTGTGTAAGTAACTTTTACTGTTTTCCTTTTTTACTTTTTACTGTGACTTTTACGTTTTTTTTTTTTATTTAATACCACTCTCATTTAATTGTTATCCAGCTTGGAAAACAATTGTTTTTCTGGTGCGTTAATAGATGTGTTGTGTCAATATGCAGTGCATTGCTAAGTACTTATTGTCTTTACTGATTGTTTTTACAGCTGCTGGAAGCGAGACGGAGTGTCCTGGCAGAGGACGAGGTAAATTATGTATTCTGTAAATTCTGTTATCATTAGACTTGTTTTTCTTTTCTTTTTTGTGGGGGGATAAAAAATTGTTTTTCAGGCTTAAACCCCTCAGTTATCGAACCAATGTTTATCTAATTGTTAAAACCTTGTTTTTGTACTCTTGTTTTTGTAAAACTTGTTTTTTTTCTCCTTTTTTCTTTATAATTGGTGGGGGTTTGCTGTAGTCATTGAACTGTTTTCTTCTAATTGCTAAAAGTTGTTTTTTCAAATTAAATTCTGTAATCATTAAACTCTAGTGTTTTTCCTTTTTGATTTAAAAATTGTCTTTCTGACTTAAACCTCTCAGTCATCGAACCATTGTTTATCTAATTGTTAAAACTTGTTTTTTGTACTCTTAGTTTTGTAAAACTTGGTTTTATTTTGTTTTGTTTTGTTTATAATTGGCAGGGGTTTGCTGTAGTCATTGAACTGTTTTCTTCTATTTGCTAAAAGTTGTTTTTTCAAATTAAATTCTGTAATCATTAAACTCTAGTGTTTTTCCTTTTTGATTTAAAATTTGTCTTTCTGGCTTAAACCCCTCAGTTATCGAACCGTTGTTTATCTAATTGTTAAAACTTGTTTTTGTACTCATATTTTTGTAAAACTTGGTTTTTTTTTGTTTTGTTTTTTTTTTTCCTTTTTTTGTTGATAATTGGCTGGGGTTTGCTGTAGTCATTGAACTGTTTTCTTCTATTTGCTAAAAGTTGTTTTTTATGGAGGACCAAAACTGCCATAATAATAAATTAATTAATTAATTAATTAATAAATTAATGAACATGATAATAAAAAAAATAATTAATTAATTAATTAATTAATTAATTAGAGAAATGTAGAAATAAAAGTCTCAATTATCAAATAAATGTGATAAATAAATAAGTAAATCTATAAATGAACATGATAATAAATAAATAAATAAATAAATAAATGCCTCAATAAATAAAATTTAAAAATTATCTATTTGACAAAAGATTTATTTTTGCATTAATTTATTTTCATATTATTTTTTTCCAAATTCATTCATTTATTTTTACATTTATTTATTTATTTCCCTATTAATTCATTTCCCTATTTATTAATTTCCGGATTTATTTCTTGCTGCTTTTATTCATTCCTGTATTTCCTCGCCTGTATGCAAATGAGGGGGCGCGGCTTGATGGTGTTCACATAACCATTGGTTAATCTATATGAGCGTTCACAGATTGATTGCACTTGTCTTGCTATAGCACTTTTCATGGCACACAGCGTGTTGTACCACAGCGATTAAGATATGCTACTTATACCAGACTGGACATGCAGTCTGTCAAAATATGTATCCCCCTGTAACTCTTGACAGAAAAGAAGAAACTTTTCTATATTCTCCAGTGTTATTAGACATGATTCAAAGTATCTGTAAAATAAAACACTTGATGGTATGATAAAGCCTGGGCTTTACAGACAGGGGATACATATTTTGGCAGGCTTGGCACAACATGCAGCCTGCCAAAATATGTATCCCCCTGAAACTCTAACCCCATATAATGGGGGATACATATTTTGACAGACTGCATGTCCAGTCTGGTATAAGTAGCATACCTTAATCGCTGTGGTACAACACGCTGTGTGCCATGAAAAGTGCTATATAAATACAAGAGGACCTGTATTATTACCATAGTTATTATTGTGATTATTGTTTAGCCATTTAGGGGGATGAATTCAACCACATGTAAAGGAAAGTCATCATTTGCAATGTAAGCAGGAATGTAATTGTTTGCAGTGGTGCATGCAGTCTAATATACATTTGGAGTCCCGCAGATGTGCAGTAGCCTTGTTGAAGTGAAAAATGTTCAAATTAAATCGACGACCTTGATTCTACTGTATCTACAGAATGAACAAGTTCCTTACAGACTTTCGAATTACATCGTGTTTAGATCTAGTCTCCAGACACTGGAAAAGTAAGAAATGAACTAGCCTGCATAGTGATTAATAACACTGTCAAATAATAATGAAAACGTGTCCTTCACGAAGAAAGGAAAGCATATGATTGCATTCACGCGATAAACTTCGACACGCACAGAGGAATAAAAATATTTATTTGAATGCATGAGCCATGTGAAACATTTTAAAGCCTCCTTGACAAAACAACTACTCACACGATAAATTATACAATCATAATATTGCTGTATTTCATTATTTCATTCAGCGTAGTAACGTCCATCTTTATTGAGTGCAGGCGCGCTCCCGCGGAAGCGGATACACTTCCTATCGGGGATAAGTACCTTGGCAGGACACCGGCACCACAGTACTGTGTGGGTTTGATTGCTAATGCCTGAATAGTCAAGCAAAAGCAGCAATAAATAAATCCGGAAATGAATTAATAGGGAAATAAATAAATAAATGTAAAAATAAATGAATGAATTTGGAAAAAAAATAATACGAAAATAAATTAATGCAAAAATAAATCTTTAGTCAAATAGATAATTTTTAAATTTTATTAACTGAGGCATTTATTTATTTATTATCGTGTTCGTTTATTTATTTACTTATTTATTTATCACATTTATTTGATAATTGAGACTTTTATTTCTACATTTCTCTACATATTATTTCATTTATTGAGGCATTTATTTATTTGTTTGTTTATTATCATGTTCATTAATTAATTAATTAATTTTTTTTAAAATTTTTTTTTATTATCGTGTTCATTAATTAATTGATTTATTTATTATTATGGCAGTTTTGGTCCTCGATAGTTTTTGTCAATTAAATTCTGTAATCATTAAACTCTTGTGTTTTTCCTTTTTGATAAAAAAAAATTGTCTTTCTGGCTTAAACCCCTCAGTTATTGAACCATTGTTTTCCTATTTGTTAAAACTTGTTTTTGTAAAGTAAACAGCGTATTCAATAAACTCTTTGTAAAAAACGTATTAGAAAATTGTCACCATGTTATGAACGCTGTTCCTGACAATATTGTATGGATTTATACTTCTTTTCAACCGTTGTATAAAGAACTCCAAGAGAAAAATAAAAACATCAGGTTCATTAAAGGGCTGCCCGAATCTTTTGAGGATGAGACCCTCTTTCCCTCAGACTCCACACACCTTGTTATTTTAGACGACCTCATTTTTCAAGCCTCCAATCATCCTGAGGTGGTAAGAATTTTCACCCAATATCGTCATCATAGAAACATGAGCGTCATCATGCTCACGCAGAATATTTTTCATCAAGGTAAATTTAGCCGCACCATTAGTCTGAATTGTAACTATTTGGTGTTGTTTAAAAACCCTCGAGATAAATTGCAAATGAATATTCTAGCACAACAAATGTTTCCCTCGAGAAAAAAGTACTTTTTTAGAAAGTTTAGAGAATGCTACCAGACAACCTCACTCCTATTTATTACTGGACTTGACTCACCACTGTCCAGATCAGTTCAGACTGAGAGCAGGGTTACTACCCGGTGAGTGGCCTGCTGTGTATTTGCCCAAATCTTGACAACCATGACGAGTGCACGCTTGAAAAGAAATGCCCCTTTACTCAGAGTTTTAGCTCATGGCCCGCCCATGAAGCGCAAGGATATTTTAAGGGGCTGCTCGCCAGATCTTCTTCAGTCTTTGTCCGAGATTGCTCTAAATCTTCTAAAAGGAAACATTCCCCTCTCGCATCATCAATACCAAAAACTAAAAAGACAAAAGAAGTTGATCAGGCTACTCGCTAATAAGAAAATCAGTTTGAAGCGTAAACGCTATGCATTGCAGCAAACAGGGGGTTTCCTCCTGCCTCTGCTTACAGCAGCCGTTCCTATAATAGGCCAGTTAATAGGGGGGCTAGTCAGAAAATCAGACTGACCTGGAGCAGAGAATGGCTCTAAAGACGACGCAGAAAATGTTCCTGGTATCACCTCAACAGTTAAACCGACTCACTCAATCCGCTTCAGCTACGAGCAGCAACAACAGCATCACACAAACGTCCGAACACGATTTGGATTTAAAAATGAGGCAAATATTAGAGGAGCGAAGACTCAGTCCGTATGAAAAGATAAAAAAGTACAACGCTCTGCTGCAGCGTTTCCTCAATCTCATCAAACAAGGGGAAAATTAACCACATCGCCTGACCTTGACTCTGCCGCATGATGAATCAAAACACATAGACCCTGAGGAGGTGAAACAGGTTAGAGAAGAGGAGGCGGCTGTACAGGAGATACTGAAAAACCTTCCCACTCGTGACCGGAAAAATGCAGAGTACGTATTGAATAAATTATCAGAGGCTCAAAGCGGGTGGACGCCCAGAGGAGAGTTTATTTACAAAGGTAAACCGGTGAGAGGTTCCCATATGATCGATCTGGTCAAAAACCTAACCGCTTCTTATAAGAAAACCAATATCTCCCTGCCCAGAGGCTGGACCCTGTTTCTCGAAACTCTGGCCAAGCTGAATGTTCCTGAGACCTCTGTATCTAACCCGCATGCGCGTGAACAGTTTAGAAAAGTCAAAGACCAAGGACAACTGCCTACAGACGACGATGATGAGATCCCGTCTCCGCAAACACCCCTTAGCAGAAAGAAGAAGAAGAGAAGAAAGGCTCAGAGCATGCAGTGGATAGGATTTTCCCCATAATTATAAATTTTTGTATAAAGACGGTTAATGTTTTTCTTTATGATTTTATTAACTTGAATTAAAAAAAAGATCAAAGTTACAAAGTCTGTTTTTCTACAAGGCGTCTCACAACCTATAACAGTCTTTAAACAATTGTAATGAACACGATAGTTGGCTGGAAGATCCCCTGCAGGCAACTGTATTACATTGTTGATATTTTTTAACAAAGTCTGTCACCATAACATCATTTTTTATCACATTATCTGTGTAGAGAGACAAGACGTGTTTGAAAGTCAACCCGCAGGCTCTCTGGCATAAGTAATACACGCAGTGTTGCCCACACGCGATGGATAGTTCATGTTGAAGTTGGCGGTTATGGTAAAAGATGTTCTTTATCCCGTGTTGATTTTCCAGGAAATGCAGGATGCTTTTAGGGTAGTCGTCAAATTCGGGGTTAAATCCAAAAGAGTCAAAGAAGGTGGCCTTTCCCCCTTCTTCCAAAGTGATAGCCAGCCAGTGTTCTCCCGGCAAATGTCGAGGGTCGGTGTTTACAATATAGTAAGCAGGTAGCAAAAGGGGTCGCAGGGTGCTTAACTCGTCAGAAGCCCAGACACCACAGAATATGTTACCCAGTAAACGGCTCAGGAGCGTTTCAAGCTCATCTATGTTCATCCTCTCAGTAATAATCCACCAGCACTTGTCGTTTTGAATTTATCTCTAAAATGGAATCATATGCAGCGTAAACCACTAGAGTAACGGTATGAGTTAAGGGGACCCTGAATCTCATCTCAAGCCTTAAATTACCGCTTGAAACGGGGGAAAGAGCCTCGACCTCCTCATCGGGATTCAGATTAAAAACAAATAAGGTATACCCCTGTTGAAAATCTTCTCGGTCGATACACAGAGGTAAATCTTTGAGGTGTCTTCCGGTGGCAGTGAAGAGATTGTAAAACTCTCTGACAGAAATGCGTAAGTTAAATTGAGGCTGGAAGGCTTTTGAGGGAATCTGCCTTCCATCTTGACAGAGAGCCAAATACTCCATATCATTGTGGGTAAAGTTAAAAGGCGATAGATCCCTTCTCCCAGTGAACGCATTATGGTTTACCATACCTAAAACAACGTATCTGGGCATTGTCCCTAGGAGAAGGTTCTCCTGGTTACATATTCTGGAGTTTTGAGGTATGGAATAGGTTTTAACATTAATTCTGGACAGCGGGTAGAGCGCATTGCCTTTCAGCAGGGCCGCTGAATGACCCAGACACACAGCTGGGGAAACTGCAACCTTTTTTACAAAAAGAGAAGCACCGAGTATTTTTAATCTAAAATCAGAGTTGGCCTGACACATCAAACAAAAAGCGTTACTAGCCCTGGTCAGTTTGATTTGCATGTCGACGCTGTTCAAAAGAAGACATTCGCAGAAGAAGATGTCTGCATGCAGAGGACCAAAAACATGAAACTCACGAGATGTGGCACTAAATCGAGCTCTCTGAGCCAGTCCTTTGTTGGGACCGTCTGCCGCAACTACGGTGGACTCCATACCACCTGCAGTGTCTTTGTAAAACAGGCCCGCTGTAAACTGACTTTTTAGTGAATCATCTGAAAAGTTCAGCAGGGTTTCAATCATAGCTCTGTAGGGGTGGGTGGCGCTGGATTGATAAATCAGTCTGTCACCTAGGGTCACATCCATCTGTGAGAAGATAGTATTAATGGGGTAGTTAATCACCCCCACACGGGCATCCTGTGCCAAGTTTGTTCCATCCCCACTGACAATTTGCAGACGCAGATGAAGTAGAGTGTTGGCGAGATCCAGATATTTTTCCCCATCTCCGGGGATAAAAAACTCAATAGGGCCGGTGTCAGTCAGAGCTAAGAACGGCATAATCTCCATATACTGGCTTTGCTCGATAGAAAGCTGCATGGCTGGAGCCGCAAACAAGTCCAGCTCCGTCATGCTGCATTCCTGAGATTTTGTATGTAAAAGCGCCATTACAATATTTTCAGAGAATATATCGCCGGACCTCCTTCTCTTGGACGGTCTTCTCTGCACTGATTTACTTTGACCGTTGGGCTTACGCCTTTTATGGACCCCTAAACGGCGCCCTGGTGGTCTTTTTCCAGGCCTGCGTGCCAGAAGCATAAGACCTGATCCGCCTTGATCCTCCGTCTCCAGAGCTTGATGGTGAGTCACTCGTCTGACAACACGGTTAACTACGTCTGCCGCAGTGTTTTGTGCTACGCTTTTAAGATGCGGTTTTGCAATGGCGAAACCTTTTTTAATCAGCGGCGTAACAAAATGAAATAATTTTGAAAATATGGAACCCACCCCTCTGCCGTACATCATAGGAGCCCCGCGAAAACCCGGCATTCCATTTCCTGCTTGATTTTCACAATAACTTACAAATCGATAGAGGTCAGGGTGAGGCTCAGATATCACCATTTTTTTTTTTTATATACGCTTAATTCTCAGCAATATCTGGATTTTTAACAGGTTTAAAATGTAATGTCAAAATCACTTTTCTGTACGTAAAATTTATGGGCTGATTTTGATCCGTCTTTATTTCTACTCCTATGTTTTCAATGTGTCTTTTAGCCACCGGTAAGTAGTAAGCCGGGTTAAAGGCTTTAGTGATAGTGTCTCCAAATTTTCCCTCTATTTGGACCGTTCACAAGAGCGGAGCATACGAGTCTCCCACCACCTGATACTGGATCATGTCTGTATAACAGTACAAATGACAGACTCCGGCTTTTATATCCGAACAATGGGGCAAGCTTACAGGTCCTGGACCACAAGTAAACCATTCCCCTTCATTTAAGCCTAACATGTAGGCCATAGGCGGAAAAAAACACACTCAGTAACGGCCGCTGCCCGTCCACTGAAAAGAGTGTTTAAGCGCATTATATTTAAGAGTGACGTCAGATTGCATCTTTTTGAGGAAAGCATTTATCTGTCTCATTATGAGTTCTGTATCGCTGTAATAACCGTATTCAAATTGTTCAGTGCGAACGATGAATTTACTCTCATAGTAGCTAAATACCGGGGGTAATTTTCGGTTGAACTCTGGAGCTTTCCGATCATATGCCTGTGTTGTTTGAAGTTGCTTTCTCCTGTGCTCAGGTTAAATCTGGCGCTCCTGTTCAGAGACGTCGGATTTTTAACTCTTGTACTGCTGGTCAGTTCTCTGTGGCTTTTGATGAGCTCTGTGTCTGTCCTGCCTCTGTTGACACAGAGGAGCTCAGCTCCTGGTTTCACTCCTCCTGCCGAACCATACTGGACTCTGTGGCTCCATTAAAAACTGTGCAGCCCAAAGCTAAACCTGAGCCCTGGTTTAACGAAAGGACTCGCGCAGCCAGACGGGAGTGCTGCAAAGCTGAGCGGAAGTGGAAGAAGGACAAGCTGCAGGTCTCCCTCCAAATCCTAAAGGACTGTTGGCACTGCTACCAGAGCACCGTTAAAGAGACCAAAAGACAGTATCTGACAAACATCATTGAGTGCAATCGTCACAACCCACGTGTGCTATTTAAAACCATCGACACTGTTCTTAATGCCCCACAGCCTGTCAGCTTGGAGGCATCTCCTGAAATGTGTAATAGTTTCCTGCACTTTTTTATTGATAAGATTGCTGCTGCAAGGGCTCTCATCTCAGCTCCTGCATCTGACCCTTCTGACCATGTTCCTTGTTCTGTAGCTCTTGATAAGTTTGAGCCTGTGTCCCTGTCGTTTTTAGAAGATCTGGTTGGCCATATTAAGCCATCAGGTTCTCCTTCTGATGCTGTCTCTCCATGCTGCTTTAAAGAGGTTTTCCCTAGTATAGGGCAGTCTGTTTTAGCTATTATTAACAGCAGTCTGTCTTCTGGTGTTGTTCCTCTAAATTTTAAACATGCAGTGGTGCAGCCCCTAATTAAGAAACCTGGCCTTGATCGCAGCGTGCTGGCCAATTTCAGGCCCATCTCCAAGCTGCCTTTTATTTCTAAAATCTTGGAGAAAGTTGTCCATGCTCAGTTAAAATCTTTTCTGGATGAGCATGATGTTCTGGAGGTCTTTCAATCTGTCTTCAAAACTCTTCATAGCACTGAGTCAGCTTTGTTAAAAGTTTTTAATGATATCCTCCTGGCCAATGACTCTGGTGACCATGTAATTCTTGTTTTGTTGGACCTTACTGCAGCGTTTGACACTGTGGACCACAACACCCTAGTGGCTCGGTTACGTGACCTAGTGGGCATCTGTGGTACTGCACTGGAGTGGGTCAAATCTTATCTGGCCGACAGGAGTATGAGCGTAAGCCTGGGAAATTCGGAGTCCATCTCTGCTCCACTGTTGTATGGGGTTCCACAGGGGTCGATTTTAGGGCCCCTGCTTTTCTCTTTGTATTTACTGCCTCTGGGCTCCATCCTGAGAAAGCATGGCATTTCTTTCCATTGTTATGCTGATGACAGCCAGATATATATGCCACTGAATAAGAAAAATGCTTTCTCCCTCACGCCACTTCTGTCGTGTCTTGAAGACGTCAAAGCCTGGATGGCCTTAAACTTTTTAAATTTCAACGAGAAAAAAACAGAAGTGATGGTGTTTGGCCCCAGTGGCCAAGTTGACTTGGGCCCTTTGGCAAACTTTGTAAAGCCAATAGTCTCAAACTTGGGTTTTAAGATGGACAGTGATTTTAAATTGGATCGGCAAATTAGTGCTGTAGTAAAGTCCAGCTTTTTTCAGATTAGGCAGCTGGCAAAGGTGAAGCCTTTCCTTGCACAACAGCACCTTGAAACAGTAATCCATGCCTTCATCACATCTCGGCTGGATTACTGTAATGCACTTTATTTTGGAGTCAGCCAGTCCTCCCTCGCACGTCTCCAGTTAGTGCAAAACGCAGCCGCTCGCCTCCTAACTGGAGTACGTAAGAGGGAGCACATAACTCCCATCCTGGCTTCCCTCCACTGGCTGCCTGTGCACTTTAGAGTCCATTTTAAGATTCTTTTATTTGTTTTTAAATCTTTAAATGGTCTCGCCCCGCCTTACCTCTCTGAGGTCCTTCATCCCTACGCTCCTGCTCGGTGCCTCAGGTCAGCTGATCTGCTGCTCCTGGAGGTACCGAGGTCAAAACGGAAGCTCAGAGGGGATAGAGCTTTCTCTGTTGCGGCTCCTAAATTGTGGAATGAGCTACTGTTGCACATTAGACAAGCCTCTTCACTGTCCATTTTTAAAACTCGTCTTAAAACCCATTTTTATTCCATGGCTTTCAACCCCGCATGAGACTCTGCTCTTGTTTTAGTGTTTTATGGTTTGCTTTTATTTATTGTTTTATTGTTTTTGATTGTTTTTAAAAACTATAAGACAATTATTTTAGTGCTTATGCCTGTTTAATCTTATTTATTTTATTGTTGTTTTAATTGTTTTATGTCTCTGTTGTTTTGCCTATTTATGTACAGCACTTTGTTTCAGCTGTGGTTGTTTTTAAAGTGCTATATAAATAAAGTTGAGTTGAGTTGAGTTGAGACTCTGTGCTCCCAAGTGTCCATCCACTTGAAAGTGGCCTTTTTGGCAGAAATATTATGCCAAGTGTGAGGGTATGAAATCTCCGTTAGCGCCACTTGCCAGGGGTCCTCCAACTGAAGATGCTGTGCTAAATCCACGCGATATGTGGAAATGGTGTTTTCTGTAAACATGTTGAGGCTGGCGTTGGAAGGCAGAGTCACGTAAAACCCTTCTTCAGAGTTGGCATCCATGGCACTTTGTGATTTGAAACAAAAACTGCATGCTGCCTTTATACATCGGTTGGCTGAGTGGCCTCCACCCAGCTATTAAATTTCTCAGGCCAATTTTTCCAGCGCACCAGGACATACTTTTTACCGCGTTTCATACGCTGGTTGACAATTTCCTCCACTTGGTACGGCTTATTTTTACCAATCCTTACTTTTTGCAACTCGACTTCATAAAAGGTTCCATCCATGAGCTCTCCATCGTAATCTTTTATTTTGTACACAGGGGGTGCAGGCGGTATACACTCTGACACTGTAAACAGCTCGTCCATGTAACTTTGCTCATATTTTTTATCAAATACCCCTCTAAGTTTGGATATTCTAACAACATCACCCTTCTTTAAATTCAGTTTGAACTTTTTGCGACGAAGTGGAAATGTCCCATACAAGTTTTGAAATACCTGCTGGGTGTTTTCTTGTGTGACTTCATTCGGCGTCATTTTTATACTCTGGTGATAATGGTCGTTATAACTTTTTAGCAGATCTTGTAATACATCTACATAGCGGCGTGTGTTTTTAGCTGTAAAATATCTCCACATTCTAGTCTTCAGTGTACGGTTAAACCTCTCAACGACGGAAGCTTTCAAATCACTGCCAGTAGCAAAGTGAGTAAAACTGTGCTTCCTCATCAAGGCCTTAAAAGTCTTGTTAAAAAATTCTTTACTGGCATCGGTCTGCACCTTCTCAGGCACACCGCTGTCTGCTAACACAGAGGCAAATGCTTTAGTTACTTCACTACCAGTTTTTGTCTTTAGCACTCTGGCATAGGCCTTCTTTGAAAAAACACTGATAACAGTTAAAAGATATTTAAACCCGTCATTGTACTCTGACAAAGCCTGCATATCGCAGAGGTCAAGTTGAAATTCATTCAGGGGTCAAGGTACACTTTCTGGGAAAGTGTATCTTGGCTGGTTTATGTAAAGTATACGTATCTTGCTCTGATAGAAATTTTTTCACCCTGTCCACTTTTACTTTACCCCCTGTTTCATCCTGCACGGCTCTATGAAGACGCTCCACTCCCCCAAAACTGCCCGGGTGTAAGGGCTTATAATAAATTTTTTTCATCAAGCTCTCATGTCTCTTTGCCATCTTTCTGTGAGCTTTGTTTTTGAAGGAATGACGAGGACTGGGTTACTCTATTTATATTTATAATTTTTTTTTATTCACACAATAGATTACATTTAAAAAGGGATAACATAGGAATTGACACACATGCTTCACATATTATTACATTTGGTTACAGAGACTCATATTTCAGATACTGCAGCGCTTGCGCTAATATCGGATTTTTGCTTCTGCTGTTAATAATAATGTGTAAACTCTGCAGCACCTTAAAGGAATTAAAACCTTGGCGTTCTTTAAGACAATGGCTGAGGGTATCTACAAGCAGGGTATACCATACAAACAGATGATGCACTTTAATATCATCAGCAAGAGACAGAAACAACGAGGTAAAAACATTGATTATAACAGTTTCAGACATCGTCACAGCTTTTTCTATAATCTCTCCTCACGCCTTCTGAACGCCGGTAACGCCTTACTATTTGTAACATCCTTTCTAATCTTTCTAATTCAGGTCTGTTGTACTTTAAAACACCATTTGCCTTGTTTTCAACGGCCTGATCTAACAAAATAGATAGCTCTGAAATGACGATCTGCTCCCTCAGAGCCTGAAACAGTCCTCTCAAACAATTTCCCATAATACAGTTTTCAAAGTATAATAAAATGACGATAAAGCATGTATTTAAAATGTTTTCAAAAAGAAAAAGAACAGCTCAAACAGTTTTTTTTTTAGGTTTTTTTTTTACTTTTTCCAGGGGTATTCCTCTGAGCCTCTCCAATGGTCGGCAGTCATCCGAAGTTGAGCTATTTTCACAATGTCCTCTCCAATCAGCGAGTCGTAGATTTCTTCAGTTTTATCCACAATCTTCTCCAACGATTTCAGTTCATGCAAAATTGCCTCTGCAATACCGCAAACTCTTGTTTCGCTGGTGCATATGCGCTGCAAAGTCAGCAGCTTGAGAATGGCTAGAATAAACCGCGGTGTCCAGAGTCTTTTCATCAGCGAGTCAAAGTGGCTTTGGTAGAAATATTCCGGGATCTCCTGCAGGCACTCGTGATGGTTTTGACTCGGGTGGTCGGTTTGGCATCCGCAGCAGATCTCGTTCTCTATCGTCTCGAGACTATCTCTCCACTCCGTTACATATTCCATATGTACGGGGTATGACCCCCACTGCTTGTCAGGGTACTTGGATAAATCTTTAAGACACACCGGCTTGCCCGGCCATGCCCTATTGCGTAGCTATAAAGCGCCAGCGCTGGCGTGTGATCACTGATTGTTTGATCTCCACGTGTGCGTCAGGGTGCAGTGTCTCTCAATCCACGTTAGAGAAAGAGCTAGGGTGCAGTTGTTGAATCCGCTTACCTGCTGTAAGTCGGGGCGTCTGTCTTTGGCAGCCTCCCTGGATTACTGTGTCTTTGGGCTCTTCCTGTCTGTGTTCTGTGTGCTAAAGTCATCCTGTCTGGTCGAGCCGGAGGTCCTCCGGCTCCCGGCGGTGGTGGCTGTGTTCCTCCTGGCGTATTGCTCGCGGCTCGTGAGCTAACGCGCTCGGCGGATACACGCCTGGTGCTGGCTGTGTTGGTACGGTGCTATCTCCCCAACGTATTGCTCGCGGTTCGTGAGCTAACGCGCTCGGTGGATACACGCCTGGTGCCGACCGTGTTGGTAAGGTGCTCTCTCCCCAACGTATTGCTCACGGCTCGTGAGCTGACGCGTTCGGTGGTTAGGTACTGACAGTGTCGGCGGCAGTGTTGGTCGTCCGGGAGTTGGGCCAGAGCTGAAGCTTCGGCTCCCGGCTCTGGCGGTGTCCTCTTGCCGGCGTATTGCTTGCGGCTCGCGGGCTAACGCGCTTGGCGGCGAACGCCGGTCTTTCCCTCTCCAACAGTCTCCCCCTCCAATAGTTCAAGCACTCCCTTGTCCACCCCACCATAGCGTACGGCTCCCACGCAGTCCATTACAAGAAACAAACACACAAAAAGAAGAGAATAAGTGAGTTAGCTTCGGTGCTACGGCTAACAGGAGTACTTCCGGGTCAGTATGGCGGCTCAGGAGGGACATTGTTGTTTGGGCTGCGGGGTGGCGATGCCCCTAGAGGATGGGCATGATAGCTGCGTTGTATGTCTGGGGCATGAACATGCTCTAGTTTCAAGAGAGAACCCTCAGTCGTGCATGGACTGTTTTATTCTGCCTGCACGTACCAGAGAGGCCCGTTGCCGATTTTTTGCTCCAAAGCGTATGGGTGCTCAGGCTCATGAGGGACCACAGCTTAAAACTAGGGGAGTGGCTGTGGCTTCGGAGGGGAGGGGGGAGTGTTCTGGTGCCTGGCAGGCTCCATTACCTCCTCTTCGGCCTATCATGGTTCGGCCTCCGCTGACCTCGTTTCATCCCTTAGGGGAGGAGGAGGAGGAAGCGGAAGAGGAGGACGTAGATGTGGAGACCATCTCTTCCTCCGAGGATAATGTTCTCTCTTGCGCACAGCCGTCCGTGAGTGAGGTACCTAGGGGAGAGGTAGCCCATCGTTTTGGGGAGGTGATTAGCAGGGCCTCTAGGGCTCTAGGTGTGGCCCTTCTGGAGAACCCCAGGGCTACATCCTCTCGGTTCGAAGAGGGTACGGAGGTGCGCCCTGCCTCTACCCAGGTGCCGCTCCTACCTGACTTTAAGGAGCTGCTGTGCCAGCAGTTCCACACTCCAGCCACTACCCACAAGTGGTCTGCAGCGTGTCGCCGGTTTTCGAACATGCACGACAAGGACCAGATTGCTTGCGGGACACTTCCCCCAGTGGACCGGGCCATCTCTCCATTGGTGTCCCCCTCTAGCTCCATACTTGGCAACGCCACCTGCTCTAGCAAAAATTGCAGGATCATGGATAGTCTGCTCGCCAGGCTACATAAAGCCATGTCGGTGCAGACTCGGCTGGCAAATACAGGCGCTATTCTGTCCCTTTACCTCCGTGACCTGTCTCGGCAGGTTCAGGTCGACACCAGCGTCGGTGAGGAGCTGCAGATGGCCTCCTCATGCCTCTCCTCTGTGATGAGGGAGCAGGCTGAGGCGGCAGGCAGTGCCTTAGCTTCCTTTTGGGTAGCTAGGCGCCACTTGTGGCTGTCTCAATCCCAGCTGCAACAAGGGGATAGAGACTGCCTGCTTAAAGTGCCGGTGGAACCCACAGCCATGTTTGGCCCTCACGCCACTGCCTTATTGCAGCAGGCGCAGGAGAGCCGCCGCTGTGCTAAGGAGGTTTCAGTAGGCCTCGTCAAGCGTGTCGCAGGCTCCAGGCCTAGACGGCCTCACTCTCGGCCGGCACCAACTCCTGAGGCCTCGTCGTGGGGTCAAGGGGACCTCAGACTCGAGCTAGAGGCCTCCCGGCAGCATAAGCGCCGCCGCCAGGGCAAGGGCAGAGGACCGACTGCTAAGGCAGCGGGGTCCTCTAAGCGCCCTCAACCCTCCTGACAATCGTCGGACTCGGGCCAACCAGGTTTCCCCATCTGCTGCTCGCAGGATGGCCTGGTTGGCCCTGGAGGCCAACCCGTGGGTGGTCTCCACCATGACCCACGGGTACCGCATTCAGTTTTTGCGCCGACCGCCAATTACAAGAACACCCATGTTTACAACAGTGGCCGATCCTCACCAGGGGGCGGTTCTGCAGGCAGAGCTGTCCGCTCTCCTGAAAAAAGGGGCCATAAGAGAGGTGGCCTCAGAGGATCAGCGGGCTGGGTTTTTCTCCCGCTACTTTCTGGCCCCGAAGAGGGACGGAGGGCTTCAGCCAATTCTGGATCTCAGGGGGCTGAATCAGTATCTCCGGCCTCTGCGATGCCGGATTTTGACGGTCCCCAGGGTGAGACAGGCAATCTCTGCAGGAGATTGGTTCGCCACTATAGATATGAAGGATGCCTATTTCCAGATACCCATCTGGAGGGGTCACTGGCGCTTCCTGCGGTTCGGCTTTGCCGGCAAAGTATACGAGTTTCAGGTGCTGCCGTTCAGCATTTCTCTGGCACCACGCACCTTCACTCGATGTATGGATGCGGTTCTCTCCCCCCTGAGGCGCAAGGGCATCAGGATTCTGAACTACCTCGACGACTGGCTGATTTGCGCAGTCTCAGAGGAGCAATGCCGCCAACACGTAGCCCTGCTGTTGGACCACGTTCAGAGTTTAGGCCTGCGCCTAAACTACAAGGAGAGCAGGCTCGAACCGGCCCAGGTGACCTCCTTCGTGGGTATGGTCCTGGACTCGAGGAGCGGTACAGTCGCTTTGACCCAGGAGAGGCAGCTGGTCTTCAGGTCTTGTGTCGCCCTGTTCCGGCTGCGCGCTCTGGTCAACTGGGGTCTCTGCCTTCGCCTCATGGGCCTAATGGCAGCCATGGTGCAGGTAGTCCCTCTCGCCCTCTTGCACATGCGGCCTGTACAGAGGTGTCTGCTGAGCTTGGGTCTGTGTCCTCAGAGGTCCCACAAGACCAAAGTACTGGTCTCTCGGAGGCTCCACAGAGCCCTACGGTGGTGGAAGGTCCCCGCGAACATCAGGGCGGGCCGCGAGCTGGGTCCAGTGATCTATCGCCAGCTGGTGTACACCGACGCATCTCCGGCAGGGTGGGGCGCGGTACACGAAGGCTGTGGGGTCAACGGTGTCTGGACCGGCCGATGGCAGGGTCAGCACATAAACGTCCTGGAGCTGAGGGCGGCTCTTCTCGCTCTGCGTCATTTCTTGCCGAGACTGAGGGGCCACCATGTGATTGTCCGCACGGACAGCACAGTGGCAGCCGCTTACATCAACAGGCAGGGGGGGCTGGGCTCCCCGGTCCTGTGCAAGCTGGCTACGGTTCTCTGGCAGTGGGCTCACCCCCTCTTCCTCTCGCTCAGAGCCGTGCATGTGCCGGGGGTACTCAACTCCGCGGCAGACATCATGTCAAGGGGGGGCCCTCAGCCGGGGGAATGGAGGCTCCATCCGGAAGTGGTTTCCGAGATATGGCGTCGCTTCGGCAGGGCAGAGGTCGACCTGTTCGCGTCAAGGGAGTCGTCCCATTGCCCGCTCTTTTTCTCGCTGCGGAACGACGATCCCCCCTTGGGCTGGGTTGCTCTGGCTCATCCATGGCCCAGGGTTCTGCTCTACGCCTTTCCCCCCTTCGCTCTTCTCCAGCCTCTTCTTCGAAGAGTTCTGGTGGAGCATGTGCGGGTGATATTGGTGGCTCCTCTGTGGCCCCACATGGCGTGGTTCTCTGCCATTCCGCCTCTGCTGGACGGACCACCATGGGAGCTCCCGCGCCGGAGGGACCTTCTCTCCCAGGCGAACGGAGCCCTGTTCCACCCATTTCCAGCGGGGCTCAGGTTGGTGGCTTGGCCCCTGAGAGGGACAGGCTCCTGGCCTTAGGGTTACCAGGGCCTGTCGTGGCAACGATTCAGCAGGCCCGGGCTCCATCCACTAGGGCAGCTTATTCGTACCGTTGGCAACTGTTTGCTGCCTGGTGTGGTTCTAACCAGGTGGATCCCTACTTAGCCTCAGCCCAGCAGATCCTGCGGTTTTTGCAGTCTCAGCTGGAGGCCCGGAAGGCTGCGGTAACACTGCGAGGATTGGTGGCAGCAATCAAAGCAGTACGAATCGGTGAGGTTGCACTGAGTGAGGAGGACTGTGGGTTTCTCCGGGGGGCCCAGAGGCTTACGGTGCAAGCGGCTGGTCCCGCCGTTCCCTCGTGGGACTTGGATGTCGTCCTTGGGGCTCTTAAGAGTCCCCCTTTTGAACCCCTTGGGGATGCTGATTTGAAGTGGCTTTCCATTAAGACCGCTTTTCTGCTTGCTATTACCTCGGCCAGGAGGGTGAGCGAACTCCATGCATTGTCAGTGCATGGCGACTGCTGCCGGTTCTCCTCGGATGGTTCTAGTGTCAATCTGAGACCCAACCCGGCCTTCCTGCCTAAGGTCCTCACTGAGTTCCACCTGTCTCAGTCGGTTGAGCTTAGGTCTCTCTCCCCTCCTGATGCTGGTGTGGACGCTGGGCAGGGTCGGTCCACTCTGTGCCCGGTGAGGGCCTTGACAGAGTACATTCGGCGGACTCAGGCTATCCGGAGATCTGATCAGCTCTTTGTCTGTTACGACCCTGGACGTCTGGGAAGACCTTTGTCGAAGTCCAGACTGTCACACTGGGTGGTGGACACTATCCGTCAGGCTTACGTCCTGTCGGGTGTGCCTGTTCCGCCAGGGGTCCGGGCGCACTCCACTCGGGGTGTGGCTGCCTCCTGGGCCTTGTGGCGGGGGGCCTCCCTTGCCTCCATTTGCTCTGCCGCCACATGGTCATCCCCGTCGACCTTTACCAGGTTCTACCGTCTCAACGTCGCTGCCAGTCCCTCCCTTGGGGAGCGAGTGCTGGGCTCGGCCCAACGGTAGACACGTTGTCTCCCCTCGGCCTTGCGTCTTGCGGGCCGGATGAGCGGCTCCCTGTGGCCAGCCTAGCCCCTGCGTCTTGCGGGGCCCTGGCTGGTTCCCTTTGGTTGCCTTGCGTCTTGCGGGCTTCCATGGCGCCCCTTTCCCTCTCAGGATGGGCCCTAGCGCCTGGCGGGGCCTACTCCTGTGTTGTATATGTTGTATATTTGTACATAGTTCGTTTGTTGCACGTTGTGGTGTGGGATTGTGGGCTGCACCGTCTCCTCACGGGGTGTCTTAAAGGTCTACCCCGTACATATGGAATATGTAACGGAGTGGAGAGATAGTCTCGAGACGATAGAGAACGGTCGGTTACTGTGTAACCTTGGTTCTCTGAGTGAAGAGACTATCTCTCCAGTCCTTAGGCCGCTCGGAGACACGTTTCGTTCAAACTATCAGTGATCACACGCCAGCGCTGGCGCTTTATAGCTACGCAATAGGGCGTGGCCGGGCAAGCCGGTGTGTCTTAAAGATTTATCCAAGTACCCTGACAAGCAGTGGGGGTCATACCCCGTACATATGGAATATGTAACGGAGTGGAGAGATAGTCTCTTCACTCAGAGAACCAAGGTTACACAGTAACCGACCGTTCCTGTATTTGTACAGAACAGTATTCAGCAGATGGATGACGGCTGATTTAATACCATCGAAGAGTAGCGTTGATATCACGCGATCCGGCTGCTCACCATCGAGCTCCCCTGATGGTCTGAATGGGGTCTCAGCCTGTGCAGGTTCTTGTAAAATTGGAGACGGCGGGGAGAAAGAGGATGCCGGAGATGGAGGAGGAGTCGGGGGAAGCTGAGCAGCTGGAGAGGAGGTTCGAAGGTGTCCAGGGCAGTCGCACTCCAGTTCTTCATCCCAGACCTCAGGAGATGGAGGAGAGACGCCAGACGAAGTGTAAAGCCGATGCATGATGCTCCGAGTTAAGGCACGAGGTATATGAGCAGAGTTTGAGAGTCCGACCTATGTACTTTGAGGAGAGGGCATGGGCAGAGGGAGAGGAGTGGCCTTGTAATATGATCTTTTTTTAAAATAATGAAGAGAGGTTCTTTTTCACCATAGACACCTCCTTGTAACACCGACTTGTGCGGAACAGTGTGCTGATGCTATCCTCCCACTCATCCAGCATTTTCACCCAATCCTCCACCGGTACACTCATAACATTGAAAAATACACCATTTTCAGAACTAAAACTTTCCACCGTGAATTGACCCACAGGAGTTTTTCCAGACATTTGAAAAGTCACTCTGAAAAACCATTTGGTGGAGACGTCACATTTATTTTCCCATATCACCCTGACAGTCTTTTTCTCCTCTTGTTCATCATCGATGTTGCGAGTCACCTCCGCCTGGACTGGTACTCTTGCCTCCGCATTTTGGGCACCGTCCGGATGCCCTTGAAACAGTCGTTGGATGTGAACTGGGCTCCCATCGTCCCCGGGCCGAAATGATCCCCCAGGTAAAGGCGGTAGAAAAACACTTCGCCGGCATAGTAGTTGAAGTGATAGCCCCACTTTTCATCGGCATCCAGGCTCCATTCAGCCTGCAAGGTCCCCGCCGGAGGCTCCTGAATTCTGCATTTCAGCAAGGAAGATTTTCTCGGAGCCCTACACATGGATGATTCTTGAATGACGCTCAGTAGAGTCTCGCTGATAACTGCAGAGGTATTAAGTCAAGGGATCAGTCAAGGTCAAAAGGTCAGAGTCAAAGGTCAGGGGAGTCATCCATCAAACTTGAAGCCTTTGATGTGGCAGAAAGTACTACTATATCTTTTTTAATGTTCCTGTCCTCAATAAATTCATTCATGTCCTTGATGGTAATAATAGTGTAGCCCATAGGATAACAATGACATGAATATACAACATAATAGCACAACACAATAATAATCATTTTATTTTATTATTGTAAGGGAGGGGTGTACATTCATAATGACCCAGGGTGACGAATAGCGACAGATCTGCCAACCAATTACGAGTGATTTTTCTTGTTTAAAAGTAGTGGTTTCATCCAATACTGGAGATTACAATACAGGAAATTCAAGCCAGACGTGGTTTCACTGCTATTCATATGCTTATTAGAGCCATTAGCACCTCCCGGCACAACAAGATGGCGGCACGTGTAGACGCAGTGACCCGGTGCTCCTCTTCAGTTAGCAGCTACACACTGAGAAGGACTTACACCCGAACTGAACTTTTAAGCCTAAAACAACACTGGACCGGCTGGACCCCCCCAGAAGGGTTCGACTCGTTCCCGGAGAGGATACGCCGGCGATAGCGGACAGAAAGGAGGCGATGGCGGTGCTGCGAAAGACGCCGGAAACGAGGCAAACGAGTCGGCATCAGAGCTAGGCTAACTGCCGCTCCACACAAACCAGCGGTTCCAAGCGTCTTTCTAGCCAACGTCTGCTCCCTGGTTAACAAGATGGACGAGATGAAACTACGGGATGTTAACAACCAGATAGACTGCTGTATCATGGTGATAACAGAGACCTGGTGGATCGCACATCGGACTCCGGTAAGAGGAGGGGAGGAGGTGTGTGCGTCTATATTAACAACAGTTGGTGCACGGACACTGCCGTCATTGAGAGACACTGCTGTCCAGACCTGGAGTTTCTAATGTTGAAGTGCAGACCTTTTTATTTGCCCAGGGAAATAACCCAAGTGTTTGTAACTGCCGTGTATATCCTCCCGCGAGCTAATGCTAACATAGCTATGAGCAGGCTACATGATAGCATCACCAGGCAACAAAACAAACACCCAGAGGGCTTCTTCATCGTGGCTGGAGACTTTAATCACACCAACTTAAAGGCTGTGCTCCCCAGATTTTACAAGAATGTTGACATTCAAACAAGGAAGGGAGGAACACTAGACCAGGTCTACACCAACATCTCTGGAGCCTACAGAGCCCGCCACTCCCCCCACCTGGGACACGCAGACCATCTTTCCCTGTTGCTGACACCAGCTTACAAGCCCCTCATCTGCAGGTCTAAGCCACAGTACAAGTCAGTGCAGTGCTGGACTGAGGAGGCCACACTATCCTTGCAGGACTGTTTTGAGGACACCATATGGGAGCTCTTTGAAGACCCAGACATTGAACTCCACACCTCCTCTGTACTATCATACATCAGTTTCTGCATGGATAATGTAACATCAAGGAAACAGGTGAAAACATTTCCCAACCAAAAACCCTGGTTTAACGCCAGTGTCAGAGCACTACTCTAGGCCAGGGATTCAGCACTGAGGTCAAGGGACAGGGAAGCCTACAGAAGGGCTAGAGCGGACCTGAACAGAGGCATCAAGGCTGCTAAAACAAAGTACAGAGAGCAGATAGAGGCTTCAGGGAGAACAACCCCCGCTCCATGTGGAAAGGCATACAGAATATAACTGACTACAAACAATGCCACAACACCCTCCCCTCCACCGACACTGCTCTCCCAGACCAGCTTAACACCTTTTTCTCCCGCTTTGAAGAGGACAACAGACAGGCAGAGGACACACAGCTGACATTATCAGAGCACGACCAGCCCCCCACCATCCAACAACATCAGGTACTGCGAGTCCTGCGTGGCATCGACACCAAGAAAGCACCAGGACTGGATGGAGTACCAGGGAGAGTGCTGAAATCATGTGCTCACCAGCTTGCTGCAGTATTCACTAACATTTTCAACCGTTGAATGATTACCGGCCTGTGGCCCTGACACCGGTGATCATGAAATGTATGGAGAGACTGGTGTTACAACATGTCAAGGCCCACATCCCACCTGGCTTTGATCAACATCAGTTTGCCTACAGGTCCAACAGATCCACAGACGACGCCATCTCCATCGCCCTCCACACCACTCTCAGCCACATTGAAAGCCCCAACACATATATCAGGATGCTGTTTGTTGACTTCAGCTTGGCATTTAACTCCATCAGCCCCAGCAGACTCATCAACAAACTGCAGACACTACAACTTGGAACCTCCCTCTGTCTGTGGATCAAGGACTTCCTGACTAACAGACCCCAGCATGTCAGAATGGGTACCTCCACATCATCCACCATCGTCCTCAATACTGGTGTTCCTCAGGGCTGTGTGCTGAGTCCAGTCTTGTACACACTGTACACTTATGACTGTGTCGCTACTCACAGCTCCAACACACTCATCAAATTTGCGGATGATACAACCGTTGTGGGGCTCATCAACAACGGTTATGAGGCACCATACAGGGAGGAGGTCCAAGCACTGGCGGCCTGGTGCAGTGACAACCACCTCAACCTCAACACCAAGAAGACAAAAGAAGTCATTATTGACTTCCGGAAGTCGAGGACCACACTGCACTCAGGCCTGAGCATCAATGGGGAGGAAGTGGAACGGGTCACCAGCTTTAAGTTTCTTGGCCTGCACATCTCGGAGGATCTGGGCTGGACTGTGAACACCACCCACATCATCAAAAAGGCCCAGCAGCGTCTCTTCTTTCTGAGAACACTGAGGAGGAACAAACTCCCTCCACCTCTGCTGAGAAACTTCTACCACTGCACAATAGAGAGTGTCCTCACCTATGGCTGTACGGTGTGGTACGCCAGCTGTGCAACTGCTGCGGGTCATCAAGACAGCTGAGTGGATCATCGGCTCCCCACTTCCACGCCTAGAGGAGATCTATTCCAGCCGTCTCCTCCGACGGGCCACAAAGATTTGGAATGACCCCGCCCACCCAGGACACTCTCTATTCACCAGCCTTCCCTCTGGCAGACTCAGAGTCATGAGAGCCCGCACCAACAGACTGAAACACAGCTTCTTCCCCATGGCTGTGAAGAGACTGCTACAGGAACCATGACCCCCCCCCCCCCCCCAGTTTATTTTATGACAAGGACATTGTAGCTGCTATAAGAGAGCACCATACGAAATTTCACTGTATTTATTACAGTGACAATAAAGCTTATTATTCTTCTTCTTCTCCTGGGAGCTCTCCACATACGTCATGGTTCATTTCCAACAATTTGTTTACGGGGACGAAAATCCCACTTTTCATGCAGTGATCTTTGCAATAAATTTATTTATTTATTCATTAACAACAAATGTCCTTCACGAGGCTCAATTGCTGCTGTAAACAAAATTGTAAGTGAAAGAAAAATTTTAAGGAGTTGTGCTTTTTTGGGCAATGCTATGAAACATCCTGTTCATGGAGAACGTGAAGAGATTAGAACAGCGAAGGGAAAAAAAGAGGCAGGTGAGCCCTGGTGTGAATGTAAGAGAGAGGTGTAGGTGTGCCTGCAGAGAGAAAAAACAGGTGAGCAGATTAAAGGAAAGTATTGAAGAAGTAGTAGTGGCTAAACAGTAAAGTAAGGTGGGGAATTAAGTAGAAATAATTGGGAAACACTGCATAATCCATGATCAAAGGAATAGTTGAGCATTTGTAACCCTGGGCCCAAATACTTTGTTTTCCACCATGATCCCTATTCGTAGAGGCCAAAACTTTGTTAGCTGCCTGCTCCCATCTTAAGGTAACACCAGGATGCTCCCTTCCACTGTACTACAACACACACACACACTTGGGGCTCATGTAGCCAAGCTTATCATATAGGTCTTATTGAAACAAAGGACAGAGGATAGTAATAAATGACTATAACATTAATATGAAGCAGCCGAGCATTACCCGCCTGTTTTAGGGGAACACCCCAAGATTTAATTGCAATGTCAACATTACTCATGGCGGTATTTATAGACAAATCTACCCTTCAGTCTCTCCCACCACCTGCTGTAGCCTACTGCCTGAAAAACAGAGGACACGAGTGGAGCGCGCATGCTGGTTAGAGCTAAACCAGCTAGCTAACACTAGCTACATGACGAAGCAATTTTGTCATTTTCGCTAAAATGTAATGTTTGAATTTACTTTTAGCGAAACCCCTTTTACTCAGTGACAATCCAAGCACAACACTATGCTACACTGTCAATAAATAAATGACATTAAGCGAAAAAAAAAAACAATATAAGAAGCACACAGAAGTTAAATTAAAGACTTACCTCAGAATACTCCACTGGAAAAACATGGTTGCCCGCGAATCAAACGCTCTTGTGCTGTAGCAGGCTGCGTGCACAGTGATACACTGGCGTTCTTCAGCAGACAAAATAGTTCCAAACATTGAATTGGGAAAACGGGGATACTGTCCTAGAAATTACCTTAACAGTTGAATTAACATTTCTTTCACAGTCAAAGAAATAACATGTCTTTTAAAAAAGTAAAGTTAACAATCAAGTATTAAGGAGAGTTTAAAACCTCATCAACTCTGCCAGGGCGTGTACTTCCATGAGTTGGCCCTCCCTCTTGCGACCTTATGTCACACCCAGTACCCAGTAACCAGGTAAACACATCATGTGCCAAAACCAGGAGGATCTCCTCTTCACAAAAATAGTATCCATTTATTTTTAACATTTTTAAATTTGTATTTTATTATCTTTTTCATTTTATATTATTTATTTATTTATTCATTTATTTTATTAATCATTGTTGTAATACAATCAAAATGAATGTGTATTCAAGGTAATGGCAATCACAATCGAACAACTGAGCAAGTAATGCAAAAAATATTCAGGAAAAATTACAGGTCAGATATAAATCAATTATAATAAAAAAGTAAAAATTAAATAATATAGTATAATTAATTTTAATGAGCATCACAATACAGGTATAGTCTTCAAAAAACAATATTTATGTATGAAATACTTTTTAAAAGAATTAAATTATTATTATTCCCAATTTCTGTTTTTGTTTTTGATTTATCATCATCATGATCATCATATTTTATCACCTCATCTAATTCATTAATTCATTCTCTTCTCTCAATATGCCCCTGTAAATTTGCTGCCACAATCTCTAATTTTCACAGGCAAACACACGTTTGCCTGATTGCTTCTATTTATTCTTCTCTGACAAGTTTCAAACTGAGGCCAGATGAAGAAAAAATATATAAAAACTGTCTATGGATAGGATATCTCTAGGCTGGACAAAAAAGGATAAGATGATCACAATCTCATTAGGAAGGAGTATGGAATGACAACCCAAAACCTGTGTGGGCCCAGAGGTAGAAAAGTTGCTGTGGGCTCGAAAGGGCTGAGGTACACTGGGCCTGTGTGGGTTTTCTGTGGGCAGTTTGCTAGTGTTGGCCACCCAGTGAAAGCCTGTAGGGAGGCCAAGGAAAAGTTCTACGGTGGGCCTCACCTGGGCCAGCCCACACTGGGCCTGTTTAGGTTTGGTGGGGGTTGGCCCTGGCCCACAGTGCCCATAAAAAGCCCATGTGGGGCCCACAGGGGCCTGTTTTCTGGGAAAATTCGTGACCATTTGAGAATAGATTTCTGAGTTTACCAGGTGCATTTGAATGCACTATGAAGCTCTGTCTACACTAAACAGCTGGTCCCGGATGTAAACAATAGAGCCAACAGCTGGACACCGAGTCGCCACACACGATCAAGAAAAATAGGAGAAAGACCGCTATGAAGAGAGCGGTCTTCATCTTAAACTTAAACACAAGTTTTAAGTAGCTAAAAAAACGTAAATAAATAAAGTTAAATGGAGAGTTTTTTTTTTTTTTTTTTTTTTAAAAAAAGCTCAATGGTGAGCAGGAGCTGTTGCAACAGGCAGCACGAGGGGCGCCACCATCAGATGGTAAACTTATGGAGTTCATGGATTTATAAAGCCTCACATGCACTTACATCCCAGTCATTGTGGAGCTGGGCGAACATGCATGAGTTTTGTTTACACTCCCAAGTGAGACATACATGGATGCAGCAACATACTTCAGTAAGTTTGAATATCGATATCTGTGTCCGCCTCACCACTTATTAGACCTGTCGGTTAAAAATACGGCAGAGAAGAAGTACAGTTCCACAGACTGTCTCACACCGGCCTGGTTCTCAGACAGAACAGCTGTCATTACGCGCGACCATTACGCACGGTTGTGGCTATCAAGACTGCCCGTGACACTAATTCATCACATGTGCCAGCAAACCATCATCGCGGTGACATTTCAGTCTTCATTATAAAACGTCAGACAGATTATTGACACGGATTTATAATGCAAGTCTATTCGTCGTTTTATGGTACGGATGGTGAAAACAGCCAAAAGTGACAGAGACGCCCTTTTAGCAATGCTTTCTCCCGTTCTCCCAGTGATATACCAAATAAGCAGTGCATTGTATTGCACATTAAATGAATTTCAATCACAAAGTATTAGTATAAGAAAAGTATTATTACTATTACTACTGTACTCTTATTTAAAGGAGCTCTTAATTAAAAAAACATCACTAATTAACATGCTTATTTTGTTATACGTTTTATTAATGCATTCCTGTTCTGGGGACCCCCACAATGGTCATTTTCATGTAGTGTGCTGTAGAGTTATTACACTATTTTTTATTTTTTTAAATTACCCTATTAATTGCCCCATAGTGTAATCATAATTTCCTCATATTAAGTATTAATTTAAATTCCTTCAGAGGTTACATACGTTTTTCAATGGATTCTTGTTGTGGGTGATGCCCACTACATACAGATAAATTTTCATGTACTTTTACTGTAGAATTTACAAGAAAGTAAAAGGTAAAGTACAACATAATCTAATCAAAGCTTCATATTAAATATTAATTTTAAAAACTCCTTCATAGGTTACATAAATCTTTTAATGAATTTTTGTTGTAGGTGACCCCCACTACATCCAGATTAATTTTCATGCAATTTTACTGGAGCGTTTATGAAACATTTAAAGATAAGCTCTGCACAAATTACCCTATAGCAAGGGTATTCAACTAAAATTCAAAGAGGTCCAGCGATATACACTGAAGTAGCCTAGTAATTGTATTAATGTCTGCACGTCATCAACATCTGATTGTCAAATCAAATAAAGAAAGTATGATTCAAAACATATCTGCAATAATTATTGTCACTTAACACTGAACTATACAGATATGTATTTGAAAAATAAATAAGAAGTTTTTGAAAAATTGTGCATCTTAAAATAAAATGCTTAATTTTAGAAGAAATAAGATGAAGTGTAGCAACAGCTTGAATTTTCCTTTTTCTTTCATTGTTTCACATCTTGACTGAACAGTCTCAACCAATTTTACAATAAATAAATAATAATCCAACAAAGTTCATAGTGTCTATGTTATTATAGATTTACTTGTTTTCTTGTCTATCAGACACAAATTGTCAAATCGTACCTGACATGTTCCGACAGTAACTTCCGTCTTCGTCAGAGGTGTCACTAGATGGTGTGTGACGTGTCTTTAAATCAGCTGACTGAGGCGATGTCAACCTGTCAAAATTTGACAGGTCGCACTGCCCCTTGCTGTCCATCTGCCATTGGAGGATGTCACTCCAGGTATGGGAGAGCAGGAACGCCCCCTCATCCCCCTCATGGCTGTGTGGGCCCGCTTCCTGATCTCCACCGCTCCATGATCCAGCGCTGGTGCCTGTTGCTTTCTGTGCGGATGACTTTGGCCTTTTCCCAATTCATGATGTGATTTTCTCGTTTGCAGTGGTCCGTTATTGCCGATTTCATGGTTTCCTGTAATGCCTGTTCTTTTGCCGATCGTGTTTGTCTCTTCATTGTCTCTTTCTCACATTCTTTTTGATGTTCTTTTTTGCGTGTGTTAAAATGACGTCCTGTTTCTCCTATGTATGTTTTATTGCAGGAATTACATGGTATTTCGTATATTACGTTGCATTGATGGTTTTGGTTGATCTTGTCCTTGGGGTGTACTAGAAGTTGTCAGAGTTTGATGTGTGGTTTGACCGGGGTGCTGATGTGGTGTTTTTTCATGACTCTTTGAATGCGCTCTGTGATGCCTCTGATGTATGGTAGTGTGACCATTCCTTTGTTCTATTTCGTCCCTCCTGACCGCCAGAGGCGGTGCATAAGCACTGGATATCTCCGCCAGCGCATGTCGAGTACGAATACCAACAATGTCACCTGTGACCCCTGCATGAACTCCAGGAGGCTATATCTTCCGGTGTCAGCAGGTGATCTGTTCCTTCATTCTTCTCGCAACCGCGCGTCGGGGTACACGTAAGTAGATTAGGCATGGCCGTTTCTATGGCTGTGCTATCCTTATCTACTGTTGGGTTACACGTGCTGCTAGCTCTGTGCAGTCTCGTGCCTTTGGGGTAGGAGTAACGGGCTAGCGCTCGTCCTCCGAGAGGCTGTAGCTAGCATATTGCACGGCTGTATGTGTTTGTGCCTGCCTTGGATCACTGGGTGCAGGTCAGTGTTAAATTGAATTCTCATGGCTGTTTTCTGTGTTTTGCAGTTTGGAATTCAAGGTGATTGAAGGAAGCAATTGTGTTGGTAAAGGTGGTTCTTTCCACTTCCCTCCTCCAGCTCAGTTGTGCAAAAAAACAAAAAATGGTCTCTGCTGTTGTGCTGACGTGTCTGTTCCCAGCGCTGTCACACTTTTCTGGGATTCTCGCTGGCTTGTTTCTCCACCCGATCACGGATGGAGCATGCCTGCAACAGCTGCATGGCCTCTCTGGAACCCGAGGACGGCCATGACCACTGTGGGCCCTGTCTTGGTGTGGAACACCTGCGAGAGGCCCTCACTGAGGGGGCATGCATGAACTGTTCCATCATGCCTCGGTCAGTGAGACTGGCTAGACTCGCCCAATTGGATCCCCTGGCCTGTCTTCCTTCATTCCAATCTGAGGGGCAGATCTCTGCGGGACCACCGCTCAGAATAGATCTGCCACACGGGGAGGTGATGGGGCTCCAGCAAAGAAGAGCAAGGCGGCGCAGAAAGACCGGCTCTCCTCTAAGGTTGACCGCTTGGCTGCTGACATGGAGCAAATGAAGACGCTCCTTTTGAGTCTTCAGCCTGCCGGTGGGGTGGCGCCTCCTGCTGTCGTGTCTGCCCAGGAGTTGCCGCTGCCACTGGATGACGCTCTTTCCATCGCGGCTTCCTCAAGTCAATTCCATGACTCACAGAGGAGCCCAGTCCCCCTTACGGCGGCAGGCTCCTCTCGCTCTTCGGCCTCAAGCTCCCGGCGGGGGTCTGATGACTCCTCAGTGGGGGCGATCATCCGGACAGCCCTGGCACGTCTGCAGCTTGACGCCCCAAGTCAAATGCAGGCTCCAAGTGCCTTTCACAGGCGCAACCCTCCCTCAGCGAAGGTTACGGTGCCGCAGTCTCCAGATTTTTTGAAGGAGCTGCATTTGTGCTGGAGAGACACCTCGGCCCTCACCAGGCCGGGCTCAGATGAACGAGCCTTGGCCTCCATGGAGGATGCAGAGTCGGTTGGCCTTCTCCGCATGCCGGTGGTGGAACCTGCAATCGCGGCCTTGATTGTGGCTCCGGATGAGGCAATGAAGGCGGATCCTAAGTGTCCTTCTGCCCAGTGCAAGGTCACGGATGACTATGTCTGCAAGGCCTATAACATGGCAGCTCAGGTCGGCCGCCTTGGGAACACCCTATTTCCCATTTCCTCCTTGCCCTCTCGGCCTCTCTGCAGGATGCGCAGGTAGACGGTTCCGTCCGCGACATCTGTGACGCGTCACTGCAGACGTTCGCCTACCAGACCAGGGAGCTGGGCCGTCTGATGTCGACGCTGGTCCACACTCGCTGCCATGTGTGGCTGGCGCAGTCACCTCTGACAGAGGCCACCCGCAGGGTCCTCCGTAGGGTGCCGGCGGAACCTGGGGAGCTCTTTGGTTTGGCTGCTCTGGAAGCTTTGGACCACACTGCTGAGGCCGATGAGACCAGACGGCGGCTTGCGGCCCTCCACAGAAGAGGATCTGCCTCTGGGGGCCTCACAATCTGTCCCTTGGGCCCCTACACAACCACCTTCCCGGGGTGGCCAACGTCCTTTGCGGGACACGAGGAGGCTGGCAGGTGACTTTCGTTCCGAGCCGCGCCGCTCGCCACGTAGGCCCCGGGACCACAAGCCTGACCGCCGTACTCCCGGCTCCTCCAGGGGCCGGGGGCAGCGACGCTAGGGCCACGGGGCCGGTCGTCGGCTGCTTTTCCGAGCAGCAGCTCAGTCTTTGGGCTGCTTGCTCGTCAGACCTTTGGGTGGTTGCCACCTTGACCCAGGGTTACGAATTGCAGTTCCGACGCCGGCCCCCAGCCTTCGGCCGGGTCAAAATGACTCTCATCCATGACTCGGCCATGGCTCTAGCCTTAACCCAAGAACTGTCCGTCCTCCTGGACAAGGGCGCCATCATACCGGTAGTCCCTTCTTCAGCCCGGGGGGCTCTACTCGACGTACTTTCTTGTCAGCAAGAAAGACGGCGGGCTTCGCCCCATCTTGGACCTGCAAGGCCTGAACAGTGTTGCCGTTCCACATGCTGACAACAGCGGAGGTTATGCATGTGATCAGTCAGGGCGAGTGGTTCACGTCCATAGACTTGGAGGACGCATATTTGTTGCAGTGGCCCTGACACCTCTGCAGGCAGATGGCATCAAGATCCTGCCATTTCTGGACGATTGGCTGGTGTGTGCACCTTCCCGGTCCCAGGTGGTCCGGGACACAGACCGTCTTCTGGCCCATGTGGCCAGGCTGGGCCTCAGGTTCAACATGGCGAAGAGCTGTCTGGTTCCTACGCAGCAGGCCACCTTCCTGGGTCTGATCCTGGACTCTGATGCCATGAGGGCCTACCTGTTGGAGCGCCGCGTGGACGACATCCTCAGACTCCTTCCCCCCTTCAAGAGAGGCGAGTGTCTACCCTTGGTCCAATACTTGCAACTGTTGGGCAAGCTGACGGCCGCATCAACCGCCATACCATCTGGTCTGTCGATGTTGCACCCCCTCCAGATGTGGCTCAACAGCTTTCATCTGGACCCCAAGCTCCACAGGCGCAAGCTGATCAGGGTGTCGCAGGCATGCATTCGTGCCCTGGCACCTTGGAGGAACAGAGAATTCGTGTGCAGAGGTGTGCCTCTGGGTGCTATCCCGTCCTTTCGAGAGACTGTCATGACGGACGCTTCCCGCTCAGGATGGGGTGCAGTTTGGCGTGGCAGATTGGCTCAGGGTCGGTGGTCTGTTGTGGATTGCACGCATCACATCAATGTGCTGGAGCTGCGGGCTGTCCATTTAGCTCTAGTGCACTTTCTACCACACTTGCAGGGGAGACATGTGCTGGTCCGGTCAGACAACAGAGCCGTGGTCTCCCAGATCAATCATCAGGGGGGCACCAAGTCGGCAAACTTGTTACAGGTGTCCAAGCGCCTGCTGACTTGGGCTGCTCCCCGTCTGTCCAGCCTGCGGGCAGTGTGGCTGGCAGGGGATCAGAATCAGGTAGCGGATTTTCTGTCCCGACACAGGCCTCCACCGGGGGAATGGAGGCTTCATCCGGAGGTTGTGGAGATGATCTGGGGCATTTTCGGCAGAGCAGAGGTCGATCTCTTTGCCTCCAGGGAATCGGCTCACTGACCCCTATGGTTCTCCTGGACGGAGGGGGACGGTCCCCTGGGACAGGATGCTCTGGGGCACGAGTGGCCCAACAGCCTCCTGTACGCCTTTCCACCATTACCTCTTGTCCTTCCAACACTGCAGCGGGTCCTTCGTCGGGGCCACCGACTCCTCCTAGTGGCCCCGTTCTGGCCAGGGAGACCTTGGTTCCCACTGCTGCTCCAGCTCTGCTCCGGCTAGCCATGGCGCCTTCCAGGGAGGAGCGATCTCCTGACGCAGCTGGGGGGTCATTTTTGGCACCCCGACCCCTGCCGTCTCCACCTTTGGGTCTGGCCACTGCGGGGCCCGACCCGCTCCTGACTAGTTGCACTGAATCTGTCAGGAATACCATCTCGCATGCTCATGCACCATCCACCCGCCTCCACTATGAGAGCAAGTGGAGGAGGTTTTCTGCCTGGTGTGCGGGCAGGGGGGAGGATCCTACCTCTTGTTCAGTGGCCACCATTCTGGAATTTCTCCAGTCTCTCCTGGATGATGGTCGCGCTCCTTCCACCTTGAGAGTGTATGTGGCGGCTATTTCGGCAAGACATGTGTTGGTAGAGAATGCCACCGTGGGTTGCCAGCGGCTGGTGTCTTCTTTTCTAAGGGGGGCACTGAGGCTGCAGCCTGTGGTGACCCCCAGGGTTCCGGCATGGGATCTTTCCCTGGTGCTGGAAGCCCTGTCTTCTTCACCTTTTGAGCCTCTGGCCCAAGCTGACCTTAAGTGGCTGTCGATGAAGACAGCCTTCCTTCTCGCTGTCACATCAGCAAAGCAAGTCGGGGAGCTACAGGCTCTGTCTGTCAGTGAGTCCTGCCTGCGTTGGGGTCCGGGTGGTTCGGGGGTGACGCTGTGGCCAAAGACGCCACGCAATCGTCCTAACCAACCGATTCATCTGGCTCGGTTTGACCCCCCACTGACTGAAGGTGAGGCGCGGTTGTTGTGTCCTGTGCGGGCTCTGGCTGCCTACATCAGCGCCACAGCACCTGTGCGACGGACAGATCAATTATTTGTGTGTTATGGGGGTCACAACAGAGGTTGTGCCCTCTCTAAGCAACGATTGTTCCATTGGATTGTGGATACCATCTGTTGTGCTTACAGGGTCAGTGGTCGCCCATTGCCATCTGGGGTCAGGTGTCACTCCACGAGGGGTGTTTCCACGTCTTGGGCTGCTCTGAGAGGCGTTCCCTTGGAGGACATCTGTGCTGCAGCCTCTTGGTCATCGCCTGCCACCTTCCATCGCTTTTACCGGCTCAACGTTGCTGCTCCCCACCCATTAAGCATGGTCCTTCATCCCGGGACTCCTGCCCCTGGGCAGTAAGGTAAGCTTGGGGGATTCTTCGTGACATTGTTGGTATATGTCCCGGATGACCGCCAGAGTGCTGGGTCACTCAGAATCCTTGCGCGTCCACAAGCAGATTTTGGAACAGATCACCTGCTGACACCGGATGATATAGCCTCCCGGAGTTCATGCAGGGGTCACGGGTGACATTATTGGTATTCGTACTCGACATGCGCTAGCGCGGGCGGAGATATCCAGTGCTTATGCACCGCCTCTGGCGGTCATCCGGGACTCATAGAACCATAGTTACAATCATAACTTTTTGTTTTCTGTTTTGTGTTTTGGTTTTTTCCTTTCTGTTTTCTTGAGTTCTCTTTGCTCCACCTGCCATCGTCCTTTTTTTATGGCCCATTGTGGATACTGGCATTTTTTTTCTCGTTTTTGTCTTTCTCTTCTGTGACAAGCTGTGCTCGGTCAAACAATGTTCTTACTACTGACATTTTGTGTGTTGTGGGGTGTTCCGATGTCCATAGTAAATATTGGTCTGTGTGTGTAGGTTTTCTGTATATTTTTATTTTTACTCCATCGTCATTGGTGTGGGTGATGCTTATGTCCAGAAAAGCAATTGATCGGTTGCTTTCTTCTTCATGGGTGAATTTCATTTGTCCCGTCTATGGTGTTGGGGTGGTCCGTCATCTGTTGTGTTTTTCCTGATTTGATTTTTTCCAGGATGTCATCCACGTAGCGTTTCCACAGTGTTGGCCGGCAATGTTCGGGTGCAGATGTTATTGCTTTTTCCTCCAAGTCCTCCATGAAAAAACTGCACATGATCGCTGGCAGTGGATCTCCCATGGCAAAACCTTCTTTTTAGCTGTAAATTGTGTTCCGGAATTGGAAGTATGTGGATGTGGTGATGAAATGAAGTAATTCTGAGATGTCATGTGCGGTGAGCTTAGTGCGCTTTTTAAGAGATTTGTCTGCTATCAGCTGGTCGTGTACTATTTTTAACGTGGCTTTGACTGGTGTCCGGGTGAATAATGATATCATGCGTGGGATATGAATATTTCATCTTTTGCGACTTTTATGTTTTTTAATTCTTCTGCCAGTTGTTTTGAGTTTTCTCAGTGTTGGTCTGTATTACTGAGGAGGGGTTTTAATATGTTTGCTAGGTATTTGGAAAGGTTGTATGTTATGGAGCCAATGCTGTCTACAATGGACCGTAGATCCGGGGGGTGATGCTGGCGGTTGGGACAAGGTGGTGGTATGTCTGTTGGTTTATTTTATTGTTTTCCAGTAGCGGTTTCAATAGTGTCTTGAGTTTTTTCTTCTTCGTTTCCGTGGGGTCTTTTTTAAGTACTTCATACGTGTTTTTGTCTTGGAGCATGTCCCTCATTTGTTGTTCATAGTTTTCTGTGTACAGGATTACTGCAGTTCTTCCTTTGTCTGCCGGGAGGATTGTGATGTCTGTGTTGAGTGTGTAAATGGCCTCTGCTTCTTTCCTGCTGGTGTTGCTAGGTGGCATTCTGGCAGTTTTGAGGATGCCTGCTATTTCATTTCTCAGTGTTGCCTTTTCCCCTTGGTCTTGTATTTTCTCGCAGGCTAACTCTGTGGCTAGAATGAAATCCTCATGTGGGATCTTTTTTGGTGTTATGGCGTAATTTAGGCCGCGCAATAGTACACTGCGTTCGGCTTCGGTTAGTTTGTGTTTGGACAGGTTGCAAATCCATTTGTCATTTATTACATTGTTGTGTGTCATGTTCCTTCTCTTGATCATTAGTTTGTTTAACTTTTCAATGTGTCTCATTTTTGTTTTTATGTACTCACTGTCGTGGATGCTGTGTAGGTGTTCTTTTAGCATTTTCTCCATTTCCTTGTTGAGCGGGAACCGGTGTTTGAATTCTTCCAGTTTGTTTTGTAGTTGGGTTTCCAGATTGTTAATGGTGTTTGCTGTGCATCGGATACATTCCTTGACCAAAGCCATCCGCACTTTCTGAATCATCCGTTCGGCGTTGTTTGTTCGGATCGGGTTCTTAATATTGAGGCTTGTGGGAGTAATGCCCTCATCACGGCAGCGGAGATTGAAACGTAGGTGGTTTCTTTGGCGTGCCCCTTTGAGCTCAAGTTTCTCCAAATGGTGAAGGTTTCTGACACAAGGTTGTCCAAAACTTTCGCGTAATAATCCAACAAAGTTCATAGTGTCTATGTTATTATAGATTTACTTTTCTTTTCTATTAGACACAAATTCTCAAATCGTACCTGACATGTTTCGATGGTAACTTCCGTCTTCGTCAGAGGTGTCACTAGATGGTGTGTGACGTGTCAAATCAGCTGACTGAGGCGGTGTCAACCTGTCAAAATTTGACAGGTCGACACCGCCCCTTGCTGTCCGTCCGCCATTGGAGGATGTCACTCCAGGTATGGGAGATCTGATAGAAAAGAAAACAAGTAAATCAATAAATAAATAATAATTGAACAGTTTTACAGTTTCTCTTTCTTTCCCTCTTTTCCCTCTCTCCTGACTTTTTGTTGTTCAGTGAGAGAAATGAGCTCGAGCTTGTTCTGCCAGGATTTTAAATCTGGGCTGGATTGGTGTCAGGACGATTCTCATACACATGTGCACATGTGCTGGAATGATATTTAGTTTTTATTATGTTCAGTGGGGAGTAAGCTGCCTTGCAGCTGTATGTGGAGCCTCTCGCTTACTCGTCTTCCTATATGTTTCTCTCTGTCCCTCGCTCACTTGCCTCTTCCTCTTAGTCTTCTCTCCCTGTCTCCAGCTTACTCTTCCTCTCCCTGTATTGCTTTATTTCTTTGTCTATATTTCTCTCTTTCTATTTTTCTATCGTCTTTCTGCTTGTCACTCACCTCTCACCTCTCTGTATGTATTCAGAGTTGCAATGTTAATTGCTGAGAATACAGAGATTTGATTGGGTGGGTGGCATCACATAGGATGGCTCAACTTGTATGAAATTGGTCCGTTCGTTTCCTGATCAGCTAAACCGGTGACATTAAGACTAGAAAAGTTGCGCCAGTTAAAATAGAAGTGTCCAGTCAAAATTTAAAATCCCTTATTAATTTGCAGGTTATAGGTCCGGGTCCGTATAGGACGGCGCCTGGGTCTAGACTCGGACCACAGTCCGCCTGTAAGTGACCAAGGCTCTAAAGTATAATTAGAATTTATTCATATACAGTTTCCTCATATTAAATATTAATTTTAAAAGAATCCCTCATAGGTTACATAAATCTTTCAATGGATCCTTGTTGTAGGTGACCCCCACTACATCTAGATCAATTTTCATTAAATTTTACTGTAGAATTTATGAGAAATTTAAAGGTAAAGTCTGCTCAAAATACAACATAATCTAATCAAAGTTAAATCATATTAAATATTAATAAAAAAAAATAAAAAAAACTCCTTCATGGGTTACATACATTTTTCAATGGATTCTTGTTGTAGGTGACCCCACTACATTCAGATTAATTTTCATATAATTTTACAGTAGAGTTTATGAAAAATTTAAAGGTAAAATCTGCTCAAATACAACAAAATGTAATCAAAATTTCCTCATATTAAATATTAATTAAAAAAAAAATCCTTGGTAGGTTACATAAATCTTTCAATTGATTTTTTTTGTCGTTAAAGTTTTATTGACATTTTAAGATAATCAACCCAAAAGACAAACAAACAAAAACAGCACAGACTAACAAAAACACATCTCTACCATGTTCATAACACCAATAAATCAAAAGTCTATCAGCACATCACTAATCCTTATGTCATCAGGTAACCTATTTTACACAAAAAGCCTGAAAACAGACATAAAAACCAAAAAGCTCCCAATGATAAACCAAAGCAACAGAAGCAAAAGCCCACCGTCTCCATCTGTCTTTCACAATTGTACTTCATTTCAGTACGGTGTCCAGCTCCTATGACATATTTACTCCTTTTATAAAAGACAAAGACTGACTCCAGACAAGCAAATATGATTCTCTATGGTTTTGCAGATTGGCTATCAATAACTCAAAAATTCAGTGGAAAAATCCTGATTTATTCTGGTTGTCCGAAGGTGAGATATTGGCTTTTTAATGATGAGACCTTTGCCATGGCGCGATTTATAGAAAATGTTTGGCACCTAAAACGGAGAATGTTGTACCCAACATAATAAGATGTTTCTGTTATGGAATGTGGCTATTCTGAAATGTTTAGTTCTCCTTCAGAATTTGTGGACTGTTATTGATCTGTCATGTGGCCATCCAGGCTGTTGTTCTGTTTAGCGTATTGTAAGCCCATATGAGCTGGGCACCATAAGGTGCAAGACGCTTAAATAAAATCAATCAATCAATCAATCAATCAATCAACTCAAATGATGCATTCTCTGTCATTAACTTAACCCACTCTCTACATTCAGGTCTAACTTGACTTTTCCAGTAGCGAAGGATGACTTTAGCGGCTGAGATAAAGCTTTATGATATTATAGCATAATTTGAATTTCTTAATATTAAATATTAATTTCAAAAAAACCCTTCATAGGTTACATAAATGTTTCAATGGATTCTTGTTGTAGGTGACCCCCACTACATCCAAATAAATTTTCATGCAATTTTACTTTAGAGTTTATGAGAAATTTAAAGGTAAACTCTGCTCAAATTGCAACCTAATAAAATCACAGGTTCCTCATATTAAATATTAATTTTAACAGATCATTCATAGGTTACACAAATATTTCAATAGCTTCTTGTTGTAGGTGGCTCCCATTATGACCATATCAACTTTCATGTAATTTTACTGTAGAGTTTACGAGACATTTACAGAGAAAATTAAATAAGATAAAATAAAATAGATTTGTCAACATTTCCGTTTCGGGTACAGTGCCTGCAGAGTGTTTGACCAGGGTGGTGGTCCCCATTTTTAGAAAAGGGGACCGGAGGGTGTGCTCTAACTATTGGGGTATCACGCTGCTCAGCCTCCCAAGTAATGTTTAATCCAGTGGGCTGGAAAGGAGGCTTCAACCGATTGTCAAACCTGTGATTCAGGAGGAGCAGTGCGGATTCTGTCCTGGCCATGGAACAGTAGACCAGCTCTTTACCCTTATGGGGTTGCTGCAGGGGTCGTGGGAGTTTGCCCATCCAGTCTACATGTCAGAACCAAGGAGAACCAAGTCCACAAAGCTTACGACCACGTCCCTCTAGGTGTCTTCTGGGGGATTTTGCGGGAGCACGAGGTACTGGGCTCGCTGCTAGGAGCCATCCGGTTCCTATATGACCAAAGTGAGAGCTGTGTCAGCATGCTTGGTGTAAAGTCAAACAACTCAAACATGTTCTCGGTGGGTGTTGGCCTCCACCAAGGTTGTCCTTTATCACCGATTTTGTTTGTAATTTTTATGGACAGGATCTTGAGACACTGCCGGGGGCAGGAAGGGGTCCAATTTGGGGACCTCAGAATTGCATCTCTGCTTTTCGTAGATGATGTGATTCTGTTAGCTTCGTCACTCCGTGACCTCCAACATGACCTGGGGCAGTTTGCAGCTGAATGTGGTCAGGGTGAGAGTCAGCACCTCCAAATCTGAGGTCATGGTTCTCTGCCAGAAACAGGTGGATTGCCCTCTCTGGGTTGGGGGACAATTATTGCCTCAGCAGAACAGCAGAACAGATACCGGTGGTAGATCTTATCACAGCAATGGAGTCAACCATTGGCAACAAGTTGGCAGACACTGAAGCAGAACAACTAAGATTAAAGGTATCAGCTGCCCTCACTGGAGCCAAAGCACCCCCTTCCAACCTCACCATTGAAGAAAGGAAGGCCCTGGCATCACTGAGAAAAGACCAGAACATCACGATCTTGCCGGTAGACAAGGGGAGATGCACAGTGGTGCTGAACACAGCGGACTACCATGCTAAAATCACTACTCTACTCAGCGACACAGCCACATATGAGACCCCACCAGTGGTTACAAAAAGAAGGTCATAGACTATCTCCAGAAACTGGAAAAGGACCAAGTCATTGAGAGACCACTATATTACCGACTATACCCTGGGGAAGCCATCCCATGCATATACGGACTCCCCAAGATACACAAAGAAGGAGCACCACTAAGACCCATTATCAGCAGCATCAACTCAGTCACCTACAATGTCGCCAAACACCTAGCAATGATCCTAGGACCACTGGTTGGTAACACTCCACACCACGTCAAGAACTCTGAGGATTTCACAAACAAGACTAGAGAGATAACACTGGACTCTGATGAAACCGTGGTATCATACAATGTCACTTTACTTTTCACTTGCATTCCCACCAAAGAAGCAGTTAAGACAGTAAGGAAATGCCTGCTACAAGACAGCACCCTTCCCAACAGGACCAATTTCAGTCAGAACTCCAATGAGTCATCAGAACCCCAATCCATCGGGCTGAAAAAGTGTCTACCAGGGCAGAGGAGAAGGTGAAGGAACAGAAACACATTAGGGAAGCGCTTAAAACCTGTGGCTACCCCAACTGGGCCTTTGCCAAAACCTCTAAGAGACCCCGAGCAGACAGAGAGGAAGAGACACAAAAACAGAACAACATTGTCATTCTTTACTTCGCAGGAGTATCTGAGAAGCTCAGGAGGATTTTCAACAAACACCACATCCCTGTGCACTTCAAACCTAGCAACACACTGAGACAGAAGCTTGTCCACCCCAAGGACAAAACACCCAGGCACAAGCAGAGTAATGTAGTGTATGCAGTTCAGTGCAGCCAGGATTGCACAGATTTGTACACTGGTGAAACAAAACAACCACTCCACAAGCGTACGGCACAGCACAGGAGAGCCAGCTCCTCAGGACAAGACTCAGCTGTCCGCTTACACCTACAGGAGATAGGACACTCTTTCGAGGACAGCAATGTTCGCATCTTGGCCAGGGAAGAAAGATGGTTTGAAAGCGGTGTAAAAGAAGCCATCTATGTCAAACTGGAATGACCATCGTTAAACAGAGGAGGTGGACTCTGACACCACTTACCACCCACCTACAATGCAGTCCTGGGATCCCTCCCCAGACGACTTTGCACCCATTCACACCTGGTCCCAGCTTACCCTAACGACACACATGATGGTCAGGTGGGTCAACAACTCACATTGTGACCCCAACGACTCTGAAACTAAGAGTTCACATGTGACCTTAACGACTCTGCCAGCGTTCACACCCACACAGAGCTTAAAAGCCTGCAACTCTGTACCAGTCAGTTAGAACTGAAGAGAGGCGAAACGTCCTCAAGAAACGCAAGCAAGTCCAGTTGCCTACAATATAACACACACACACACACACACACACACACACACACACACAATACAATTAATATTAACGATTGATATTAATGATGTGAGTAATGAAGAGTAGTCCCAATTACAATTCATGTGTGGCTATAAGGGCTTTTCTGACATCTGTTTAATATACTTACCTCTTACAGATTTGAGGAATACCAGATGAACAAAAGCATCACAAATGAATCACAACAGCCTTCAATCTCACAATTCCTGGACAATTGTGTAGGGCATTACAGCATGAGTCATCCACAGCAGAATGGTAAATGGATGGTAAATGGACCTGCATTTGCGTGGTGCCTTTCTAGTCATCTGACCACTCAAAGCGCTTTTAACACTACGAGTCACATTCACCCATTCACACACACACATTCATACACTAGTGGCCGAGGATACCGTACAAGGTGCCTCGGCCAAGGTGCCACTTGCTACTCAGTTTTTTAACACACACACCGATGGAAGCGTCATCGGGAGCAATTTCTGGTTCAGTATCTTGCTCAAGCATACTTCGACATGCGGACTGGAGGAACCGCTGATCTTCTGATTGGTGGACGGCCCGCTCTACCTCTGAGCCATAGCCGCCCAAAGTGAAGGCAATTCAGTACTGTCTGATTTGATTATTGATTGCAACTTGCCCTTGTCTGTTGTAGAAAACAAGAGTTTTTGGCACTTTATGATGGTACTTGACAGTAACACTACAGAAAACACACTACAGCCCAGTGTGTTGCAGAACATTTACATCAAAAATAGAAAACCTCGCTGAAGAGAGACGTTTAAAAAATTAATAAGTCAATTGAGCAACACTGACCATGTTTCAGTCACTGTGGACATTTGGTCTGACCGAAAGATTCCTTGGTGTCACTGTGCACTGGATAGAGAAAGAGGCAGAGGATACAGTTAAAGTCCAATCTCTTGGCCAGCAACCACCTCAAAGGCTCACACACAGCTGAAAGAATCTATGACCAGTTTGAGGCAATATGTGATGAATACAACATCAAAGATAAACTGGACTACATTATTACGGACAATGCTGCTAATATGCGAAAAGTATTCATTGTGTGCTTCCCCAGTGAACAAGAGGATGACAATGATGGAGATCATCTTGATGACCCGGAGCTCTGTTGTGACCTAACCCTGTAAGATCAGCAAACGGTAGATGCTGCTAAGGCAAAGAAACAGCGCTTGCAGTATTTTGCGCACACTCTTCAGCTGGTGGTGGGAGACGGTTTGAAACAAACAAAAGTGGTATCTCCTTTTCTTTCAAAGTTATCAAAACTCAGCTCGCTGCTGCACACAAGCACAACATTCAAAGATGTGTTTGATGCTGAATTTGGGGAACAGAAAGGCTTCCCTGCTGCAGTCAACACAAGATGGAACTCAACACTGAGGCAAGTGAAGGCAGTTCTCCAGTGCAATCATCTAAAGCTCTGTGTTGTTCTTTATAACATTTTACATCCAAAAGATCAAAGGCCAACTTCACTGTGACATCATGTTTTGCAAAAACACTTTCCTGGCCATTATTCAACGCCGTATCTCAGGGTCCATATTAATTCATGCAAGTCTTTGAATGTGATGTTATAATACCCAGGGATTTTCTGCCAGGCATGCTCTTCAGGCTCCCTTCCTCCCTCCATCCATTCCTATCTGAGGAGAGGCTGCCTATTATTGTCCTGCATCCATCTGCTTGCTCAGCTCTTCTACCTGCAGGATCTATTGTCAGCTGATGATGCCATTTACCATGGCTCTGATTGAGGGCTGAATAGTGTGTTAGAACTCTGTCCTCTCACATACTTATCAAAACATACACACACGCTGGAGTATATGCCCAATTGTGAGAGACAGCAGCTTACATGACAAAGGATAGAATTTGTGTAGATTCAGAACTGCGCATGGGGTCAGTCCATTTTTTCCTGAAGTGAATGTTATCCAGTACCTGTCCCAAACAGAAAACATAGAACCTCCTCTCTGAATCTAGAAAGTACAATTGATTTTATTTATTTATTTTTGCCATGGGCCAAATAAATTTGACTCTCATCTGTCAACCTGGCAAGTGTGCTATGAATCCCAGTGAAGTCATAAAATATATGAAATTTAAATATAAGCCTGTGGCCTCATGAGATTTTCCTGCTTTTTATATCCTTTCCATAATTATTTACACTGTATTTATTTAAAACAAAGTAGGCAAAATATTTTTTTTTCCTTTCTCTTCTTGTCTGTAGGCAGATCTCTTGCTTCTCTCTCAGGGCTTTTCCTTTGTCTCTCCTTTCCATGTTTGCCTCTGTTAGTGTTGGCTTTTCTGCTCAGGGAGGGGTTCCAACCAGCAGACAGTCCTCAAGTCTTATTGGCTCATGCCTCCTCTCTGTCCCTGTAATGAAAAGGAGGAATTGAGCACAACTGTGACGTCACCCCCCTCCACCCATTCACTCGTGTCCTCTCTCTGCCTCTTTCTCTCCTTGCTTTCATCTCCTCGACTGGCTCTGAGACTGACGGTGGATGGGTGGTCATGTGATGTTATAATACCCAGGGATTTTCTGCCAGGCATGCTCTGTAGGCTCCCTTCCTCCCTCCATCCATTCCTATCTGAGGAGAGGTTGCCTATTATTGTCCTGCATCCATCTGCTTGCTCAGCTCTTCTTCCTGCAGGATCTATTGTCAGCTGATGATGCCGTTTACCATGGCTCTGACTGAGGGCTGAATAGTGTGTTAGAACTCTGTCCTCTCACATATCAAAACATACACACATGCTGGAGTATATGCCCAATTGTGAGAGACAGCAGCAGGGACTTGGCTGGTAAGTGGCATGCTTAGTGTGTGTGTGTGTGTGTGTGCGCGTGCGTGTGTGTGTGTGTGTGTGTGTGTGTGTGTGTGTGTGTGTGTGTGTGTGTGTGTGTGTGTGTGTGTGTGTGTGTGTGTGTTTGGGTTGAGCTCCTTGTCTCATTATACACTAAAGCTTACTGTATTGTGTGAACATTTCTGCCGATAAGTGTGTATTTCAATGTAAACACAAATCATTGGTCCGGTGTGAGTGTGTGTGCCAAGAATACATTAATGTGTTCATTGCTTTACTCTCTGCTTTAATTGAACAGTCTGCTTTGACATTGATTTGACAAATACTTTATCAGTTATTGATTCAATGATTATTAATGTGTTCGCTGAAATTGATGTATTATTGTGGATTTGCATGTAGGGCACCTCAGTTTTTGAGCAGGTGGTATGAAAGCCTCTTGTCGACGTTTAATTTGTATTTATTATTTGCTTTAGTTATTTGTATTTTGTGGATTTCTACTTTGAGAAGAACACTGAGCAACAGGACTCAGATCAGACTCATATCGTCAGCATTAAGGTGCACCTTATCATGAATTCAACAGCAGTAGTAGTAGACAGACAGGATGCGTTTAGCAGCCGCCATGGACCAGCAGCTGCTGCCACCTGAGATGGGCACTGGCAGCTTGTCGCTCAGCGTCTCCATGACAATCACTGATTGAACCAGAGTTATGGACTGAGTGACAGACCAATATTGCCATCCATACAGACACGCCCATAATTTAGCTAAAAGATATACGTGGAGAGCATGTGCTATGTAGTTGGTGATGCAGGTCAATAATCAGTGTTTATCTTTTATAAAAGCACAGGTAGTACTGGCTGTCAGGTCTAGGGGATTTAATGATTACTAAGCCTCACAGCCATACCAGCTTCTGGCAAGCCACATTACATACTAATGCCTTTGGTTTCACCATTAAGAAAGGATGCTGGCCTTACTTAAATCCCAGTGAGCTTGACTCACTCATTTCACTGTGTGCTAGCTGCGCTGGCCCAGCATCCTCTTTGAGTGTTACCAACCATGCGCTGAGCTCAATCTTGGTTTCGGTGTATGTGGGTTAACAAATAGATGCAGATCTTAAAGAGTGTGAATCCACAACATTTTAGTAATATGTGCCAAATATCTACATCACACTACCAAAGTAGTGTGCCAGTCCAATTGCCAGAAGAAAATGTTGGTATTACACATTTCTGCAAATCGTGGATACATTTCATCGTTCATTTCATTCATTCGTATAATTTCAGTGATTCTAAAGTGACTTCAGATTGCATGAATATGAGCTGAGTTTCTAATCAGGTCGAGGAGGGGATGATGGATGGCATGAAGCCTAGATGTGATGGCTACCAAGCAACTTTGTGGAGATCAATACACATCAAAATATTTTTTTGTTGTTGTTGTTTGTTTTGTTTTTTTGCAAGACATCGCTATATTTTAAGTGGCGATTGTGACACTAAAAGCATGTACATGAAGTTCCTACATGTTAAATACAATGTTGCTGTAATGCAAAAGAAAGTAAAGTTTCAAAATATCCACAACATTATAATGTACAAGTGTTACATTTTTGTTATTTGCAAAATTGTACAATGCAGACATTTATTCTGGTGATTGGGTTGAGACTGGACTGCCACAGAGTACATAACAGGAGGAATCAATGAGGTGGAGCCTGAGTTCTGGCAGATTAATACAGGTTGACAAGGATGAAGCAGTTTCCACATTACTTCAGAACATACATTTGACATCAGAGTCTTTTGCTTTTGATATCTCTTTATTCTAACAGTCAGTAAAAATAGGCCAGTAACAGCAGTCAACCTAAGACAGGTAACAACATTAGCACGAGTCATACATTTGTCCTCAACTCCTCCTGGGTGAAGACACTCACTATAACTACAGCTATAGTTTGACTAGGCCATTTAATTGGACTATTGTCCTTGTCCCAGTATACAAGCACGGGAGGGGAATCAATTTATTGACCAAAGTGTGTCCGACTCTGCTACAATAGGTGGCGATATGCCCCCTATCAGCTTGTTAGACCTTTTTTCGGTTGGCCTATTACGTCACAGACCAAACAATCAAGCGTGGTGCAGCTGTTCCGCCAGGAACAGGTCACCATTCCGTGTTTTCCTGCTATCCATGTATTACAAAATATTCAACTTTTTCAGCTGACACAGCATGAACTGTGTCTCCTCATCTGTCCAAAAATGCACAGCTATAGATGTAGATTTCATCATATTGTTACAGACTTCTTCGTCTGTTATGGATATAATGCCATTTGAATTATAACAATCTGACAGCACACCAAAGGGCTTTCATATGGTTTTATTTGATGATTATGATATTTAAACAAGTGTGGCGTTTGCTGTGTGCTATTACATACTCTCACTATTTATTTTGCTGCCACTAAGGAACCATAAATATGAGGACAGAAACTGTATACTCATATATGTGTGGGTGTGTCTGCATGCCACTTGGCAGGGTGCTGTGCTGAATGCCACATGGCAGTGTTAAGCTAATCCCAGCCAATTCCACTCCAATCCTCCCAGCAGAGCTGATCAGGCAGGCAAAGCAGGATAAGAGGGCTTTGATGCCCTCAACTCCACTCTGTTATCAGTGTGTGTATGTGGAGACATACAGACAGTATGTGTGTATGTGTGCAGGAGGTGAAAAAGGATGAAGATGCAGCCTGATATACAGATTTAGTATGAATCTTGATGTGTGTGTGTACGCGTGCTCTTTTGTGTTTCCTGTACATGCCCCATGCCCTATTTAAGTATTAAGATGGATTTCTGTATTTACAATGTACAATAAACAGACTGAGGGGTAAAAATATCTGTCACACAAAACAAACTACAAACTGACCTCAATTATTTACAAATAGAAAACACATGATACATGTTTGTAGAAGTATTCACCCCCATTGAGTCAGTGTTCAGTTGAAGCCACTTTGAGTTTGAGCAGTAAGTCTGTGCATACATCCATGTCATATTTGTGATTAGTGTGAATGGACCAACATACATTTGATGCTACACTGCAAACAGTTCTATCTGACTCAGTCTCCTAGTCTGTTACTAGGTCCTGAAATTCTTAAACATGGAATCAAAGACTGAACAACACAACATGTAGTTGTGAGTTTTGTTGCTGTTTTTTTTTTTTTTTACATATTATGGCCCTGACAAACCAAGCCAGCAGTCAGGTCAGTCAATGTTGGGGCGTCGGTGAGCATCTGTCTCCCTAGTATGTGTGGGTGTGTCTGGCCACTGTCTGCTTTTTTTGGCCAATTCAGCGTGTTGAATTGGCGACAGCGACAGTTGAGCCCACTGGTGAATGAAATTACTCTAATTCACAGTTCAGCTCAGTGCATGAGAAGGGAAATAGACGTGAGGCAAGTAAACAAAGAGCTAAAGCCCAGAGAGAATGAAACCAAAACAAACTTGTTTCATAAAGTCAGATTATTCTTCCTTATCCATTGAGGTCTTTAGCAGAAACGTTTCCTGATGGTTTGTGTTATTGTTCACTGGTGCACGGTAAATATACTCTGTACCTTCAACATTGGATTGTGTTGTTAATATGCTAACTGGCTAACTAGCGTCAAGATGCTCTTTCTGTTTCCCTTTTTGAATGAGGATTATAGACTGACACGATCTGGAGTTTTTTTTTCTCTCATGCAGGCGCAGAGAGTACATGCTTCTTGGCCGTCAACTGTAGTCTTTTGCAGTGTGTCCGTGTGCAACTTTCTGGTGGAGACATAGACGACATGACATGATGCAACAGTTGGCTTTCATTGCTGCTAGTTCTGAAGACAGTCTGGTGTGTCTGGGCATTTAGGAGTGAAGATGAACAAATCTCAAGGGACATTCCACTGAGTTTACATGCAAAGACCAATTTCTCATCATGAGGAGTTCTGCTTAGCATACGAAAAAAATAATGTCTTTGTCATGACAGGTAACCGTGATCATGTCATAGCTAGTCTATGTCATCAGACTTATGGCTGTGGCTCGGGGTGGCTGTGGCTCAGAGGTAGAGCGGTCGTCCACCAATCGGAAGATTGGGGTTTGATCCCCGGCTCCTCCAGTCCACATGTCGAAGTATCCTTGAGCAAGATACTGAACCCCAATTGCTCCCAATGATGCTTCAATCGGTGTGTGAGTGTGTTAAAAAAACTGAGTAGCAGGTGGCACCTTGTATGGTAGCCTCAGCCACTAATGTATGAATGTGTGTGCGAATGGGTGAATGTGACTCGTAGTGTAAAAAGCGCTTTGAGTGGTCAGATGACTAGAAAGGCGCTATACAAATGCAGGTCCATTTACCATTTATGTCAGCCTGGGCATGACATCTACAGATTTTAAAAAAAATGCAGTAAAAATTTTAGGAAATTGCATTACGGGAAGTGAGGGATCCAGTGTTTTTGGAACCTGACCCATACTAGGGATTAAATATCAGCTTCTGCTGCACTGACTATTACCTTTTTATGCCTCCATGCCTGCAATAGCCATAGCTGGAGGAATTTTTTTTCAGGTTGTCCATCCATCCATCTGTCTGTTCCATTCTTGTGAATGTGATAAATCAAGAATGCCTTGGCGGAATTTCTTTAAATTTAGAACAAACGTTCATTAGGACTCAAAGATGAACTGAAAGTCAAGGTCACTGTGACTTTGCATCCGTCTCATTCTCATGAACGGAATATCTCAAGAACACTGTCAGGTAATTTCTTCAAATTTGACACTATCGTCCACTTGAACTGAAGTATAAACTGGTTAGAATCTGGTGGTTGAAGGTCAAAGGTCAAGGTCAGAGTGAACTCACAAAACATATTTTTGGCCATAACTCAAAAATTCATACGTTAATCATGAGAAAATTTCACACAGATGCCCAATAGGATAAAACGATGAAGTGATAACATTTTATATTCAAAAGATCAAAGGTCAGCTGCACCATGACATCATGATGTTCTGCATTAAACACTTTTCTGGTCATTACACAACATCATACCTCAGGTGCAGAAGGGGAAACATTTGGTCAGATACTCAATCTGTGACATTAATCAAAACAACCACGAGGTGGTAATTCTAGTTTAAAAAGAAATCTGTCACATGCAGACCAGACTTTAATGAGCTTTATAAATGAAGTTTGTTTTCATTTTGATGAATAGAAATAATGGGTGGTGAGTGGCTTAGTTGGCTTAAATTAAAGCTACACCCTTACGCCGGGTGTCCACTGGATCCGTCACGTGCGCGGTTCGGCTGTGGTGCGGATTTGCTCCGTCCTGTGCCGGGCGTCAATGTCCAATGGAAGCGTATCTATAGCGGCGCGCACGCGAGCGGCTGGAACTGACAGATCGCGAGATCATAATGTCACGCGATAATTTGCGGAAACACTGGAGGTATAAAGACATCAACAAAGAAAGAAAAGATTTCTTTACCTGCCAGGGGCCACCTACTTTGACGTCATGTTGTTGTAGTGATGTGAAATATGCTCCGGAGTTTTCATGGGTGTTTTTATTTTGAAAATTGACCGGATACTCTCGTCTTTTCTGCGCCTGACTTCCTGTTTGACTCATTTGGTCTGTGGAAATCGACGCGACGTCATCAAAATAGACCCAGCGCATATTTTTAGCGGAGCGCCGAGCCACTTCTAGAACGCGGCTAGGATGTGCCGCGCCGCTTCTGGTGGAGCAGCTTACATTGACTTGAATGGCCGCAATTAGCTCCGGCACCCTCGCCGCGGCTGAATCGCACACGCGACAGATCCAGTGGACATCTGGGGTTAGACAGTTACCCAGCCTACCAGCTGCACAGGGGTTGCCAGGGGACAGAGAGCAGAGGCTAGACTATGTCAGTCCACACTGGCTCAAGGGGGATAGCTAACTACAGCAGCTAACGAGTGACTTTCCATACTGTGGAGTCACAGTTCCAGGTCACTAAGACTTACCTCCAACGCAACAAATTACATTTAGTTCATGTGTATTATTACAGTATCACTGAAGAAGTCAGAGGAATAGCTAAACATTTTAAACACTGAGCAAGAGAAAGCAAGAGGATGAGACGGAGAGAGAGAAGCCATCAGTAACTGCTAAGCTAAAGTAGCTAACAGAGCTAATGGTGTGTCAACAACTGGGATTTGCAAAAATGTTGCCTAAAGACGAAAATAGCAGAACTAGTGTAAGTTAAATTGTACAGCAGGTGTATAGCAGCTGTACTTAAGGATTTAATTAAATCAACTTGGTTAACTTCGCTAGAGCAGCACAAAGATGCTACCAGTGACCATCACAGAAGCACCGTAAATTACCCAACATACTTACCGCAGCACGTTAAGGCCAGTGGTTTTAAGTTGCAAGAGCGTGCCTATGTGTTTCACTTTCAGTCACAAGCCACAAAATTGTAGAATAAATAAGTTTATTGGGAACACCTTGTGTAATTGTGGAAAATTAAAAAAGTCAACTGCTGTCCTGCACATGATAGATACTAAAATGTATCTTGTTTTTTAACTTGCTAAAGGCATCCATGTGATGAGGATTAAAAGGTTAAGTACTTGTTCTCTCTTTCTCGCTCTCTCTCTCTCTCTCTCTCTCTCTCTCTCTCTCTCTCTTTCAGACACACACACACACACACAACCTTTGCAACTATGGCAACAGTCTGTAGAGAAAGGAAAGCAGAGACAAAAGACAGTGTGGAGGAGGGGACTGAGGAAGAGACATTGACGAGAGGTTATAGCGTGAACACAGAGGAGACATATAGAAAGGGAGAAAGACTCGCTGTCTAGTGTGGCATGTGATGGCAGTGTTTCCCATACATTGATTTATTTCTGGCGGCCCATTTACTGTCACTTAATATATATTTTTTTGTTTTTAAAAAATCTAATTATAAATAAAATAAATTAATTGATAGTTGCGCCACTTTGACTCTGATGCAGCCGCCTGTCTCTTTTTGCAGTCAGTACTCTGTAGTCTCACTCAGGTAACGTTCTTTCATTAGTTGGTAATAGTAGTTAGGCTACTGAATGTAACTTGAATTTTATCATTATGAGAACTATAAGGAGTGGAAGAGGAGTGAGAAGGTGCCTGGACATTGTGAAAGATGTGATCACACTAGGCAGGTGTATTTCTGGGGGCATGTATTGTTGGATTTGGTGCATATTTGGAAATGCAACATGTTAAATATTAATAAATGTTGAATAAACAAGTGAACAGCACTCTGTATAGTGGTATGGGTTGGGTTTCAGGGTTCTCTTGCAGAGAATTAAGCATGTCTTCACAACAGATAGAGAGTGCGACCAGAGATGTTACATTGTGGCAAACTTAAATATCTCCAGCATCAGACTACTTCCAGAATAAAGAAATATATATATATACATATATATATATATGTGTGTATATATATATATATATATATATATATATTTTTTTTTTTTTTTTTTTTTTTTTTTTTCCTGTCAACATCTTGCTTTGCTCTTCATCCTTTCTCTAACTGGGAATGTAGGTATTGGCATTGATAGAAGAAGTACTCACTCAGCTTTTACTGTTTATGTACTGCACTGGTACTGTAATAGCAGGCATTACATGTTTTTATGTTTTTTCTTTTGAAGTAGAGGCACACAGCAAGTAAGTAGTATGCTGTTGAATTGCATATGTCAGTGCAGTTCATGTCTGCATATTACACGTTAGGTATCCTCCTGCATCTGTTGTTGACATTCTGTGTCAATTTACACCTGTTAATGTATTATGTCTTCTCTAAATACACTTCCCGTTTCACAGAAAATGTACAGTTCTACCTCACACAGGCACTGCCCTCTATTGGACTCTTTGGGTAATAGTCCTTTTATCACAAGCACAAATTCTCACACTGAGAAAAGCCTAAACTTATCCAGCCAATCAGGATGTCCCTACCGGAATACATGTGGACCTCACAGTATAAAGGGAGACAGATTCCTGCTTCCGACATCCTTTTTCTTTTCAGCGATGACAACTAGCATACTGAGCAGCTTCCGCCATGGATGGATTTGCCACTTCAAGAACCTCGTCAGTTCCTCGGCACAGCCCAGGCAGAGAGCAGTGTTCAGCAGCCACCAGCCTGCAAGGCCTGTCTGGTGCTGGCCCAGTTTAGATGCCAGCAGTGGTGGGATCACTCCAGATGCTTCGATGTGATGCTTTGCTGCCATGAGGGTGAGCAGGAGCTCTAGATCAATGACATCGAGAGCCTTGCTCCAACTGCCACACTCCACCACTGCCTCCGGTCACTCCCATATGGTGAGACCATCTGCTGCAGCTTCCCTGGCTGCCTCTTCACCAACACCTACATCAGCCAATGCAACACCCACTGCCTACCATGACTCTCCCAAGCACCACAAGACAACCCCCAGAGGTGTTGGTGTGTTGACCAAGAAAGCTGCTCTATACCTTTCTGCCCCTCCTTCTCATCACTCCCCTGTCAGAATGGGTGAGTCAGCACTGTTTGTTCGTCACTCTGGTAGCCGCGGGTCACTGATGCAGAAATGACACAAATGGTGGCGGCCCAGCCCTTGACCATTGCCCAGTTCTGGGCAAGCAGGTTTGATAGGTGTGTTGCCCACACTGGATAAACCTCTCCAGGCTTGGCTCCTGAGAGGGACAGACTGAGGAGGACTGGATTGTCTGTGCAGGTTGTGCAGATCATCCAGGCAACAAGAGCGGGGTCCAATACTGCCTTCAACACTGGTGTGAAGGAAGGGGGCTAGATCCCCTGTCATGTGCATTTGACTCCATTCTCTCTACTCTAGCAGGAGGAATATTGGTCCCAGGCACGTGCATGTCATTTTTTTGTAATCTGTTTTTTAGGACCCTAATGGTGTGCAGTGAAGAATTTTTCGTGTTGCCAAGGTCAACTCATGACCCATGAGGATTGTTAGGCTGCCATTTTGAATTTTAAATTAATGGCAAAAAACACTGATTTCCATAACTCCTGAACCACACAACATGCAAAGACAAATAAATCCACTTTTTCATCTAATTAATTTGGACATCAGGAATCAAATGGAAAGTTAATTCATATTATACCCCTGTGAAAGATGGCATTTGCCATTGGTGTCTCACACTGATATTACTTACAACTTGGTGGTATTTGATGACTTTGGAATAAGATTGGGCTGATTATGTCATCACTGGGAGCATTTCAAATTGACGTCATCCAGTGCAACAGGCAGTGCCAGCCATGGCATAGGCTGTACAGGCGAATGCTAAAGGTGCCATTATCCATGGGGGGCACCCCAAATGGGGGAAGAAAAAAAATAAATAAAAATGTTTATCGTTTTACAATTTTTTACTAATACTATTACTACCAGTATTTTGAAAAATTACGTAAGGCCACATCAACATAACCACGTAGCAAAGTCTACTAAATAATAGCAAGCCCTTTTAACCGGCCTCCTGCTTCCTGCTTCCCCCAGCCCCCTCCCCAGCTCCTTACACTTTCCCTGCTTTCTGGGGGAGATGGGTGAGTTATCTGTCATCACGTGAAACCCAAAACACGCTGTGTCGTTATCACATCAAAACGACAAAAGCTCTCTGGTGCCCAATCAACAACCACTACATTACTGAGATTAGTGTATGTGGAGAGAAAGAACATGAAACCAACAGGAGGAGAGCTAGTTAAAGTTACCTCTAAGTAGCTGGTGGCAGCAACGAACAGCTCACAGAGGTTGCACTGATTTACATTGTGAAGTGTTCAAGCTCTTTACAATAAGAGTATTGGGTAAAGAGGAATTGTAGTGTTCTCATAATGTTTTCAATGTGATCTTGTAAAATGTAGCTTTTGGTGAGAGACTTCAAGAGAGAATAAACCCAGCTGTTTGAAGGAAAAATATGTTGATGTTTTCATAGCACTGTAAGATAGATATCAGAGAGGGAATTATGATGTATCATATATAGTAAAAAGGCTTTTTCTGTATTTTTTTTAAAGATGTCGTTCATATGAAAGTAGACTATATAAAGGTTGTTTTGTAAATGTGTATTATTGAATTTGTGCTCATTCAAAGGTAGTGTAATGAAGGACTGAATGACTTTAAAACTGTTACTGTTAAATAAATTTATTTATTTATTTATTTAGTGTAGATTTCTGTGTTTCCCTGGCACAGAAAAAGAAAAAATAACAACAAAAAACAAAAAAAAAACACACCAGTATTAAAACATCGGTGTCAGCTATTGGTGAAGTTGTTATTTTAAACAATGATATCAGTATCGACCAGAATTTCAAAAGCGGTGCTTCCCTAGTTTAATTAGAAATGTAATTTCTACATTGTATTACTATTCAACAGTGTGATATATTATTTTTATTGTTTATTCTTCTCTATATTTTCAAAAAAATTTGATGATTTATATGATTATTATAACACATATACAACATGTTACTAAGAACAAATTAGGACATTTACATATTTCCTTTCCTTTTATTGTTAGCTAGTTTGTTTATTGGCATTTCCGTAATAAATGTGCAGTGCTTTGACCTGGGGAGGGGGGCTCTTCTAGGGCAGCAAATGTGCTAGGACCGCCACTGACAACGGGTGCCATCCAGTCACATTATGACCTGACACCACCCAAATTTCTCAATTGTGAGATTAATAAAGGTGTATCTCATCTCATCTCATCTCTCATCTCAACTCATTTCAACTCATCTCATTTTACCTCATACAGCCATGACAGCCTGGCCGCGTGACAATCTCATACTGCCCGGCCATGTATCATTGCTTTTGGCATTGGTGTCTGACATCAAAATTACTGGCAAAGCAGCGGTATTTGACCACCTTGGAATGAGAATAGCCTGAAATAAATGCTGTTAGAACTGTGCTGAGTTTCAGTCTACGTTGTATCCATTTGTTCAAAGTGATTAGGTTGTTCCACTGCAGATTAAACTGTTACGATTCAAAGCAATGTCTACATTTTTGCTTTTATGAAACAATGAAATCAAAGAATCAAACACACTCAGGGTTAGAACACTGTATCCTGTAAAGTCATACATACAACAGGCTTTAATGTTTAGTCATTTTCTTGCTGGCTTATGAAAGACACTGAGTGTGTGTCTAACAGATGTGAGTGCAGGAGGCATGTAGTTGTGACAGACGGCCATTAATGAGATTGCGAGGAATCGCACAAAGAGACAAAGACCACAAAGTCCCTCAGGAGATGAGAGAGAGGGAGCAGCAGCAAAAAGGAAGGGGGAGAGAGAGCGGGGAACAGAGTCAGTGCCAGTGTTTTCTCATGAATTATTCCTTGAGTATTCACACACAACCGCTGTTTCTGTTTGCTTAAAGCTCTACTTAAAGTTAGTCAAAGATTGTGGCCATTTTTAAAAAGACCCTTGGTTACTGCATGTCTATGTGAAGGTGCAAACTCCACATGTCTCCAGGATGAAATATAGATGTGTTGCTCCCTTATACACCACCCAACCTCCACACCACCACCCTTTAATTCACTACATATAGGATGCACTACTGCCTGAATAAATGGTGATGTATTAACATTTTATAATCACTTGTAATTGTCAGTGGTTGAGTCCACCACTCCTGCATGGTTTTCAGATTGCCTTCATGTACAAAGGATAAACGAAAACAGTGCATGCATGTAATTTAGCATTACAGTTATGATTTTCATCTTGCTTATAAAAGCCTCCATGAATCCTGATTACTCTCTGCAGCCCTATTAGAACTTTTTGTGCATCCGCTTCACATCAAAGTCTTGAACTGGTGTATCACAGGGTGGCTTTATTGTGAAGCCGTCACAGGAAATGCAATTTAATTTGTCATTGATGTTAGCACAGCTCTTTTTTTTTTCTTTTTACATTTTTTGTCAGTGGATCAGTTTTCAGTATTGCGAGGTAGAAGTGAAACAGCCAGAGTGAGCTGATAGATGAAGACACTCTTTCTGCTGATGGAGAAGCATCAACCTGCAGATCCAGAGACCCACAGTTTCACATGTGACCACGACAACGAAACATGTTCTTTTTTAGACAATCAAACAGACAGTGGATCATAGATACTTATTTCTAGCTGCCAGCATTAACTAGCTGAAAAGTCTATTGTCTGTTGTCTATTTGTCTATGTCTGTCTATTTCTACTTAAAAAAGGTTGATTAAAAACATTTCTGTCGGTTGATACTTTGACCAGGGTTAATACTAACATTAGAAGGGATGTTCCAGAGCAGGGGCAGGCAACCTGCAGCTCTGGAGCCGCTAGCGGCTCTTCAGCCTCCTTGTAGTAGCTCCCTCTGGCTTTGACAAAAAAAACAAAAAACAAAAAAAAACCCAGTTATTTCTTAATTTAATTTTTATTTATTTATTTTTTATTTATTTTGTTGCACAGTTATCAGTGCACAGTTCGAGGTGATACTAATTTTAAAAAAGTTTTAATAATTTGTCAACTAAAATGTGCATCACATCCACGTCTATAGCCCTCGCCTTTACCTGCAGGCGGCTTCTTGAGTGTGCGACCCCCGCCCTCAGTAAGCTAACCATAAATAAATCCAAAAAAGAAAAATCTCAGAGGAAAATAGAGAGTTTAATTCTGTGTGGACAGATTCCTTTGCCTTCACCACCAGCGCTGCTGGCTTACCTGTGTTGGGATTCACTGGACCACAGATGATTTGTCAGTCGTTAAAATCTAAACTGGAGATGTGAAGGCTTTTCCCCCTGAGGTGGAAGACCTCATGTTCTTTGTTCTCAAACAAAGAAGTTACCTGACATCCATCTCAGCAGGATGCCCACCTCACACCTCTTTGAGAGACAAGTCTCAAAAGTGATTGGTCAGTACTGTTACAGTGCCATGTGACTCTGTGATGTCATCAGACACACTGTAGGAGTTGTTTTCCATTCACTACAGTCTCTCTCTTAGCTCTTGGGCGGCATGCCGCTCACACCTCTTCCCTTCTGGGCCCTGGACTAGCCAAGAGGTGCTCTTCGTCCCGAACCATCAAGGGGAGGAACAACTGCTCCACAGAGTTTTGTTCCTTTTCTCCTAAGACTTTCATGCCCTCGCTCAAGGCAAGCGCATAACTTCTACCAGAGAGGTGAGAAGGGCAAACACAAAGTTTACAACTAACCTCCCAGCAATAACGAGAATCAAGTTGAGTTAGCACCCCAACATCTAACTCTGCAAGGACCCCGAGCGACCGGCTTCCTCGGATCTGCACCTTTGGAACAAGGACACAACAAAGACTGCTTCTAGAGCCACAGCTCTTTCCAGCCTTCTTCGTTGGCTAACAAGGACAACATGCCTCAAACCAACTCTTCCCTCAATCCATTCAGGATTTGGTAATGTAACAACTGGGCATAGCTTTATCACAGCTGTACAGGCTAAGCAAGACTGTTTAACTTGTTGTATGTGATTTAATGCTGTTTATTGAGTTATTGTTGTGATTGTCTGCAATTAGATTATTGATTAGTTGGTTTTACCAAAGCAAAGTCATGTTTAGTTTGCTAATGCTGTTCACAGACAACGTCTTCTGCACTAATCCAGACCCTTTGCAACACAAATCGCACTCACATAGACTCACTTACAAATTGGCTTTCAACAGAGCTACACCCAAGCAGGCAGTTCAAACTTCCCGCTTCTTTTCTTTTGTCTTTGCCCTGACCACACGGTCAGACAAACACCTCCCCCGATCGGAAGCCAGCTTTGATCCGGCCATCTTGTAGTTTTCTGTTGTCAGCCATTTTATTTTGTAGGCCAAACGGCCTTTTGATTACCACACCCGCCTTTGTCTTTCTCTCTCTCTTGCACACACACACAGACACACACCTACACACATATACACACACACAGGCTTGTATATAGTTAGTTAGGATTTGTGTGTTCTGGTTTTGGTTTTGCTTTGCTTTGCTTTATGAATAAATATAATTTTGGAATCGTACCTGCTGTCGGTTTAATGTTGTACAACAGTGAATGAGTAGTCAACCTCTGCTGCGTTGAGAATTCCGAAATCCTTCAGGCTTTATTATTAATTTGGTTATGTTTATTCATTTAATTATTAATCAATTTCCCAAATTAATAGTTTAGTGAACTTTATGAGACTGATATCATTAACTGGCTATCATTTTTCCCTTTTCAGGAATGGTGCCCCACGAGGTGATTTAATGTTAATTAAGTCACGTTATTTAACATAATTAATAATTATTAGTAATAATTATTAATTATCTCTGATAGCCAATTTGATACTTAAATTGTAGATTCCGTACGTTTCTGGTGCCGCCGTGTGACGCCTTTTAGTGTAGATTTACAATATTGTGGTGCCCTTTGATGAGGCCTAGTATTATAATTCCCAACACCTGTGTGCTTGATATGTGGCGAGAAATTTGCAAACAACAAAAAAATGTAACATTGGAAGACATTTTCAGAACAAGCACTCAGCATTTGCTGAAAAGTACCAAACTGGAGATGAGCGAAAGAGAGCGATTTCGGAACTGCAATGGAAAGTTGAGCAGAGTAAACATACTTTCAATAAGTGGATTCAGTCTCCAAACTCAACTACAGCTGCTAGTTTTGTGGCAGCTCAGAAGATCGTAAGGCGGGGAAAGCCGTTCACAGATGGAGAATACATAAAAGAGCATCTATTCTCGGACACAAAAACAAACAGGAAATTGTTCAGAAAATTAAAGAAATGCCTCTCTCTGCAAAGACTGTCAAGGACAGGGCCATTAAAATGGCATCAAACATCACCAGTAAGCAAATTGATGACATCAATTCAGCTCAAGCATATTTGATTGCCTATGATGAGTCAAGTGATGTAAACGATATGGAGCAGACAGCACTGTTATACAGATATGTAAACTCCGATGGGCCACAGGAGGAGCTGATTGAACTCATACCGCTAAAAGGCCAAACACGGGGGGAGAACATTTATGAGGCTGCTGTGAGTTGCCTAAAAGCCAAAGGAATAAACATCACTCACCTGGTGTCAGTGGCAACTCATGGGGCATCTAGTATGAGAAGAGCACAGAAGGGCTTTGTGAATTTACTTCGAAAGTCACTGGATCGAAAGTTGTTGACGTTTCACTGCATCTTGCACCAAGAAGCACTGTGCGCTCAAACATTCCCTCCCGAATGTATGGAAGTGATGAACCTTGTTATTCAGATAGAGAACAAACTAATGGAAAAGAGGTTAAACCACAGACAGTTCTGTTCATTGTTGGATGAAGTCGACAATGCATATTTGGATCTCCTGCTATACAACAAAGTCCGGTGGCTGTCCAGGGTAGAGGTGCTGAAACGCTTTGCTGCTCGTCTGGAACATGTGAAAACCTTATTGCAAAGCAAAGGCCTCAGCTATCCTGAACTGGGAGTTGTTCGGGTGCTTCGGCTGATTGCTGTATGTGGCTGAGGAAAAAAAAACATAAGAGGATGACAGCACACTGAAATGGACTTTAGTCACAAACATTCCTAATTTTATGTATACTTTTTTTAAGCTGCTAAGTTGCTGCTATATGTTTTATTTATATTAAAGTGGGCTAGTTTTTATTTTATTAATTTTACACAAAAATGGGAAGGACTCAAATAGGCATGCATATTTCAGTGTTTAATTCATTTCAAAGTAGGCCTACACATGCACACTACACTTCTGTTTGGCGTTTTCCTTCGTTATAATAGGTAAAAATAGAAAAAGAATAAAACTTATAAAACTTTATAAACTGTGTCATGTTTTGTGGTTCCAGACTATTTTTCTTTGGTGGAAGACGGGGCAAAATGGCTCTTTTGATCGTAAAAGTTGCAGACCCCTGGTCCAGAGGGACAAGTTCTGTCTGGGGGGAAGGGGAACAAAACCCTTGGGGAAAAATGTAATAAGTGGCCTGGCTCTAAGCCCCTAAACAGCCTCAAGCAAATCTTGGTGACCCAGGCAGGTGGTCGGCAGGGTCTATTGGCTTTCCTCCAGTGACACACCCCTGGATGTAGAGCCATGGACTTAATCATTTATGTTTTCCTTGCTATAAATAAACAACTGTGATCCACTGTTCATTTGATAATCTAAAGAGAAAATATATTTTCTTGTAGTGGTCTTTTTAAAATGAGCAGTGGTTAAAGTTACTATATTGTACTATATCTTACTTATATATTATATTACTATATTATTACTGTATTATATTATGACCCGGAGTTGATAAGTAGACAAAAGCTAATGCTAGCATGAGTAGTTCACTACTGTGAAGTGATTAGCTGAATTAAAAACTGAGATTATGAGCCTCTGGTTGGAAAAATTAAAAAAAAAAAGACAGACAAATACCTCGTCGTCTTGAACTCAAGTATGCGCACTCTGAAACTGTGGTTCTGGACCTAATGCACACATACATCTAAAACTGTAGGAATGCAGGGCTCTCCTGCTCTGCAGGTTGATGATATTGGCTGTTTCCGCAAACTGGCACACCTCCAACATGTACCCAAACAACGCCTTTGTTTGTGTGTTCACTACTACTACTAAGGTCAGAGTCAATGTAGCAAATTTTTCAGCTAATGTATTTCATTGGCTATGAGATTTAAATAGTGAAAAAAAGAAAAATCAACCTGTGGCAGTCAGTGTTGATGTTGTGGCGGGCTGCCACAAAAAAGTCAATGTATGGAGAACACTGACAGGTGATATAAATCAAGTACAAGTAAAATCTAAAGAAATAAAACTAAACCTTTAACCACAGAGGAGGCTGATAAATAAATAAATTGGCTATATGTGATATTCTGGAAGGCACCGAACAAATTGCCTTTAAAATTTAAGTATCAGGACTTGGATGAATTAAATCTAAAAATATAGTATTTAACTATGTTTTTTTCTTTTTTTCCAGTTTCTACATGAAGATATCTGACCTGCACCACAAGCAACAATGTTTCCTAAAAATAAGATTCACACAGAACTTATTGTTTTTCAAACTATGTTGTGGTGACAAACATAATTGCTGGCTGGATTATGTGCAGAGACAGACAGCAGGGTTGGATGATGGGCATACAAACCCCAGACTTTGACACCAGAGACTAGGGTTTGCATCCAGACTCCTGTCCATGCTTAGATTTAGGCATCAAAAGCCCTTTAGTAAAGACAAGGAAAGATTGTAGTTCCAGCTGAATGTAAAACGAATACATGGTGTTTCTGTATTAAACCAGAGCACAACCTTTCCCTGACCATGACCAAGTGCTGACAGTTTCTAAACACCATCTAATGCTGCAGTAAGTGGCTATTGTTTTTCAAGATGAATGAGACATGTTCACATGTTCACATGTTTCCTCCTTATGTTAGTGAAAACATAATCCTGTGGGCATTACATTTCCCTCAAGACGTATTTCCAGCACAACCACCACTGCTCACAATTAACTGCACCATGGACATTTTATAGACACTTTGCCACTTTACACAAGTCACCAAGCAATATTCATTAACATTTTTTACACTGCATTACTGAGTGGGCTTTGGTTGCATGTAGGTACATAGTCCATGTGGAGAGTGAAAGAGGCAGAACACATTGGCCACAATGCATTCTCAGAACCAATCAGCTATCATCTGGTGTCAAATAAGCTTTTTAGTAGCTTTTTTAAAGAAATATATCCACACACATATCTGTTTATAGAGCGTCATGACTCTACTCGCATGTGTATTAAGCATCTATCTATATATATATATATATATATATATATATATATATATATATATATATACACATATATATATATATATATACATATATATATATATATATATATATATATATATATATATATATATATATATACATACACATATAAATAAATATATAATTAATAGGTAATGAAGACATGATGAAAGGGGAGTAATGACAGAATGACAATAAATAAAGTAAATATATAGGGGGACAACAGCAGAAGTTGAGGGCTGGTTACTTAGTAGCTGTATTATGTGTAGGTGTGTGTTGGTGAGGGCAATGGAGTCACCAGCAAAAGGGGAAAGTATTCAGCAGAGTGTGTATGAGTCTGTATGCATGTGTATGTGACAGGCAGTTAGGTGGTGTTAATGAATGGAGTCCAACATCTGTGAAGTGTATCAGTTTGATTGTTTTTTAGAGCTATTTGCTTTTCTATTGAAATATATTGCGAAAGCAGATGATGCCACTGGTATGTTGAGAGGTTGTTGCTAGTTTTCGAGTTCAGTAAAATTGTCTTTTTAGAGATTGTTCGGGCGACCAGTATGAGTTGTTCATGTTTCAGTGGTGGTTCAACTGATGAGAGATCACTTAGCAGACATGCAGAGGAAGAGACTGAAATGTTGTGGCCAGTGGTAGAGGATATTTTGTGTATTATATTTATCCAGAATGTTTGAATGTGGGGGCAAAGCCAGGTGGCATGAAAGTAGTCATCAGTGATGTTGGTGTGGAGTGTGTACAAATGTTATTGTCTGTAAGTCCCATTTTGTGTAGTTTATATTGTTTCAGGTGAACTCTGTGTAGAACTTTGTGTTGAATAAGTGTAGTTTGGGGTTATGGGTCATTGAGAAAATCTTACTGTAGATGTGCATCCAGGAGTTTATATCTAAAGTGACAGCTAAATCTTTTTCCCAGTCTTGGACTGGTTGTGGGAGGTTGTTGTCTGTCCTTATTAGAAGTTTTATATATTTTTGAGAGATGTTTTTATGGAGCTAAAATCATGTCAAAACCTCACAAACACACATAACATGTTTTACTCAAGCCCAACGATCCACAAACAAACTCAGTGTGGTTTGCAAATACAAAACATCATTCACAAACTAATGCATTTCATTTTGCAAATAAGAAACATACCTATCAAACAAATACATCATGCTTCAGACTAAAATCTTTCAACTACAAAAAAATCCTTCAAGTACATAAAACCAATTCTACAACTACCAAAATCTTAAAGCCATTCATGTGTGGATCTGAAGCTATGCATGTGTGGATCTACAAGGCGGAATATTACTGCCAAAAGTCATGTGACTTTTGGTACTGTCACATGACTTTTGGCAGTAATTTTCCGCCTTGCAGATCCACGCACGAACGGCTTCTGATCCACAAATGTCCTGTAATTCGCACTCCACAACAGCAGGTGGCGCTGTTGATTCAATCTAAGGCCACCAACAAAGATTCAACTATGGCCACATACAACGTTAATAGCTTGATACGTCTTGGTCTGAAGACGGGATTTTGAAGTGAAGACGACCTCAGTCCACACACATTTATCTGCAGTAACTGAACATGACTCCTCAGATGGTGCTAAAACAAAACACACATTGCTGCTCGCTGCTTCACACTGAAAGGTTTGAAATAATAAAGTAACAGGGGGCTTTTATTGTGAAAAGTTTATAGGAAGTGATATGTGGTCATTAGCGCAAACGTTTTTAGCGGCGCTGCTTGCGCTAATTCACATGAAATCAGGTAAAGACGTTTAGATATTTAGCGCCTATTTGTTCATGTATTAGTTATAAATACTACAGGAGGTTAAAGTGTAAGCAGAAACAGCCACAGTGGGGTGTTATATGCTGCAAACAAACCGGCTTTACAGTTATGTTTCCATGGTCAAGCCAGCCGGCACTCAATTTGGAGTGCGCACGTATTCTAATGCTTACGGTAAATGCATTAATACGGCGCTGTAAGCTGACAGGGGGAGGAGCCTCTCGTAGAATGAATGGAATAAGGAAATAAAAAACTTTTGTCCAACGTTGATCTTTAATAAAAGACCACATTTTCAATAAGTAGTCCAAGGCACCAAGTGCCGGCTACCTTGACCATGGAAACGTAACTGCCGGCTGGCTTGACTGCAGTGGCTTACTGCACCTCCATCTGCACTTTACCAACAGGTGAATATCACTGCTTTTACATGCCGTGCTGTGTGGTGAAAAACACTAACATCGGTTTATGTTCTTTGACTAAAAGGCTTTTGCATAGAATAAGGATGAGGTGAACTTTATTCATCCCAAAGGGAAATTCAATCAGTCATTGATTTATCAGAGTTATACATTCTAATGGCTATGGGTCAGAAAGATCTTCTATATCTTTCTGTCCTCCAACAAAAAGAGAGGAGCCGTCAATAGGTAATAAAAACCATAAACCGAAGTAGTCTTTCTTCAAATTGTTCACAATAAAATTCCTGATGTAAGTGTTTTTCACCACACAGCACGGCATGTTAAAGCATTGATATTCACCTGTTGGAGGTTAAGTGCAGATGGAGGTGCACAAAGCTGGTTTGTTTGCAGCATATAACACCCCACTGTGGCTGTTTCTGCTGCCACTTTAACCTCCTGTAGTATTTATAACTGATACATGAACAAATTAGCGCTAAATATCTCCACGTCTCTACCTGACTACCTGATCGCGAGAGTTTGCGCTAATGACCGCATATCACTTCCTATAAACTTTTCACAATAAAAGCCCCCGTTACTTTGTTATTTCAAACCTTTCAGTGTGAAGCAGCGAGCAGCAATGTGTGTTTTGTTTTAGCACCATCTAAGGAGTCGTGTTCAGTTACTGCAGATAAATGTGTGTGGACTGAGGTCGTCTTCACTTCAAAATCCTGTCTTCAGATCAAGACGTATCAAGTTATTAATGTTGTATGTGGCCATAGTTGAATCTTTGTTGGTGGCCTTAGATTGAATCAACAGCGCCACCTGCTGTTGTGGAGTGCGAATTACAGGACATTTGTGGATCAGAAGCCGTTAGTGCGTGGATCTGCAAGGTGGAAAATTACTGCCAAAAGTCATGTGACAGTGCCAAAAGTCAGGTGACTGTAACAGTAATATTCCGCCTTGCAGATCCACACACGCACAGCTTCTGATCTACACACGCACAGCTTCAGATCCACACATGAATGGCTTTAAGATTTTGGTAGTTGTAGAACTGGTTTTATGTACTTGAAGGATTTTTTTTGTAGTTGAAAGATTTTAGTCTGAAGCATGATGTATTTGTTTGATAGGTATGTTTCTTATTTGCAAAATGAAATGCATTAGTCTGTGAATGATGTTTTGTATTTGCAAACCACACTGAGTTTGTTTGTGGATCGTTGGGCATGAGTAAAACATGCTATGTGTGTTTGTGAGGTTTTGGCATGATTTTAGCTCCATATGTTTTTTTCTGGGAGGCTGTGTGTTCCAGTTGACTGAATAATGGGGGTAGTTGCAAGTGGTTGTTAGATACGTTGATTTTTTTCTTTTAAACCATGTTTCAGCTGTGAATATTGCAAGAACCTGTTATTGCAAATATTGTATCTTCCTTTGGATGTCTCATGGGGAGTGATTGAGCTGTGGTCAAATATGTGTTCCAGATGTATAATCCCTGCTTTTTCCCATGAACTGAATGATAGTGATTTGTTTTTTATCATAAAGTCTGGGTTGTGCGATATTGGGGTAAGTTTGTTTATGGATGTGGCGTGTCCATTTATCCAGTTTGATTTCCACCAAGCTGTCAGAGTTATTGCTATGAATGGGTTTTTGAAGCAGTTGTGTTTTTTTATTGACTCAGTCAGGAACAGGAGATCTGATAATGATAATTCTTGGCAGTCATTGTTCTATATCCATCCAAGGGTTAGCAAGGCCTCTGTGGCCTTTTGGTCTCTGTAAGGTGGATAGTTGGTTCGTGGTTTTTATGTCTCCAGTAGAATTTAGTTATGATAGAGTCTAGAGTGTTGAACCAATGTGATGTAGGCTGGACTGGTGTCATGCAAAAAAGATCATATATAAGATAATATGGTCATTTTAACAGCTGCTATTCGTCCAATTAGTGAGATGGGCAGTGTTGGATTATTATAAAAAGGTTATATATTGATCACTGTGCCTATCTTCTAAGCAGATGAAAAGCAGAAGATATGAGGTTATTGTAGACTGGAAATGTACTGTGTCTGAAAAAGTAGATTAGAAATTACTATATTGAGAATATGCTGAGAATGACAGATTGTTTTGCATGATCACCGACAGTTGACCTACTGACGTCACACTTAGTGGCAAGTGTGTCCCTGTTTGAACTCTGTTTTGCAGAAGCAGCTGCAGGGCAGAGGTGAAAGATAGAAGAGGAAGTCTAACTGCAGCGGAAAGTCTGCTATTCTCCCTGCGTGCACATTTAACTGAACTGTAACGCTTAAAAGACTGGGTCAGGGAGAGACAGGTTGTCAGACTTCGTGCCCTGACTCGCTGTTGTTGTTGGTTAGGGCAGGAGGACCGGACCCAGAGCTCTGTATCTCGTAATCTTTTTGATTTTTGGAATAAATAGGAGTTAACTGAGACCATCTACTCTCCTGTTATTCTTCATCAAACGAACATGCGGAGTTTGTCTTAATGCTGATTTGTTACTGTTTTAAACAAGAAGAAAAAGAACAGACATCTCCAACAGCAGGTTGTTCCAATGAGTGAGGTCTTCTTCAGTGCTTCTTAATATTGGTACATGATTCAGAGAAAACAACTCTGACAGCTTGGTGGAGATGTTAATACCAAGGTATTTAATGCTGCCTGTTGTTACTGTCAGGGAAAGTTTTTTTGGACACAGCATTCCAGTCTTCCACACAAAGTGGGAGAATTTTAGATTTTGACCAATTTAGCGAATAATCAGATATCATGGAGAATACAGATAAGAGATTAGAGACTTCTGGAAGGGTTGTAGAAGGATTTGTTAAATATAACAGGATATCATCAGCATATACGCTAATTTTGTGGTGAAAATGTCTTGTTTGTATACTGATTATATGGCTGATTTGTCGAATGGCACCTGCAAGAGGTTCAATGAAAATGGCAAACAATAATGGGTGGACATCCTTGTCTTGTGCCATGTTGCCAGTGTTGGGCACGTTACTTTAAAAAAGTAATTAGTTATAGTTACCAGTTACTTCTCCCAAAAAGTAACTGAGTTAGTAACTGAATTACTCCACTATTAAGGTAACTAGTTACCAGAGAAAGTAACTATTGCGTTACTCTTGTTTTTTTTTTTTTTTAAGTTTAAATATGTCTAAGAATTTGGATTTTTTTCTAAGTAGGATTCACAAGCCAGTTGCATAGAGTAGAATTGCATACTACTAGAACTGTTGATAACGGGAGCATGTTCTCAACAACATACCTGCCTATCATCCCATTCATTTCAGTCTGTGTCACAAGTTTTTGTGAAGCTGGAGCAGAAAAATCCAGCTTTAGCTGCTTGGATGGCGTGGCTCCGTGTCCTTCTTTGTTAGCGGAGCTCACGTTAACCACACCTGACCTGCTATCATCATCAACAGTGTCAACAATGGTGTTTTTGGCTACTAGTTTTGTAGAAGTGTGTGCCGCTGAGAGATGCTTCATTAGATTACAGTTGCTTATAACGGACGTGGACAAACACTTCGCTCCGGGACATTATGTACACTTCACATGTACGTTCTTGCCTTTTACCTCGAAGAGAATAAAGTAGTGTCTGTACTTCTACTTTGAAAACGTCAACTTTCCCTCCAGACTCGCCATTGCTGCAGCTTACCTCTGCTAGTTTAGGTGTGTGGGGCTGCTGTGTGCATGTGTGATTTCTGTGAAAACTGAACACTGCCTCTGATTGGCTTACCATGAAACCTTACTCTACCTTAGCCAATCATCATCACTTATGCGGTTGTCTCACCCCTTCCTCCTCCCTCACCAAAGAAAAAAATCAAAAGCGTTGCAGCTCCTGTGGCTGAGAGCGAAGTGGGATGACAAGAGCTTCAATGAATAGCTTTAGTTTGTAACGCGCCCTGCTTAATTGTCGGTAACGATAATGGCGTTGTAATGATTGAAATAGTAATTAGTTAATTACTTACCCGTTACTGAAAAAAAATAACGCCGTTAGTAACGCCGTTTATTTTAATGCCGTTATTCCCATCACTGCATGCTGCAGTGTGAATCGTTGAGAGGTGTGATTACTGGTTGTAACTGCTGCAGAAGGTGAGTTATAGAGAGTTTTAATCCAGTGAATTGATGACTTCCCAAAGCCAAATTTTTCAAAGGTTGTGAAAAGAAATATCCAGTTGACTTTGTCAAAGGCTTTTTCTGCATCCAATGATGTGATTATGGTGTTGAGATGGTTTCTCTGTGATAGGCTCATGAGGCTGAATAGACGGTGCATATTGGTGGATGAGTGTCTGTTCTTAATGAAACCTGTTTGGCTTGGGTGGATTAATGTAGATATAACTGATTCTAGTCTGTTTGCCAGTGCTTTACTGATGATTTTAGATGACAATTGATCAGGCTTATAGGTTTGTAGCTGGAGGTAAGGGTTGGGTCTTTATCAGGTTTAAGCAAAACTGAAATAAGAGCTGTGTTCATGTGGGTGGGTATAGTTCCAGATGCTTTGATATGACTAACCAGTTTGATAAACAGAGGGGATATGAGTTGTTGGGTAGCCATCAGAACTTGGCCATTTATTGTTGGGCATGGAGAAGAGTGCTTTCCTGAGTTCTTCTGAGCTTATAGGTTGGTCTCAAGTGGTAGTGTGTTTATTGGATAATTTTGGAAGTTCAATGTTGTCAAAGAAGGAATAGATGTTGGAGATACTTAATATATTATCTGAATGGTAGAGTCTCTGGTAGTATTCACAGAATGTGGTGTTTATCTCTTTTGGATTGTAAATTAAATTTCCTTGTGTGTTTTGACTTGCTGTAATTAGGGATTTTTCTTTATTTCTTTTTAGTTGATTAGCAATGAATTTATCTGTTTTTTCATTGTGTTCAAAATAATTTAATCTTGCTCTTTGCATGAGGAATTGTGCATTTTGGTGTATAATATTTTCGAGCTGTGTCTTGATTTCTTGTATTTCATTGGTCATCAGTTTATGTTCCAGTTCTTGTTGTTTTTCTTGTTCCTTTCTATTCTTGTGAGTAGAATATGTGAGTGTGAGATTATTATTGGATGAACGGGTGAGTAGTAGGAGTATTCTATGTTTAATGGTTCACCAACAATCGCTAATTCCTAATTCTTCCATGTACTTTTTTATGACATCAGATGATTGCCATGTTCTGTCAGTGCTTCCTGGGTTTGATCTGTATAAAGCAGGGTTTAGGATTGTGTTAACGTCTCCTCCTATTATGACTAATGAATCAGAAAAATCTTTGAGGTATGAAAATACCATATGGAAAAAAGCCAGATTGTCATCATCAGGTCCATAAATATTGGCAATTGTTATTTCGGCGTTTCTGGTTTGTCCGTTAATAGGAGCAAAGTGACCATTTGGATCTATTATTGTGACTTGGTTGTGATATGGGATGTTTTTATTTATCAAAATAGCGGCTCTTGTATGAATGAGAAAATATTTGATTTATCCATTTTGTTTTAAGTTTCAGGTGTTCAGATGGTGTCAGATGGGTCTCCTGTAGGAGGTAGAAACTAGGGTTCATTTTGAAAAGATGATTCAAGACTTGTACGTTTTGCTGGTGACTCAATGCCCCGAATGTTCTTGGTAATAAACCTGAGAGATGATATTAGGGTTGGTACGGATGATTCATGTTTATCATAATAGACGGTATTTGAGTTGCTCCTGTTGGTCGCTTCCCTTTCCCTTTTATGAAGGTGTGTTGTAGGTTTGCATGTGCAGGAGTATGACAAGTCATGTAAAAGAAGCAGCCAGTCAACATTAAACAAAAGAAAAAAGACATAGCTACACAAATACCAAAAATAACAAAAATAATTTAAATTAAAGCTGCAAGCAGCGTTGAACGGGCCCTCGCACCCCACGCAACTCGGGGCCTGGCGCGGCCGCCACCGTCTCGCCAGAGGTCGACCGGCAGACAAGGCGCTGAATGTTCTCCTCCTTCGAACAGTGTAGGAACCAATGCGTTGCGACTTCCCGTCTCCACTGGGTGGCGCTATGACTCTGACTCCTGAGCGTCATGTCGGTGTGTTCATGCCAGGACTATTATCATACATGTGAAGTTTGGAGCAGATTCGACCATTAGATCCCATCTTATAGCAATATCGTGTTTCATGGTGAGACATCAAGTGTCGACGCCATGTCACAGCCACACCGTTCCATGCTGAGCAATTCTCTTAATATGTTTTGATCACACACTTGTGTAGATGGTACACACCAGTTTTGGAGTTAATTGATTGATTTCTGGAGGAGGAGATCATTAAAATACAACACGTGGAAAATGCCAGAAATGACTGTAAATTTCAAAATGGCCGACTTCCTGTCGGGTGTGGCCTATCCGTGCAAGAGGCTTTTTTGTGCGTGTGGATGTTATACATGTGTCTACCAAGTTTCGTGCATATCAGTGAGACGTCCTATGGTGGTTATTTGTGTGAATGGGCGTGGCCAATCCATTTAGCCACGCCTATTAACGAAATTCATAACATATGTTCTGGGTTGGACTGTCAATATACCTGTGAAGTTTCACACAGATCTGACCAAGTACAGTGAAGTTATTGCCACTTCCTGTTTCATGGCGAGACGTCAAAATTCAACCTCCCACAACTGGCGTGCCCTTTAGATTCTGCGAGACCTTTTAATAACTTTTGATCAGGAAGTGTTCTAGATGGTAATCGGTAATTTTGAAGCCGTTCTGATGAATTCTGTAGGAGGAGTTCGTTAAAATACGATGCGTGCGCGACACCAAAAATGACCATGACATTCAAAATGGCCGACTTCCTGTTGAATTTAGCCTAGAGGTCCAAGAGACTTTTTTGTTTGTCTGGGGGTGATGGAGATGTGTACCAATTTTTGTGCATATCGGTGAGACGTCCTATGGAAGTAATTCATATGAATGGGCGTGGCCAAGCCATATGGCCACGCCCATTGACGAAATTCATATCACATATTCAGGGCTGGACTGTTGACACACATATGAAGTTTCAGGTGGATATCATGAAAAACACCAAAGTTAAGGCCATTTTTATGCATTTTGGCGAAGGGTCGACTTCGCCGCCCTCCGGATGGAACGCCGTTTGACGACAGTCAAAATTCTTCATCATGGAGCATTACCAACATGTTGAGGCCTTTCTGACCAAATTTGAGCTGGATTTGCTGAACGTGCTCAGAGCTGGACCTCAAAGTCTAAAACATCGCTTTTTCTGTCACCAGCAGGGGGCGCTATGCAAATTTCAATATTTCTGCATGTAGACGTCTTCAGGGCGGGACTATTATGAATCCTGGGGAGTTTGGTACCGTTCGGACTATTAATGCCAAAGTTATAGCAATCTCATTTTTCATGGCGAGACATCAAACTTCGCCGCCACGCCCAGGTCAGGTTGTTTGGAGTTTACGTAATCCGTTAATAACTTTTGATCACAAACTAGTCTAGTTGGTGCACAGCAATTTTGAAGCCGTTCTGATTATTCCTGTAGGACGAGTTCGTTAAAATACAACACGTGGAAAACGCCAAAAATGACCATGAAATTCAAAATGGCTGACTTCCTGTTGGGTGTGGCCTATGGGTCCAAGATGCTTTTTTGTGCGTCTGGGTGTGATACATGTGTGTACCAATTTTCATGCATGTCGGTGAAACGTGCTACGGGGGCTGGTGTTTAAAGGGCGTGGCCATGTCATTTAGCCACGCCCCTTATGAAATTAATATCATATGCTCAGGGCGTGACCAGTGACGTACATGTGAAGTTTCAGGCAGATCCGACCAAGTACACCAAAGTTAGAGCCACTTCATGGGTTTCGGCGAAACGTCAACCTTCGCCACTCCGTCACGGCGAAACCGTTTGACGAGACATTATGATCTTCACAATATAGCATGGCCAACATGTTAAGGCCTTTCTGACCAAATTTGAGTTGAATATGGTAAATGTGGTCAGAGCAGCACCTCAAAGTGTAAAACATGGTATTTCCTGTTGCCAGCAGGGGGCGCTATGACAATTACTGAATTTTTTGATGTAGACGTGTTCAGGGCGGGACTATTATCCATCATGTGAAGTTTGGTGCAGATAGGATCATCTACACCAAAGTTGTAGTAGTTGTAGTATAATTTCGTGTTTTTTGGCGAGATATCCAAATTGACCCTTCCGCAGCGACCGCGCCCTTCGACGTGACGAAGATCTTTTAATAACTTTTGATCCCACTGTAGTCGAGCACGCACAGGTAAATTTTCCGATAAAATCTGTAGGAGGAGTTCGCTCAAGTACAACGTGTGGAAATGGCCAAAAATGACCTTATTTTGAAAAAACAATTCAAAATGGCCGACTTCCTGTTTGGTTTAGGGTGTCGCTCCAAGAGGCTTTTTTGTGCGTCCCGGGATGATACATATGTGTACCAAATTTCATACGCCTAGGGCAAAGTTAAAGCAGGGGGCTTCGATTTTGAAAACTGTTAGGGGGCGCCATTGAGCCATTTTGCCACGCCCCTTTGTAACGACCATAAAATATCGAAATTTTCACCAGACGTGACGAGTGTGCAAATTTTCCTGACTTTTTGGGCATGTTCAGGCCCTCAAAAATGCGATCAAAGGTTTAAAAAAAAAATAATAAGAATAATTTTTATGATTTCAATAGGGCTCTCGCACGGTTCGTGCTCGGGCCCTAATAATAACTCCTTCAGTTTCAATAGGGTCCTCGCACCGCTTGGTGCTCGGGCCCTAATAATCCTAACTGTGCGTTCAGACCAAAAGAGGCAAAAGAGGCAAGGACGCCGGAAGTTAATACATTTTCAATGAGAGCCTGGCGTCCTGAGCGGCCAAAGCGTCAGCCGCCGTCAGCCGCGCGTCCAGAGCGTCCAAAGCGGCTAAAGCGTCCAAAGCGGCACCAGATGAAAAGTTGAACCTCGGTTAACTTTATGGTAATTAGCTATGACGCGGTTCAGCGGCAACCGCCGGCAACCAATCAGAGTAGAGGTGTCCTTCGCTCGAGCGGGCCCCAAAGCACAACGCATGTAACTTTGGTTCCTAGTTCCGTCGAACTGCTGGACGTCCGACCTGAAGTACCGCTGGAACCGTTCTCTGTCCAGCCGCAGCTCCAGCACCAGCCGATGAAATTCTCCGAGCTCCTTACGGCGCCAGAGAATCTCGTGCACCCAAACCCGGCGACGGCGTCTTCTTCGGGTGTACAGGCTGGCAGCAGCACACATCACAGTTATGTCATCCAAATCCATGATGAGTCGATATGATTTTGAGGGTTAAACGCGCATATTTATAGTCATCGCAGACCATGTTGATGATACAATAATAACAATTATGAGCAGGAGTTAATTTAATTCGCTAACCGCCTCACCCCATTTTCCCCGTTCTTCCAAAAAAGGAACACTCTTTGGCCACACACACACACACACACACACACACACACACACACACACACACACACACGCACGCACACACACACACACACACACACACACGAACTTGACGAACTTGTATGACACCAAACGAAAGACAAGCAGACAACACCACATGCGTAATTGTGCACAGAGATGCTGCAGCTGAGACGTAAGGAGCGCGCATTTGCACCCGTGTGTGTGTGTGTGTGTGTGTGTGTGTGTGTGTGTGTGTGTGTGTGTTCTATAGGCCTAAAGAAAATTACCCCGGAGCCGGAAAACATAACAATCTTGTGGCCAAAGAGCGTTTTATTTTTTGGAAGAAAGGGGAAAAATGGGGTGAGGCGGTTATGACATTAAATTAACTCCCGCTCATAATTGTTATTATTGTATCATTAACATGGCCTGCGAGCACTATGCCGCTGTCAAGAAGTCTGCTTTGTGGCTCCTTTAAATGACTAGCGCGATTTAACTTTGACGTCAGTCACGTGAAGAGCGACCAAAGCGGCTAAAATATTTTGCCGCTTTGGAAGCTGTCCTGTTTCTCGCGCAGCCTCGGGCGTCCTTGCCTCTTTTGCCTCTTTTGGTCTGAACGCACAGTAAGGAAAACAATAGGGTCCTCGCACGGTACGTGCTCGGGCCCTAATTAAAGCTGCAAGCAGCATTGAACGGGCCCTCACACCTTCACTTAACTCGAGGGGGCTGGCAGGATGCCGGCTGACACCGCCATTCATTCCTGTTAAGGCAGACCCCTCACGCAGGAATTACACGTCATATCCCTCAAATCATACAAAGACATGTCATTTTGGCAGTAGGTGGCGGCGTACTAATAACCAAGTATTGGCGTATAGATGTGTTGAGGGCAGGACTGTCATCAATCCTGTGAAATTTGGGGAAGAGTGGAACATGTATGGTGAAGTTCTGAACCAGTTACAAGCAAATTCAAAATGGCAGACTTCCTGTTGGGTTTGGCACATGGCTGCAACAGGCTTTTTTATACGTCTTTCAGTGATGCAGGTGCGTATCAAGTTTCATAGATGTAGGTCAAACCAGCTTCGGGGGCTGCTTCGTAGAAAATTTGTAGGGGGCGCTGTTGAGCCATGTTGGCATATCAGAGCCGAAAAATCACATCAGACAGCACAAATCGAACCCTGTCATATGTATGCCAAGTTTCATGACTATACAAGCACCCCTTTCCCCTCAAAACCAACTTTGTGTTTGATGGCAAATAAGGCGTTGTCACGGTGACCAAACATCATTAAGCTTCACAGCTGGTCTCGGGAGTGACTCCACAACACGCTTGCCAAATTTCGTCCGAATCGATCAATTTTCATGTCACTTGATTTTTCTCTGTTTATAGCGCCCCCTATTGGCCAATTTACGCCAAATTTGGCACAGAGCCTCTGGTTCACGTCTGAAACAAGTGAATTGAGTTTGACGTTGATAGCTTTTAGTTTGACAAAAATATGCAATGGTATGTGTTTTTTAGGTAGCAGAAAAAAACTGTTTATTTTTAGCTGGCGCATTTTTTGGAGTAGCAAAATTTTGTTGATAACTTTTGGTCAGGCACATCTGGCGTTTGTATGTGCAAAGTTTCGTGAAGATGGATCTTAATCGCTAGGAGGAGCTCGAAAATGTAGGTTTTTGAGGTGTAGTGACTTACAAAGACAAATCTACAGTGGGAGCGGGCGTGGCCTATGTCAGACAATGGCACTCTATTTAGGGAACACGTGGTTATAAAGTTATGAAGATGTGAATTAAAATGTGGAAGTTACAGGCCAAAATGCGTTTGCATCCGTTATAGCGCCATCTAGTGGTGTAGACATACAATTTTTGCTATGGGTGGTCTGTATGCTATTCTATATGTACCCTGTGAATTTCACAGCCCTCAGCATAATACTTGAGCTGAAATAAATGTTTGTTGTTTATATTGTAATAAGCCACGCCCACTTTGAGCAGTCTTGATTAACTTCAAGATATGGCCTCAGGAGTGGCCCAGCATCATACCCACCAAATTTCGTAAAAATCGGTGCAGCCATTTGAGAGATATAAATTTCCCATATTTGCAGCACCCCCTTGTGGCCAACATTAGCCAAATTTGGCTCACACCCTCACAGGCACATGTCAAGCAAAGATCTCCGATTTGGTGTTGTTAGCATTCATTTTGACTGGAATATGCCATAGTTTGTCTTTTTATAGCTAGCCAGAAAATTGTATTTGTTAATAATTTTCCCATTTTTTGACTGAACAAAATTCTTTTGATAACTTTAGATCAGGTCCAGGTGAAGACTGGACGTGCCAAGTTTCACGCTAATCGGACAATACCCTAAGGAGGAGTTTGAAAAAGTAGGTTTTCCAGTTTTCGCGATGTTGCGAAAAACATTATAGGCAGAAATGGGAGTGGCCCTGCCCAGGTGATTCAGCACTATTCAGGGAATCTGTGGATATGAGGTTTTTGAATGTGTGACATATGGTCTGGGAGTTATAGCCCAAAACACGTTGAAAATGAGTAGGGGGCGCTATTGAGCCATCTTGGCACATGAAAACACAAAAATCACATCAGACAACACAATTTGGGCCGTCTGATGTGTGTGCCAAGTTGCATGAGTTTTCGAGTGTCCCTTGGCCCTCAAAAACAACCTCGTGTTTTATGGCGAATAAGGTGGCGCCACAGTGACAGCGTTGGACGAAACCTCAAAGGCTTCTGGTTTGATCATCATCAAGGTCTTGGGAGTATGTATTTGTAAAATTGAGGTGGTTCGGGGGAACCTGGTAGAAGTGGGACATGAAAGAATGAAAAAAGTAACTTTCTGCCGCCAGTAGGTGGCGCTATGACGCTGATTCAAAATTTCTGTATAGATGTTTTCAGGGCTGGACAGTTATCATATGTGTGAAGTTTTGGAAAGATATGTCCACATAGAGTCAAGTTACAGCTACTTTTGTCATCATGGCGAAACATCAAAGTTGGCCGCCACGCCAAGGTCAAGCCCTTTGACGAAAACTCACAGTTTTCCATAGAAAGCATCATCAAGGCCTTATGGATAATTTCAGCAAGTATGAGGTTGATGTGTTCAACTTTGGAGGAGATGTGCTTCAAAGTGTAAAACATGACATTTTCTACTGCCAGTAGGGGGCGCTATATTAATCACAAATTATTGACATGTAGATCTCTTCAGAGCGGGACTGTCATCAATCCTGTTAAGTTTGGGGAAGATTGGAGCAAATATGTTGGAGTAATAAACTACTTCCTGCGTTATAATACTACTTCCTGTTTGTAACGAAGTTTGAGGTCCCGGCACGGTCACACGGTGTGACGAAAACACAAAGTTTTGATAACTTTTCGTCTTCAGTTTATGTAGGTGGGACAGACCGAGTTTGAAGGCGATCGGACAAAATCTCTAGGAGGAGTTCGTTCATTTATGACCCCTGCAAATGGCCAAAAATGCATGAAACTTGCACATTCAAGTCAAAATGGCCGACTTCCTGTTGAGTTTAGGTCATGGGCCCAAGAGGCTTTTTTGTACGTCTTGGTGTGTTACTTATGCCTACCAAGTTTCATACACGTAGGTTAAACCAACTTGGGGGGCTGCTTCGTTGAAAATCAGTACGGGGCGCTGTTGAGCCATTTTTTTGCACATTATCACGAAACCCCAAAAATATTAAATTTTTCACCACTTCTGATGAGTCTGTGAAGTTTGGTGAGTTTTTGAATATGATAAAGCCCTCAAAAAGCCCATTCATTAGGCAGAAAAATAATAATTAAAGCTGCAAGCAGCATTGAACGGGCCCTCGCACCCCGGGGTCTGGCGCGGCCGCCACCGTGTCGCCAGAGGTCGACCGGCAGACGAGGTGCTGAATGTTCGCCTCCTTCGGACAGTGTAGGAACCAATGCGTTGCGACTTCCCGTCTCCACTGGGTGGCGCTATGACTCTGACTCCTGAGCGTCATGTGGGTGTGTTCATGCCAGGACTATTATCATACATGTGAAGTTTGGAGCAGATTCGACCATTAGATCCCATGTTATAGCAATATCGTGTTTCATGGTGAGACATCAAGTGTCGACGCCATGTCACAGCCACACCGTTCCATGCTGAGCAATTCTCTTAATATGTTTTGATCACACTCTTGTGTAGATGGTACACACCAGTTTTGGAGTTAATTGATTCATTTCTGGAGGAGGAGATCATTAAAATACAACACGTGGAAAACGCCAAAAATGACTGTAAATTTCAAAATGGCCGACTTCCTGTCGGGTGTGGCCTACATGTGCAAGAGGCTTTTTTGTGCGTCTGGACACGATACATGTGCATACTGATTTTCGTGTACGTCTGTGAAAGTTGTTATGGGGGACGCTGCGCTTTAAGGGGCGTGGCCAAGCCATACGGCCACGCTTATTGATGAAACTCATACTATACATTCAGGTCTGGACTGTTAACAAACATTTGAAGTTTGGTGAAGAATGGACAATGTATGCCAAAGTTATACTAATTTCGTGTTTTATGGCGAGACATCAAACTTCGCCGCCACCTGACGGCCAAACCGTTTCATGATGCAAAAATCTGCTCATAAGTTTTGATTACACCTTTGTCTAGATGGCACACAATGATTTTGAAGTTGTTCTGATGCATGCTGTAGGTGGAGTTCATTAAAATACAACACGTGGAAAACTCCAAAAATGACCATTAAATTCAAAATGGCTGACTTCCTGTTGGGTGTGGCCTATGGGTCCAAGATGCTTTTTTGTGCGTCTGGGTGTGATACATGTGTGTACCAATTTTCATGCATGTCGGTGAAACGTGCTACGGGGGCTGGTGTTTAAAGGGCGTGGCCATGTCATTTAGCCACGCCCCTTATGAAATTAATATCATATGCTCAGGGCGAGACCAGTGACGTACATGTGAAGTTTCAGGCAGATCCGACCAAGTACACCAAAGTTAGAGCCACTTCATGGGTTTCGGCGAAACGTCAACCTTCGCCACTCCGTCACGGCGAAACCGTTTGACGAGACATTATGATCTTCACAATATAGCATGGCCAACATGTTAAGGCCTTTCTGACCAAATTTGAGTTGAATATGGTAAATGTGGTCAGAGCAGCACCTCAAAGTGTAAAACATGGTATTTCCTGTTGCCAGCAGGGGGCGCTATGACAATTACTGAATTTTTTGATGTAGACGTGTTCAGGGCGGGACTATTATCCATCATGTGAAGTTTGGTGCAGATAGGATCATCTACACCAAAGTTGTAGTAGTTGTAGTATAATTTCGTGTTTTTTGGCGAGATATCCAAATTGACCCTTCCGCAGCGACCGCGCCCTTCGACGTGACGAAGATCTTTTAATAACTTTTGATCCCACTGTAGTCGAGCACGCACAGGTAAATTTTTAAGTCAATCCGATAAAATCTGTAGGAGGAGTTCGCTCAAGTACAACGTGTGGAAATGGCCAAAAATGACCTTATTTTGAAAAAACAATTCAAAATGGCCGACTTCCTGTTTGGTTTAGGGTGTCGCTCCAAGAGGCTTTTTTGTGCGTCCCGGGATGATACATATGTGTACCAAATTTCATACGCCTAGGGCAAAGTTAAAGCAGGGGGCTTCGATTTTGAAAACTGTTAGGGGGCGCCATTGAGCCATTTTGCCACGCCCCTTTGTAACGACCATAAAATATCGAAATTTTCACCAGACGTGACGAGTGTGCAAATTTTCCTGACTTTTTGGGCATGTTCAGGCCCTCAAAAATGCGATCAAAGGTTTAAAAGAAAAATAATAAGAATAATTTTTATGATTTCAATAGGGCTCTCGCACGGTTCGTGCTCGGGCCCTAATAACTCCTTCAGTTTCAATAGGGTCCTCGCACCGCTAGGTGCTCGGGCCCTAATAATAATCCTAAGGAAAACAATAGGGTCCTCGTGCTCGGGCCCTAATAATAATAAAACACTAGGAAAACAATAGGGTTTCAGCCCTTTGGGCTTGAACCCCTAATAATAAAACAGTAGGAAAACAATAGGGTTTCAGCCCTTCAGGCTTGAACCCCTAAATATAGCCGCAAGCGGCAATTCCGGGGTTCAAACCAGCATAGCCATCTAAATTTTGAAAGGTGGGTAAGATCAAGACCTTTGATACATTGAGTTTGTTGATGTTTGTAAAAACCCTCATTGATTTTGGCCGGATTTTGTGAAATTTCACTTCACTTGATGTTTCTCTGTTTATAGCGCCCCCTATTGGCCAATTTCCGCCAAATTTGGCACAGATCCTCTGGTTGACGTCTAAAACAAGTGACTTGAGTTTGACGTCGATAGCTTTTAATTTGACAAAAATATGCAACGGTATGTGTTTTTTAGCTAGCAGAAAAAAATTGTTCCTTTATATCTACCACATTTTTTGGAGTAGCAAAATTCTTTTGATAACTTTTCATCAGGCACATCTGGAGATTGTATGTGCAAAGTTTCGTGCAGATGGAGCTCAAACGCTAGGAGGAGATAGAAAAAGTAGGTTTTTGATGTGTAGTGACTTACAAAGAGAAATATGCAGTGGAAGTGGGCGTGGCCTATGTCAAAAGATGAGACTCTATTTAGGGAACACGTGGATATAAAGTTTATGAAAATGTGATTTAAAATGTGGAAGTTACAGGCCAAAATGCGTTTTCACTCGTTATAGCGCCACCTAGTGGAGTAGACACACAATTTTTGCTATTGGTGGTCTGTGTCCTATTCTATATATACCCTGTGAATTTCATAGCTCTCAACGTAATAGGTGAGCTAAAATAAATGTTTGTTGTTTATCTTGTAATAAGCCACGCCCACTTTGACCAGTCCTGACGAACTTCAAGATATGGCCTCTGGAGTGACCCAGCATCATACCCACCAAATTTGGTAAAAATCGATGCAGCCATTTGAGAGATATAAATTTCCCATATTTGCAGCGCCCCCTACCGACCAACATTAGCCAAATTTGGCTCATACCCTCACAGTCACATGCCAACAAAGCATATCCGATTTGGTGTTGTTAGCATTTATTTTGACCGAGATATGCAACACTTCGCCTTTTTATAGCTAGCTAGAAAAATGTATACGTTAATCATTTGCGCATTTTTTGACCGAACAAAATTCTTTTGATAACTTCAGATCAGGTCCAAGAAAAGACTGTATGTGCCAAGTTTCACACTGATCGGACAAAATCCCAAGGAGGAGATAGAAAAAGAAGGTTTTTCAGTTTTCGCGATTTTGCGAAAAAAATTTCAGGCGGAAATGGGCGTGGCCTAGCCCAGGTGATTCAGGACTATCCAGGGAATCTGAGGATGTAACGTTTTTGAATGTGCGACATATGGTGTAGGAGTTATAGCGCAAAACGCATTGACCTTGGTTATAGCGCCACCATCTGGCCAATTGGGATTTTTCTATTATGAGCACCATTTGCACACAACTTTTGTGGGAATTTGCGAAAACATTTCTGAGGAAGAATAATAATAATAATTAAAGCTGCAAGCAGCGTTGAACGGGCCCTCGCACCCCACGCAACTCGGGGCCTGGCGCGGCCGCCACCGTCTCGCCAGAGGTCGACCGGCAGACGAGGCGCTGAATGTTCGCCTCCTTCGGACAGTGTAGGAACCAATGCGTTGCGACTTCCCGTCTCCACTGGGTGGCGCTATGACTCTGACTCCTGAGCGTCATGTGGGTGTGTTCATGCCAGGACTATTATCATACATGTGAAGTTTGGAGCAGATTCGACCATTAGATCCCATGTTATAGCAATATCGTGTTTCATGGTGAGACATCAAGTGTCGACGCCATGTCACAGCCACACCGTTCCATGCTGAGCAATTCTCTATATGTTTTGATCACACACTTGTGTAGATGGTACACACCAGTTTTGGAGTTAATTGATTCATTTCTGGAGGAGGAGATCATTAAAATACAACACGTGGAAAACGCCAAAAATGATTGTACATTTCAAAATGGCCGACTTCCTGTCGGGTGTGGCCTATATGTGCAAGAGGCTTTTTTGTGCGTCTGGACACGATACATGTGCATACTGATTTTCGTGCACGTCGGTGAAAGTTATAAAGTTATCAAGTTATCAAGGCCTTTTGGATAATTTCCCCAAGTTTGACGTTGATGTGCTCAACTTTGGACGAGATGTGCTTCAAAGTGTAAAACATGACATTTTCTACTACCAGTAGGGGGCGCTATATTAATCACAAATTATTGACATGTAGATGTCTTCAGAGCGGGACTGTCATCAATCCTGTGAAGTTTGGGGAAGATTGGACAATGTATGCTGGAGTTATAAAGTACTTCCTGCGTTATAATACTACTTCCTGTTTGTAGCGAAGTTTGAGATCCCGGCAGGGTCATAAGTCATAAGTATATTTTTTTGATAACTTTTGGTCTTCAATTTATGTAGGTGGGACAGACCAAGTTTGAAGTCGATCGGACAAAATCTCTAGGAGGAGATCGTCCATTTACGACCCCTGCAAATGGCCAAAAATGCATGAAAATTGCACATTCAATTCAAAATGGCCGACTTCCTGTTGGGTTTAGGGCATGGGCCCAAGAGGCTTTTTTGTACGTCTTGGTGTGTTACATATGCCTACCAAGTTTCAGACACGTAGGTTAAACTACCTTCAGGGGCTGTTCCGTAGAAATTTTTTAGGGGGCGCTACTGAGCCATTCCTTTGCAGATTATCATGAAACCCCAAAACTTGCCCAGTTAGGGTTAGGGTTAAAAAGTCCTGAGCATAGTCTGGCAGATGTTGAAGGACCTCAGTCGCCTCAGAAAATAGAGACGGCTCTGGCCCTTCCTGTAGGGACCATCAGTGTTCTTAGACCAGCCCAGTTTATTGTCAATGTGGACCCCCAGGTACTTATAGTCCTCCACAATGTCCACACTGACCCCATGGATGGAAATCGGAGTCACCTGTGTCTTGGTTCTCTTCAAATCCACCACCAGTTCCTTTGTCTTTGCCACGTTGAGCTGCAGATGGTTCTGCTCACACCATGTGACAAAGTTATCCACAGCAGCCCTGTACTCATCCTCATCACCCTTGCTGATACATCCAACTATGGCAGAGTCATCAGAAAACTTCTGAAGATGGCAGGTCTCAGTGCAATAGCTGAAGTCCGTGGTGTAGAGGGTGAAGAGGAGGGGAGAGAAGACAGTCCCCTGCGGGGCCCCGGTATTGCTGACCACTCTGTCTGACACACAGTGTTGCAAGCACACGTACTGTGGTCTGCCAGTCAAGTAGTCTACAATCCAGGACACCAGAGGGCATCCACCTGCATAGCTGTCAGCTTGTCACCCAGTAGAGCTGGACGGATGGTGTTGAACGCACTGGAGAAGTCAAAAAACATGACTCTCACAGTGCTCGCCGGCTTGTCCAGCTGGGCGTAGACGCGGTTGAGCAGGTAGATGATGGCATCCTCCACTCCAAGTCGGGGCTGGTAGGCGAACTGGAGGGGGTCCAAGAGTGGCTTGACCATGGGCCGGAGCTGCTCCAGGACAAGTCTCTCCAGGGTCTTCATGATGTGGGAGGTCAATGCCACGGGTCTGTAGTCCTTGGAACCACTGGGACGCGGCGTCTTTGGCACAGGAATGAGGCAGGATGTCTTCCACAGCATGGGGACCCTCCGGAAACTCAGGCTAATGTTGAAGACATGCTGAAGTACTCCACATAGCTTGGGGACACAGGCTTTGAGCACCCTGGGGCTGACACCATCAGGGCCTGCAGCCTTGCTTGAGTGGAGTCTCATCAGCTGTCTCCTCACATGATCGGTGGTGAAGCACATTGTGGAGGTGTCAGGCGGAGGAGGGGTGTAGTCCTCACGATGAGGAGTGTGGTCAGTCTGGCTCCTGGGGGAGGAGGTGTGAGGGGGGCTCACACTGGAGGGTAGGGGGGTGTAAGCAGGAGGGGTGGGAGAAGGTGGAGTGGCTGTTGGTTGAACAAGACAGACAGCAAAAGAGTCAGTGGGGGGGTGGGCGGGACCAGCAGTGTCAAATCTGTTAAAAAACAGATTCAGTTCATTGGCCCTGTCCACGCTGCCTTCAACTCCTCTATTGTTGTTGGTCCTGAAGCCAGTGATGGTCCTCATTCCACTCCAGACCTCCCTCATATTGTTCTGCTGGAGTTTCCACTCCAGCTTTCTCCTGTACCTCTCCTTAGCCTCTCTGATCTTCACCTTCAGTTCCGCCTGTATTGTTCTCACCTCCTCCCTGTCACCAGCTCTAAAGGCCCTCTTCTTAGCGTTGAGGATGGCTTTGATGTCCTTTGTTACCCATGGTTTGTTATTTGGGTAACAATGGACGGTCCTGGCTGGGACAGTGGTGTCCACACAGAAGGTGCTGTAGTCCGTGATGCACTCTGTGAGCCCATCAATGTCCTCCCCATGTGGTTCACAGAGTGCCTGCCAGTCTGTCACCTCAAAACAGCCCTGCAGCGTCTCATAAGCCTCCTCTGACCATCTCCTCCCTGTCCTCATGGTTGCAGGCTGGCTCCTTAATAGAGGCACATAGCAGGGGTTGAGGTGCACCAGGTTGTGGTCTGATCTACCCAGAGGGGGGAGGGGGGAGCAGCTGTATGCGTCCTTGGCGTTTGCATACAGCAAGTCCAGGGTTCTCCCTCCTCTAGTAGGACAGCTCACATACTGTGTAAAGTTGGATAGTGTTGTTGCCATGGTGACGTGGTTGAAGTCACCCGAGATAGCTATGAAAGCACTCGGGTGTTGAGTCTGCAGACGGGCTACGACGGAATGAATGACGTCACATGCCGACGTCAGGTTGGCAGAGGGGGGGATATAGACGGTCACCATAATCACATGTGAAAACTCCCTGGGCAAATAATACGGCCTGAGTCCAACAGCAAACAGTTCAATATCCGGGCGACAGATTTGTTCTTTCACAGTAATGTGAGCGGGACTGCACCACCGGTTGTTGACAAGCACGGCAAGCCCCCCTCCTTTGCGCTTACCGCTCTCGGTGCAGTCCCGGTCGGCCCGAACAGTCTGCTGCTGATGGAGACGTTGTCATCGGGAATGTCCTTGTGTAGCCATGTCTCTGTAAAACACATCAGACTACACTCCCGGTACTCCCTCTGACTCCTGGCGACTGCTGTTAGCTCGTCCATTTTATTTCCCAGTGACCTCACGTTGCCCATGGTGATAGAGGGGAGACCCGGCTTATATATCCTCTTCTCCATAAGCCTCCGTTGTCTCACCCTCGCTCTTTTCCACTTCTGTTTCATTCCTCCCCTGCATCCTCTGTGAGTTTTCCTCCACATTTCAGTCGGTATCGCTGATGTTCCAGCCGCCAAGCCGGCCGGCCTCAACGCGATCAGCTGATCTCTGGAGTAAACAATGCGGCCATGGAGTTGTTGCGCAAAGGTGCCGGGTCCAAATGAAAGTAGTAAATTATGAGTAAAGAAATAGACCAGAACTCTCTCAATCAACATGTTTAAAGAGGGCACAGCTTCAGAATATTGGTCGTAAAATACAAAAACAAGTAATAAGGTATAAGGTATAAAGCAAAAAAAAGTAAGAAATTAAGAAAAACAAGCAAGAGCGACCGCAACAGGCTGCACGCACGGTTGGTGCATGCGCACTAAGTGATAGGGTTAGGGTTAGGGAAGATAGGGAAGACAATCAGAACCAAAAGGGTTGAACTACCAGAGGGCAACATTGGAGATGTTCAGCACAGCTACAGATACCTTGAGGTTACTGTTCAGGATGAAACAACCAATATCTGGGAATACAGCAGGAAGATGGCCCCCAAAATGAGCTGCTAAGTGAATACCTCAGTCAGCAGAAACCCCAGAATACAGAAGAGGAGAAGGAACCATCTTGGAAGGACAAGCCCTGCATGTCATGTACCATTTACGGAGTGAAGAAGTGGCTGACATCAAGAAATCCTACCAGTGGTGGGAAAAGGTTAGATTCAAAGACAGCACAGAAGCACTAATCATGGCAGCACAGGAACAGGCACTTGGTACAAGATCACCAGAAGTGGGGGTCTACCACACCAGACAAGACCCCAGGTGCAGGCCGTGCAAAGATGCTCCTGAGACAGTTCAGCACATAATAGCAGGAACGCCATAACCAAGTGGCTGGCATAGTGTACAGGAACATCTGCACTGAGTATGGGCTGGAAGTCCCAAGGTCAGAATGGAAGACACATCCTAAGGTGGCTGAAAATGATCAAGCTAAGATCCTGTGGCACTTCCAGATCCAGACTGACAAACTGGTGATGGCTAACCAACCGGACATCATGTTGATCGACAAACAGAAGAAGGCAGTGTTGATAGATGTAACAATCCCGAGTAACGGTAACATCAGGAAGAAGGAACATGAGGAGCTAGAAAAAATGTGGGGTGCCATGAAAGGTCACCACAATTAGTGCGAATCACCTTTTGGGCAATATTAATATCAAATTTAACGGCAGTCTGCCCAGTAATTGTAAATATATTTTCCTTTGGATCAAAGAAGGTGCTTTAGACTCTGCTTTCAGAGATAAAACATTCATAATAATGTGATTCAACATAATGTATAGTTGAAACAGAAGTGAAAAGCAAAACAAACAAATCTCCTAATCATGTAGTATTATACCCGATGTCCTAATGTACAACTAGTTCTACAGTGTGTTACAGATTAAAATATTAAAGCTTTACTCCACTCTTTTCTGCATATATTTAGACTGAGTGTTTGTGCCCTTGTGCCTTCCATGGAGCTGTGGAAAGAAGAAGGATCGGCTACTCTTACAGCAAATTATGATGGGAACACATTGATTATAGAGTGGATGCACATGCAGGACCTATTCCTGGGACTGCACTGCCATAAACACACACACACACACACACACACACACACACACACACACACACACACACGATGATGACTGTGATTATTCAGAAGCACAACAGCATCTCTAGCAAATAAACTTACACACGACTCAACTAGTGTTCTTATTTTGTCGCAATTTTAGGTGTGTACGTGTGTGTGTAAGTATGCATGTGTCTTGGAGAGCTTTTTTTTTTTACTTGTGGTGATCTTTAAAGGTATATATACCATGTCAGACTGTCCTTGCTGTTTGTAAACACATGCACCAGTTAAACTGAAAGTAAAAACCAACCTCAGATTCACTTGTTTGGTCGCACAAACGTATTGATCCAAAAGATTTCTAAATGTAGAAACATTATCACAATATTTTGCAGCACCCTACAAGAACTATTTACATTTTTTATTTTTTTTAGATTATTTTATGAGCAGAATGCAAAGCTGTTTTGATGGTGTCATTTGCCATAGAAATATTTCTCCAGTGCTTACATTAGTATTTTTTGTATTTCATATCCCTAAATCTATACAACCTAAAAGTTATTAGGTTATGTAAGTTTATAAACAATAAACATCAATAAAAGACAATATGTCAAGGACATTTCTGTCAACCTGCTTCTCTGCTCCTCTGACAACACTGCACGATTTCTCCGTCGTTTGGACCGCTTGTATGGAGCTTTTTTCCTATCTTTATTCAAGAGAGTGGTATATCCATTTGAGAGCATTATTTATTGATTTCACGTTCAGATTTTGTAATATTGTCCCTCAAAACTATGAGGACCAAAACTGCCATAATAATAAATTAATTAATTAATGAACATAATAATAAAAATAAATAAAAAATAAATTAATTAATTAATTAATTAATTAATGAACACGAAAATAAACAAATAAATAAATAAATGCCTCAATAAATACATAAATGAAATAATATGTAGAGAAATGTAGAAATAAAAGTCTCAATTATCAAATAAATGTGATAAATAAATAAGTAACTAAATAAAGGAACACGATAATAAATAGATAAATAAATAAATGCCTCAATAAATAAAATTAAAAACGTATCTATTTGACAAAAGACTTATTTTTGCATTAATTTATTTTCATATTATTTTTTTCCAAATTCATTCATTTATTTTTACATTTATTTATTTATTTCCCTATTAATTCATTTCCCTATTTATTCATTTCCGGATTTATTTATTACTGCTTTTATTAATTCCTGTATTTCTCCTGTATAACTCCTGTATTTCGACATTTATTTGATAATTGAGACTTTTATTTCTACATTTCTCTACATATTATTTCATTTATGTATTTATTGAGGCATTTATTTATTTATTTGTTTATTATCATGTTCATTAATTAATTAATTTATTATCATGTTCATTAATTAATTAATTTATTAATTTATTATTATGGCAGTTTTGGTCCTCGATACAAAACCTTGCACTCGCACTCAAATAGCCTCTGCTTGCACTTAGATCTACTCTGGCTCTGCTCAAACTGTGTGCTCACACTCAGATACAATGTTGCTTGCACAGATTTCCTGTGCTCCAGCTTCAGCTCTTCTCCTCATGCTCAAGCTGCTTCTGTGCGCTCGTGAAATTTCTGCTCTCAGATTTCTGCCCTACCCTTGGATTTTTTTGTGTAACAACCCTTTCAAAATCCCCAACCAATAAAATGCCAGGTTGATTGTTGACCAATGAAATGATCCCTGCCTCCTTGCGGACGCGGTCACTTTAGTTTCAGAGCGTCCCATCCAGTTGGGTACTCTTTAACCGGGTTCATCCACTCCTGCCCTCCAGGGCTGTATTAAATGTTCTTCCCTTGCTTTCTTTATGACTTTTGGAATAAAGGGACTGTTAATTTACACACATACGTCCGTATTTTTTATTATGATAGCCGCATAGAGTGAAATAGTAGCCGCATGGCACAGCGCCCCCCAGTCGGTGTGCTGGAGGGGAAAATGACGTCACCTTCATCATGACGCAGGAGCGGGAGTCTAGCGGATTGCTGGCCAACATGGACCGTCAAAGTCAAGGACCTCAAGTAAGTTTTTTTTTTTTTATTTTAATGGTGCTATTACGTCCTTCAGATTGAATTGATAAAGGCATATTTGTGGCACAAGAATACATCCATGAAAATATGATTAGCTTTCAAGAGTTGTACGTTACGTGAAAACTGTTGTTAGGCAACAACTAACAACAAAATGGATGCCGCCGTGTTTATTTATTTCTGTATTTTAGTGTTTGGGAATGGGAAAAGTACCAACAGCAAAAGTAAATAACTTATCAAACACATTAAGACAGTAGAAAACAAAAGTGAATTCAATGAGCTACTACATTTTAAAAACCCAACTGGCGTACCTTATGGTGTGTGTATATACAGTGGAAACCGCTTATAACAATCACGGTTTGCACGTTTGCAGAGGTGCGGTTGTGGACATATTTATTTGTAACTGCCGTGAAACAGTCAGAAAATAATGTTTTATTCCTCTCATTCATGGCTTTCTCGCTACCACTGCTCGCTCTCCTCATCCATTCTCTAGCTCGCTCGACCACTGCTTCTCTCTCTCTCTCTCTCTCTCTCTCTCTCTCTCTCTCTCTCTTCTCTTTTTTATAAAGTCTTGAAGTCGTCAGCAAGGCCTAACTTTACTTTTAACGTTATCAAAGAAAGAGAAATGTCCTCTTTCTTCCTAGTAATGTTTTTGTCTTCCCTCAGGCAGAGTTGTAAAGCATTACAGCTTTCTCCAAAAGTCGATTCTGGTTCAACTTGCTTGCTGCAGCGCCCACCCCTGCAGCCAAACGCACAACCATCCGTTGCCAGCTGGTGACCTGAGGCTGGTGACATGTGCACACTGAAATCATGACAGAGATGCAGCAGTGAAACAAGTGTTTGAAACTGCTGTTTTGTATTTAGAAACAGTCAATAACTGTTGAATGTATGTTCTCACATTGTTCTCTTGTTTTATAATGTTGTGCGGTTTGAGGAACTATTTTGTGTTGTGGGTGCGCCTGTGTTGTATGCATCCACATGAGTAAAGGTCAGGTGAGCCGCTTCAACCAATGGGATTAATGAGTGCATTTTTTTTGCTGCCGTTGCACCTTGTATGTTATGTGAGTCCCGGATGTGTGCCATGTGAGCTGTGAAAATAAAGAGGAAGACGGAAATATGGTGTGTTAATTTTCCCTCCTAAAATGACAGAAGGAACAGAAAGGTTCACAATAACATTCAGTAAATAGCGAAGCTGCCTGTTCATCACTTTGTTGTCATGTAACAAATATAGAAATGTCAATTAGATGGTAATCTGCGTGAGAAATTCAGAAAAAGAAAATAAAAAAAAAAAGAATAATATATCAGGCCTGTGAAGGCCTCAGATTCCCCCAGCAGGAGCTGAAAGATGTAGCATGGTAGTAGAATCAAAGACGGTTAAGAAACCAAGACCCCCCATGACGAGTCAGCTTCCTGTATCCATGTCACGTGGGCTTCTGCACGGCCACGCCTTTTTAGGAGACTTGCGGCAGCTTTGGTTGTATTGACTCCAATGAGAAAATTGAACGTGAACACAGATTATGATCGATTCTTTCGCCCCACAGTCACAGAAGTAAATTTTGGAGTAATTTTTCACAAGCCACATCTCTTCTGAACATTTGGACTGAAAAATGGAAAATTTCGGACGGACACATCAGGAGAAAATTAACTTTGTTCAAGACCTACCGCTGTCTAAACAGCACACTCTCGCGAGATTTGGCACAGCTCGCCTCTGCCCCTGGTAGTCCTAAACATGATCGAGTGAACAACTCTGATTTATAAATCAGAGTTGTTCACTCGATTCGGTTTCCACTCTTCACTGCAGTGCTGTTGACATTTTCAATCGTGTACTCTGACGTGTACGAGCATCCGTTCACTAACGAGCTCGGATCCTGGGGGCAGTGAGAGTGACCACGCCCATTTAGGAGACAGGAAGTGTATGCCATTGTTTGGTTGGAACAGCCTCTCATGGGGTATCTTGTTATATAGAGTATCTTTGGTAGAATATATGGGCTACCCTGCTTAACCTGCTACCACCATGACCCAGAGCAGATAAGTAATTGTTGTATGTGTGGTGTGTGTGTGTGTGTGTGTGTGTGTGTGTTTGTGTGTTTGTGCGTGTGTGTTTGTGCGTGTGTGTGTGTGTGTGTGTGTGTGTGTGTGTGTGTGTATATGTGTGTGTGTCTGTGCATCTGTGTGTGCCTGTGTGTGTGTGGCTGCTTGTGTGGACTTGTGAATGAGACAAAGAGTGAGTAGGGTGGAGGATAAGTTGTAGCCTCAAAGCCTCCTTCAAGCCGTCTCCTCTCTCCTGTCATCCAGGGCCCTAATGTTGAGGAACAATAACACCCATAATCATACTGACTCACACACACTCACTCAGACACAAAGGAGGCTGTAGATGTGTGTTTGATCTCCTGCTCAGGGCCCTTCAGCCAGAAGGGGGGCCTCTACCAAACTGTTCACTTTTTCTGAGGTACCCAGTAAATTGTAAAAAAAAAAAAAAGACAGAAGGAACAGAAAGGTTCACGATAACATTCAGTAAATAGCGAAGCTGCCTGTTTCATCACTTTGTCGTCATGTAACAAATATAGAAATGTCAATTAGATGGTAATCTGCGTGAGAAATTCAGAAAAAGAAAAAAAAAAAATCGGTTAAAATAATTATCCACTTATAGTGATCAACTTGACCCGAAGTTGATGAACCTGGTTAAAGAGTACCTGCCCGGACAGGACGCTCTAAAACTAAAGTGACCGCGCCCGCAAGGAGGCAGGGATCATTTCATTGGTCAACAATAAACCTAGTGTTTTATTGGTTACGGGATTTTGACAGGGTTGTTACACAAAAAAATCCAAGAGCAGGGCAGAAATCTGAGAGCAGAAATTCCACGAGTGCACAGAAGCAGCTTGAGCACGAGAAGAAGAGCTGAAGCTGGAGAGCAGGAAATCTGTGCAAGCAAAATTGTATCTGAGTGCAAGCATACAGTTTGAGCAGAAACAGAGTAGATCTAAGTGCAAGCAGAGGCTATTTGAGTGTGAGGGCAGGGTTTTGATTGACAATATTACAAAATCTGAACATGAAATCAATAAATAATGCTCTCAAATTCATATACCACTCTCTTGAATAAAGATAGGAAAAAAGCTCCACACACGCTTGTAACGTAAAATAATGACATCATCACAAGTGGACACTTGATGCCTCAAAAGACATAAGTCTTAGCTTAGCTAACTGTCTTTTGGACTGCTTGTAGCATAGTTATGATGTCATCACATGTGGACAACGTGATGGTCCAAAAGATTAAAGTCTTAGCTTTCAATTGCGAAAAGATTCTCGAGCTCTTTTATTTTTTTATTTTTTTTATTATAGATGAACAGGATCATAAAAACAACCCCTGCAGCTACCCATGGGTAGTTAGTTTTCAGAGGGTTAACAATGGATCAATTGACTACTGTATGGGCAATATTAAAGGTCCTGCTTGTAATGATAAACCCATACAGAAAATCACCAACTCTGCAGTTTGTCTGAGCTTTTCTGAGTGTCTTAATGTGCTTAATTCTTTTTTGTTTTGATTTTGTAATCTAAGAGATACGGTTTAGTTCAGTCTCACCAATCTAATTTCCAGCAGCAGCAGGCAGCCTATTTCAGTATAAAAAATTCTGGTAAACCCACAGTACCAACATGTTCTCACTCCCACCTCATCACATATCACCGCTTTGTTAGTGGACTTTCACGTCTACATATGACGCACTAGGTATCCTGGGTGCGTGCGTTATTAAAGCCCTGGGACGGCGTGTCAATGTACACCTGTTACATGCATTGTGTCTGCAAAAAAAAAATTCTGTTTTGACTGAATATACAGTTTCTGCTACAATGTCTGTAACCTCGTATTTACATTTATTTCTTTGTGCAACAAAAGGACATGGTTAGGTTTAGAAAAAACATCATGGTTTGGCTCTCTTTTTGAATGATGCGCTGGTTAGAGTGGCAGCAAGACTAAGTAGCTCCTGTCTTTTAGTCATCCTTTTTCTTAATGATTGTTAATTTTTCAAATGTGATGAGTAAAGTTGTGTACACGAGGGACAATCTTCTGGCTCTGAGAGGAACAACATATGGAGTTAAACACCCGATATCGGCCAAGCTGAGGAAGACGTTTCGAGGCTGCAGAGCTGGAGCAAAGCTAAAGGCTAGGACATGGAGATACAAGCCTTTCCTGCCATTGGTAATAATGGAAAATATTAATTCGCTTTCCAACAAGTGTGATGGACTACTGGCATTGGTGAGAAGCCAACAACTCTACAGGGAGTGTAATCTGATGTGCTTCACGGAGACGTGGCTGAATGACAACATGCCGGACAGCTGTGTGAATCTACCCTGCTTCTCCACTGTGCGAGCAGACAGAAACGCGAAGGCAAGCTATAGAAAACCTGATCCTCTTTGTAAATTATAAATGGTGTCATGCTGGACCTATCATAGTGAAGGACAAGATCTGCTGTCACGATATTGAACTGTTGGCAGTCAGTCTTAGACCGTATTATGTGCCTTGGGAGCTTTCACACATTGTCGCCATTATTGTTTATATTCCACTGCGGGCAGCAACAGCAGTGGCGTGTGACATCATCCATGAAACTGTTGCTAGGATTCAAACCCAGCATCCTAGTGCATTCATTGCAATAACGGGGGATTTTATCAATACTACTCTCTCCTCCCATCTAACAGGGTTTGTCCAGTATGTGGACTATCCCACCAGGGTGGATAAGACACTGGATTTATGCCAAGGACGCCTACAGTGCCTACCACCTCTTGGCAGATCAGATCATAATCTGGTCTCTTTCCAGCCCGCATACAAACCCTGTGTATTAAAGTTACCTGTTACCACCCGCTCAGTCAGAAAGTGGTCCCCGGACACTAGTGAGTCTCTCAGGGACTGTTTTGAATGTACAGACTGGACTGTACTACTTGAGCCACAGGACAGCAACATGGACATGGACAGTAAGGTGGACATTCTAACACAATATATAAACTTCTGTAGGGACACTGTGATGCCAGTAAAGACTGTACGCTGCTTCCCCAGTAATAAACGCTGGGTCAACAGTAATATCAAACATCTCCTAAACCAGAAAAAGCTGGCATTCAAGCAAGGGGACAAGGGAAGGCTCAGGGAGGTTCAGCATGAGCTGAAGGGGAGACTGAGACAGGCAAAGGTGGACTACAAAAGAAAGGTGGTGAGTAAGCTGCAGCAGAACAACATCAGAGATGTGTGGGAGGGAATGAAGAACATTACAGGCTATTCAAAGGAGAATAGCCAGGTTATGGATGATGATGTGGACAAAGCCAACAACTTCAACCTGTTCTTTAACAAGTTTGATAGAGGGGGCAGTGTTCATCCTACCCCTGCATCCATCCCACCTTCCACAATGTCACCTGCTGCTGCTCCTGCTCCACTGTCACCTGGAAGTAGCCCCTCCTCCACTACTGCAGCTACAGCTACAACATCTACCACCCACGGCCAACTACCACTGTCCTTTACAGCAGACGAGGTGAGGGCGGAGCTCAGGAGACTGCGTACAGGGAAAGCTGCTGGCCCAGATGGAGTGTATCCAAGGCTCCTGAAAGACTGTGCAGCCCAGCTAGCAGAGCCCCTTCAGTGGATCTTCAACAGGAGTCTTCAAACAGGCAAAGTCCCGGTGCAGTGGAAAATATCTTGTTTTGTACCAGTGCCCAAAGTGGGGTGCCCGGCCGAGTTAAATGACTACTGACCGGTGGCCTTAACGTCACACATTATGAAGACCCTGGAGCGCCCGGTCCATCAGAGGGCACTGATGCTGTGGACGCGCTCTAGTTTGCCTATCAGGAGCACATAGGAGTGGAAGATGCGGTTCTTTACTTGCTGCATCGGGCGTAAACCTACTTGGAGGAGCCAGGGTGTCGTGTGACGATCCTTTTCCTTGACTTCTCAAGTGCATTTAACACTATCTAACCCTCCATACTGAGAGGATGGTTGGAGGGGATGGGAGTAGATTGCTTCCTGACCTCCTGGATAACAGACTACGTGACAGAGCGGCCTCAGTATGTCAGGCTTGGAAGCTGTGTCTCTGGGATGATCAGGAGCAGCACTGGTGCTCCACAGTGAACTGTTTTAGCACTGTTTCTGTTCAAATTCTACGCAGCAGACTTTACATACAACTGAGTCCTGACACAAAAATCACGAAAATACTCTGATGATACAGCTATTGTGGCTTGTATCAGGAAAACCATGGAGATGGTGGTGGATTTCAGAAGAAAGATGTCACCCCATCAACCAGGGGGTGGACACTGAGGTAGTGCACATACAGAGCCGCCTGTTCTTCCTGCGGACCCTGAGGCCCTTTGATGTGTGTGTGGAGATGGTGACCATGTTCTGTCACACAGTGGTGGTCAGTGCTCTTCTCTACGCTGCAGTGTGTTGGGGAAGCAGCTTGACAGACAAAATCACCAAGCGTTTGGACAAGCTGGTTAAAAAAGCTGGCTCAGTGCAGGAGATTGGACCCACTAACAACTGTGATGGAGAGGGGCACATTGAACAGTCTGAAAGCTATAATGGACAATAGCAGACACCCTCTTCACAGCCTCCTGGAGCGACAGAGAAGCAGCAGCAGCTGTCGGTCCATCTCACTGTGTTGCAGAACAGAGCATTTCAGGAGTTCCTTTGTCCCCACGCCAATAATAATAATAATTTTATTTTGTTTTTTTGTCTTTTATGAGCTGCTGGACAGCTGAATTTCCCCTGGGGAATGAGTAAAGTTCTTTCTATTCTGTTCTATTCTATTCTATGAATCACTGACTAAGGGGTGGTATTTAAATGATCACAAGCCAACTTTGTATTGTCATTGTCATCCTTAAATAATCATCTTTGCACAGTTGATCCCCAATATCTCCACACACATGAGTATTCTCTGTCATGAGTCAGACCAAAGATACTTGAACGGCTTCTCTTGAGACAGCAGCTCCACGTGACGTGGTTTGAAATCAGAAGAAGCTGCCATGCATGAATGGCTCTTTTAGGAGATCTGGAGCAGGCCCAAAACATGCTAGGCCTCTACCAAACTGTTCACTTTTTCTGAGGTACCCAGTAAATTGTAAAAAAAAAAAAAGACAGAAGGAACAGAAAGGTTCACAATAACATTCAGTAAATAGCGAAGCTGCCTGTTTCATACTTTGTCGTCATGTAACAAATATAGAAATGTCAATTAGATGGTAATCTGCATGAGAAATTCAGAAAAAGAAAAAAAAAAATCGGTTAAAATAATTATCCACTTATAGTGATCAATTTGACCCAAAGTGGATGAACCTGGTTAAAGAGTACCTGCCCGGACAGGACGCTCTAAAACTAAAGTGACCGCGCCCGCAAGGAGGCAGGGATACTTTCATTGGTCAACAATAAACCTAGTGTTGGATTTTGACAGGGTTGTTACACAAAAAAATCCAAGAGCAGGGCAGAAATCTGAGAGCAGAAATTCCACGAGTGCACAGAAGAAGCTTGAGCACGAGAAGAAGAGCTGAAGCTGGAGCGCAGGAAATCTGTGCAAGCAAAATTGTATCTGAGTGCGAACATACAGTTTGAGCAGAAACAGAGTAGATCTAAGTGCAAGCAGAGGCTATTTGAGTGTGAGGGCAGGGTTTTGAGGGACAATATTACAAAATCTGAACATGAAATCAATAAATTGTAAATTGTAAAAAATTGTTTGGGTGTGATTTCACGTGGGATTACGGCAAAGCAAGAGGGGTGTTTCATAAAGCAACATTAAGTAGCCACCAAAGTAGGTCATTGATTTTGGGGAAGTTCTGTTTCATAAATCAGGTTGACATTTGCTTTTTCTTAAGATTTGAATCCTGCTTGATTTGGCAAAACCCTTGGTTCGTGGTAACACCAACAAGTACCATTTCATACTACAGAGGGCATGCCTTGAGCAGCCGATGTGTCATCAATACACAAAAGATCATACTTTACTGAAACCAAACTATTATTTTGATGAAGTTTTGTTTTTTAAATCAGGTTTAGTTTCATCTGAGGTTTGCCAGTGGTACAGTCACCAAACTGTTTTCACCCAAGTTCCTCCCCAGCAGATCCTCAGCGCTGATGTACAGTGAATAGGCATCTGACTCAGACACAGTTTAACAGGAGCTGCAGCTCAGATGTTTATCCATCTCTAATATCTGCAAGGTATTCCAGTCACATAAGTGCTCCCAAATGAACTGAAAAAAAATCTTACCAGTCACTTTGCTGTAGAATAGAATATGATAGAATAGAAAGAACTTTATTTATCCCAAAGGGAAATTCAGCTGTCCAGCAGCTCATAAAAGACAAGACTTATTTCAAACTACGTTATGTGGAGCTGCTGCCTCAAGAGAAGCTGTTCAAGTATCTTTGGTCTGACTCATGACAGAGGATACTCATCTGTGTGGAGATATTGGGGATCAACTGTGCAAAGATGATTATTTAAGGATTACAATACAAGGCTGGCTTGTGATCATTTAATGGCATGAGCATGAAAACTGCCAAATGTCAACAATGTCACCTGGGTTAAGTGTCAATATTTACAATGTCTTGAAGAGTTATGACAGTTAATGTCAGCTTAGGCCATGTCTAGTCCCTAACTGTGTGCTGAGCAGGTAGTATACAGTCATCCCGCTGCCATTCTAAAGTTGTCAAATACCGCCCCTTAGTCAGTGATTTAAAGAATAGAATAGAATAGAATAGAATAGAATAGAATAGAATAGAATAGAATAGAATAGAACTTTACTTATCCCAAAGGGAAATTCAGCTGTCCAGCAACTCATAAAAGACAAAAAATAAAATAAAATACATTAAAATTAGTGCACAAATAAGAAATTAAATTTAAAATTGTCCATTTCAAAGTCCACACAGTTGGGGCTAATGTAATGTATGTAAATGTGTGTGTGACTGGATTTAGGAGGAGATAATCAATCTTATTTCTGTGGGGACGAAGGATCTTCCGAAACGCTCTGTTTTGCAATGCAGCCGACTGCTGCTACTGCTCTTCTGTTGCTCCAGGAGGCTGTGGAGAGGGTTGTCTGCTATTGTCAATTATAGCTCTCAGTTTGTTCAATGTGCCTCTTTCCACTACAGTTATTAGTGGGTCCAGTCTCCTGCTGAGCACAGAGCCAGCTTTTTTAACCAGCTTGTCCAAACGCTTTGTGTTTTTGTCTGTCAAGCTGCTTCCCAAACACACTGCAGCATAGAGAAGTGCACTAGCCACCACTGTGTGATAGAACATGGTCAACATCTTCACACGGACATCAAAGGACCTCAGGGTCCACAGGAAGAACAGCTGGCTCTGCCCCTTCCTGTAGAGGGCATCAGTGTTAGAAGACCAGTCCAGCTTATCATCCAGGAGGACCCCCAGATATTTGTAGGTATGCACCACCTCAATGTCCTCCCACTGTATGGAGACTGATTGATGGGCTGACCTCTTCCCTCTGAAATCCACCACCATCTCCTTGGTTTTCCTGATACAAGCCACAATAGCTGTATCATCAGAGTATTTTTGTATGTGGCAGGACTCTGAGTTGTATTTAAAGTCTGCTGTGTAGAGTGTGAACAGCAATGGTGCTGAAACAGTTCTCTGTGGAGCACCAGGGCTGCTCCTGACCATCCCAGAGACACAGCTTCCAAGCCTGGCATACTGAGGCCGCTCTGTCAGGTAGTCTGTAATCCAGGAGATCAGGAAGTGATATACTCCCATCTCCTCCAACCAGTCTGTCAGTATGGAGGGCTGGATAGTATTTGAAGACTCCTGCTGAAGAGCCACTAAAGGAGCTCCGCTAGCTGAGCTGCGCAGTCTTTCAGGAGCCTTGGACACACTCCATTTGGGCCAGCAGCTTTCCCTGTACGCAGTCTCCTGAGCTCTGCCCTCACCTCATCTGCTGTAAAGGACAGTGGTAGTTGGCCGTGGGTGGTAGATGTTGTAGCTGTAGCTGCAGTAGTGGGGGAGGGGCTACTTCCAGGTGACAGTGGAGCAGGAGCAGCAGCAGGTGACATTGTGGAAGGGGGGGATGGATGCAAGGGCGGGATAAACACTGCCCCTCCATCAAACTTGTAAAAGAACAGGTTGAAGTTGTTGGTTTTGTCCACATCATCATCCATAACTTGGCTATTCTCCTTTGAATAGCCTGTAATGTTCTTCATTCCCTCCCACACATCTCTGATGTTGTTCTGCTACAGCTTACTCTCCACCTTTCTTTTGTAGTCCACCTTTGCCTGTCTCAGTCTCCCCTTCAGCTCATGCTGAACCTCCCTGAGCCTTCCCCTTGTTCCCTTGCTTGAATGCCAGCTTTTTCTGGTTGAGGAGATGTTTGATATAACTGTTGACCCAGGGTTTATTATTGGGGAAGCAGCGTACAGTCTCTACTGACATCACAGTGTCCCTACAGAAGTTTATATATTGTGTTAGAATGTCCACCCTACTGTCCATGTCCATGTTGTTGTCCTGTGGCTCAAGTAGTACAGTCCAGTCTGTACATTCAAAACAGTCCCTGAGAGACTCGCTGGTCTCCAGGGACCACTTCCTAACTGAGCAGGTGGTAACAAGCAACTTTAATACGCAGTGTTTGCATGTGGGCTGGAGAGAGACCAGATTATGATCTGATTTGCCAAGAGGTGGTAGAGCAGGGGCACTGTAGGCATCCTTGGCATTTCCATAAAATAAATCCAGGAGAGAGTAGTGTTGTTAAAATCCCCTGTTATTGCAATGAATGCATTAGGATGCTGGGTCTGAATCCTAGCAACAGTTTCATGGATGACATCACACGCCACTGCCATTGCTGCCCGCAGTGGAATATAAACAATAATGGCGACAATTTGTGACAACTCCCAAGGAACATAATACGGTCTAAGACCGACTGCCAACAGTTCAATATCCTGACAGCAGATCTTGTCCATCACTGTGATATATCCAGGATGACACCATTTATTATTCACAAGCAGGATCAGTCCCTCGCCCATTTTTGCCGCTCTGTCTGCTCACACAGTAGAGAAGCCCGTTAGGTTCACACAGTTGTCAGGCACATTGTCATTCAGCCATGTCTCCGTGAAGCACATCAGATTACACTCCCTGTAGAGTCATTGGCTTCTCACCAATGCCAGCAGCTCATCGAACTTGTTGGATATTGAGTTTACATTCCCATTATTACTGACGGCAGGAAAGGCTTGTATCTCCACCTCCTAGCCCTTAGCTTCACTCTTGCTCTGCAGCCTTGAAACGGCTTCCTCAGCTCAGCCGGTATCGGATGTTTAACTCCGTAAGTCATTCCTCTCAGAGCCAGAAGATCGTCCCTCATGTACATGTTACTCATCACATTTGGAAAATTAACAATCATTAAACAAGAAAAAACACACTCAAAAATTACAAGGAGCCACTTACACTTGCTGCCACTCTAACTGGTGCATCATTGAAAACAAACAAAAAAAGAAAAACACTAGAGTTCAAATTAAAATACAGCTAGTAAATAATTTTTGACCTGTGACTGGGGTGTCATAGTAAAAGTAGATTTGTTTTTCTGTCTTAAGGCCCTGACATACGAAGCTGACAGTCCTCTGTTGGTCAATATTGGGCCATTAGCGCCAATCAGCCTTTTCCTGGCTGATTCAGCGTGTTGAATTGGCTTTGGTGAGGTAAATGAAATCACTCTGATCGTCAGCTCAGCTCAGCTCAGAGCATGAGAAAAGAAACATAAGTGAGGAAAGTATCCAAAGATCTGAAGTCCAGCTGGTTGGCAGTTGCCATGTGTCCATGTGCAACTTTTTGGCCAAGACAGCGGGGGGCCTTCATCGGCGCTAGTTCTCTGTAGTCAGTTTGGTGTGTCTGGGCTTTTACACTCATTTCAAATGTTTAGAAACTGTGAAAATTATGTAAAACATTATCCATACTGGATATTAATCCAGGACAGCATCTTTCTGGTACATGGACTTTTACAGTAATTGTATAGTGCTTTACACTACATGTAGCATTCACACATTTATATGTACATTCACATACTGGCAACCAAGGCTACCATACAAGGTGCCACTTGCTCATCAGTTAACAACTCACACACTCATACACTGATGGTACAGCCATTGGGAGCAAGTTAAGAACCTTGCCCAAGGATACTTTGACATATGGACTGGAGGGGTCAATAATGGAGTCACCAATCGTCCGATCAGTGCTGTTCCTCCTGATCCATAGTTGTCCCATCATTAGGTCTGCTCTTGGACAAGCTTAGCAAACGGAGAGGTTTAGCAATGTGGAGTTTGAGTTTTTCCAAAAGGTTTTCTTTGCATTTATTTATCACTGGTTTTGTTTATTTTTGCTTTACTGTAATATCTATTATTTTTGTTATATATGTTTAATATGTGGTGCTCTGTGGCTGTAAGCGCCACATTTTTCTCTGCAAGTTTCTTAAGTTTTTAGTGTGAATAAATGTTATGATGTCATGGCCCTGTAATTTTAAGTCAGAAATCTGTAGCCTTAAATAAGTCTGATCAGATTGGCTCTCAGTGTTATGGAAAAGGATATGGCTGGCCATATTCTATATTTTCCTATTGTCAACAAATCCCATGTCCAGAATACAACCATCAATGAATCAATCCTACCAAGAGGTATTCAATGTACATCCAAAGCCTGGTTTCTTTTACTCCTTTGTGCAAAGAAAAAGTCAGAGAAAAATTAGAAAGGGAAGAGCAGGAAGACAAACAAGAAATATAGTGGGGTCTGTCAGCAGAGGTGACTGCACCATTGTTATTTAAAACGTCTTAAATTACCTATATCTTTGAAGTCACAAGTCTCTAATCTACAGAGTACAATACCTGAGTAGGCAGCATTTGCATGTTTATTCTGTATCACCTGGGCTAAATTTAAGAACCATAGACACCAAGGGCCAGCCATGATCCTTTTGAGCTACCTGCCAAGTGAGGAACCATAAACTAGCTTCACACTATGCCTTAAGGATGATTTATACTTGTAAGCTCTATGCACAGGTTATGCTGTAGCCTGTGCAAGTTGCCTTTGGTGATGTGAGCATTTGTGCTCGTGTGCAGGTGTGTCTGTGTTGCTCTGCAATTACACCTTCAAAACACCATGGGGTTTCTATGTCATTCTATGTCATCAACTAACACACCTAAAACACACCTAAAACACTCATAAGCATGGCTAATAGGGACAATTAAATTAAAAAAAACAATAATAATAATAATAATAGCATTGGCAGAAACAAGACAGATGCAGCTGCATCCAACTTCCATTAAAGTCAGACACTGCATGCAGGAGTTAGATGGTATCCTTGCTTGGATTGCACGGTGCTGGAAATGACCTACTGAAAATTTTGTACCACTTTTTATGTATACCATGTGGCGCTAGAGAACACACTAATTACATGCCATGCTGCTGTATATCATGTGTAGACCACAACATGTAATTTTGATGATCTTTGTCAAATGAGGCTAACTTTCTGTTGTCAGTAGGTGGCGTTTTGACTATGAGTCAATATGAGTATGTAGATGTGTTCGTGCCTGGAATCTTATCCAGCAAGTGAAATCTGGGCCAGATTGGACAATGTAAAGTGAAGTTAAAAAAGCGTCCTGTGTCATGTCTAAACATTGGAATTTGCTGCACTGCCACGGAAACACAAAATACACCTAATCTGGCATTAGGAAGGTCTTGAGTTTGAGATGGATTTTCTCAAAGTTTCATACCTGTGCCCTGCTCTTACATGACCTATGTTACCATCATGTGAGTTACTGATTATTCCTTCGCAATTTAGCATCACATTAGTAAGAGGGTTTAACCACCCAAAATTGCAACAGATCTGATGAATCCTCTAAGAGGAGTTCAAAAAAGTTTGCTTAAGATACACAAAAACACAAAGCTTACCAACAAAAATTAAAATGGCCGACTTCCATGTGGGTGGAGCTAATAAATGAGAGGTACCTCTAAAATAATGACAGTAATGTACATCTTAAATTTCAGGAATTTCTGAACAACTTTGTCCCAGTTGAGGCTTTTCACACATTAGGGAGCACTACAGAGCCCACTTGACCTGAACACTCTCACAGTGTTCACAGGTTGTGAGGTGTGCGCAAATTTTCATGAGTTTTCTAGCATACCAAGGGCATCAGAAATGTGTTCAAGGCTAAAAGTAATTGGGGGGTGCTGACATACCAAGCCAAAGCTCAACTGAAACATCAAATCGAAATAATTACTAGTTTTAACTTGGGTGGAAGTTTCATGTGTTTTAACGCATTCTAAAAACTTCAAACATGTCTTTTTAAAATGAAAGTTAACACACAATATGAGATGGTTGACCTCCTGTCAGCTTTAATTTAATAACAAAAAGATGTATATAAAGATGAAAATGAGAGCAATCATTAACTAAAATTTAGTGAACATCTAACAAACTTTATCCCAGTATGCATTTGGGGGTCCTTTAGAATCTGCTGGCTATGCCTGAGCCCAATCATTGCAGGACTTTTTTTTGCCAGTCTCGATGTGTGTGCCAATTTTTATGAGTTTTTAAGGATCCTAAGCCCCTCAAAAATGCAACTGAGCAGTAAAAAAATATCATCTTTCCAAAAAAAAAAAAAAAAAAAGATTCTATTCAGAACCATCAGACACAGGCAAATGACATCTTACTTTGACAATGTGATAATTAAAAAATACCACTAAATACAGTGGTCATAAGTAGCAGAAAGGTTGTAGTAGTAGTAATAGTAGTAGTAGTGGTAGTAGTAGTGGTAGTAACAGTAGAAGTGGTCTTAGAATCAGTAAAATTAGTAGCTATAGACTGGAATCAAACAGAGGAACATCATTTTATTGATTCTGCGACTTTATATTGTAAAAAAAAAAATATTGAAAAAAGCTTCCTGTTTTAAAAAAATTAATTTTGGACAACAGAAAAGTTATAGCACACATGTCTTTAAAGAGCTGAACATTTTATCATTTGAATAGTTTCTGTAGCTCAAAGCATGCAGGACGAAAGCCTAAAAACATATTGAATAGTAATAAAGAAAGCAAGAACAAGAACGTGACAAGAAGACAGGCATCAACAAGAGGGACCAGCCGCTGCCCAGCCCCTAATAACACTAGCAAAATGAGGCGGGACTGGTGGCAAAGCTGTTGCTGCTGCTAGTCCCTGATAAAAAAACATGAATGAGGCACACTTCTACAGCGGCTGACATATTCCTTCATTACCAATGTCGTGTAGTGACTGGTGATTCCCACACTTATCCTCAGCATTTAACAATAAGGGCGAAGACCATTGTGCCTACTGTAAGTACAGTGAGCCATTAAGTCTTAAATATTTTTGTCCCCAGGAAGACATTTTCTCTATCCTGAGCTTTAAGTAATTCTTGAGAGATGGACTAACGCATGGACTGTTTGGCTAGTGTTTATTGACAAAGTGAAGAACTCCATTCTCATCCTTAAATCCAGGGTTCAGTTTCTTAGGTTTATTTTTACTTTGTAAAGCATTCCTCTGTCATAATAGACTCTTTGTTGAAAGGTTGAGTATAAAAAAATATATATTTTCTACATAACTCATCCATATAAAACAACAACAATACTAAAACTACTACTACTAATAATAATAATACTAATAATAATAATGATAATAAATGAAATGAGGAATATAGACCATGTTTGAGCCTGGGGTTCCTGTCTCTGAGGCAGCTTCAGGCTTATACTCAGTGCTGCTGATATTTTTGTGCCCCCTGAGGATGTCTGCCATGAAAACTCAATAAAAGTTTCTCAAGTGACTGTGGTGAAAATAGAGGAAAGAAGACTTTTTTCTTCTCTCTCCACTCCACCCACTCCACTCTGACCAAAACTCAACTGCATAAAAACAATGAAACAAAGCCAGACAGAGATGGAGGTCTGAGAAGAAAAAACACAGAGGTGAGGGAAGAGAGAGAAAGAAAAAAATTAAGAAAGTTACTAGAAAAAAATGGACATTATGTAGGGGTGAGTGCTTTGACTTGCATACTAAATGAATGAGTGGGAGATGAGGCAGAGGAAAGGAAAAGGAGGGAAGCAGAGAGGTAGATGGAGGTAGACAGCAGTGAGGAGAAGGAAGGGAGGGGGCGATTGTTACCGGAGCCTTGGAGGTTTCAAATTTCTTTTTTCTTTCGATTCTGTGCTCACATGCAGATTCAGTCTCTTCCCTTCTTTTCCTCTCTCTCTCTTGTTTTCTCCAGACCAGTGGGGCTTTGAGCAGATTGGCCCATTCCTGCAAACCCCTAGCATGTTGTAGGTGGCTGCTACTAACAGGAAGACTGCAGTGAAGAAAGCAACAAAGAAGAGAAAGGAATAAAGTAAAGGAATGGTGAAAGAAGGTAAGCGGTGTTGCATGTTCTTTATTTAAAACACTCAAGTAAGAGAAGGAGAGGCAGAAAAGATGGAGCCATCTCCAGTTTCTGCTCTCTTTGTGTTCAGTTTCTGTTGAGGGAGGCACAGCTTAGTGTGCATATGCTGAGGATTTCTGTGTGTGTGTGTGTGTGTGTGTGTGTGTGTGTGTGTGTGTGTGTGTGTGTGTGTGTGGGTGTGTGTGTGTGTGTGTGTGTGTGCGAAACCTGCAGCTGAAGCCAGACTTGCTGTTGATGTGAAGGACTAAATATAGCTATGTCTGTGGGGTGTGACCACACGATAAAAAACTGTGTGTGTGTGTGTGTGTGTGTTTTTGTGTGTGTGTGTGTGTGTGTGTGTGTGTGTGTGTGGGTGTGTGTCCCACTCAGAAAGCTCTCCACACTTATGACAATGCACATTAGTTAACTGAAATTTAGGCAGATGGCTTGACAATGGCTTGGTAAGCAAGCTCCAGTTCTCTCATTTGACTGACCTAAGATTATATTATTGATCTATAATGTCCCCGAAGGCCTGAAAGAAGAGATTTTTATAACTTGAGTGCCAATATTGTGATCCAAATAACTGTGTCCACAAGATGCATTTCTTGTGTGTGCAAGATATAATAATAAAAACATATACCATACATTCAGGACTTTGGTTGCTCTGTACTTGTGCATCAATCCAATCTTCTCCAAATTATTTTTCTTTTTTATTCTTCTTGCAGGATTGAGGGGATGTGGCATTACATATTACATTGTTATTTTGTAACACTCTTGATAGCTTCTTTTTTTCTTTTTTTAAACACAGGTTTTTCATTATTTAATGACTAGAAACTAAATTTAATTCACATATGTTGTATGAAATCTCAGAATACCCTGGACAAATGAAATATCATAATTTACAATATTGCTGTTAAAGAATATTATTTTTTTGTAGTATGGGTAAAGCTGTTTCTTCAGAGTACATCTCTCTGGCTCACTGTTGTGTTGTTGTGTCTCTGTATTTGACTGTGAAGGAGCCAGGCTTCAGAGGACAGCTTTGAGCAGTGTAAGAACTCAGGGTCTGGACCTCCTTGATGTTTTTTTCCTTCAACAACAAATGCATGTGGTTACATTTAGCCAACATACGCACGTGGTTGAGTTTAGGAAAAAAGAACAGGGTTTGGTTTTACAATCATATGTACCCATCCACTACCCCTCCTGTCCTACTCGGACTTCTGCTGCCTTTACTTTCCTTCTTGTCCTGCCACGGTTCCCCCTCACACCACCAGCCACCATTAAACAATAATGGTACCATATTTCTACAACTTTGGAGTGAGACCAGTTTGCTTTTTGCCTCTTTGGAGGACTAGACGGATATATTGGTTAGCTAACATATAATCTTGATCATTATGTTGATTTATTACAGCTTTATCAGCACATTTAATTTAGGTAAAAATAATATCACATAAAAACATTGGGTAATAATAACAGATTTAGTTTTAGTGATAATCCGTGTATTAAAATATTTGTCAGCCAGTTGTAGAGAGCAGCCTCCAGTTCTGTGAATGGAATGTTGGTGGCGAGTGGGGCTTCTGGCTTGCTTTCTTTTAGGGGCAGAGCGAGACTCTTGGTACAACTGTTGTGTCATATGGATTACTGTTGATTTATTATGTCGATCTGTTCTGTACGACATCTATTGCACGTCTGTATGTCCTGGAAGAGGGATCCCTCCTCAGTTGCTCTTCCTGAGGTTCTACCTTTTTTTTCCCCGTTAAAGGGGTTTTTTTGGGGAGTTTTTCCTTATCCGCTGTGAGGGTCCAAAGGACAGAGGGATGTCGTATACTGTAAAGTCCTCTGAGGTAAATTGTGATTTGTGATACTATAAAATAAATAAAATTGATTGATTGATTGAACTGTAAAAAAGCTATCCAAAAATATCACTTATTGAGCCAAGCAGGCCTGCACCTAAGAAAACACTGAGTAAAGCCATATTGTCAGACAAGCTTTTTCTAGAAGAATAATGAAAAAGAAAACAGGTTGCCAGTCACCTTTAAATGTTTCAGCACTGAGGACAGCATGTGGTGCTCTACTTACATTGACAGATAAGCGCAATAGCAATACTTATTTGTAACAATGACTGTAGCTAACTAACTGTAAGATTGGTGTTTCAATCCCCGCCTCTTCCCATCTGTACGTTATTACCAAACCCCAAATTGCTCCTAATGGCTGTACTATCAGTGTGTGAGTGCATGTGAATGACTGCTGAATCCAACCTGATATGTACAAGTCAGCTGTCAGCTGGATGTGGACTGCTGCTAACTTGCTTGGTTTGTTTTTAGCCCAGTGGCTGTGCTAGCCCATTGCCAGCTTTGGGCTCATTTATGGACTAAGTTGTGGATGTTAAGCTTTAAGCAATGAGTCACTCACTCACTGCCATTGTCTGGGTCCACTCTTGCTGTTGGTGTGCCAGTCCTCTCTGATGCCCCACTAGCTATGAGAGGGACTGCATGGTTGAGCCTCAGAACTCCCTACCAGAGGCCCTCCACCTGGAGAAAAAGTTAAAAGCCCAAGGAGCCCACCACCGATATTCTGGATTAGCTGGTATTCCGCCTTTGTGTAAATGGCCCCAATCCTCCATGCCTCTGATTACACTGCAACTGGCTTCCTCTCTGAACATTTTTCGGCAATCACCCAGGGAAGCACGCCAGTACTGCAGCTTATCTCCGCTGGTGGTTGAGCATCACATGAAACTTCCACTTTGTCCCTCAATCATTGTGCGCCCTGGGACGTCCAGCAAATTGTTGTCTAGAATAGTATTACCTGCTGTCTCCCATGCTTGTTATTCAGTCATCCATGGTCTGTCACGTTCAGATCAACAGTCGACACATCTCATGTCACCCAAGTGCCCTTGTTAAAGGTGTAAGCACCTCCAACCCTACAGCCGCTATGTCATCACTACTGTTGTGATACATGTGGGCACAGACTACAGTCATGGAAAAAATTATTAGACCGCCCTTGTTTTCTTCAATTTCTTGTTCATTTTAATGCCTGGTACCACTAAAGGTATATTACCTGAAGAATACAATGAACACGACAAAAAGTGCAGCTGATTCCATAATACTTTATGTCCTATTTGACATGCTTAAGCTTAACTGTATTCCCAGGGTATATAAGAGGCCATTTCATGCCTTTGCAAAGGCCTAGAGTGGTTTCCTGCTTACATTCAAGCCGTAGCACAACTCAGAAGTTGTCAGCGCTCACATAATGCCTAAAACAAAAGAATTATGTGAAGCCACAAAGGCAGCCATCTTGGCACTGCTGGAAATTGGCATGAGTGAGAGACAGATAGCCAAAAAACTGAAGATCTCTAAGACAGCTGTTCATTACACCAAGAAAAAGCAAGCTGAACATGGTACTACCAAATTGCTAGCTGGTCGAGACAGGAAACGTCTTTCTACCCCACGAGACGACTGTGCACTCATCCGTTCCTGTGTCAAGAATCGTCGTCAGACCTCCAGGGACCTTAAAAATTAGTGGGCACTGTCGCGAAATGTGACTTGTTCAGCAAGGACAGTTCGAAACCGACTTCTTGAAGCTGGTCTGAAGTCACACAGGGCACGGAAGAAGCCCTTCATCAACGAAAGGCAGATGAAGGCCTGCTTACGCTTTGCTAGGGATCACAAGGATTGGACTGTTGATGACTGGGCTAAGGTTATCTTCAGTGATGAATCCAATTTTGAGTTGATGCCCACTCCAGCCAACTTACTGGTTAGGAGGAAGCCTGGAGAAGCCTACAAACCAGACTGTCTTGCCCCTACAGTAAAACATGGGGGTGGATCGGTGATGTTCTGGGGTTGTTTCAGTATGGGTGGAACAGGGCAAATGCAATTGTGTGAAGGGCAAATGAACCAGGTCACGTACAGGGCTACTCTTGAAAACAGTCTTTTTCCATCAGCTGATAAACTCTTTCCTGCCTCGAATGACTGGATTTTCCAACAAGACAATGCCCCTTGCCACACGACGAGGTCAGTTAAAGCCTGGATGGAGAACCAGAACATTTGAACCATGCCTTGGCCTGCTCAATCACCAGCTCTAAATCCAATTGAAAACCTGTGGAACAACATCAAACTCAAAATGGAGAACCACAAGCCCAAAAACAAAGCAAATTTGTTTGAATTTTTGCAACAGGAATGGGCTGCTGTGACCGCAGAACAATGTCAGAAGCTGGTGGAGAGGATGCCAAGACGCATGGCTGCAGTCATCACAAACAATGGTTATGCAATCAAGTACTAACTCCTATGTGTATCATGTGACTAACAGACAGAAAATAAAACATGAAATGCCTAAAAGCACTGTTTTTGGCAGTACAATGCTATAGCTATTGATGTAAGAACTTCAGTGATTTTGGTTTTTATCAAGAAAACAATGGAAAATGGCTAGATATCAGCTCTTAAATTAAACTCTTATGAGCTATTTTTGTTGTTATCATTATATTTGTCCAAATGAATGTACCTTTAGTTGTACCAGGCATTAAAACGAACAAGAAATTGAAGAAAACAAGGGTGGTCTAATAATTTTTTCCATGACTGTATCTTAAAATGCTACAATCTGACACACGTAAAGAGAATTTTTTCTGCCTTATGGACAGTGTTTTGAACACTAGTGAGCAATGCATAATTTCAGGCCCACTGCCCAATGTAAATGTCAATGTAAAGTTCAGCTACTTAAAGGATAAGTCCAGTATTTTGCACTTTGAGCCCCATTCCTGGGTTGTTTATGATGAAATAGAGTGGTTAAGACCAAAATCTTGACGATTGTTCCTTCTCTGAGCATTTGAGAGGATTTGGCTTTCCCCTGCCTGGCTTAACAATGCTGTCTATGGCCATGTGTAAATCTGTCCTAAAACCACCTTAAATGTTCATTTTCAAAGCCATGAAACTCACCGAGTGGTCAGTGGTGTTTGTTGATGTTCCAACATAAAAATTGTAGCAAACTGTGGCTTCCATCCGTGTTTTTGCTATTCATCTCGATTGTGGAACTATTTTTTCAGCTGCCTCACACCCGTATGTAAACTTCCGCTTGATCGTTCGTTTGACCCTCGTTTGTTATACACTCCAGCCCACTTGATGGTGATAATGCTCCTTTACATGAGTGTCGCCAACAGGCAGGAAACCATTGCAATGTAATGGGACACAGACAGAAGCAGAAGAAGAAGGTTGGCATTGTGTTCAAAGGCATTGTACTGCGAAGGTTGTTTACAAGCCAGTAATAATGGGCAAGATTTGTGTGGTCAGCGACTGCTTCCTCCGAAGAGGAGGAGCGCACACAGCACTGTCGAGCCGGCACTTTCGCTAAGCTAAAAGACTGCAATGACTACAACCTTGTTGTAAACAACCCCCTTTCCGTTTCTGGTGGCAGATTACTACCAACAGACAATGAGGCTTCCTATAGGAAATCAATGCATGGAAAAAATGTCAAATAAATCATCACGGAAACCACAGTTTGCTATGATTTTTATGTCGGAACATCAACAAACACCACTGACCACTCGGTGAGTTTCATGGCTTTGAAAATGAATGTTTAAGGTGGTTTTAAGACAGATTTACACATAAACAACCCAGGAATGGGGCTCAAAGTGCAAAATACTGGACTTCTTCTTTAAGGCAACTGCACATCTGGCTTAAGGGCTGCTGCGGCACCAGAAACATTCCCTATATAGACAACTTTAACACCGTCTACAACAGAAAGGATCTATTTAAACGCGATTGCCTCCATATCATGCAGGATCTCTTCTTTTATCCGTGAACATCAAACTCACACTACACTCCTACAGAGCCTTCACCTCCTGACATACTATAAGTGTCACACTGACACATCCTAAAGTCCTAATGAATAAGTAAAGCTCACCTTAACTAACCTAAAACATCTATCCAAGGCATAACCAAAGTAAACTGAAAGCTGTTCTTGTTCCATTTTTGGTACATGTACACGCATGGTCTTATTTACAAAAAACACTGATGTGTTTTACCCAACAATTAGAATTATTGTAAGTGCTTTTAACATTGAGTTATATTAGCTTTAACAAACTGAAAGGGTTTTTTTAATCTTCATCAGAATCTTTTCTTGAAAAAAGGATGCTGCAGATGACTAGAACTAGGAGGTATTAGCTAGAAAACACAATGAGGTCATAGCACGAAGTCTCACATCAGAACCAACCTGACACATAAGCAAACTAAGCGACTGCTTTAGGCCCCGTTGCCATACCCTGTCTCCCCCTCATGTCAAAGCGGCTGTCAATGTTTACAATTTCCATGAGAGCATGACACAGAACCATCCTTCTGTTTACTAAAAGAGAAAAAATACAATGACCATGAGTTCCAAGAACAGCCACTAGGTGAGCTGTGTTCACTCATCTCCAAGTTTAATGTGGCCAAACTACAGTAATGTTAAGTTGCCATGCTTGCTTGGAGTGCATCTCTCTCTTGCCTGTCTGTCTGTCTTGGTGATGGAGCTGGGTAGTGAATCCCACTGTCTGTATTGCCTGTTACTTGTTTGCCTGTCATCTCCAGTGCTGTGCCTGACAAAAGCGAGAGTGAATTACAACTATTTATAATGTTTGAGAAATGCCAATGGGCAACAGACTCAGAGTCATGAGAGCCTGCACCAACAGACTGAAACACAGCTTCTTCCCCATGGCTGTGAAGAGACTGCTACAGGAACCACAGTCAAGGTTAAGTTACAACTCTAGACTATTACAGAATGGAAAGCAATGGATTTATACTGGCTATTGATTAAGCATTGATTTTTTGAAATATTTGAAAATGTATGAAAGGAAATCTTGGGGAATAGTGTGATTATCTATAATTTACAGGTGCTATAAGTTTGAGTTTGTCAGTAGAGATGTTGGATCATCCGCCAGTACAATCACAGAGTCAGTCGATCCACATTCAGCCTCAGTCAGCAGTCAGTGCTAACACAGACTCAGTACAGCTGGCTTCAGCAAATACTGACACGATTAAAATGTTTACTGTTATTTATCTCTCACTAGAATTGTTTTGCCCTTTTCTCAGGCAATTTTACGCTAACATTTTTTTAGCAGTGCCCCTTTTGTCTTTCTGTCTCATTTGACAACCATACCAGACCTTACACAATATTAATGATATTTGTAATAAATGTATGTTCTTTACCATGTGGTTGTCTTGTGCATTATATCTTCATCATATTTTGGTCATATCATATTGTTGGGATTCGCTAGAGCACAGATGACTTGTCATTTGTTAAAATCTAAACTGGACATGTGAAGGCTTTTCCTCCTGAGGTGGAAGACCTCATGTTCTTTGTTCTTAAACAAAGAAGTTACCTTACACCCATCTCAGCAGGATGCCCACCTCACACCTCAACTGCTCTACAGATTTTTGTTCATTTTCTCCTAAGACTCTCATGCCCTTACTCAAGGAAGGCGCTTAACTGAAACCACAGAGGTTAGAAGGGCAAACACAAGGTTTGCAATTAACCTCCCAGCTATAACGAGAATCAAGTTGAGTTAGCACCCAAACGTCTAACTTTGCAAGGACCCCGAGCGACCGGCTTCCTCGGATCTGCACCTTTGGAACAAGGAAACAACAAAGACTGCTTCTAGAGCCACAGCTCTTTCCAGCCTTCTTCACCGACTAACAGGGACAGCATCCCTCAAACCAACTCTTCCCTCAATCCATTCAGGATTTGGTAATGTAACAACTGGACATAGCTTTATCACAGGTGTACAGGCTAAGCAAGACTGTTTAACTTGTTGTATGTGATTTAATGCTGTTTATTGAGTTATTGTTGTGACTGTCTGCAATCAGGTTATTGATTAGTTGGTTTTACCAAAGCAAAGTCATGTTTAGTTTGCTAACGCTGTTCACAGCCACCGTCTTGCATGTAACTAAACATCTTCTGCACTAATCCAGACCCTTTACAACACAAATCACATTCACATAGACTAATAGCTACACCCAAGCAGGCAGCTCAAAGTTACTGCTTCTTTTTCTTTTGTCTTTGCCCTGACCACACGGTCAGACAAACACCTCCCCGGATCTGAAGCTAGCTTTGATCCGGCCATCTTGTAGTTTTCTGTTGTCAGCCATTTTGTTTTGTAGGCCAAACGGCCCTTCGATTACCACATCCGCCTTTGTCTTTCTTCCTCTCTCGCACACACACACAGACACACACCTACACACGTATACGGAAATTTCCCCGCCGTGGGACTAATGAAAGATATCTTATCTTATCTTATCTTATCTTAGCTTATCTTATACACACACACACACAGGCTTGTGTATAGTTAGTTAGGATTTGTGTGTTTTGGTTTTGCTTTGCTTTGCTTAATGAATAAATATAATTTTGGAATCGTACCTGCTGTCTGCTTAATGTTGTACAAGAGTGAATGAATAGTTAATCTCTGCTACACCAAGAACTCCGAAATCCTTCAAGCTTTATTATTAATTTGGTTATGGTTATTAATTTAATTATTAATCAAATTCCCAAATTAATAGTTTAGTGAACTGTATGAGACTGATATCATTAACTGGCTATCATTTTTCCCTTTTCGGGAATGGTGCCCCATGAGGTGATTTAATGTTAATTAAGTCACGTTATTTAACATAATTAATAATTATTACTAATAATTATTAATTATTTCTGATAGCCAATTTGAGCCTATTAATGTAGATTCCCTACATTAATGGTATTGCTGTACAAAGCCTATAAGTGTGGATTCCCAAAATTTTGGTGCCCCTTGATGAGGCCTAGTACTATAATTTACAACAATATCCTTTACCAGAGGGCGATAAAGTGTGAGACCCATAAAATATCAAACTTCCCACCACATCTGAAAAGTGTGCCAAGTTTTATGAGCTTTCAAGCATCATAAGCCCCTTGAAAGAGCGATTTATCTCTAGTAATAACAATAACAATAACAATAACAGTAATAACTAGAACTTCAAGCAGTTATGATAGGGGGCCAAGCCTTCCCGCACGACTCGGCCCCCGGTTCTCGCCGAGCCCACGGAAGTCAGCCCCGAAGGACGATGGGTTTGCAGCGAGTGTCGGGACACAGGCCGATGTCTCACACACAGTATGGTAATTGTAATGGGATCAGCACTGGAAGTGCGAAAGGCTGAATGTGTGTGTTGTGACAAATTACGCCCGCTTTGACTAAACATCATTAAGTTTTACGGCTAGCCTCGGGAGTGACGCCACAACACGCTCGCCAAATTTCAGGCGATCTGATCAATTTTCACGTCACTTGATGTTTCTAGTGCCACCTAGTGGAGTAGACACACAATTTTTGGCATGGGTCGTCTGTGTGCTATTCTATATATACCCTGTGAATTTCACAGCCCTCAGTATAATACTTGAGCTGAAATAAATGTTTGTTGTTTATCTTGTCATAAACCACGCCCACTTTGACCATTCGTGATGAACGTCAAGATATGGCCTCAGGAGTGACCCAGCATCATACACACCAAATTTCATAAAAATCGGTGCAGCCATTAAAGAGATATCAATGTTTCATATTTGCAGCACTCCCTAGTGGCCAACATTAGCCAAATTTGGCACACAACTTCATAGTCACATGGCAATCAAGGATCTCAGATTTGGTGTTGTTAGCATGTATTTTGACCAAGATAGGCGGCAGTTCGCGTTTTTATGGCTAGCTAGGAAAATTTATTTGCTAATAATTCGCACATCTTTTGAACAAACAAAATTCTTTTGATAACTCTAAATGAGGTTCAGCTGCAGACTTTAAGTGCCAAGTTTCACGCTGAACGGACAAAATCCCAAGGAGGAGATAGAAAAAGAAGGTTTTTCAGTTTTCGCGAAAAAAAAAAAATTATAGGCGGAAATGGGCGTGGCCTAGCCCAGGTGATTCAGCACTATTCAAGGAATCTGTGGATATGACGTTTTTGAATGTGCGACATATGGTGTGGGAGTTATAGCCCAAAACGCATTGACCTTGGTTATAGAACCACCATCTGGCCAATTGGGATTTTTCTATTATGAGCACCATTTGCACACAACTTCCAGTCATTGGTGAAAATTTCATGTCTCTACGATGTACCATCTCACGGGAATTTGCGAAATCATTTCTGAAGAACAAGAAGAATAATAATAATTAAAGCTGCAAGCAGCATGGAACGGGCCCTCGCACCTTCACGCAACTCGAGGGCGCTGGCACGATGCGGCTCTTGCCAGCGTTCATTCCTGTCGAAGACAGAACCCTCACGCAGGACTTACACGTCATATCCCTCAAATCATATGAAGACATGTAATTTTGCCAGTAGGTGGTGCTGTACTAATAACCAAGTATTGGCGTATAGATATGTTCAGGGCAGGACTGTCATCAATCCTGTGAAGTTTGGGGAAGATTGGAACATGTATGGTGAAGTTGCAAACCAGTTACAAGCAAATTCAAAATGGCGGACTTCCTGTTGGGTTTGGCTCATGGGTGCAAAAGGCTTTTTTGTACGTCTTTCAGTGATGCATGTGCGTCCCAAGTTTCATAGATGTAGGTCAAACCAGCTTCGGGGGCTGCATCGTAGAAAATTTGTAGGGGGCGCTGTTGAGCCATGTTGGCACATCAGAGCCGAAAAATCACATCAGACAACTCATATTCGATCCTGTCATATGTGTGTCAATTTTCATGACTTTACAAGCATCCTTTACCCCTCAAAAACAACTTCGTCTTTTATGTCGAATAAGGCGTTGCCACGGTGACCAAACATCACTAAGCTTTACAGCTGGCCTCAGGAGTGACTCCACATCATGCTCGCCAATTTTCGTGTGAATCGATGAATTTTCATGTCACTTGATTTTTCTCTGATTATAGCGCCTCCTATCGGCCAATTTCTGCCAAATTTGGCACAGAGCATCTGGATGACATCAGAAAGAAGGGAATTGAGTTTGACATTGTTATCTTTTACTTTGGCAAAAATATGCAAAGGTATGTGTTTTTTAGCTAGCAGAAAAAAACTGTTTATTGTTAGCTAGCGCATTTTTTGGAGTAGCAAAATTCTTTTGATAAGTTTTGGTCACACAAGTCTGGAGTTTGTATGTGCAAAGTTTCGTGAAGATGGACCTTAAACGCTAGGAGGAGTTCAAAAAAGTAGGTTTTTGATGTATAGTGAATTACAAAGAGAAATTTGCAGTGGGAGTGGGCGTGACCTATGTCAGAAGATGCGACTGTATTCAGGGAACACGTGGATATAAAGTTTATGAAAATGTGATTTAAGATGTGGAAGTTACAGGCCAAAATGTGTTTGCATCCGTTATAGCGCCACCTAGTGGAGAAGACGCACAATTTTTGCTAGGGTTGGTCTGTATGCTATTCTCTATATACCCTGTGAATTTCACAGCCCTCAGCGTAATACTTGAGCTGAAATAAATGTTTGTTTTTTATCTTGTAATTAGCCACGCCCACTTTTACCAGTCGTGACTAACTTCAAAGTATGGCCTCAGGAGGGGACCAGCATCATACTCACCAAATTTCATAAATATCGGTGCAGCCATTTACCAGATATAAATTTCCCATATTTGCAGCGCCCCCTAGTGGCCAAAATTAGCTAAATTTGGTTCATTCCCTCACAGTTACATGTCAAGCAAGGATCTCAGATTTGGTGTTGTTAGCATTCATTTTGACCGAGATATGCAGCATTTTGCCTTTTTATAGCTAGCTAGAAAAATTTATTCGTTAATAACGTGCGCAAATTTTGACCTAACAAAATTCCTTTGATAACTTTAGATCAGGTCCAGCCGAAGACTGTACTTGCCAAGTTTCACGTTGAACGGACAAAACGCCAAGGAGGAGTTCCAAAAAGTAGGTTTCCAGTTTTCGCGATTTTGCAAAAAAAAGTTAAGGCGGAAATGGGCATGGCCCCATCCGGGTGATTCAGTACTATTCACGGAATCTGTGGATGTGAGGTTTTTGAACGTGCGACACATGGTCTGGGAGTTATAGCCCAAAATACATTGAAAATGAGTAGGGGGCGCTATTGAGCCATTTTTGTGCACGTTGTCATGAAACCCCTACCATATGTAAATTTTCACCACTTCTGACGAGTCTGTGAAGTTTCATGAGTTTTTGAGTATGTTACGCCCCCCCAAAAAGGCAATTGATTTCGGATAAGAATAATAATTAAAGCTGCAAGCAGCGATGAACGGGCCCTCACACCTTCACGCAACTCGAGGGTGCTGGCAGGACGCCGGCCGATGTGGCCGTTCATTGCTGTCGAAGGCAGACCCCTCACGTTGGAGTTACACGTCATATCCCTCAAATCATATGAGGACATGTTATTTTGCCAGAAGGTGGCGCCGTACTAATAACCAAGTATTGGCGTATAGATGTGTTCAGGGCAGGACTGTCATCAATCCTGTGAAGTTTGGGGAAGATTGGAACATGTATGGTGAAGTTGTGAACCACTTACAAGCAAATTCAAAATGGTGGACTTCCTGTTGGGTTTGGCACATGGTTGCAAAAGCCTTTTTTGTACGTCTTTCAGTGATGCATGTACGTACCAAGTTTCATAGATGTAGGTCAAACCAGCGTCGGGGGCTGCTTTTTTGAAAAATTGTAGGGGGCGCTGTTGAGCCATGTTGGCACATCAAAGCAGATAAATCACATCACACAACACACATCGGAACTTCTTATATGTGTACCAAGTTTCATGACATTACAAGCATCCCTTACCCCTCAAAAACAACTTTGTGTTTTATGGCGAATAAGGCGTTGCCACAGTGACAGTGTTTGACAAAAACTCAAAAGCTTCTGGTGTGATCATCATCAAGGTCTGGGACTATGTCTCAGCAAAATTGAGGTGGTTGTGGTTAACTTGGTAGAATAGAGACATGAAAGAATGAAAGCAGTAACTTACAGACGCCACTAGGTGGCGCTATGAGGCTGATTAAAAATTTCTCTGTAGATGTTTTCAGGGCTGGACTTTTATCATATGTGTGAAGTTTTGGAAAGATATGTCGACGTAGAGTCAAGCTACACAACTTTTGTTATCATGGCGAAACATCAAAGTTTGGCGCTACGTCATGGCCACGCCCTTTGATGCAAACTTACAGTGTTCACAATCAAACATCTTCTACATGTGACGGATAGACTGACCAAGATTGAGGTGGATCTGGCCAAGTTGTGGGAGTTTTACTTCAAAATATAAAACATGAAATTTTCTCTTACCAGTAGGGGGCGCTATATTTATCACAAATTATTCACATGGAGATCTCTTCAGAGCAGGACTATCATCAATCCTGTGAAGTTTGGGGAAGATTGGACCATGGATGATGGAGTGATACACAACTTCCTGTTTTGTGGCGAGTCCCCAAAGGTTGAGGCCCTGCCACGGTCACATGGTGTGGCAACAAGTCCAGTTTTTGATAACTTTTCTTCATCAATGTCTGGAGGTGGGACAGACCAAGTAAGAAGTTGATGGGATAAAATCTGTAGGAGTAGTTACAATTTCGTGATTTATGGCGAAGAAGGCGGGGCCACGGAGACAGCGTTTGACGAAAACCTGAAACATTTGATAACTTTTCGTCTTCACGGTCTTGGGGTGGGACAGACCGAGTTTGATGTGGATTGGATAAAAACTCTCGGACAAGTTCGTTCATTTACGTCAACTGGAAATCGCCCAAAATGCGCAAAAGTGGCACAAGTAAATTCAAAATGGCGGACTTCCGGTTGGGTTTGAAGCATAACACCAAGAGGCTTTTTTGTACGTCTTGGAGTGTTACATATGCTTACCAAGTTTCATACATGTAGGTGAAACCAGCTTCGGGGACTGCTTCATTGAAAAATTGTAGGGGGCGCTGTTGAGGCATCTTGGCACATCAAAACACAAAAACATATCAGACAACACAATTTGGGCCTTGTGATGGGTGTGCCAAGTTTCGTGAGTTTTCAAGTATCCCTTGCCCCTCAAAAACAACTTCGTATTTTATGGCGAATGAGGCGGCGCCACGGTGACCCCGTTGTACGAAACCTCAAAAGGTTCTGGTTTGATCATTACTAAGGTCTTGGGAGTATGTATCCACAAAATTGAGGTGGTTCGGGTGAATCTGGTAGAAGAGGGACATGAAAGAATGAAAAAAAGTAACTTTCTGCCGCCAGTAGGTGGCGCTATGATGCTGATTCAAAATGTCTCTGTACATGTTTTCAGTGCTGGCCTTTTATCATATGTGTGAAGTTTTGGAAAGATATGTCCATGTAGAGTCAAGTTACAGCAACTTTTGTCATAATGGCGAAACATCAAAGTTGGCCGCCACGCCATGGTCACGCCCTTTGACGAAAACTCACAGTTTTCCATAGCAAGCATCATCCAGGCCTCATGGATAATTTCCCCAAGTTTGAGGTTGATGTGGTCAACTTTGGAGGAGTTATGCTTCAAAGTGTAAAACATGGCATTTTCTACTACCATTAGGGGGCGCTATATTAATCACAAATTATTGACATGTAGATCTCTTCAGAGCGGGACTGTCATCAATCCTGTGAAGTTTGGGAGGTTGGACCATGTATGCTGGAGTTATAAACTACTTCCTGCGTAATAATACTACTACCTGTTTGTAGCGAAGTTTGACGCCCCGGCATGGTCACACGGTGTGACAAAAAGTCAATTTTTTTGATAACTTTTGGTCTTCAACTTATGTAGGTGGGACAGACCAAGTTTGAAGTCGATCGAACAAAATCTCTAGGAGGAGATCGTCCATTTACGACCCCTGCAAATGGCCAAAAATGCATGAAAATTGCACATTCAATTCAAAATGGCCGACTTCCTGTTGGGTTTAGGGCATGGGCCCTAGAGGCTTTTTTGTACGTCTTGGTGTGTTACATATGCCTCCCAAGTTTCATAGACGTAGGTTGAACTACCTTCAGGGGCTGTTCCGTAGAAAGTGTTTAGGGGGCGCTACCGAGCCATTACTTGGCATATTATCATGAAACACAAAAACTTGACCCGTTTCAGCACTTCTGATGAGTCTGCAAAATTTCATGAGTTTTCGAATATGTTAAGGCCCCCAAAAAGGCAATTTAGTTTAGGTAAGAACGACAAGAATAATTAAAGCTGCAAGCAGCGATGAACGGGCCCTCGCACCTTCACGCAACTCGAGGGTGCTGGCAGGACGCCGGCCGATGCGGCCGTTCATTCCTGTCGAAGACAGACCCCTCACGTTGGAGTTACACGTCATATCCCTCAAATCATACGAGGACATGTTATTTTGCCAGTAGGTGGCGCTGTACTAATAACCAAGTATTGGCGTATAGATGTGTTCAGGGCAGGACTGTCATCAATCCTGTGAAGTTTGGGGAAGTTTGGAACATGTATGGTGAAGTCGTGAACCAATTACAAGCAAATTCAAAATGGTGGACTTCCTGTTGGGTTTGGCACATGGTTGCAAGAGCCTTTTTTGTACGTCTTTCAGTGATGCATGTACGTACCAAGTTTCATAGATGTAGGTCAAACCAGCGTCGGGGACTGCTTTTTTTGAAAAATCTTAGGGGGCGCTGTTGAGCCATGTTGGCACATCAAAGCAGATAAATCACATCACACAACACACATCGGAACTTCTTGTATGTGTACCAAGTTTCATGACATTACAAGCATCCCTTACCCCTCAAAAACAACTTTGTGTTTTATGGCGAATAAGGCGTTGCCACAGTGACAGTGTTTGACAAAAACTCAAAAGCTTCTGGTGTGATCACCATCAAGGTCTTGGGACTATGTCTCAGCAAAATTGAGGTGGTTGTGGTTAACCTGGTAGAATAGAGACATGAAAGAATGAAAGCAGTAACTTACAGACGCCACTAGGTGGCGCTATGAGGCTGATTAAAAATTTCTCTGTAGATGTTTTCAGGGCTGGACTTTTATCATATGTGTGAAGTTTTGGAAAGATATGTCCACGTAGAGTCAAGTTACACAACTTTTGTTATCATGGCGAAACATCAAAGTTTGCCGCCACGTCATGGCCACGCCCTTTGACGCAAACTTACAGTGTTCACAATAAAACATCTTCTACATGTGACGGATAGACTGACCAAGATTGAGGTGGATCTGGCCAAGTCTTGGGAGTTATACTTCAAAATATAAAACATGAAATTTTCTTTTACCAGTAGGGGGCGCTATATTTATCATAAATTATTCACATGGAGATGTCTTCAGAGCAGGACTGTCATCAATCCTGTGAAGTTTGGGGATGATTGGACCATGGATGATGGAGTGATACACAACTTCCTGTTTTGTGGCGAGTCCCCAAAGTTTGAGGCCCTGCCAAGGTCACATGGTGTGACAACAAGTCCAGTTTTTGATAACTTTTCTTCATCAATGTCTGGAGGTGGGACAGACCAAGTAAGAAGTTGATGGGATAAAATCTGTAGGAGTAGTTACAATTTCGTGATTTATGGCGAAGAAGCCGGGGCCACGGAGACAGCGTTTGACGAAAACCTGAAACGTTTGATAACTTTTCGTCTTCACGGTCTTGGGGTGGGACAGACCGAGTTTGAAGTGGATTGGATAAAAACTCTAGGACAAGTTCGTTCATTTACGTCAACTGGAAATCGCCCAAAGTGCACAAAAGTGGCACAAGTAAATTCAAAATGGCGGACTTCCGGTTGGGTTTGGAGCATAACTCCAACAGGCTTTTTTGTACGTCTTGGAGTGTTACATATGCCTACCAAGTTTCATACATGTAGGTGAAACCAGCTTCGGGGGCTGCTTCATCGAAAAATTGTAGGGGGCGCTGTTGAGGCATCTTGGCACATCAAAACACAAAAAGCATATCAGACAACACAATTTGGGCCTTGTGATGGGTGTGCCAAGTTTCGTGAGTTTTCAAGTATCCCTTGCCCCTCAAAAAGAACCTCGTGTTTTATGGCGAATGAGGCGGCGCCACGGTGACAGCGTTGTACGAAACCTCAAAAGGTTCTGGTTTGATCATCACCAAGGTCTTCGGACTATGTATCCGCAAAATTGAGGTGGGTCGGGTGAACCTGGTAGAAGAGGGACATGAAAGAATGAAAAAAGTAACTTTCTGCCGCCAGTAGGTGGCGCTATGATGCTGATTCAAATTTCCTCTGTAGATGTTTTCAGGGCTGGACTGTTATCATATGTGTGAAGTTTTGGAAAGATATGTCCACGTAGAGTCAAGTTACAGAAATTTTGTCATCATGGCGAAACATCAAAGTTCCCCGCCACGCCATGGTCACGCCCTTTGACGAAAACTCACAGTATTCAATAGAAAGCATCATCAACGCCTTTTGAATAATTTCCCCAAGGTTGACGTTGATGTGGTCAACTTTGGAGGAGATGTGCTTCAAAGTGTAAAACATGACATTTTCTATTACCAGTAGGGGGCGCTATATTAATCACAAATTATTGACATGTAGATCTCTTCGGAGCGGGACTGTCATCAATCCTGTGAAGTTTGGGGAAGATTGGACAATGTATGCTGGAGTTATAAACTACTTCCTGCGTTATAATACTACTTCCTGTTTGTAGCGAAGTTTGACGCCCCGGCAGGGTCACACGGTGTGACGAAAAGTCAATTTTTTGATAACTTTTGGTCTTCAATTTATGTAGGTGGGACAGACCAAGTTTGAAGTCGATCGAACAAAATCTCTAGGAGGAGATCGTCCATTTATGACCCCTGCAAATGGCCAAAAATGCATGAAAATTGCACATTCAATTCAAAATGGCCGACTTCCTGTTGGGTTTAGGGCATGGGCCCTAGAGGCTTTTTTGTACGTCTTGGTGTGTTACATATGCCTACCAAGTTTCAGACACGTAGGTTAAACTACCTTCAGGGGCTGTTCCGTAGAAAATTTTTAGGGGGCGCTACTGAGCCATTCCTTTGCAGATTATCATGAAACCCCAAAACTTGCCCAGTTTTCGCACTTCTGATGAGTCTATGAAGTTTCATGAGTTTTTGAGAATGTTAAGGTCCCCAAAAAGGCAATTCATTTTAGTTAAGAAGAAGAATAATAATTAAAGCTGCAAGCAGCGATGAACGGGCCCTCGCACCCCACGCAACTCGGGGCCTGGCGCGGCCGCCACCGTGTCGCCAGAGGTCGACCGGCAGACGAGGCGCTGAATGTTCGCCTCCTTCGGACAGTGTAGGAACCAATGCGTTGCGACTTCCCGTCTCCACTGGGTGGCGCTATGACTCTGACTCCTGAGCGTCATGTGGGTGTGTTCATGCCAGGACTATTATCATACATGTGAAGTTTGGAGCAGATTCGACCATTAGATCCCATGTTATAGCAATATCGTGTTTCATGGTGAGACATCAAGTGTCGACGCCATGTCACAGCCACACCGTTCCATGCTGAGCAATTCTCTTAATATGTTTTGATCACACACTTGTGTAGATGGTACACACCAGTTTTGGAGTGAATTGGATCATTTCTGGAGGAGGAGATCATTAATATACGCCAGGTGGAAAACGCCAAAAATGACTGTAAATTTCAAAATGGCCGACTTCCTGTTGGGTGTGGCCTATCCGTGCAAGAGGCTTTTTTGTGCGTGTGGATGTTATACATGTGTCTACCAAGTTTCATGCATATCAGTGAGACGTCCTATGGTGGTTATTTGTGTGAATGGGCGTGGCCAATCCATTTAGCCACGCCTATTAACGAAATTCATAACATATGTTCTGGGTTGGACTGTCAATATACCTGTGAAGTTTCACACAGATCTGACCAAGTACAGTGAAGTTATTGCCACTTCCTGTTTCATGGCGAGACGTCAAAATTCAACCTCCCACAACTGGCGTGCCCTTTAGATTCTGCGAGACCTTTTAATAACTTTTGATCAGGAAGTGTTCTAGATGGTAATCGGTAATTTTGAAGCCGTTCTGATGAATTCTGTAGGAGGAGTTCGTTAAAATACGATGCGTGCGCGACACCAAAAATGACCATGACATTCAAAATGGCCGACTTCCTGTTGAATTTAGCCTAGAGGTCCAAGAGACTTTTTTGTTTGTCTGGGGGTGATGGAGATGTGTACCAATTTTTGTGCATATCGGTGAGACGTCCTATGGAAGTAATTCATATGAATGGGCGTGGCCAAGCCATATGGCCACGCCCATTGACGAAATTCATATCACATATTCAGGGCTGGACTGTTGACACACATATGAAGTTTCAGGTGGATATCATCAAAAACACCAAAGTTAAGGCCATTTTTATGCATTTTGGCGAAGGGTCGACTTCGCCGCCCTCCGGATGGAACGCCGTTTGACGACAGTCAAAATTCTTCATCATGGAGCATTACCAACATGTTGAGGCCTTTCTGACCAAATTTGAGCTGGATTTGCTGAACGTGCTCAGAGCTGGACCTCAAAGTCTAAAACATCGCTTTTTCTGTCACCAGCAGGGGGCGCTATGCAAATTTCAATATTTCTGCATGTAGACGTCTTCAGGGCGGGACTATTATGAATCCTGGAGAGTTTGGTACCGTTCAGACTATTAATGCCAAAGTTATAGCAATCTCATTTTTCATGGCGAGACATCAAACTTCGCCGCCACGCCCAGGTCAGGTTGTTTGGAGTTTACGTAATCCGTTAATAACTTTTGATCACAAACTAGTCTAGTTGGTGCACAGCAATTTTGAAGCCGTTGTGATTATTCCTGTAGGAGGAGTTCGTTAAAATACAACACGTGGAAAACGCCAAAAATGGCCGTTCAACGCCAAATATCTCACTTCCTGTTGGGTTTAGCCTATGTGTCCCTGTGACCTTTTTTGTGCGTCTCAGCATGATCTACATGCGTACCGATTTTCGTGCAGATCCGTGAAACCTGCCCAGTAGGGTGCTCTTTAAGGGGCGTGGCCTAGCCATTTTGACCCGCCCACCTCCACGAACCCTAAAATACCTAAATTTACACCGCGACTGATGCACATGCCAAAATTGGCGTGTTTTGGAATATGTTCAGGCCTCCAAATAAGCGATTTACTTTTGTCGTAATAATAATAATAATTCCTGCAATTTCAATAGGGTCCTCGCACCGCTTGGTGCTCGGGCCCTAATAATTCCTGCAATTTCAATAGGGTCCTCGAACCGCTTGGTGCTCGGGCCCTAATTAAAGCTGCAAGCAGCGTTGAACGGGCCCTCGCACCTTCACGCAACTCGAGGGCACTGGCAGGACGCCAGCTCACGCCGCCGTTCATTCCTGTCGAAGGCAGACCCCTCACGCAGCAGTTACATGTCATATCCCTCAAATCATACGAAGATATATAATTTTGCCAGTAGGTGGCACCGTACTAATGACCAAGTATTGGCCTATAGATGTGTTCAGGGCAGGACTGTCATCAATCCTGTGAAGTTTGGGAAAGATTGGAACATGTATGGTGAAGTTGCGAACCAGTTACAAGCAAATTCAAAATGGCGGACTTCCTGGTATGTTTGGCACATGGCTGCAAGAGGCTTTTTGGTACGTCGTTCAGTGATGCACATGCATACCAAGTTTCATCGATGTAGGTCGAACCAGCATCGGGGGCTGCTTCGTAGAAAATTTGTAGGGGGCGCCGTTGAGCCATGTTGGCACATCAGAGCAGAAAAATCACATCAAACAACACAAATCAGATCCTGTCATATGTGTGCCAAGTTTCATGACGTTACAAGCATCCCTTACCCCTCAAAAACAACTTCGTCTTTTATGGCGAATAAGGCGTTTCCACAGTGACCAAACATCACTAAGCTTTACAGCTGGCCTCGGGAGTGACTCCACATCACGCTCTCCTAATTTTGTGCGAATCGATGAATTTTCATGTCACATGATTTTTCTCTGTTTATAGCGCCCCCTATTGGTCAATTTCCACCAAATTTGGCACAGAGCCACTGGTTGACATCTGAAACAAATGACTTGAGTTTGACATTGATAGCTTTTAGTTTGACAAAAATATGCAACAGTATGTGTTTTTTAGCGAGCAGAAAAAAAACTGTTTATTTTTAGCTAGCGCATTTTTTGGAGTAGCAAAATTCTTTTGATAAATTTTGTTCAGGCAAGTCTGGAGATTGTATGTGCAAAGTTTCGTGTAGATGGAGCTTAAACGCTAGGAGGAGTTCGAAGAAGTAAGTTTTTGATGTATAGTGACTTACAAAGAGAAATATGCAGTTGGAGTGGGCGTGGCCTATGTCAGAAGATGCGACTCTATTTAGGGAACATGTGGATATAAAGTTTATGAAGATGTGATTTAAAATGTGGAAGTTACAGGCCAAAATGCGTTTGCATCCGTTATAGCGCCACCTAGTGGAGTAGACACACAATTTTTGCTAAGGGTGGTCTGTATGCTATTCTATGTATACCCTATGAATTTCACAGCCCTCAGCATAATACTTGAGCTGAAATAAATGTTTGTTGTTTATCTTGTAATAAGCCACGCCCACTTTGACCAGTCGTGACTAACTTCACGAAATGGCCTCAGGAGGGGGCCAGCATCATACTCACCAAATTTCGTAAAAATCGGTGCAGCAATTTACGAGATATAAATTTCCCATATTTGCAGCGCCCCCTAGTGGCCAAAATTAGCCAAATTTTGCTCACACCCTCACAGGCACATGTCAAGCAAGGATCTCAGATTTGGTGTTGTTAGCATTTATTTTGACCGAAAAATGCCACCGTTCACCTTTTTATAGCTAGCTAGAAAAATGTATTCGTTAATAATTTGCGCATTTTTTGACTGAACAAAATTGTTTTGATAACTTTAGATCAGGTCCAGCTGAAGCCTGTACCTGCCAAGTTTCACGCTGATCGGTCAAAACCCTAAGGAGGAGTTCGAAAAAGTAGATTTTCCAGTTATCGCGATTTTGCGAAAAACATTATGGGCAGAAATGGGCGTGGCCCAGCTCAGGTGATTCAGTGCTATTCAGGGAATCTGTGGATATGAGGTTTTTGAATGTGCAACATATGGTCTGGGAGTTATAGCCCAAAACAGATTGAAAAGGAGTAGGGGGCGCTGTTGAGCCATCTTGGTACATGAAAACACAAAAAGGACATCAGACAACACAATTTGCGCCGTCTGATATGTGTGCCAAGTTGCATGAGTTTTCCAGTGTCCCTTGCCCCTCAAAAACAAGCTCGTGTTTTATGGCGAATAAGGTGGCGCCACAGTGACAGCATTGGATGAAACCTCAAAGGCTTCTGCTTTGATCATCATCAAGGTCTTGGGAGTATGTATTTGCAAAATTGAGGTGGTTCGGGGGAAACTGGTAGAAGACGGACATGAAAGAATGAAAAAAGTAACTTTCTGCCGCCAGTAGGTGGCGCTATGACGCTGATTCAAAATTTCTGTATAGATGTTTTCAGGGCTGGACAGTTATCATATGTGTGAAGTTTTGGAAAGATATGTCCACGTAGAGTCAAGTTACAGCTACTTTTGTCATCATGGCGAAACATCAAAGTTGGCCGCCACGCCAAGGTCACGCCCTTTGACGAAAACTCACAGTTTTCCATAGAAAGCATCATCAAGGCCTCATGGATAATTTCACCAAGTATGAGGTTGATGTGTTCAACTTTGGAGGAGATGTGCTTCAAAGTGTAAAACATGACAATTTCTACTACCAGTAGGGGGCGCTATATTAATCACAAATTATTGACATGTAGATCTCTTCAGAGCGGGACTGTCATCAATCCTGTGAAGTTTGGGGAAGATTAGAGCATGTATGTTGGAGTAATAAACTACTTCCTGCGTTATAATACTACTTCCTGTTTGTAACGAAGTTTGAGGTCCCAGCACGGTCACACGGTGTGACGAAAACACAAGCTTTTGATAACTTTTCGTCGTCAATTTATGTAGGTGGGACAGACGAAGTTTGAAGGCGATCGGATAAAATCTCTAGGAGGAGTTCGTTCATTTACGACCCCTGCAAATTGCCAAAAATGCATGAAACTTGCACATTCAATTCAAAATGGCCGACTTCCTGTTGAGTTAAGGGCATGGGCCCAAGAGGCTTTTTTGTACATCTTGGTGTGTTACATATGCCTACCAAGTTTCATACACGTAGGTTAAACCAACCTTGGGGGCTGTTTCGTTGAAAATGAGTACGGGGCGCTGTTGAGCCATTTTTTTGCACAATATCACGAAACCCCAAAAATATCAAATTTTTCACCACTTCTGATGAGTCTGTGAAGTTTGGTGAGTTTTTGAATATGATAAAGCCCTCAAAAAGCCAATTCATTAGGCAGAAAAATAATAATTAAAGCTGCAAGCAGCGTTGAACGGGCCCTCGCACCCCACGCAACTCGGGGTCTGGCGCGGCCGCCACTGTGTCGCCAGAGGTCGACCGGCAGACGAGGCGCTGAATGTTCGCCTCCTTCGGACAGTGTAGGAACCAATGCGTTGCGACTTCCCGTCTCCACTGGGTGGCACTATGACTCTGACTCCTGAGCGTCATGTGGGTGTGTTCATGCCAGGACTATTATCATACATGTGAAGTTTGGAGCAGATTCGACCATTAGATCCCATGTTATAGCAATATCGTGTTTCATGGTGAGACATCAAGTGTCGACGCCATGTCACAGCCACACCGTTCCATGCTGAGCAATTCTCTTAATATGTTTTGATCACACACTTGTGTAGATGGTACACACCAGTTTTGGAGTTAATTGATTCATTTCTGGAGGAGGAGATCATTAAAATACAACACGTGGAAAACGCCAAAAATGACTGTAAATTTCAAAATGGCCGACTTCCTGTCGGGTGTGGCCTACATGTGCAAGAGGCTTTTTTGTGCGTCTGGACACGATACATGTGCATACTGATTTTCGTGTACGTCTGTGAAAGTTGTTATGGGGGACGCTGCGCTTTAAGGGGCGTGGCCAAGCCATACGGCCACGCTTATTGATGAACCTCATACTATACATTCAGGTCTGGACTGTTAACAAACATGTGAAGTTTGGTGAAGAATGGACAATGTATGCCAAAGTTATACTAATTTCGTGTTTTATGGCGAGACATCAAACTTCGCCGCCACCTGACGGCCAAACCGTTTCACGATGCAAAAATCTGCTTCTAAGTTTTGATTACACCTTTGTCTAGATGGCACACAATGATTTTGAAGTTGTTCTGATGCATCCTGTAGGTGGAGTTCATTAAAATACAACACGTGGAAAACGCCAAAAATGACCATTAAATTCAAAATGGCCGACTTCCTGTTGGGTTTGGCCAATGGGTCCAAGAGCCTTTTTTGTGCGTCTGGATGTGATACATATGTGTACCAATTTTCATGCATGTCAGTGAAACGTGCCGCAGGGGCTGATGTTTAAAGGGCGTGGCCAAGCCATTTGACCACGCCCATCAACGAAATTCACATGACATTGTCAGGGCTGGACTCTTAACACACATGTGAAGTTTCAGGCAGATATGCCCAAGGACACTGAAGTTAAAGCCACTTTCCTACGTTTTTGGCGAAGCATCGACTTCGCCGCCCTCTGGGCGCAACGCCGTTTGACGATACGTCACAATCTTCATCATGTAGCATGAACAACGTGTTGAGGCCTTTCTGACCAAATTTGAGTTGGATATGCTGAACGTGCTCAGAGCTGCACCTCAAAGTGTAAAAAATCACTTTTCCTGTCGCCAGCAGGGGGCGCTTTGAGAACAGGGGAATTTTTTGATGTAGACGTGTTCAGGGCAGGACTACGATCATACCCAGCAAGTTTTGTGCCGATTGGACCTTTCACGCCCAAGTAATAGCAATTCTGGGTTTTTGGGGGGTTTTTTTTGAGACATCAAACTTCGCCGCCACCTGACGGCCAAACCGTTTAACGAGGGAAAGATCTTTTAATAACTTTTGATCATCATGTGGTCTAGTTGCAGCACGGCAAATTTGAAGCCGATCCAATGAACCGTCTAGGAGGAGATAGCTCTGAGAGCACACTAGCAAATCGCCAAAATCGGTAAAAAATGGAATATTCAAATCAAAATAGCCGGCTTCCTGTTGGTTTTAGAAAAAAGTCGAGTACACATTTTCGTGCGTCTTGGGATGATACACGACCCCCCCGAATTTCGAGAAATTTGGTCAAACGGGCTGGCGGTGGGAGCCGATTGAACCATTCTAGGGGGCGCCATTTCGCTATTTTCCAACTGGCATCGTTGAGATTTTGCGTACACATAAATGTCCCCTAGACGAATGTGCACGTCAAATTTGGTGAGTTTTTGAATATGTTAAAGCCCCCAAAAATGCGATTAAGCGAAAAAAAAAAAAAAAAATAATAATAATCCTAAGGAAAACAATAGGGGCCTCGCACCGTGTTCGGTGCTCGGGCCCTAATAATAATCCTAAGGAAAACAATAGGGGCCTCGCACCGTGTTCGGACATGAAAGAATGCAAAAAGTAACTTTCTGCCGCCAGTAGGTGGCGCTATGACGCTGATTCAAATTTTCTGTATAGATGTTTTCAGGGCTGGACAGTTATTATACCTGTGAAGTTTTGGAAAGATATGTCCACGTAGAGTCAAGTTACAGCTACTTTTGTCATCATGGCGAAACATCAAAGTTCATCGCCACGCCAAGGTCTTGCCCTTTGACGAAAACTCACAGTTTTCCATAGAAAGCATCATCAAGGTTTTATGGATCATTTCACCAAGTATGAGGTTGATGTGTTCAACTTTGGAGGAGATGTGCTTCAAAGTGTAAAACATGACATTTTCTACTACCAGTAGGGGGCGCTATATTAATCACAAATTATTGACATGTAGATCTCTTCAGAGCGGGACTGTCATCAATCCAGTGAAGTTTGGGGAAGATTGGAGCATGTATGTTGGAGTAATAAACTACTTCCTGCGTTATAATACTACTTCCTGTTTGTAGCGAAGTTTGAGGTCTCGGCACGGTCACACGGTGACACACACAACACAAATCGGGTCCTACCATATGTGTGCTAAGTTTCATGACTTTACAAGCATCCCTATCCCCTCAAAAACAACATTGTGTTGTATGGCGAATAAGGCGTTGCCACAGTGACAGCTGAGGAAAACTCAAAAGCTTCTGGTGTGATCATGATCAAGGTCTTGGGACCATGTCTCACCAAATTGAGGTGGTTGATATTAACCTGGTAGAAGAGAGACATGAAAGAATGAAAGTAGTAACTTTCTACAACCAGTGGGCGGCGCTATGATGGTGATGAAAAATTCTGCTGTCAGTGTTTTCAGGGCTGGACTGTGAAGGTTTGGAAAGATATGTCCACCTAGAGTCAAGTTACACAACTTTTGTAATCATGGTGAAACATCAAAGTTTGCCGCTACCTGACGGCCAAACCGTTTAACGATCTACTAATCTTTTGATAGCTTTTCATCACAACATTGTCTAGATGGCATACAGTGATATTGAAGTCGTTCTGATTAATTCTATAGGAGGAGTTAGTTAAAATAAAACACATGCAAAAAGCCAAAAATGGCTGCAAAATTCAAAATGGCCGACTTCCTGTTGGGTTTGGTCAAATGGTGCAAGAGGCTTTTTTGTGCGTCTGGGTGTGATACATGTGTGTTCCAATTTCCGTGCATATCAGTGAACGTCCTATGTGGTTACTTTTATGAATGTGCGTGACCAAGTAATTTAACCACGCCCATCAACGAAACTCATATCACATGTTCAGGCCTGGACCGTTAACACACATATGAAGTTTCAGGCAGATATGACCAAGGACACTGACGTTAAGGCCACTTTTATGCGTTTTGGCGAAACATCGACTTTGCCGCGCTCTGGGCACAATGCCGTTTGACGATACGTCACAATCTTCATAATATAGCCTTACCAAGGTCTTGAGGCCTCTCTGACCAAATTTAAGTTGGATATGCTGAAAGTGCTCAGAGCTGCACCTCAAAGTCTAAAACATGGCTTTTTCTGTTTCCAGCAGGGGGCGGGACTATTATATATCCAGTGAAGTTTGGTGCAGATCGGACCATTTACCCCAAAGTTATAGCAATTTTGTTTTTCATGGCGAGACATCAAACTTTAATGCCACCTGACGGCCATACCCTTCAACGATAGCACAAACTTTGAATAACTTTTGATCACATACTTGTCTAGATGATACACACCTGTTTTGAAGTCAAATGGATCATTACTGGAGGAAGAGTTCTTTAAAGTACGTCACGTGGAAAACGCCAAAAAAGACTGCAACATTCTAAATGGCCGACTTCCTGCTGGGTTTGGCCTATACTTCCAAGAGGCTTTTTTGTGTGTCTGAGTGTGATACATGTGTGTACTGATTTTCGTGCATGTCTGCGAATCTTGCTATGGGGGGTGCTGAACTTTAAAGGGCGTGGCCAAGCCATACAGCCACGCTCATTGATGAAACTCATACCATATATTCAGGCCTGGACTGTTAATAAATATATGAAGTTTCAGTCAAATTGGACCATTTGTGGTAAAGTTATAGCAATTTAGGTTGTCATGGCGAGATATCAAACTTCGGCGCCACCTCTCGGCCATACCCTTCAACAAGAGCGTAATCTTTTAATAACTTTTGATCACAACATTGTCTAGATGGGACACAATGATTTTGAAGTCGTTGGGATTAATCCTGTAGGAGCAGTTCATTAAAATACAACACGTGGAAAATGCTAAAACTGGCCGGAAAAGTCAAAATGGCAGACTTCCTGTTGGGTTTGGCCTATGCGTTAAGGAGGCTTTTTTGCGCCTATGGGGATGATACATGTGCATACCGATTTTTGTACATGTCGGCAAAACTTGCTATGGGGGATGCTGCACTTTAAGGGGCGTGGCCAAGCCATACGGCCACCCTCATTGATGAAACTCATACCATATGTTCAGGCCTGGACTGTTAACAAACATGTTAAGTTTCAGTCATATTGGACCAAGTACACTAAAGTTAATGCGAATTTCTGTTTTTTGGCGAAACCTCAACCTTCACCGCCACCTGACGGCCAAACCGTTTATCTATGGAAAAATCTTTAAATAACTTTTCATCACAACTTTGTCTAGATCACACACAGTGATTTTCAAGTTGTTCTGATTAATCCTGTAGGAGGAGTTCATTAAAATACAACACGTGCAAAACGCCAAAAATGACCATGAAATTCAAAATGGCCAACTTCCTGTTGGGTGTGGCCAATGGGTCCAAGAGACTTTTTTGTGCGTCTGGGTGTACCAATTTTCGTGCATGTCGGTCAAGCATGCGGCAGGGGCTGATGTTTAAAGGGCGTGGTCAAGCCATTTGGCCACGCCCATCAACGAAACTCATATCACATGTTCAGGCCTGGACTGTTAACACACGTGAAGTTTCAGGCAAATATGACAAAGGACACTGAAGTTCAGGCCACTTTCCTGCATTGTGGCGAAACATTGACTTCGTCACTCTCTGGGCGGAACGCCGTTTGACGATACATCACAATCTTCATAATATAGTATTACCAAGGTCTTCAATCAATCAATCAATCAATTTTTATTTATAAAGCCCAATATCACAAATCACAATTTGCCTGAGAGGGCTTTACAGCATACAACATCCCTCTGTCCTTAGGACCCTCACAGCGGCTAAGGAAAAACTCCCCAAAAAACCCCTTTAATAGGTAAAAAAAGCAACTGAGGAGGGATCCCTCTTCCAGGATGGACAGACGAGCAATAGATGTTGTACAGAACAGATCAATATAATGAATTAACAGTAACCCATATGACACAATGAGACACAAGGAGAAACAGATATATTGATAATATGATTATATATGTATGTGACAATAATGATATGTGTATAATAGTCCAGGTATGACTAATAGTAACAGCAGCAGTGGGAGGCATCAGGCAGGACCATGGCAGCAGCACAACCACGACACATCATCCAGGCACAGCTGCGGTACGAGTTAACCTGCGAGACAGTGGAGCACAAAGGCTCCGGAGAACAAGCCGAGTTAGTAACATGCAGTAGGCCCGGGTTAGAGAGATGCATTAACAGGACATGAATACTAGCAAGGGAGACAGAGAGAGTGAGTGAGAAGGAGAGAAGGGGCTCGGTGTATTATAGGAGGTCCCCCGGCAGACTAAGCCTATGTCAGCCTAACTAGGGGCTGGTCCAAGACAAGCCTGAGCCAGCCCTAACTATAAGCTTTATCAAATAGGAAAGTCTTAAGTCTAGTCTTGAAAGTGGAGATGGTGTCTGCCTCCCGGACCGAAACAGGAAGCTGATTCCACAAAAGAGGAGCCTGATAGCTGAAGGCTCTGGCTCCTGTTCTACTTTTGGAGACTTTAGGGACCACGAGTAACCCTGCATTCTCAGAGCGCAGTGTTCTGGTGGGATAATAGGGCACTATGAACTCTCTGAGATATGATGGAGCCTGATCATTTAGAGCTTGAGGCCTCTCTGACCAAATTTGAGTTGGATATGCTGAACGGGCTCAGAGCTGCACCTCAAAGTCTAAAACATGGCATTTTCTGTTTCCAGCAGGGGGCGCTATAACAAATACAAAATTTCTGCATGTAGACATGTTCAGGGCGGGACTATTATATATCCAGTGAAGTTTGGTGCAGATCGGACCATTTACCCCAAAGTTATAGCAATTTTGGTTTTCATGGCGAGACGTCAAACTTCGCCGCCCAAAAGCCGATTCCCCCCTCAACGGGTAACTGATCTTTTAATAACTTTTGATCACAAAGTAGTGTAGATGATACACAGCGATTTTGAAGCCGTTCTGATTAATCCTGTAGGAGGAGTTTGTTAAAATACGAAATGTGGAAAACGCCAAAAATGGCCGCTAAATTCAAAATGGCGGACTTCTTGTTGGGTTTGGCCTATGGCTCCAAAGACTTTTTTGTGCGTCTGGGTGGGATACATATGTGTACCGATTTTCATGCATGTCGGTGAAACGTGCTGCAGGGGCTGCTGTTTAAGGGGCGTGACCACGTAGTGTGGCCACGTAAATTTCCACCACGACTGACACGTGTGCCAAATTTGGTGAGTGTTTGAGTATGTTAAAGCTCCCAAAAATGCGATTCATTGGGAGGAAGAAAAATAATAATAATTCCTTCAATTTTAATAGGGTCCTCGCACGGTACGTGCTCGGGCCCTAAAAATCCGAACAAAAACAATAGGGTTCCCAGCACCGCTGGTCCTGAGAAACACGTATGCTTTGCCTTCGCATTCCCCAGGCCCCGCGGGCTTGGCCCCCTAATAATAATAATAATAATAAAAACTTCTACAATTTGAGAGGGTTTTCGCACCAGGCCCTCAGTTTATAGAAAGACCATTCATTGGGTTCGGGGAGTAATAGACAAATACTGTATTTACTTGAGTCTTTTTTAAGACAGTGTTGCTTCAAATAGTTCCCACATTAGTCTTTATATACTTTTTATGCTTTGTAAATTATGAGTGCTTAAACGTAGGTATACAACACAAATGTGTTGGTTTAGTGTCATGTAAACATGCTACCTTGAGGAGGGCCCCCAAATCCAATCTGCTTAGGGCCCCCAAATGTCTGTGGCTGGCTCCAGATAATAGTATCATAATATCACAAAAAAAAAAAAAAAAAAAAGGGTTTCTGGGGTTTTGTCCAGATCAACAAAGACAGAAATGTCTGGTTAGGAGTGTACTGTATATAAAAACACTTCTAGAGAACTTAAATTGATAAGACTGTTTTTTCCCCTTAAGACAAAAAAGAAATGATTTGATTCAGATTTTTTTGGTACATTTATAACAGTCTATGATGCCAGTGCACTCAAGGTCAAAAGTGTTACTCACAACCAAGGCCCATAATCCATCTGTCCAACTCATATGCTACTGATTGGCTCTATAACCTGAGGAAAGAGGCATGCCCTTCTACTGATCACAGGTTCTCCTTGTCTGTTATATGCTGTGTAGACAATATGGAAGCTCTTACTGGCTCAAGTGAGGTGTCAATCAAAAGGTCAGAGTTCAGCCCCATTTTGATACCCCACTATTGGCAATATTTACATGAAAATTGTAGTTATTGCGTACAGTAAGAAGAGAAACTTGAACATTTGAAATGATTATATGGCAGTTTGTGGATATCTGTGGATGTGGTATTGAGTTTGGGCAAAATATTTCACTGGATTTACAACCCCAATTCCAAACACTGTGTAAAATGTAAATTAAAAATAAAGTGTAATGCATCAATTTGCATCAATCTGTTTTGACCCATTTTAAATTGAATATTTAATGTTCAAACTAATAAATTTTATTGTTTTTTGTAAAATCTATGCTCTTTCTGAATGTGATGCCAGTGATGTGGACTGGGAGACAATAGACCAGGAAAGTTGTGGAAATCTTAAAAAAAATAAAATAAAATAACAAAAACAAAAACAAAAACAAACAAACAAACAAAAAAAAACTGGTAAACTGGTTTATTGGTTACAGATTACAGACCATGACTGGGTATGAAAAGGAGCATCCTCAAAAGGCTCAGTCATTCACAAGCACGGACGGCATGAGGTTTATCACTTTGGGGAAAACTGCACAAACAGTCCAACAGTTTATGAACAATGTTTCTCAAAGAACAGTTATAAGAAATTTAGGGATTTCACAATCTACAATTCATATCATCAAAAGATTCAGACAATCCTGAGAAATCTGTGCACATAAGAGGCAAGGCTGAAAACCACAAATGAATGGCTGTGACCTCTGACCCCTCAAGAGGCACTACATTGAAAACTAACATGATCGTATAAAGGATATTACTATATGAGCTCAGAAGCACTTAAAAAAACACTGTTCGTAAACAGTTTGTTGCTGCATCTGCAAATACAAGTTAAGACTCAACCATGCAAAGTGAAAGCCAAATATCAACAACATCCTGAAACACTGCCGACTTCTCTGGACCCAAGCTTATCTGAGCTGAACTGACAGGTCTTTGGTGAACTTGAGACAGAATTCTCTATTTTTTTTTTTTTGCCATTCATAGTCAAGGCTTCTGATCTGCCCATGGACATCCAACTTAAGGTAACTGAAGAACAGATTGGCCTCAGTGGGCTTGGACACTTTTTATCAGTATCTTTTACCAGGGTTCTCAAAATTGACAGCCCTGGCTGCAAAGGTTTTGTGCATGTTTGGGACCTCTTACATTTGTGAACAACTTTTTTCTGTGATACGCATCAATAAAAAAAAAACTGTGTTTCAGACTCACACACAAGCACTGAAATGACATTCTGAAAGTGGTAACAGCTCAAGATTTGACACCTAATACTGATGCACTTGTGAAGGCTAGGAGGCTTTTCCAGTCTCACCAAAATAAAGTAAATACTTATTGTGGTCATCTTTAAAGATACTGAACACTGTGCAAAATGTTATCAATTTGCAGCTTTAGTACAAACAATCTACTGCTCTTGATTTGTAAGGCATCACAAATAAAAGTGCATGTGGAACTTAAAGAAACTGTCTTCAAGGCAACACAGTGCCAAAACTCAAATCTGTGATGTCATAGGCAACAGTGTAGAACTGCTCCACAGACAATGAATGGTGAAAGATGTTGTAGAAGACACTGAGAGCACCCAGGGGGATGTTCTGAGTATATGGTAACATTTTCTGTTTCAGCACTAAAATAGTGTAATAAAGTTTGTTTTAGGGATGATTTAATAGAGGTGGTGGACCTTTAAATAAACCCATTTATCCCGGACAAGAAAGAGGCAGAGAAATGACAACCATACCACTGCTTACAAAAATAGTTCATCTTTATTTTTTATAAGTCACATCATTAATCAGAACAAGTCCTGGGTTGAGGCAGGCAGGAACAGGGCAGTCCCAGGCGTCAAGGGTAGAATTACTGGCTTAACCTCATCAAATCATGGAGGCAATATCCACTACAAAACCACTCAGTAAGGGCTCAGATGCACACAACACAGAAGGCAGACTACACTGCAGACCCATTCGTAAGGCATGCTAAACACGGGAAAAATGCACCTTCATGCAGTACAAACAGAAGGAACTCCACCTCAGTTTTCTCCCCTAACACTCCTCTCCACCCCGCTACTTTGTCACCCCTCAGCCTACTGGACTACTTGTTAAAAATGTAATTACAGTGCAAACATACAATTTACAAAAGATGTGCATTCAATAGTTAAAAGACAGGTAAAACTTAACTGGCGGAGCCGATGAGACGCCTAAGCTGCCGTCCAATGCCCCAGGGAAGCCATTGAGGGACGGAGCCTTCTGGCAGCGAGTGGCGGCAGGCTGAACGTTGTTCCTGGTGGGGAAGCGGCTGGCTCACTCCCAACTAATTCTTAACCTTGCTACCTACAGGAGACGACAAGCCTCCCCTCCTCACACTGCAACCGCTCCCCTACATTTCTGTGTTCACTGCCGGCAACACTAAAAGTTGCGAACGGCCACCACCCCCTGAGGAAGATAAGCGTAATCGATCGTCTTGGCTGGGCAATGTGCCCTGTGGCGTCCACCAAGCCCCACTCCCGGAGAGACTGAACAGGTGCTTGGTTCTCTGTTTAGTCAGCTTCCACCAGTCCTGCTAATCAACTCCAGGTGAGCTTAATCAGTCCATTACCGCTAACTGCCCCTCCCACCGAGCAAAACACAGCCTCACCACGTCAACAAATCCCACATCACACTACAATAGAATAAAGCTCATTTGGCTATAAAAAAGAAAACAAACATTCTGTGGGTCCATTAAATCAGTCTCCCATTCATTTGTCTGTGGAGCAGCTCCAGACATCCATGACATCACAGGATTAAGAATGACTTCTCTGGTTTCTGACTTTAAGTAAGAGTACCTCATGCTCACAGATACTTTCCCAGGCCTTGGGCACCCACTACCCACTATGGAGCAGGTGCCCCATGAACTAAGGCAATGTCCTTGCTGCAGCAGCTGCAGGCTTAATCCCAACCCCTGGTGCTTTGTCGCATGTCATTCCCTCTCTCTCCTCCTTTCACACTGAGGCTTTCCTGTCAAATGAAAGCAAAAAGCCCACCAAAAAATCTTTAAAAATGCTAGGCCATGGAAATAACATATAAGAAAAAAATATAGCCGCAAGCGGCAATTCCGGGGGTTCAGGCCAGCATTGATATTTAAAACTTGTAAGCTAGATAGAATCAAGACCTTTGACAGTTCAGGACACCTGCATTAAATATAAACAACAAGTTTTATGACAATCAGACAGATACTCATTCATTTATGTGCAAATCTCTACAAGGCCACGCTCTTCTTTGGAAGCACTGTCACTATGTATTGGTCAACTGCAGGAACATTTTGGGGACATGCTTTAATGGCTTAATTAAAAATGTCCACCAAGTTTGGTGATGTTTAAAAAAAACCTCATTGATTTATGGCCAGATTTTGTGAAAGGCCATTGCACTTGTTTGGAACTTGTTGAGACCCCTATTGAGCAATTTTAAAATAATACACGTTTCATAATTATTATTTAACATATCCTGCAAGTTTTGTAATGATTGGACAATCAGTTTCTGATTTCTAGTCTGATTTGTGTTACTGCATGCCCATTTTTTGTATTTGTGGTGCCCCCTACTGGTCAATTTGAATGAAACTTTCAGGATATGTGCCTGGTACCTCTTAAGATATTGCTTGCAAGGTGGATAATTGGATAATTGGTCCAAATGTTGTGGAGTCATTTGCTGAGCCATGCCCCCTTGAATTTCATAAGTCAATATTTTTAAAACACAGTGAGATATCAATAACAATAACAGTTAAAGCGTTAGTGATAAAATTCTGGAAGAAAAAAAAATCGCACATCATTTTTGTCAAATATTTTGGTGACATTTGGTTAAAAATTAGTTGAAATAGAGTATGTTGTGCATACAGTACACATTACAACAAGATAATGAATATCATTGTGAGCTAACCGTTAAACCGATCTGAAAGCCATTTGAAACATGGGACATCTAGTATCCAAAGAGTAAGTGTGTCAACTGTGGTTGCATTTAGGTCATATCTATATCTCCAGACTTTTGGAGATATAGATATATAATTAATTTTGCATATTCTTCAAAATATAGAGTGATGGACTTCTGAATTGACTATAGGTGGTGTGGCACAATTTGTTTGGTGCTCTCTTGCAGCAGCTACAATGTCCTTGTCATAAAATAAACTGGGGGGGGGGGGTCATGGTTCTTGCAGCAGTCTCTTCACAGCCATGGGGAAGAAGCTGTGTTTCAGTCTGTTGGTGCAGGCTCTCATGACTCTGAGTCTGCCAGAGGGAAGGCTGGTGAATAGAGAGTGTCCTGGGTGGGCGGGGTCATTCCGAATCCTTGTGGCCTGTCGGAGGAGATGGCTGGAATAGAATAGATCTCCTCTAGGCGTGGAAGAAGAAGAACAAGCTTTATTGTCACTGCAATAAATACAGTGAAATTTCGTTTGGTGCTCTCTTGTAGCAGCTACAATGTCCTTGTCATAAAATAAACTGGGGGGGGGGAGTCATGGTTCTTGTAGCAGTCTCTTCACAGCCATGGGGAAGAAGCTGTGTTTCAGTCTATTGGTGCGGGCTCTCATGACTCTGAGTCTGCCAGAGGGAAGGCTGGTGAATAGAGAGTGTCCTGGGTGGGTGGGGTCATTCCGAATCTTTGTGGCCTGTCGGAGGAGACGGCTGGAATAGATCTCCTCTAGGCGTGGAAGTGGGGAGCAGATGATCCACTCAGCCGTCTTGATGACCCGCTGCAGTGGTTTCTTTTCAGATGCAGTGCAGCTGGCGTACCACACCGTACAGCCAAAGGTGAGGACCCTCTCTATTGTGCAGTGGTAGAAGTTTCTCAGCAGAGGTGGAGGGAGTTTGTTCCTCCTCAGTGTTCTCAGAAAGAAGAGACACTGCTGGGCCTTTTTGATGATGTGGGTGGTGTTCACAGTCCAGCCCAGGTCCTCCGAGATGTGCAGGCCAAGAAACTTAAAGCTGGTGACCCGTTCCACTTCCTCCCCATTGATGCTCAGGCCTGAGTGCAGTGTGGTCCTCGACTTCCGGAGGTCAATAATGACTTCTTTTGTCTTATTGGTGTTGAGGTTGAGGTGGTTGTCACTGCACCAGGCCGCCAGTGCTTGGACCTCCTCCCTGTATGGTGTCAACCGTTGTTGATGAGCACCACAACAGTTTTATCATCCGCAAATTTGATGAGGGTGTTGGAGCCGTGAGTAGCGACACAGTCATAAGTGTACAGTGTGTACAAGACTGGACTCAGCACACAGCCCTGAGGAACACCAGTATTGAGGACGATGGTGGAGGATGTGGAGGTGCCCATTCTGACATGCTGGGGTCTGTTAGTCAGGAAGTCTTTGATCCACAGACAGAGGGAGGTTCCAAGTTGTAGTGTCTGCAGTTTGTTGATGAGTCTGCTGGTGCTGATGGAGTTAAATGCCAAGCTGAAGTCAACAAACAGCATCCTGATATATGTGTTGGGGCTTTCAATGTGGCTGAGAGCGGTGTGGAGGGCGATGGAGATGGCGTCGTCTGTGGATCTGTTGGACCTGTAGGCGAACTGATGTTGATCAAAGCCAGGTGGAATGTGGGCCTTGACATGCTGTAACACCAGCCTCTCCATACATTTCATGATCACCGGTGTCAGGGCCACAGGCCGGTAATCATTCAACCCTGTGATAGCAGAGGATTTGGGCACAGGGATTATGGTGGCAGTTTTCAGGCAGGTGGGGACTGTGGCTTGCGGCAGTGAACTGGTGAAGATGTTAGTGAATACTGCAGCAAGTTGGTGAGCACATGATTTCAGCACCCTCCCTGGTACTCCATCCGGTCCTGGTGCTTTCCTGGTGTCGATGCCATGCAGGACTCGCAGTACATCGCAGTACCTGATGTTGTTGGATGGTGGGGGGCTGGTCGTGCTCTGATGATGTCAGCTGTGTGTCCTCTCCTTGTCTGTTGTCCTCTTCAAAGCGGGAGAAAAAGGTGTTAAGTTGGTCTGGGAGAGAAGTGTCGGTGGAGGGGGGGGCGGTGTTGTGGCATTGTTTGTAGTCAGTTATATTCTGTATGCCTTTCCACATGGAGCAGGGGTTGTCCTCCCTGAAGTTGGCCTCTATCTGCTCTCTGTATTTTGTTTTAGCAGCCTTGATGCCTCTGTTCAGGTCCGCTCTAGCCTTCCTGTAGGCTTCCCTGTCCCTTGACCTCAGTGCTGAATCCCTGGCCTGGAGTAGTGCTCTGATATTGGTGTTTAACCAGGGTTTTTGGTTGGGAAATGTTTTCACCTGTTTCCTTGATGTTACATTATCCATGCAGAAACTGATGTATGATAGTACAGAGGAGGTTTGGAGTTTCAATGTCTGGGTCTTCAAAGAACTCCCATATGGTGTCCTCAAAGCAGTCCTGCAAGGAGTGTGTGGCCTCCTCAGTCCAGCACTGCACTGACTTGTACTGTGGCTTAGACCTGCAGATGAGGCGTTTGTAAGCTGGTGTCAGGAACAGGGAAAGATGGTCTGAGTGTCCGAAGTGGGGGGAGTGGCGGGCTCTGTAGGCTCCAGAGATGTTGGTGTAGACCTGGTCTAGTGTTCTGCCCTTCCTTGTTTGAATGTCAACATTCTTGTAAAATCTGGGGAGCACAGTCTTTAAGTTGTTGTGATTAAAGTCTCCAGCCACAATGAAGAAGCCCTCTGGTTTTTGTTCTGTTGCCTGGTGATGCTGTCATGCAGCCTGCTCATAGCTACGTTAGCATTAGGTCACGGGTGGATATACACGGCAGTTACAAACACTTGGGTTATTTCCCTGGGCAAATAAAAAGGTCTGCACTTCAACATCAGAAACTCCAGGTCTGGACAGCAGTGTTTCTCAATAACGGCAGCGTCCGTGCACCAACTGTTGTTAATATAGACGCACACACCTCCTACTGGAGTCCGATGTGCGGTCCGCCTGGAAGATTGTACGTCCTGCTTGCTCCATGGCTAGGTCCGGGATGTTTTCATGCAGCCAGGTCTCCGGTATCACCATGATACAGCTGTCTATCCGGTTGTTAACGTCCCGTAGTTTCATCTCGTCCATCTTGTTAAGCAAGGAGCGGACGTTGGCGAGAAAGTCGTTTGGAAGTCGCGTTTAGCCTCGCTCTGATGCCTGCTCGTTTGCCTCGTTTCTGGCGTCTTTCGCAGTGCCGCCGTCGCCTCCTTTCTGTCCGCTCTCGCCGGCATATCCTCTCCGGGAACGAGTCAAACCCTTCGGGGAGCACTGCATGAAAAGAGGGATTTCCATCAGTATGCGGCACTGTAGATTGCCGTGGAATTTCAGGTTTACGGCTGCGCTCGACAATTTATAGGCAACACAAAAACTGCCGGAAACTGTCGTAAATTGTCGTGGGCCTTGCTTGGCAGTTGTTCCCCCTTCCCCTAATTCTAGGGGAGGCTTTAACATGTAAATGAACATGCTGTGAGCTATAGAAATGCAAACCAGGGGAGCAGGGGGAGTTTCACTCCCCACACAGAGGTGACATTCTATAAAAGGTATTAACTTCATTCATCTCTAGTATAAATAGATGAGGCTTAGTATAGCCTAATTATAGACTCTTAAATTTTAGCTTGAATTGATTTATTTCATGAAAGTATGCTAGATTAATTACCGTGTATGGTCATTAACAATGGTCAATGTTAAATAAAAAAGATATACAAAACAATTTATTTCAACAATTAGTTTTAACCAGGCTTTGCCACAAAGGTCAAATGTGCACTCCATGCAAACAACATCACAGTCTCCTAGAGCTCAACCACTGTGCATAGTGGCATGACTGCAGTGACCTCTTCCGTAAACAATGATCATGTGATTGGAGGAGCCTGAGGAGCCTTCTGGCCCTCGTCCAATCACGTGCGAGCCTGGCATGATTCAAACGGAAGACCTCGCAAGACGAGCATATCAACAGTCCTGTTTTTACTCCTGCACATTCACAGTCTCCTCCATGTCGCATGTTTTTCGCTGCTTTGCTGTTTCGTGAACTACAATGTCTGGACAGCGTCTCTCCTTCAACATCCGGAAACTCCTCAGCATGGACGGAGAAACTGCTGAACGCTATCAGTGGGCTGTCTGCCAGCTTGCTGTGTTTGCTGCCGATATGACTCAGCAGTTCACCGCAGTAAACTCCTGTGGAGGAGACTAACTAACAAGAGAAGACGGTGCACAATCCCAAAATTGCGGTAAGAATATATTCGGTGACTGCTAGCTAAGCTGAAAGTAAAAGAACAAATGAAGAAGCAGAACCAGTCTATGTTTGGTTATTAAAGTGTATTTTTTTTTGTCTTGTAGCACAGGAAGCAGTACGCCGTCTCCACATCTCGGAGACAAATTGTATGCACTACGAACCGGAGCGAGGGTAAGTTTAAAGAATATGCTTTCATTCTGCTGTATGAGGAAACGTTCAGACACGTTCAGACACGTTCTTGACCGAACTTCACCGTACATTTTGTTTTTCTCAGGCTGACCTCGCCTCATAACGAGGCCGTGACCTCTTATTTACTGAAAGCTCTGTCTGCAAGTCTGGAGTCACTTGATGCAGATAATGACGCCATTGTGTGTAAGTGACTTTTACTGTTTCTTTTTTACTTTTTACTGTGACTTTTAGATCAGACTCGTTGTTGGTCAGTGTGACTATTTTTCAGATGCATGAATAGATGTGTTGTGTCAATATGCAGTGCACTGCGCAGTACTTATTGTCTTTACTGATTGTTTTTACAGCTGCTGGAAGCGAGACAGAGTGTCCTTGCAGATGACGATGATGAGGAAGACTGGGTGGATTGTGCGACCTCCGTGGTTCCGCAGCAGGAACTGACTGAACTCTGTGCAACGCTGCAGTCAGATTGGAGGGGAATCCGAACTACAGGGCAGCACCACAGACGTCTGCAAGATGGAGCACATGCAGACAGATCGCCGTCAGATGTCTACAGCTCCGAGGCGGCGAATAATAGACAGTTGATGGCGCTGTATGATTTTGATTTGTTGTTGAAATCTCCTATTTGTACTTGTACATAGTTGTGTGATATAAATAAAGCTCTTTCTTTAAATAAACATGTTCCTCGCAAATGTTCCTTTACTTAATGAATTCATTCATGTCCTTGATGGTAATAATAGTGTAGCCCATAGGATAACAATGACATGAATATACAACATAATAATAATTAAATTTTAATTTTTAATAATAATTATACATTTATTATAATTATTATATTATAAGTATTATTTTTTCAAATTATTTTTATATTTTATTATTGTTAGCGGGGGGTTTACATTTATAATGACCCAGAGTGACCAATAGCGACAGATTTTTGAGGAAAATGAGGCAAGCAATTTTCTTCCAAGAGCAGCTTGAAATATTTATTTGTTAGATTAGCAATTTTGTTATTGAAATTACAGCGAATTTTTTGTTATGCTGCATGGCTTGACCTCTCCACTTGTCTTCATTTACACTGTACTTAGCCTTTATTCTTATTTTAGGCATCATTTTAAAGTCTTGGGAAATGTTTCCTTGTTAAGGAATGTCCTAATAAATTAAATGGAATTCCAGCAATCTTTTGTTTTGGATTAACTAAATTTGCAGGTAACCACATGAATATTCACTTGGCATGACATTGGTTCAACTCAAATTAAGTATTATCATTATCACTATGTGGAGTTGGTTTAACTACCAGTAAGTAGCTTCTCATGTAGCGAACTACTTTTGCTGTGTCTGTGTAACTTAGCTTACTAAATTTTCCTGGGTGGTAGCTTTTGTGTAGTGAAGCTTCATTTATTGGTGAGTAATTGGTAGCTTAGCTCACTACAATATCCCTGTAGCTTGCCCATCACTGCCGATGGCAGAAAAGGCTTGTATCTCCACCTCCTAGCCTTTAGCTTCACTCCTGCTCTGCAGCCTCGAAACGGCTTCCTCAGCTCGGCCGGTATCTGGTGTTTAACTCCCTAGGTGGTTCCTCTTAGAGCCAGAAGATCATCCCTTGTGTAGACAAATTTACTCATCACATTTGAAAAATTAAAAATCATTAAAAAAGGAAAAAATACACTCAAAAATGACTTAAAAACAGGAGCTACTTAGACTTGCTGCCACTCTAACTGGCGGATCATTCAAAAAAAAAAAAGAATTTAGTAATTTTAATATGATTTCCTGTCATTTTAAAAAAAAAAATACAGGGAAAACACAGGGAAATAATTGTAAAATTGTAAAAATGAATACAATTTTTCCCCTTTCTTTCACCCTTCTTTCTATGATTTATTTTTTCATATAAACTCTGTACATTGAATCATTCTGCTGGTTTAAATATTCATTCCTGAGCAAAGTACCCTCAATTTTTTTCCCCACCTATCTCCAAAATAGAGCATAAAAAAACGTACACAACTGCACTGTCCCTGTTAACCAACTAGTTCTTATTCTGAGGTTGTCAAATGTTGTCATTTGGTCAGTGATTCAGACAAAAAAGGTATCCTTTTGCTGCATTTTGATAAGCCGTAGGGCGAGGTTGGTCAGTAACTCTTGTGCACGGCATCAGTTTGAAATACTATGGGACAACAATGTACTTTAAAGGATAATTTAGGCATTTTTCAACCTGGACCCAATTTCCCCATGTAAACTGATCAAAAGCCCCTTTTCCACCAACATTTCCAGGAATTTATTTAATGGGGTAAAAGAATTGGTAATCCCTGTGGTTTGCATTTCCACCACACCTCAAAGTTCCGGAAAATGTATTCAAATCAGGCTGATGACGTAAATGATTCGGCGTGTGCCCTATATTTTGCTCCGCCACCTTGTTGGCTGGTAACGTTATAAATAGTGCTGGTAGAGAGAGGAAGAGCTGTTTGTCTCAGCCAGCAGATAAGTTTAAAAGTATTTGAAGATAAGTGTCAAACTAAGTTAGTCCACATACAGACAGCTGTCATTTGAGCTTATTAGTAACAATTCACCGTCAGCCGAACTAGTGTGCTGTCTAATTCAGCATGTAAGACATGACGCTGGTGGATGCGAGACTGTGGACAGAGCATATTTAATATCGCTGTCTACATGTTAACATGTTCATGCTTGCTGAACACATGTATTGATGAAGTATTGGCTTCTTACTCACAAAGGTTTAATTTCACTGACAGTAACAAGTGTAGCTGCTGTCAACTCGAGTAATCGGCTGTTCACACAGATTGACGGTGTCGTGTGGGTGAGTGTGTATATGTGTGGATGTGTGTGTGGAGGAGTTCAGCGCAAAAGAGAGGTTACAGAATGATAATGAATTAAACCAAAATGTGTAAAAGTACAGATAAAAGAACCGATACTGTCAATACTGTGGTAGAAATGTGTACTTGTAGAAATGAAATAAAGTTTGCAGCCAGTGTGGCTGCAAACTTTAATTCAGGAAAATATGCGTAACTCCGCTAATATTTGATGGTTTTACTAATAATTTAGTTAATGAATGCCAGATGCAGGACGTTAGGTAGTTTCTAGCTTATTGTAAATAGTACCATTGCGTTCCTTTCCCCTGAAAATGTAGGATTAGCCACTAGAATCAAGATCCTAGGTGGTCTAGAACTTAAAACTGGCAAAATAACAACCGGTGGTGGCCATTTTGGAAATGGCCGCCATTGGCGCCATAGGACAAATATGTGATGACCCTATAGCCAAAAATCTCATGTTTTTATCATCAAAAGTACAATGCATTCACATATCTGCTGGACTACATGTGTAGGGGGCTTTCAATAACTAACATTACCGTCATCATAGCCAGTAGGTATCTCCTTGATAGGAAAGGCAAATGTAGACATAGGATATAACTAAAATATATTATAGGTTGTATGATACCAAAGCATAAATCTATTTTGTATTTTTCACACACACACACACACACACACACACACACACACTGTAGCATTGATAAAGTCAGCTTGTTGATATCACTTATTTTATTATTATGAATGTCAGCTGATGAAAATGGGTGTAGATTTGTTATGCTGAATCAGTTAATATTTTGCACCCCCTAATTGTTAATTGATTGTTTTTGACATTATCCTGCCGTGCAGTGTATCCATTTTCTAACCTTTCATCCTCTTGAGGGTGACAACGGACGAGAGGTTGCCAGGGCTGACATGTAGAGACAGACAACCTTTCACACTCACATTCACACCTACGGGCAATTTAGAGGCACCAATCAACCCATCCCCAATCTGCATGTCTTTGGAGTGTGGGAGGAAGCGGGAGTACCCGAAGATAACCCACGCTGACACAGGGAGAACATGCAGACTCCGCACAGAAGGGCTCCCCCAGCATCGAACCAGGAACCTTCTTGCTGTGAGATGACAGTGCTCACCACCACACCACTGTGCCGCCCCTAGTGTATGGACAGGAGAGTTAGAATCCATTTGTCACACAGCTAGCCAAAATTGTGGAGCGCCCATATACCACAAAGTCAGCAAAGACAGCTGCCAGATGTGTAGCTCTTCATTTTGTCGGCACAGGTCAGAAATGCGCAAATATGAACCCCCTTTATAACGTAGGCATTTTTCCTCTGTGAGCAGAAGGTCACAGCAACTCCAGAAACTACATGGTCTCCCTGCTTCACGTCCTGCAGAGCCTGCCTTTTTTCCTCTCTCTCTCCTCACCCACTCTTCTATGCTTATACTCCGGCTCACAAAAGTACTTGCAGTGGTCAAATAGAAAGGCTTCATTCACATTACTGAAATCAGGTAAATAATCATCCATGACACTGAATAACCTTTAGATAACAGTAAACTATGTTTTGTTTAAACTCCTCTGATTACTATACTCTCTCCAGAACTCACACAGATTTTCATTGTTGTTTTTCTGCAACAAGTGACTCTGATGATATCTTGTGATATTTCAGATGGAGACTTATGCTTAACGAGGCAATAAGACCAGATCAAGTGAAAGGTTAAAGAGACACTTCAGACACTTATTTTAATAATGACAATCTGAGCTGCTCTGTGTAAAAAAAATAACAATTTTTAATGAACATACAGTGACGATGTCCAGTTGCCCCATGTGCTGCCATTGCATCTCACTGCCTGAAGTGTATTTTGAAAGACTCTGTGCATGTAACAAGCCTGCAGTGGGTACAGAGTAGAGCTGGGCCAATTCCCCCTCTTAATTAAAATCAAGAAAAGAACAATCAAATTTTTTAACCACTTGATAGAGTCAGATTCAGATTCACACCAGCACAGAGCCTACTTAGAACAGCAAAGCTGTCTGAACCCAGCTTAAAACATCTGGAATGGAGCAAATGAGGAGATCATACTCATAAGTCAAAGTGATGCTATGAAAAATAATTCCCAACTCACAAGTAAAACAGATACTATAATTCAATGGACAGAGAATTTCAATTAGCCCAATATTTAACCCAGATAAAATACCCTGTAAAAAGACAAACCCTTACTAGATATAGACTTAGTGACCATAAACTCGCTATAGAAACTGGATGCCATAAGAGACAATGGCTAGAAAGAACCAAGAGGATTTGTACCCACTGCAGAACAGGAGAAGTTGAGACAGAAATTCATTTTCTCACAAGCTGTCAAAAATACAAAGAAATTATAGAAAATTCCTTCCTCAAATTCAAATCCTGCTGGGAGAAGACAGCACTATAGTAGAGCTAGCAGGAGAATATGTTACTGCATGTCACAAAGAAATACATGTTTCTATGTAAGATACTTTCCTTTTGTTTTGTTATACTTTTCTTTTTTTTTTCTTTTCTTTTATTTAATTTTATTATTTACTGTTCATATTCTATTGTTCATGTGTAATTTTTTGCTATGGCAACATGTTTGTTCCACAACATCATGCCAATAAAGCATATTGAATTTAAAATTGAATTGAAAAATTGAAATTGAGAGCGAGAGAGAGAGAGGTTGATAGCAAATGAGATAAAGAGAGGAAGACCATGACAGAGATGGAGCATATATCAACCAGACTGAGGGGACTGAATAAGCTGAGTGTTGCAATTCTTAGCCAGAAGGCATCAAGTGAGGATGTGTGTGTGTGTGTGTGTGTGTGTGTGTGTGTGTGTGTGTGTGTGTGTGTGTGTGTGTGTGTGTGTGTGTGTGTGTAAGAGAGAGAGAGAGAGAGGAGAGGGAGGGTGAGACAGGTGGAGAAATAGGCTGAGAGAGAGAGGTATGCAGTCTGAAGGAGATAGAAGAGGATTGTGTATCTCCCCTCTCTCCTCCATCAGCTGCTTTCCACTTCTCTGTCCATCTCTCCATATCTCCTCCATCTGTCCATCTGGTCTTCCCGTCTTCTGCACTGCTGGTACATGACTGATCCAGGGGAGGATGTTGAAGTTCCGTGTGGACAGAAGAGTGAGGTAGGTGGAGGAAGAAGGGAGGAACTGACACACAGTGCTGGATTAAAGGACAAGATGAGGAAGAAATGGAGAGGAGGAGGGGAGGTTGATGAAGGGGTGGACAGCCCGGAGCTTGGAGGTCAGAGATGACTGCAATGCAGTGCCAGCAGGAAACACAGGGAAACCATGAGCCCTGCTGTGTATGTATATGGGCAATGTGTGTGCTCTGTGTGCAGTGATTTTTAGACTACAGTGTGTTAGTTTGTGTGTGTGTGTGTGTGTGTGTGTGTGTGTGTGTGTGTGTGTGTGTGTGTGTGTGTGTTTGGTTGTGTGTGTGTGTGAATCATGTGACTCAGTGTGCTGATATGTGTCTGGCTGGTGTCTTCCACAGTGGTGCAGTGCTAAATCAGGAGCAGGAATTTAAAGGTTAGGTTTTTATGGTTTTGTCTGTATGTTGTTGGTGACACACATTCCTTGCTGTTATGTTTTATTCTTTCTGACCTCACTACACATGAGTTGTCAATCAGCCAGTGGGATTAATATGTCATATTATAATGATGCAGTATTGGTTTCGAAAGTTGTCACTTTTATGATTGGGATGTGGATGCCTCCAGTTGCCTCTCTGTCATCTCCACTAATTTTTTTTGTTTGTAAAGTTAGGCTCTTGTGTCTATTTTGTGTGTTGGTGGTGCTTTCTATGGTTGGTTTGGGTAGTGGTGGCATGTGGCTGAGAGTCAGTCATCAGGATGAGGAAATCATCTCACCAGTCAGTAAACTCTCCCTCTGATGACTCGCTAGTAGCTAGCTAGGTACTAGCAAGCCAGGTCAAGGTTTTTAAATGTAAACATTAGTAAAAATCAAAGAGAGATGGAGAAGAATGGGGACCAGCTGAACTAGCGTTTTGCCAACCATTGGCATTAGAAATTGTGCTGCATCCATTTCCAACAGAATATCATGTAATATCCTTTGATTTATCAAAACTTGTCTAAATCCTGGAGTGGGCCATTCACAGAGGGGATGCTTTTTATATGTTGATTCCAACAGAGCAGAGGTGAGAGAAGGAGCAGTGGTGAGTACTTTGGTGAATATGGAGTGGTGTGTCAGTGGAATTGTGAGCAGCTGTCCCATTCCTGCTATGGATCAATGCTGTCAGTGTTTGGAAAAAGCAACCATGCCACTGTCTTGTTGGGGTCAGGATTTGACTTTAAATTGACTACAGGTGTGAATGTGAGTGTAAATGGTTGTCTGTCTCTATGTGTCAGCCCTGTGATGGCCTGGCAACCTGTTCAGGGTGTACCCTGCTTCTCACTCAATGTCAGCTGGGAGAGACTCCAGCACCTCCGAGACCCCAATCAGGATAAGTGGTCATGGAAAATAAATGAAAGAATTGAATTAAATTGAAATTTAATATTTCTTTACCCAAGTTAGAGCCATATTAGCTAAAATGCTCATACATAGAGATAAACAATTTGAAGGAACATCTACATGAGATTTATCTGACCAGTTTTGCTAAAAGATGACAATGGAGCATGAATGTTTATTCTTTCGCAGTAACAGTTAAAAAGAGGAATTCAAGGTTTACTTACATGCTTTTTGGGGACCTTTCCACTGCATCACCCAGCCTTTCTTGGCAGGTAGACTTGCCAAGGAATTGATTGATGTGATTCAACATATGTTTCATAATTTTCCTCTGGGAAAAGCTCCAGAAAATGCTGAACATGGACTTTGGTTGCAGTTGCTTTGTTTTTTGTTTTTTTATTCCATTCACCATCCATATCCTCAAAATAACCATAGAGGTAAATTTTGGACAGACTAGTGCCTCAAGAATGAGTGCTGGTGCTGATGACCATGGCACTGGCACTAACTCACCACAGTAGCTTATGTTGCACATCTAACCCTCTCTGGGGGAGGTTATGTTAATAGTTTGAGATAGAGAAGGGTGGAGGGGGAGCGTGTTTAGTAGCTAAATTGATTGATTGGCTTTTCCTGATGATATACTCTATGAGTGATACAGATTATCAGCTGAGGGAATATGTTATAAATGCAAACTTGTTGAGCTGTATGTCTGTGATGCAACCAGGCAAAGCTGTACATTTACAGTAATGCAAACTGTATGCATCGTGTTGTGTTTTTTGCCACAGGAACTTGCATTTATTTGGTGATGACGAAACTCTGAGAACCAACACTATAGGCTGCATTACTTGCAAGATGGTTTTGTTCTCACTGAACTACTGAATGTGTTTGTAGTGTTCCTTGGACATTTGCCCATGCTGGCTCTAAAAGAAGCCTTCTTCACAGGTAGCATACATTGATTGTTTTCTATATTATTGAGTACATTTACTTGTATGTTAAATGCAATATGATTCCTTCATAGGATTCCCTAGGGTTATAAATGCAGTAGATTTCATTCTCATACCCATCACTGGAGCCTTGGGGAAACTTGAACCCTCATTTTTCCCAGTTCTCCGTTGATTGGTATGACTGCCGATGATCAAATTTGTCGATAAAAGTCCTTTTGCAGCATCGATTTTGTAGTCTGGTGGAACTGGCTCCCTTCAGCTCCTCCTGTGATTTTCTTTAGCTAAACCACAGAATGCAAGGCCAGCTTCCTATAAAAATAAAAGTCTGTCTCTCACTGAGTGAGTGAGTGAGTGAGTGAGTGAGTGAGCGATGAAGTACACCGTTGGTCAGAATAATTGCTGACCATAGTGCTGGTGTTTCCCAACTGGCTGTTGCTTTATTTCAAAATGAATAGGCACTGACAGAGCTGTGGCTGTCAACTTATTATGCCCATTATGTCCTTAGGGGAGCTTTAGTTTACAGCTGCTTACTGACTGCTGTTATAGTTATCTATTACATCCTCATGGGGCATATACCATATACATTTCCAATTACAACTACCGTTCATTCAGTACAAATCTATTACATGCTACAGTAGTGGCTGATGGCTGCGTTCCTCCACCAGTCAGTGGGAACTGACGTGGACCTCCCTAAACATGTGACTACATGTTGCAGTGACTCAGAACCCCTGTTTATTTTTTGTAAACTGAAACTGAAAAACTGAAACAAATCTTTTTTTTAAACTTTTATTTAAAAAATATAACAGAATAAATTGTGAAGACAATAGAGCCCCCACAAAATAGCATTTTAAGTCTTGTGTGTGATTTATCCTGGCTTTATGAGTAGAGGGAGGACCTTTAACCACTTATTTAGATTAATTTATGTAATGGGAAATGCTCAGGCTTATGCTAATAGCTTTAGCATGTTGTAAATGTGGGGAAAAAAAACATGTGTTGTTTAAGACAACTGTTTTGTTAGGGAATCTTATGAGTTATAATAGAGCAGAATTTAGTAACGTTACCTTTGTTAAATGTCGCTGTTGTTCCAGGCTGCATATGAGTAGTGGAAAACTCCATCAGCTGCTAAGCTAATTTATGAAATGAAAAAATATAAAACATTAGCATCTTGCAAGAGACAGTGTTATTTCTGTAAAGCTTGCAAGTAATAATGGAGCCATGTACATTTGTTTACTGTTGCTGCTATTTTCTGTTTGTTTTAGGTGTGTCAATCAAACTACTGCACTGCACAGAAACTCAACAAAGTGGCATCGAAACCCCACCACTGTAATTCTCTGTAACTGCAGAGTGATGCAGACACACCAACCTGCAAGTAAAACCGCTCACAACTAATGTTGGGCAAGTTACTCTCAATATGTAATGCATAACATATTACTAGTTACCTTCATTTGAAATTAATTAGTTACTTTACAATATTACTCTCTTTGTAGAGAAATTAATTCCTTATTACATTACTTTTGCGTTGCTTTCACCAAAATGGGCTAAGAAGAACTAATGTTGATTTTTAATGGATGACTATCATGTTGTTTCACAGCAGCTAATCAAAGCACAGATGCTCCAGTTTATTACAGTTCATTGTAAAGCCAATGATGCACAGGTCTGACCCATTCATGTATTTACATACAGTGGTTACCACTTTGTATCAAAATCCCCTCCTTATATTAATAATAGCATGATTATATAGAACAAGTGAATAGCCTAGACCTTTTTGAATAAATGAATAGCCTTGGACACAGGGAGGGACAGGCAGAGGATCAACATCTGATAAATATGAGATATGGATAAATATTAGTGGGCCTGTAATATGAAACACAATAAAATAATAAATGATAGAATATTGAGATTAGCACAACAAACTGATTGGCATGCAACTAGGTCACTATGACAAGCACTAATTAATACACCGGAGCTGGAAGACCCACCTGCTAGTTCCCAGTGTTCCGGTCAGTCAGCTGCAGCAGCACTGGAAAGAGAGTTATGCATAAGAACGGATGGGTGTGCTGTTGCATTGCTGTTGTAGGGGATGTGAATGGAAACATATCCAATATATTCTGACATCACCCAGATGTGCTGATTCCCAGGACAAGGGAAAAAGAAAAAAAAATGCTGTCCCCACTACATCCTGAGGCTACTCTAGTAGCCTCAGGATGCAAAAGCAGGCAGAATGGGATACATTGTAGACATTGCAGTTATATTAATGCTAACTCGCTGAACATGATAACGCAGTACAGCATGACCCAGATGCACCCATCACTGACGCTCTTCTATAACGTAGTATGAGTCTGTAATGGCATGACAAGACATAATAACCATTCGGGAATGTTTTTTCTGGTGGTGCACTGGTGGAAATGGAGAGGTGTGGATCAGTGTGGATGAATGAAGACTGGAAACAGTAAACAGTTTATTTGGGATGGTAACACATTACATGACATTGTAAATGTAATAACATTACCTAAAATCATGTTGGTAATGGGCTAACACAGCTAAAACACAATATATTACTGTAACACATTACGTTTATAACTTTTTATCCCCAACACTGCCCATAACTGCATAGGCCAATTCCGTGAAGTCAGCCTCTCCATCAGCGGTCGGAGCTGATAAGAGGAGGGCTGTGTTAAACGGAGCTAAAAGAATCATGATCAGTGGGTACAGTTCCAGAGAAAGCCTTCTGGTGTGTGAGTGAGTCTGAGTGTATTGTTGCTTATTTAAATATGTATTTACATTCATTTTTTGGCCAAACTTCTACAGTGGGGCCATTGCTGTTTTGACATGATACTGGGAACTGTTGTAACTTGTCACCACATGTCTAGATCTTTTAAAAAATTCACACATTTAATGGGAGTCCTGGTCTGAAGACATCTTCAGATCAATTTTGGATCATAGTCATAGTCATTGTGCCACCTACTGACAACAGATAATGTTGTCATTGATAATGTTTTTGTACTTTGATGTACTCCTCATAGCAGATTAAAACATTTATTTTAGTCTTCAACCTTGCTAGAGAAATTTATTCACATTTACTATCCAATGCTGCTTTGTCAAGAAAAAAGAAAAAAAAAAGTCAGACCAGAATTAAGTTTGACTTTCGGATGTCCTCAGATTTCACACTGTTGTCCTTGAACAGAAATCTAACTTCTGCAAGACCTCCCAATGTCCAGTGGCAGTGACTTGTTTTTCACACCATAGACAGTCTAGTAAACCCTGTTCCAGCTACTGTTTGTGCCACTTCCACAGATGAGAAGAAATTTAGAAGTATTTTAAAGATAAAGATAAGAAGCTTTATTGTCACTGCAGTAAATGCAATGAAATTTCATTTGGCACTCTCTTCTTGCAGCTACAATGTCCTTGTCATAAAATATACTGGGGGGGGGCGGGGGGTCATGGTTCTTGCAGCAGTCTCTTCACAGCCATGGGGAAGAAGCTGTGTCTCAGTCTGTTGGTGCGGGCTCTCATGACTGACTCTGCCAGAGGGAAGGCTGGTGAATAGTGAGTGTCCTGGGTGGGCGGGGTCATCCCGAATCTTTGTGGCCCATCGGAGGAGACGGCTGGAATAGATCTCCTCTAGGCGTGGAAGTGGGGAGCCGATGATCCACTCACCGTCTTGATGACCCGCTGCAGTTGTTTCTTTTCAGATGCAGTGCAGCTGGCGTACCACACTGTACAGCCATAGGTGAGGACACTCTCTATTGTGCAGTGGTAGAAGTTTTTCAGCAGAGGTGGAGAGAGTTTGTTCCTCCTCAGTGTTCTCAGAAAGAAAAGACGCTGCTGGGCCTTTTTGATGATGTGGGTGGTGTTCACAGTCCAGCCCAGGTCCTCCGAGATGTGCAGGCCAAGAAACTTAAAGCTGGTGACCCGTTCCACTTCCTCCCCATTGATGCTCAGGCCTGAGTGCAGTGTGGTCCTCAACTTACAGAAGTCAATAATGACTTCTTTTGTCTTCTTGGAGTTGGGGTTGAGGTGGTTGTCACTGCTTGGTCCTCCTCCCTGTATAGTGTCTCATAACCGTTGTTGATGAGCCCCACAACGGTTGTATCATCCGCAAATTTGATGAGGGTGTTGGAGCCATGAGGAGCGACATAGTCATAAGTGTACAGTGTGTACAAGACTGGACTGGTTTGTTGATGAGTCTGCTGGGGCTGATGGAGTTAAATGCCGAGCTGAAGTCAACAAACAGCATCCTCATATATGTGTTGGGGCTTTCAGTGTGGCTGGGAGAGGTGTGGAGGGTGAAGGAGATGGCGTCGTCTGTGGATCTGTTGGACCTATAGGCAAACTGATGTTGATCAAAGCCAGGTGGGATGTGGGCCTTGACATGCTGTAACACCAGCCTCTCCATACATTTCATGATCACCAGTGTCAGGGCCACAGGCCGGTAATCATTCAACCCTGTGATAGCAGAGGATTTGGGCACAGGGATTATGGTGGCAGTTTTCAGGCAGGTGGGGACTGTAGCTTGCTGCAGTGAATGGTTCAAGATGTTAGTGAATACTGCAGCAAGCTGGTGAGCACATGATTTCAGCACCCTCTGTGGTACTCCATCCGGTCCTGGTGCGTTCCTGGTGTCGATGCCACGCAGGACTCGCAGTACCTGATGTTGTTGGATGGTGGGGGGCTGGTCGTGCTCTGATGATGTCAGCTGTGTATCCTCTGCCTGTCTGTTGTCCTCTTCAAAGCGGGAGAAAAAGGTGTTAAGCTGGTCTGGGAGAGAAGTGTCGGTGGGGGGGGGGCTGTGGCATTGTTTGTAATCAGTTATATTCTGCATGCCTTTCCACATGGAGCGGGGGTTGTTCTCCCTGAAGTTGGCCTCTATCAGCTCTCTGTACTTTGTTTTAGCAGCCTTGATGCCTCTGTTCAGGTCTGCTCTAGCCTTCCTGTAGGCTTCCCTGTCCCTTGACCTCAGTGCTGAATCCCTGGCCTGGAGTAGTGCTCTGATATTGGTGTTTAACCAGGGTTTTTGGTTGGGAAATGTTTTCACCTGTTTCCTTGATGTTACATTATCCATGCAGAAACTGATGTATGATAGTACAGAGGAGGTGTGGAGTTCATTGTCTGGGTCTTCAAAGAACTCCCATATGGTGTCCTCAAAACAGTTCTGCAAGGATAGTGTGGCCTCCTCAGTCCAGGACTGCACTCACTTGTACTGTGGCTTAGACCTGCAGATGAGGGGCTTGTAAGCTGGTGTCAGGAACAGGGAAAGATGGTCTGAGTGTCCGAGGTGGGGGGGAGTGGCGGGCTCTGTAGGCTCCAGAGATGTTGGTGTAGACCTGGTCTAGTGTTCTGTCCTTCCTTGTTTGAATGTCAACATTCTTGTAAAATCTGGGGAGCACAGTCTTTAAGTTGTTGTAATTAAAGTCTCCAGCCATGATGAAGAAGCCCTCTGGGTGTTTGTTCTGTTGCCTGGTGATGCTGTCATGCAGCCTGCTCATAGCTACATTAGCATTAGCTCGTGGGTGGATACACACGGCAGTTACAAACACTTGGGTTATTTCCCTGGGCATATAAAAAGGTCTGCACTTCAACATCAGAAACTCCAGGTCTGGACAGCAGTGTTTCTCAATAACGGCAGCGTCCGTGCACCAACTGTTGTTAATATAGACACACACACCTCCTCCTCTCCTCTTACCGGAGTCGGATGTGCGGTCCGCCCGGAAGATTGTACGTCCTGCTAGCTCCATGGCTAGGTCTGGGATGTTTTCATGCAGCCAGGTCTCTGTTATCACCATGATACAGCTGTCTATCTGGTTGTTAACGTCCCGTAGTTTCATCTCATGCATCTTGTTAACCAGGGAGCGGACGTTGGCGAGAAAGACGCTTGGAACCGCTGGTGTATGCGGAGCCGCTGTTAGCCTAGCTCTGATGCCAGCTCGTTTGCCTCGTTTCCGGCGTCTTTCGCAGTGCCGCCGTCGCCTCCTTTCTGTCCGCTCTCGCCGGCGTATCCTCTCTGGGAACGAGTCAAACACTTCTGGGGGGGTTCAGCTGGTCCTGTGTTGTTTCAGGCTTAAAAGTTCAGTTCGGGTGTAAGTCCTTCTCAGTGTGTTGCTGCTAACTGAAGAAGAGCACCGGGTTGCTGCGTCTACACGCGCTGCCATCTTTGTTGAAAAGATAGAAAACATCAAATCATCAATGCATCCTGCTAGCTCACTTCATCCTTCACCACAGCCTTCACTCTCAATCATGCTGTTGGATGAGTTTACCCCTATAAACCTTAGGGATTTGGTTGAGAGTGTGTCCATTACTGATGTCATCGCCCCATGGCTTCTAAAAATTAATAATGAATCTCTTTTGTCTGGCCAGGTCTTAGATTATTTTAATTGGCCTGCATTAAACAGTCCAGACCACACTTCTAACAGTATCACCCCTACCCTGACCAACTCAGATTATAACATTGTATGTGTGTACATATGTGTAGGTATGTGTATGTATGTTAACGTGTATTTGTGTGTGTGTGTATGTATGTATATGAAGTCTATATGTGTACGTACAATCACCCTCTTAGGGTGGTAACTGTGTCATCCTCAAGCTCGGGTCCTCTACCAGTGGCCTGGGAGTTTGAGGGTTCTCCGTGTGCAGTATTTTAGCTGTTCCTAGGACTGCAGGCTTCAGATGTTATTCCTGGATTCTGCCGGAGCCACTCTCCCAGTTTGGGGGTCACTGCCCCGAGTGCTCCTGCTACCACAGGGACCATGTCAACTTTGACCTTCCACATCTGTTCCAGTTGTTCTTTCAACCCTTGATACTTCTTCGCCTTTCCGTGTTCCTTCTGTCTGATGTTGCTGTTGGCTGGTATCGCTACATCTACCACCTCTGCCCTCTTCTGGTTTTTGTCAACCACCACTATATCCAGTTGGTTAGCCAGCAGCTGTTTGTCAGTCTGGAAGCTGAAGTCCCACAGGATCTTACCCATGTTGTTGTCAATCACCTTTGGTGGTGTGTCCCATCGGGATTTGGGTACTTCAAGTCCATACTGGGTACAGATGTACCTGTACACTATCCCAGCCACTTAGTTGTGCCTCTCTATGTACGCTGATCCTGCCTGCATCTTACACCCTGCCACTATGTGTTGGACCGTCTCAAGGGCATCTTTGCACAGCTTGCACCTTGGGTCTGATCTGTTGTGGTAGACCCTGGCCTCTATGGCCCCTGTGCTTAGGGTCTGTTCTTGTGCTGCGATAATTGGTGCCTCTGTGCTGTCCACCATTCTCTAGCCACTGGTTGGTCTTCTTGACATCAGCCACTTATGCTATCTAACAGTTGTATGCACCATGTAGGGGCTTGTCCCTCCATGTTGTTCGCTCCTCCACCTCTTTGCCCTCATCCGGTTTCTGTTGTCTGAGTTGTCTGTTCACTTAGCAGCTCATCCTTTGGGGCCATCTTCTCAATGTATTCCTGGATTTTGGATGTTTCTGGATAGTGACTCTGATGCTAACTAATCCTCGGCCTCCCTCTTTTCCGCTTAGTGTATAGCCTCAGGGTGCTGGACTTGGGGTGGAACTTGCCATGCATGGTGAAGAGCTTTCTTGTCATGATATCTGTGGCTTCTTTCTCCTCCTCCTTTCAGCCAGCTTATGATCCCAGCTGGGTATCTCATGACTGGCAGTGCATACATGTTGATGGCTCGGACCTTGTTTTGACCATTCAGCTGACTCATCAGGACTTGCCTTACTCTCTGGAGGCATTTGGTTGTGGTCAACTTCCTTGCAGCCTGCTCATGGTTTCCTGGTAGGTCAGCTCTCTCAGTTCTGATCATCTTGCCTCTCTTTGATACCACCCACCCACATTTGTCTAATCCGAATGACATCCCTTTGTCATTGCTGTAAATCCTGGTGGTGTGGATCAGTGAGTCGATTTCTCGCTCATTCGTGGTATACAGCTTGATGTCATCCACATAAAGCAGGTGGCTGATTGTTACCTCACTTTGGAATTGGTGTCCATAGCCAGTCTTCTTGATGATCTGACTGAGAGGATTCAGGCCTATGCAGAACAGCAGTGGTCACAGTGCATCCCCTTGGTATATGCTGCATTTGTTGACTTGGGCAATCGGCTTTGAGTTGGCCTCTAGGATCGTCTTCCACACTCCCATGGAGTTCTTTATGAAGGCCGTTAGTGTCCTGTTGATCTTGTATAGTTCAATACATTCCAGTATCCATGTGTGTGGCATGTAGGCGTAGGCTTTCTTGAAGTCAATCAAGGTGGTGCACAGCTTGGTCTTCCTGCTCTAGCGATTGCTCTGTCGACCAGTAGCTGGTGCTTGGCTCCTCTGGTGTTACTGCCAATTCCTTTCTGTGCCTTGCTCATGTATTGGCCTATATGAATAATTATCTTAACTGCCATGATGCCTGACAGGAGCTTCCATGTTGTGGAGAGACAGGTTATCGGTCTGTATTTGGATGGGACTGTTCCCTTCTGGGGGTCTTTCATGATCAGGACTGTCCTCCTGCCCTGTGTTAACCATTCTGGTTCATCTGTGCTGCAAGGCATTCATGGAATGCAGTTAGCTTCTTCAGCCAGTATGTATGGATCATATCAGGGCCTGGTGCTCCAGGCTTCTACTTCTTTGGTGTATTTCTTCAGCTGGGTGGCCAGAGATGTTAGTCTTTGTTTGGCAGTTTTGAGTGCCTCAGGAAGGAGAGCTTGTTGTATTTCCTTGGTACCCCTTTATTCACCATGTTACCACTGTGTAGCTCTGCTAGTTGGCTAACTTCTCTCCGTGTTGCCTTCATCTTGCCCCCCAACCGTCTCTTCCATGGAGGGTACTGGTTCTTATGTCCCATGTCCATCTTGTATCCCAGCATCTCCAGGATTACTGTTGCTGTACTATGGAGCAACAGATCATCTGAAGATACTTGGCAACTCAGCTGCGGGAACACTGTGCTACCAAATTTTTCTTAGTTAGTGACCTTCACCATCGCTGGTTCCCTGACAACTGATGCGGTGTGAAAATCAGTAGCACTAACCACTGTACTATCCAGCTGCGCGATATATAGCTGCGATATATATATATATGTATATATATATGATTTTGTCTTTCAGTATCCTCATTGCAGCCTCGCTGTAGTGGTTGGTGTTGTTCCTTCTCACAGGTGTGGTGTCCCTGTAGAGCAGGGGTGTCCAAACTCTTTGAATGTGGGTCAGAAACACACTGAACATGATCCTCCTCGGAGCCTTTGTGCTTTACTGTCTTGCAGGTCATCTGGATCTTGTATCGTAGTTGTGCTGCTGCCGTGGTCCTGCCCGATGCCTCCTACTACTGCTGTTATTATTAGTCATACCTCAACTATTATTATTATACACATATGATAATCATTGTCACTTACATAAACTATCATATATTAATATATACTTACAACATATGCTACCACATTACTGTTATTATTATTATAATATTATTACTAAAATTAGTGTTATTGTAGCTATTGTCATTACTGTCTGCCCTTGTTCTCTCTCTGTTTCTCTCTGTCTCAATTTCTATCTCTGTCTCTTCCTCTCTATATGTATTATTTTGTCATATGGAGTACTCTAAATTTATTTTGTTAATCTGTTCTGTACACACGACATCTATTGCATGTCTGTCCATCCTGGAAGAGGGATCCCTCCTCAGTTGCTCTTCCTGAGGTTTCTACCATGTTTTTCCCCATTAAAGGGTTTTTTGGAGAGTTTCTCCTCATCCGCTGTGAGGGTCCAAAGACAGAGGGATGTCATATGATGTAAAGGCAAATTGTGTTTTGTGATATTGGGCTTTATAAATGGAATTGAATTTAATTGAAATGAATTGAATTGAACTGAACTGAATAACACGACATGGCATGACCCACATGTGCTGATCACCAGCACCCTTTTATATAGTAGTCTATAATTACATGACGAGACACAATAGCCTTCGGATGATACTTTTCTGTTGGTGCACTGGTGGAAGTGGAGTGGTGTGGATCAGTGAGGATAAATAAAAAAAAAATAAAACAATAAACATTTTGTTTTGGATGGTAATGCATTACACAAGATTGTAAATGTAATAATATTACCTGACGCATTAGTTCTGTGACATGTTTCCCCAACACTTGTTGGGCTTGTGGGTCTTGTAGCTAATCTACTACACTCCTGAACTCCACCTTCTAGAGGAGTTTTTAACTCTTTCTTGGTATTATATACCATTATAAATGTACATAAATCATAAATAAATGGCTCCTCTGTTGTCTTAAGGGAAAAAAAAACAGTCTCTCTTGTTTTACCCTCTTTTTTGTAAAGCATCTGGACAAAGCCGTGGAGGAACATGTTTAAAATGTTTTTTTTTTTTTTTTTGGTTAACTATCATGAATTTCTGTGAATTCAAGCTAAGATAAAAACCCTTTTATTTCAGTGTGTTGAAACTTATATAACTGAATGACAGAAGCACTTACAGTGAATCTTTGGGTATATCTTGAGGTGCCACAGAAATTGCTGTTGTACTGTAGTTGCCAGGATAAGATAGTGTAGGAAATATAATGTGCTGGCAGTGAACTGTTTGCTGAATGCCTCTTCAATATATTGATTCAAACACATAACCTGTGGGGGCATCAGCCTATATCTCCCATAAAACATTAGCTGTAGGCTTTATGAACGTCATTGTTATGTCATGTTATTACTGTTTATCAGAAACCATATTGCCACAAACAGCAGAGAGCAGAGGGCCTGTTACCAAAAAACAACGGGGACTCCACAGTTGCTACTGTTAGGTACGTGTGTGTGTGTGTGTGTGTGTGTGTGTGTGTGTGTGTGTGTGTGTGTGAGAGAGAGAGAGAGAGAGAGAGAGAGAGCTCAGAGCTCTGGGTTCCAGAGCCCTGAAGTTAGTCGAGGATTCTGAACACTATTAAGTAAATGAAGTTAGAACTGAGCTAATGCAGGCAGTCAACTGCTGTACCACTGTGTTCAATTAGCTGAGTGTATGATATCATCAGTGACTGGTTGGTATGATCAGCTGTCAAATCTTCTGCTACTGGTACCTGAGTTTGCCATGTCTCACATCACTGTATATTATACAGTTTAAAAAGAAAAGGCAACACTTAGGAACTTGCAAAAACGAAGAGCATGAATGTTAACTGTCACTGTAAACAAATATATCCCAGGTTTCTGCACAAACTTCTCAAATCAGTAATATGTATGGCCTTGTACCCAACAAATATTCACACACACAATCTGAGAGAAGTTACGGTCCCATTTAGCATTTAAACTATTTCATAATTGAAAATGTGCCTTTTTGCACAATCTTAAGAGAACATTCTGGTTTACTGTGCCTTTTTGACAGTTTTGTCCATCAATCCTATCAGTAAAAAAAAAGTTAATTGCTGACATCTGTAGTGAAAAAAATAAATCCCACTGTACGATAACTGAAAAACTGTGAGTTTAAGACTCAAGGTTTAATTAACCGTAATTATATTATACCTTTTTGATAACCCGTCTGAACAAAGAAATTTGATTGAAATCCTGTGATGTCATCTGTAACATAGTATGTTGATCTATTTCCACTGTGTCTTTTTCCAGTCAACATGACCCCAGTGGACCAGCTGGACCAGCAGTGAGTCCCATCCAGCTGGAAGAGCCTACAACAATACACTCCTATCTGCAGTGAGTAAACTAAAAACAAAGCAGTAATATGTATCCTCAGCTACATTTATTCACACCTACATGCACTCACAAAAATCCACAAATCCTAGACCTATTCAGTATTCTGTCATCTAGATACATTTCCTGTTTGTTAGCACAAAAAGAAAAGTAGGTCATCACTAATAACAACAAGTCAACTATCAGCCGGTAAGGATATAGTAGAAACTGTACACAGGTGTGTTGCTTGCTGTTAAAGGTACTGCGTGTACATGCATACAGGACTGCCTATGGGGCTGTACACTTTAACCTCCTGGAAAACTTAAGGTTAGGTGCTGTGTGCGGCTCTTTTGCTTACTCCGTGCCAGCTTTCAACAGCATGGAGACAGGTTGCATCTGAAGTTGCTAAGCAACCATAACAAGCACAGTATCATAGCCCACTTACCTGAAATCCTGAGTGCAGAGCTGATCTTCTTTCACCCGCTGTTTAGGGCTGTTGTAGGGCAGCTGTTGCGCCCTGAAAAATAAGTGCTGGCGGTTGAGTGCACCTGCCATACATCTACATTTACAACAATGAATGTGAGGATGCAAAAAAAAGCAGCATGTTTACAGCCCCCAAATGTTTTCAGTTTTGTCTTGTTTAGAAGTTTTATTGCCAGATTCAGTCGCAGTTTGCAGAGAAAATAGACCAGACACCAAAACAGTTGCTGCAGATTGTTAATTAGCTGCAGAGTCTGGCACGTCCAGTGTGAATAGCCCAGTTTCTTAACATGGGTGCTGAAAGGAATGGGACAGTGCTCCATGGCGACTCCATTGCAGCCCTTCTGCGTTCAGCGTAAAATTGTTGTTTTGAAGTTCACAGTGGAAGGAAGTTCACCAATCATCTGTTACTAACCAATGCTAGACCCATACAAACATGACAGTGGCACCCTACTTCAGTTACATATGGATGTACATTACTGCTCCAATTTATGAACTTTATTTCATATGATCTTACCCTTGATGAATTCCATTTGGGTGTTAGCTATTCACCCAGACCTAATGCAGTGACTGTCAGAAGGGACTAATTTTACATTACCCACAGGGCAAAAAACAGAACAAAGAAAACATATTGAACCATTGGTATGTTACTTAACATATATGGATGCTGTGCACTGGACCTAGTTCCAGTCCATGCTCACTTAGACTTTATTAAATCAATTAACCTGACCATTCATCAAACTCCTTCCCAAAACGGAGCTCCTGTCTACACCTGGTATTAACATGGGTCTTGGGTGATCACATCCCAAGTGAACAGTTCTCAGCACGGCTTTAAATACACCCACTGAGATCATAATATGTCTTGAGATCTGATAGCTTAGACTACTGTACATTTGGAGGGGGTCTGGGCTGCATATGGCCGTATTGTTTCAGCTCACATGTCCTGGGCCACATTGAAGGCAACAAAAGCATGTGGTTAGGTTTAGAAAAAGACGTCTTGGTTTGAAATAAAAACAGGCTGGCAGTCTTCTAGCACTGGGGAATTGGAGGCGCAGGGACCGCCAACCAGTGTGCTTGTTACCTCAGAAGCTAAGAAGCATATCATTAGCTAACTACATGCACATCATGCATGAAAGGTTGAGTAACAGTGGTCTCAGATGCTCTTAATGCTGCATTCACACTACAGCAACAGTGTGCCCAGCTACATTATCACCATGTCACTGTTAAAGTGTTGTTCAAGTGCTCATGAACATGATTATGTTTCTAGAGGCTGGAGGTGCTTTTTTGGCAGGTAGCAGACACACACAGCTAAAAAAAAAAGCAAACGTCATCCAAAGTTTGTATTTGGACATAAAATATCTGCTCATGATCAGTGTCTAAGCCCCATTTTAACATCATAGTTCCCCACTGCATCATCATGCATTACAATACACAGAGGGCTAGCACAGCAACAGCTCACTAAGCTAAATAACAGTATTATCAAAGCTAAAAAAAACCCAAAAACATATGATTGGTTGATGCTTCACTGCGTCATCGGAGCAGTCAAAAAAGTTGAGGCCAGCTCAACTTTCGTTTGTTGCTCATCACAACTGTCTGCAGTGACAAGTGTCAGGCATCAGTTTGTAGCTCCATGTCACTAGCTTCCACTGAAAATGAATTGTAGTCTGTTGCTGTGTCGCTTGTAGTGTGAACACAGCATAAGAATATCAGTTTTCTTTACAACAGCTGTTATTGTGCTATGATACCAGTGATGGAAGAAGCTACTCTGATTTTTAATTATTAAAAGTAGCATTTGTACTGTGTAAAAATACTTTGTTAAAAAAGTCCTGCATTAAAAACATTTTTTATCTAAAACTACATTAACACTGCTCGTTCACATTAACACTGCTCGTTCACACTGCTCGTACTGCCGTTGTGTTTGCTACCTGTTGCCTACCCACTGGGGAAGCCCTGGTTGTTAGTTTTGGGTAACATCCCTGATCTGCCTTGGTATCCTCCGGACTGTGATCCTGTCCCGGTTTGAGTCGCTGTACTCTCCTTGCTGGTTGCTCAGGGGAAGTTTCCACTTTCCTTCTGTGCTGCTGGCTCTGGGAGCCGTGCAAGCTAACTCGCCGGCTAGCTGCTTCTCTACTGGCGATCGACTTCACCGGGGTAAGTTACAAATTGTCTCATGTGTGGTTGATTTAGCTGGTTGACGGAAAATAGCTGTGGATTGCTGTGGCTCCTCTGATTGGCGTCCCATTACTGTCCGCCGGGTTAGCCCCTGGGAGGTTCGGGTGCCTCACAATTGTTCGCTCGTCTGTGTGTGGACGTGTGTGTCTGACGAGTAAGCAACACTAGCGTGCAACACTAATCGGTCCTACTTGAGCAATATTGTGGTGTTTTTCTTTTTTTCCTGTATAAGACCACAATAAAAGCCTTCAGTGGACGCTATTTTTTTGCTCACTGTTCAACTCTTCCGGAATCCGGTGTTGTTTTTGCCGCTCGGCGCTGTGATTGGTTGCCTTCGCCTATGTCATCATCTGACGCGTCAGCCGGCAAATTCCTGCTTGGTATTTCTCACACTTTTTCTGGAAATAACCAAGCAAAATGCCACCAAAAAAGCCTGCAATTATGGAGGAGGAGGTGGAGGAGATAAAGAGGTCGCTCAACTTCATGTCGGGAGAAATTGTAATTATCTCCAATCAACAAAAACTGACTGGACCTGATGGGACAGATCAAAGATCTGCAAAGACAAAACACTGAAAAAGATAAAAGGATAACAACATTGGAGTCCAGGGTGGCAGACCTGGAACAGTGCTCTCGCATTAATGACCTCATTATCAGCGGGCTGGAGACCAGACCCAGGTCATATGCAAGAGCTGCTGCGACTGACAGTGGGGAGCCCACCGGGGCTGACTTGGACTCAATTGAGCAGCAGGTTATCACCTTCCTTACTAGCAAAGGAATAGCTGTAAACAGCAACGACATTGAGGCCTGTCATCCTCTCCCACTTAAAAATAAAAACGAGAAACCTCCCATAATAATTCGCTTTCTCAGCAGAAAACAAAAAATCACACTGCTACAGCAGGGGAGAAAGCTGAAGGGAACAAATGTGTACATCAATGAGCATCTGACAAAGAAAAACTTGGACATTGCAAGACAGGCCCGCTTACTGAGGAAGCAAAACAGGATTCAATCGACATGGACAACAAACTGTAAAGTCTTCATAAAGCTCAATGGAACACTAGAGGCGGCGAAGGTGTTGGTCATCAGAGAAATCACGGAACTGGACAAATACCAGTAATGTCAACTGGGCAAGCGACTGAACACACCAAACAATCATGACAAGATAACTGGACACTTACATTTATACTGAACACAAAACATAGGATATAGAAAATGATATTGATCCTGAAAATAATCTATTCAGCTGTATCAACAACAGCTGCAGTTATTACACAGAAAATCAATACAATACATCAATAATTCACTTCAACAGTAGAAGTCTATACACCAACTTCCACAGCATCAAGGGATATCTCAGTCAGTTCAAAACGCCATTTAATATAATAGATATAAATGAAAAGGGATCAGATTTTGACCTAGAGGGATATGAATTTAATTACATCAATAGAAAGAAAAAAAATGTAGGAGGAGTGGCAATATACATAGATAATAATTTGAAATATAAACTTATTAGAAGAATGACTGAAGCTGTGGATGATTTACTGGAGTGCATTACAGTCGAAATATGTTTTGAAAAAATGAAAAATATAACGCTGTATATATAGATCTCCTGGATCAAATATAGAAGTCTTTAAGGACTGGATGGAAAGTATGTTCATAAATTCAACACAGACGGTTATGTACGTTTGTGGTGATTTCAACATAGACCTCTTAAATGCAAAGAAACATAAATTGACAGAAGAATTTATAAACTCAATGTTCAGTATGGGCTTGTATCCAACAATCACCAAACCAAGTAGGATCACTTCTCACTGTGCCACATTAATAGATAATATATTCACGAACATTTTAGATAGCAATACAGAGAGTGGACTCATATTAACAGACATCATTGACCACCTACCTATTTTAATGTATATTACTGTGATTATAGGAAGAAAAGGAATACCAATAACTATAAATACATAAGAATAAAAACTGAGGAAGCAATGATTGCACTAAAACATGACTTTAATATACAGAATTGGAACACAGTTTATGAAGAGACAGATACTGGTAAAGCATATGATGAATTTCTAAAAATATTTAACCTGTTATATGATAAAAATTGTCCTATAAAGAAACACAGTAAGATACATACGAATAGTCCGTGGGTCACTAAAGGGCTGCAAAATGCCTGCAAAAAGAAAAATACATTATACAGAAAATTCATAAAGCATCGAACTATAGAGGCAGAAGAAAAGTACAAAAAATATAAAAATAAATTAACAAATATTATGAGAGTATGCAAGAAATAATACTATAATAAATTATTAGACAAAAATAAAAATAACATTACAGGTATATGGGCTGTACTAAATGGATTGTGAGTAGTGGATCTAAAAATATAAACTACCCGGAGTACTACATGGAAAATGACAAGACCATAAATAACATGGAGGATGTGGTGAATGGTTTCAACTATTTCTTTGTAAATGTGGGACCAGAACTTGCAGCAAAAATAAAGAAACCAGATGTAACACAAGGTGGGGGACAGAATTTCAAGTACATTTTTTCTAGGAGCAGTTGTTGAAAAAGAAATCATAGAAACAGTAAAGAAATGTAAAGACAAAACCTCCACAGACTGGAATGACATTGACATGAAAACAGTGAAGAACGTTATTGAAGAGATTGCAAAACCACTCACCCACATCTGCAATTTGTCTTTTCAATCAGGTACATTTCAGAATAAAATGAAAATAGCAAAAGTGATACCCCTGTTTAAAACCGAAGATAGACACCATTTCACAGACTACAGGCCTGTTTCTTTGCTCCCACAATTCTCCAAAATACTTGAAAAATTTTTTACAGCCAGACTGGACAATTTCATTTAAAAAACAGAACCTGCGTACAGACAGTCAATATGGATTCAGAGTGGACAGATCAACATCTCTCGCACTAACCAAACTAATAGAAGAAATCACAAACTGTATAGACAATAAAAAAATAGCAATTGGAGTATTTATAGACTTTAAAAAAGCATTTGACACCATAGATCATGGCATATTAATAAATAAACTAGAAAGGTATGGTATACGGGGAGTTGGGCTGAGCTGGCTGACAAGTTATTTAAGAGACAGGCAGCAGTTTGTGCAAATGGGAGAACATAAATCAGAATACAGGGACATTACATGTGAGGTACCACAGGGGTCAGTATTGGGACCAAAATTATTCATATTATATATCAATGACATCTGTAGAGTATCAGAAATTTATTTTATTGCAGATGACACCAATATTTTTTGTTCGGGTGAGAAGTTGCAGCAGATTTTGTCCACAATCACAACAGAAATAAACAAACTAAAACTATGGTTTGACAGAAATAAATTATCATTAAATCTAAGCAAAACAAAAATTATCCTGTTCGGAAGAAACAAACCCGATTGCAATGTTGAATTGATAATAGATAATATAAAAATAGAAAAAGTTGATGAAATAAAATTTCTAGGTGTGATCCTGGACCACAAAATAAGCTGGAAATCTCACATAAGCCATATACGATCAAAACTGGCAAAGTGCACTGCAATTTTGGGAAAAACAAGACACATTCTGGATCACAAATCACTACACACCCTATACTGTTCATTGTTTTTACCATATTTATCATACTGTGTGGAGGTCTGGGGAAACATCTATAAAAGCACTCTACAGCCAATATGCACAATACAGAAAATAGCAATAAGAACAATAAATAAGGCCAGATACAGAGATCACACAAACCCACTGTTTATAAAATCAGGCATGTTGAAATTTATAGATTTGGTCAAATTCAAAACAGCATTAATAATGTATAAAGCAAGAAATAATCCACTACCAAAAAATATACAGGAAATGTTTACAGAAAGGGAGGGAGGTTATAATCTAAGGGGAAACCTAAATTAAAAAAAAAAAACAAAAGGTTCAAACAACAATGAAAAGTTTCTGTATATCGAGCTGTGGGGTGACTTTATGGAACAATCTGGATACAGAGATAAAACAAAGTACAAACATAAATCTGTTTAAAAAGAGGTACAAAAAACAATTTATAAACAAGTATCTGGAAGAGGAAGTGTATTAACTATGAGTGTGATGGGGGATATAAATAAATAAATAATAGAAATTACTATATTGTAATTGATTAGTATTTGCTATATAGGTGTATAGATGTTAGATATAGACATTATAGTTATATGGATATTTAAATAGTATGTATATAGGTACGTATGTGTGTATAGGTACATATTATATTATAAGGATGGTTATGTGGAATATGTATATTGTGTCTATATTGATACTTATATTTTGTATAGTTCTTATATGTCATATATTTTGTAGTGTATATATGTATAATATAGTTATATGTTTTGTAGTGTATATATGTATAGTATATTTGTATAGATGTTATAGCAGAATATAGTTTTGTATGACCCATGAGGAACAGCAATAAGGGGTAGGAATACAAAAAGTGTTTACTTCTTCCTTTTCAAACTTGTATAATGCTTTATTACTTTTTTTTTCTATGTGTATGAAGGTCAGTTTTCTACTTTTAGTTTTTGTATACATGTTTGAAAACAAATAAAGATTCATTCATTCATTCAACTAGTAGCAGCAAAATATATTTAAGGTACCAAAAGTAAATGTGTTCATTCCGCGTAGTGGCTCATTTTAGAATAATTTATCAGGGGATTATAATGAGTGATACACTAATGTGTAAGCATCACTAATGATGCAGCTGGTAAAAGTGAAGACAATTATATCTCCTATATACTTCCTAGTATCTTAATCTATTATATGACTATGGTGTAAAGTAATCTGTTTGGCATTCAGCCTGTTAATATGTCATAAGGCTGCTTAAGTTAGTTCTGGGGTGAAGGGCCAAGAGGGAGGTACAGAAAAATTTACTCAGAGTCACATATGTAATGTACACCAGCTAGTTACTTTAGTAAAATGTTCTGAACGCTAGCTCAAAGTGGTTTTTATTGTCTGTGAATGAACCCAACACAACAATGACAACATAATTCATTAGTTTATTTTTGTATTAATAATTGGAATCTGCAAAGCAACTAATGTTGAAATATTAAAGTAGTTCAGTAGAAGTATGTAATATAAAAGAAATGGGCTACTCAAGTGAAGAACAAGTAAATTGTACTGAGGTACAGTGCTTGAGCCAACATGCTTATTTACATTCACCTACTGCAAATCAAGACTACTAGGGTAACTATATTAGAACTGCACTAGATTATGAATGTCCACATTGGACTAGACTGCAGTGAACTAGACCACACTTGAGGACGCTTTCATTGAACTGTTTTGGGTAAGACCGCAGGAAGAAAGACAGTACACCCTCCAAACTAAATGGCAAAACAGGTTCTATGTCACAGCCTTGACTGTGGTTAAATTAACACTGACTGTTGTGATGAGATGTGAAGAGCAGTCTCTGGTGTCAAAGTGGCAAACTTTAACAACATCCCTGTCTGGCAGCCAGGAGTCATTACTCACATGACCACCAGAGGTTGTTGTCAGGCAAATGTAAACATTGCTCTTTTGTCTGGTGAATGAGGTATCCAGAGACAACTCTGCAATGTGTCCAACTGGAGCAGATGAGACCTCGACAAATCACTTCAGATCAAATTTGTTCCATTCATCATTTTGCAGTTATTATTCTGGCAATAACACACTTCTGTTGGCAGACTACAAAAAAGGGGTAGAAGAACAAATGCACTGATGCACTAAAAGAAGCTCATGACTTTGCTCCTCTGTCTAGGCACTGTGAAGTGGATATGAATGGGAAGGTGAATACTACTGCTGAGAAGATCACTCACTCCAAAAGTGCCACTATGGTGTCAGACATGTCCCCAGAAGCCCAGCCCTATACCCGGGTAAGCAGACACACACACACACACACACACACACACACACACACACACAACAAATAGTGTTCCAGGAATTCCATACTTACTTTCCCCAGAGTTGGTCCCCAGAGTCATTTTCAGCAGCCCCACTGAGTTCTTTATGAAGGCCATTAGTGTCCTGTTGATCATGTATAGTTCAAGACATTCCAGTATCCATGTGTGTGGCATTGAGTCGTAGGCTGTCTTGTAGTCAATCCAGGCGGACCACAGGTAGGTCTGCCTGGTCTTGCAGTCTTGGGTGACTGGTCTATCGACCTGTAGCTGGTGCTTGGCTCCTCTGGTATTACTACCAATTCCTTTCTGGGCATTGCTCATGTACTGGGCCATGTGCCTATTCATCTTAGCCACTATGATGCCTGACAGGAGCTTCAGTGTTGTACAGAGCCAGATTAGTGTCCAGTAGTTGGATGGGACCTTCTGGGGATCCTTTATGATCAGGACTGTCCTTCCTTGGATCAACCACTCTGGATGGATCTCATCCATCAGCAGCTGGTTCATTTGTGCTGCCAAGTGTTCATGGAGTGCAGTTAGTTTCTTTTAGATCTTAGATCTTTAGATCTTAGTTAGCTCTTAGATCCACTAGTCACTTAGCATCAGTGTTATGTGATGCCTCCTTCTCCCATATGCTATTCCAGTATTGTTCAGTTTCAGCCCTGGGTAGGTCTATTCTTATGTTGCTACCCTGACACTGAGAGTACACTTTGGATGGTTTGGTAGAGAACATTCTATTTATTCTATTGCTTCTTCTTTCTTGTGTATCTCTTTAAGCGGGTAGCCAGAGCTGTGAGCCTTTGATCACAAATCTCCAGTGCCTCAGGTATAGACAGTTTGTTGTACTTTCTGGGTATCCCTTTCTTCCCCACACCTTTCTGTAGCTCTGAGAGTTGACTAACCTCTCTCCGGGTTGCCTTGATCTTGGCCTCCAGCCTCCTTCTCCATGGAAGGAAATGCTCTTTGTAGCTCATGGTGGTCATCTTGTCGCCAAGTATCTCTAGTATTACTGTTGCTGTGGTGTATATCAGCTAATTTGTCTCAGTTATGGTCCTAGTGGAGATAGTTTGTCCTACTGCACTCATATCATTTTTTTTTTTTTTTTTTTTTTTATTTAATAACAGGCGAGCATTCAAACAACCTATCATACATGGCAATATAACAACATAACATCAAACAAAGAAAACAAAACAAAACAAAAAATACGACAAGACAAAATGAAATATAGGATCTCTTCAAATATTCAAGACTCATATCATTTAGCAGACTTTCAGAGGGTACTTTGTCACCTAGCCTTCGCAATCAGCTTTGGGGGTACTGGGATTCCAGCTTATTTGTTATTGTCAATCTTGAGTAATTCACCCTCCCTGTAAGGGAATACCCAATCTTGGAGTGTGGGAATGATAATGACATCCCCACTTTGACCTGTCTTCCTGGCCCCCCCTTGACATAGCATGTTTGTTGTACCTCATAAATCTCTAGTTGTGATAGCAGTTGATGTTTGTGGATGTTGGAACACTGGGTGAGGGCTTGTTTCTTTGTCAGCATAGATGTTGGGTTTGGAAACATCCATATATCCCACATCTACTCCCACATCAGACTCACTGTCTGTCATGTTGTATCACATGATGATTGTAGTCAGTGAATTCACTGATTTACAGTATTGGCCACATCTACAGCAACAGCATCAGTTATGCCCTCATAACCAACTAAAGGACATGCATTGAGCATTTTTCTTTACCATCTATGTGGAAAGTAATGTAAAATATGTGCATGCACTTCAGAAATGAAAACAAAGACTTGACCCTCTATCAATCCTCTATAACTTATTTCAGTGTAAATTGCTTGTAATTTGATAAATGTTATTTAACAAATACACAATCACAATCATCTATCTATCTATCTATCTATCTATCTATCTATCTATCTATCTATCCATCCACTTTATTTCAATTCAATTCAACTCCATTCAGTTCAATTCAGTAAGCTTTATTGGCATGACATTTCTTACATGTTGCCAAAGCACAATTACAATGTATTATTTCTAAATGCATTGACATTAAATTTAAAGGGGAAAAAAACAATCTTATTAAGTGAAGGAAGTGTGATTTGTGATGAGATGCACTATATGTTGTTGTGTCTCTTAGGCTGTGACATGCATTGACATATGTTGCTGCATCTATGGCACTGACACTATTTCCTCCAAGCAGATGTTGCATTTTCGTTTTGTCAGGGAATGATTCAAAATCTTGCAGTTTACATTTATTTTTTGTAAAGAACTTTGTCTTTCTGATGTCTTCATATGTGCTACATTGCAACAGGAAATATTTCTCTGTCTCCACCTGTCTCTGAGGACAGAGCTGCCACAGCCTGTCTTCTCTTGGCAGCCAGGTCTGCCTGTGTCTGCCAGGCCAGGCCAGGCTGTGATCACAGAGTCTGTACATAGTCTTATTACATAATAGTCTTAGTACATAATCTTTCCCAGTTTCTGCTCTGTCACAGGGGTGAGATACTTTGCCAATGTGTACTGTCCTGTTTACGGCCAAATAGCATTGGAGTTTGTTTTGGGTTTTTGGGGTAGTTGCCACAGCTGGGGGAGGAAGGGGTCTGGTTTGGGGACCTCAGAATTGCATCTCTGCTTTTTACAGATTAATTAATCAATCAATCAATCAATCAATCAATCAATTTTATTTATAAAGCCCAATATCACAAATCACAATTTGCCTCAGAGGGCTTTACAGCATACAACATCCCTCTGTCCTCAGGACCCTCACAGCGGATAAGGAAAAACTCTCCCTTTAACGGGGAGAAAAAAATGGTAGAAACCTCAGGAAGAGCAACTGAAGGAGGGATCCTTCTTCCAGGACGGACAGACGAGCAATAGATGTTGTACAGACCAGATCAATATAATGAATTAACAGTAATCCATATGACACAATGAGACATAAGGAGAAATAGATATTATATTAATAATATGATTATATATGTATGTGACAATAATGATATGTGTATAACAGTCCAGGTATGACTAATAGTAACAGCAGCAGTGGCAGCAGCACAACCACGACACACCATCCAGGCACAGCTGCGACACGAGTTAACCAGCCAGACAGTGGAGCACAAAGGCTCCGGAGAACAAGCCGAGTTAGTAACATGCAGTAGGCCTGGGTTAGAGAGATGCATTAACAGGACATGAATACTAGCAAGGGAGAGAGAGAGAGTGAGAAGGAGAGAAGGGGCTCGGTGTATTATAGGAGGTCCCCCGGCAGACAAGGCCTATGTCAGCCTAACTAGGGGCTGGTCCAAGACAAGCCTGAGCCAGCCCTAACTATAAGCTTTATCAAAAAGGAAAGTCTCAAGTCTAGTCTTAAAAGTGGAGACGGTGTCTGCCTCCCGGACCGAAACAGGAAGGTGATTCCACAAAAGAGGAGCCTGATAGCTGAAGGCTCTGGCTCCTGTTCTACTTTTGGAGACTTTAGGGACCACAAGTAACCTTGCATTCTCAGAGTGCAGTGTTCTGGTGGGATAATAGGGCACTATGAGCTCTCTGAGATATGATGGAGCCTGATTATGTAGAGCTTTGTAGGTTAGGAGAAGGATTTTAAATTCAATTCTGGATTTAACAGGGAGCCAGTGCAGAGAAGCTAAAACAGGAGAAATATGATCTCGTCTCTTAGTTCCTGTCAGTACACGTGCCGCCGCGTTCTGGATTAGCTGGAGAGTTTTCAGGCACTTATTAGAGCTACCTGATAATAGAGAATTACAGTAATCCAGCCTCGAGGTAACAAACGCATGGACCAATTTTTCAGCATCTTTTAGTGACAGGATAGGATAGGCCTAATTTTCGCAATATTACGCAGATGAAAAAATGCAGTCCAAGACGTTTGTTTTAAATGGGAGTTAAAAGACAAATCTTGATCAAATATTACACCAAGGTTTCTTACGGATGGCGGTTACCAGATGATGTGGTTCTGTTGGCTTCATCATACCATGATCTCCAGCATGCATTTGGGTGGTTTGCAGCAGAGTGTGAAGTGGTCGGGATGAGAGTCAGCACTTCCAAATCTGAGGCCATGGTTCTCTGATGGAAACCTGTCTATTGCCCTCTCCAGGTTGGGTGGGAGTTACTGCCTCATGCAGGAGAGTTCAAGGTCTTGTTCACGAGTGATGGTAGAATGGAGTGTGAGATGGATTTGCGGTTTGGTGTGGCTTCTGCAGTGATGAGGGTGCTGTGTCTGTCAAGGTGGAGAGGGAGCTGTGCTGGAAGGCAAGGCTTTCAAATTACTGGTTCATCTATGGCCCAGCCCTCACCTATGGTCATGACCTCTGGGTAGTGACCGGAAGAATGAGATCAAAGCGGCCGAAATGAGTTTCCCCCATGGGGTGGCTGGGCTCAGCCTTAAAGATAGGGTGAGGAGCTCAGAAATCCGGAGGGAGCTTGGAGTAGAGCCGCTGCTCCTTCGCATCGTAAGGGGTCAGTTGAGGTGGTTCGGGCATCTGATCAGGATGCCTCCTGCGCGCCTCCCACTGGAGGTGTTTCATGCATGTCTCACTGGTAGGAGGCCCTGGGGCAGACCCAGAACGCACTGGAGGGATTACATATCTCCTCTGGCATGGGAACGCCTTGGGGTCCCCCAGGAGGAGTGTTGCTTGGGAGAAGGATGTCTGGGGTGCTTTGCTCGGCCTGCTGCCCCCGCGACCTGGCCTTGGATAAGCGGATGAAAATGGATGGGTGGCTGGATGGATGTAGTTATCCAATAGCTGATAAAGTTTTCTTTTTCTTAAGCTATATTTGGTTGGGCTGGATTGTGTGAGGGTTGTCCTGAGGCCTTGTTCTGTTAGAGGAGGTAAGCCTCAGGACAAGCTGACTGAGAGGACTCCTGTCTTTGTAGAATTTGATTGCTCTTTTTTGAATCCTAATCAAAAGGAGGAATTGCCCATGTTCAGCTTGGCACCCATTGTTAGGGGTGTTCCTGTGGACTCTTAGTATACTCTTGCAAATCTCAGTGTGTCGGACAGGGAGTTGTTTGTCCTATTTTTCAAATTCTTGATTTACAAGAGGACCCCACTCTTCACTACTATACAGTAATGCCAATTCAATTATAGATTGGAATATTTTGAGCCAGATTCTTGCAGGAATATCTATGTTTGAAAACTTTTTTTATAGCATAGAAAGCTGACTTTCCCTTGTCTCTGAGATCATTAACGGCCAGATTGAAAGTTTTGCAGATGATCCAGTCGCTGTTGTAAGGCTTCTTTAGACAGAGCTTATTTTCACAGCACAATTATCATGGGTATACATGGTTTTAATTATATTGTAGGTTTTCCCCTCTGTACTTTTTTCAGTTAATTTCAGGAGCAGTCTGTTATGCCAAATTGAATCAAATACTTTTTTGTAAACAAGAGAAACAAGAGAAGACTTTGTTTTTGTTTTGGTGGACATCTTTGTTAATGAGAGTGTGGAGAGTATAGATATGGTGTTCAATGTTTGGTGTAAATCCAATCTGACTCTTGCTCAGGACATTGTCCATCCTAAACAGTTGGCTGTTTAGGATGCTGCAGAATAACTTCCCCAGGTTGCTGCTGACACATATGCCTCCATAACTGTTTAGGTCAAATTTATTTCCATTTTTAAAGATTGATGTGATAATTCCTTTGCTCCAGATGTCAGGGAAACATCCAATATTCAGAATGAGGTTGAATAATTTTAATATGGCAGTGTTGAACTTGTGGTTGCTAAACCACAGCATTTCATTTAAAATACAATCAGGACAGCTGGCCTTCCCTGCAGGGTCTGGATTTTAGCCAGTAGCTCCTTCTCAGTGATTTGATAGTCTAAAGGGTTCTGATTGTCTTTAACGACTGATTCAAGAATTCATAATTTGTTGAGGAGATGATTCTGGGCCGAATTTAGTTTAACAGTACTATACAGGTTTTCAAAATGTTCTTTCCATATTCCATCATTTTGGATAGCCAATGCTTCCGTGGATGGTTTGCTGAAAGAGTCAATGGACTCTAGTTAAATTAAGTTGGTGCTGCGCATAATGTTCCTTTTTAGATCCAAGTGTTCCTCTGTATAATTTTAGCATTTCCCAATACTGCGGGCAAAACTCAGGATTGTCATGTTGTCTGTGTTTTGGATTTGATAAGCCTCTGAGTGTTTTTTCTTAGATTTCTGCAGTCTGAGACAAATCATTTTCATTGGTTGACTTTTTTGACCCCCTGACGTTGAGACTTTTTCCGATTGGATAAATCTGCCACCTCATCAAATATATAGGCAATGTCCTGTACAGCCTGATTCAGGCCATCATTACTGTGGTGGTATGAGGCTGAAAGAAATTGGTCTAACTGTGATTGAATTGTTTGATGACTGATTGCTTTCTGGTAGTCGTCCTTGCTGTTGTTTGTCCATCTTACGTTTTTTTTGTATAGTTCAGTTTACTGGGTTCTGCTGCTTGAGGATCTGTTATTGTCTTTCTAATGTAGAGTGTAATTTTACTACGATCGAATGAGGGTGTCAGGGGGCTGCTGTCTGTCTGTTAATGTATCTTCTTTTTTACTTCTGATCTGCAGCCATCCCATACTGTCAGAGGTATTTCGAGAACGGCAGCTACGTTTGGAAAGCGGTCCAACTCTATGCGCAGGAACCCCAAAGCAGAAGTCACTAAACAGGGATGGCTATGTAAGCAGGTAAGAAGTATTATTCATATTAAAAAAGAACTTCATTAGTCATGTGTCAGCTGGAATACAGACGATAAATGGTAAATGGACCTGCACTTGTATAGCACTTTAGGGAATCACACTAATAGGCTTCACAAGGAGGCACCATAAATGTAGGGTATCTACGTACATTTTTAGGCCTCATCAAGGGGCAACATAAATGTTGGGGTCAACGATAATGTTGGGGTTTATAATACTAGGTCTCACCAAGGGACACCAAATATGTACAGATGCAGCCACTTCAAATTTCCATCTGGCCCGTGGTAGAGCCATGACCGATCCGTGACAGGTCACCTGGCCGGGCTTGTAGATGACGTAGAGAATATGAGGCCAGCGGGTAACGCCCTAAGTTTAATTTGTAGAAACCAGTTGCAATGGTCTGTCTATATTCACCAGGAGGAGCAGTGAGTGTGGAAGCTGAAGCGGTTTATTTCCCACACAGAGCATATGTAATGATTATCAGGCTACCATATCACAGATCATAAATAATATGCTTCAGCGTTTTGTTATTCAAAAGAATTGCACAAAAATTAAAGTGATATGGCTGGGAACCGAGTGATAGTACAGCGAGAACAAAACTGCGTTTGAATCATTAGTCTTAGCGGCTGAGTTTATCTGCAGTGGTAATGATAATAATGTCATACACACACACATATATATATATATATATATATATATATATATATATATATAAAAAACTGTGCCAGTGCTGTTAGATTGGTGTTAGACCACCCCACTCTGTGTACAGAATGTGCGAAAGACGAGGATTTTTTTAACCTCAGCAAAAATGTTGTTTTTCAAAGACTACATGTCAACAAATATGGACTGAAACAGAATCTTTCGTTAGATAAAAACAGCTTGTGAATATTGGAAATTATTACATAGATCTTTTCTATTTTGACGTTTTCTATTTTGAAGTCTTGATCAAATGGTGGTCTGGAGACTAAAGGGTGGAGTAGGGGACCTCTCGCAGATGAGCCAGAGGGCTGGACGGGGCGGAGCTGAAAACCACGGGTAGACAGACTGAGGGCCAAACATCTGAACAGAACCACCCTGGAGGATGATCAGGATACCGGAGCGAGCTGAAGGGCAACCAGGATGCAAAGCAGATGGGCGGAGCAGATCTTGAGGGCGGTCAGGAGGCTGGCATGATAGTCTGATCAGATCAGGAGGCCGACTAGTGGGCTGAGCTGTTGGGTGGAGCAGAGCTGGAGGGCGGCAAGTGGGTCGACCAGATAGGTGGAGCAGATCCCGAAGGCGGGCAGGAGGATGACCAGGTGGCCAAAGCAGATCCAGAGGCCAACTAGCAGGTTGACCAGACAGGCGGAGCAGATCCAGATGTTGGCCGGAAGGTCGGGGTGACAGGTGGAGCAGATCCAGAGGCCAACTTGACAGGTGGAGCAGAGCTGGAGGCTGGCCAGGAGGCCAACTTGACTGGCGGAGCAGATCCGGAGGCCACCCGGGAGGCTGATTTGATAGGCGAAGCTGATCCAGAGGTTGACTTGACAGGCAGAGCAGACCAGGAGGCCGGCCAGGAGGCCGACTTGACAGGCAGAGCAGACCTGGAGGCCGGCCGGAGGAACGACTTGAGAGGCGGAGTAGATCTGGAGGCCGGCCGTGAGGCTGACGGGACAGGCGGAGCAGATCTGGAGGCCAGCCGGAGGGCCGACTTGACAGGCGGAGCAGATCTGGACGCTGGCCGGGTGGCCAATTTGGCAGGCAAAGCTGATCCGGAGGTCGACTTGAGAGGTGGAGCAGATCTGGAGGATGACGTGACAGGTGGAGCAGACCAGGAGGCTGACCAGGAGGCCAACCTGACAGGCAGAGCAGATCTGGAAGCCGGCCGGGAGGCCGACCTGACAGGTGGAGCAGACCAGGAGGCCAACCTGACAGTTGGAACAGACCGGGAGGCCGACCTGACAGGCAGAGCAGACCAGGAGGCCAGCCGGGAGGCCGACCTGACAGGCGGAGCAGACCAGGAGGCTGGCCAGGAGGCCGACCTGACAGGCGCAGCGGAACAGGAGGCTGGCCGGGAGGCTGCTGCAGCCCAGCAGGAATGGAGACTGTCTGGTTGAGGCTCCGAGGACCCCCAAGGGCCAGGCGAGTTCCCAAGAACGGGTTAACAGCTGGGGTCGGCTCAGGATGTGGAGGTTGCAGGCTAATAACCCCAAGCCTAACTGACTCGGGTCCAGGGTGAGAGTCAGGAGTGCCAACAAAGTCCTTAATCCAGCTGGGTAACAAGTTCTTTAGCCAAGGCCTTAGGGATACCTCCTGGCGTGCAGAGGACAAGGCTGCCTCTCTGTCCTTGTCACTCGTGGCATAGCGCCAGTCATTTTTTAAACACTTGAGTTTGAATGTCACATTGTGAAGGTCTCCAACTGAGTCCATGAAAGGTTGGATCCTTCCGTGGTGGTTCCATGGAGAGAAAGAGTGTGCTGGGTCCATATTATGGCCAGATTGTACTGTAACGGGTGTGGTGAGGACCCAACTGCAGCACAACAATACAGGGGATAAATTGACAATGACTTTTATTGTCAACATTAGCAGATCGTTCAACAAGCAGATAGCAACAGTCAATGTTCAGGGTTCCTGGTGGGATGAATCAGCAGGTAAGCAGAAACCACAGCACTCTTGGTGACTCTCGACAGGTAAACCAAGACCAGCGTGATTCAGCGGAGAACTGGTAGGAAAACTTACTCGATGGCCACAGAGCGGCAGGACGCAGGCCAGCCACAAGGACGAGCAGGCAGATACCCAAAGGGGCTGAGGCGAAACTCGTAGTCAGGGACAGAAGGCTGAGGCGTTTACCAGGAAGGTGATGAGGAGGGTTGGTCAAGTGCAGGCAGAGTTGGCAAGGTGAGGTCAATCCGGAGAAGAGTGCTGCAGAGTCTTGCATCTGGTGTCGAAGAACAATCTGGCACTGAGGAGAAGGCAGCAGGAGCTTAAATTCTGCCAGGAGCTGATTGGGGCAGCTGCTGCCACAGGTGAGGAGAGTTAACCTGATGAGGGGGTGTGGCTGACAGGTAGAGTGGAGCTGAGACAGATGAATGGAAAAGTGCTAGCAGGCAGGCAAGGAGGGTTGCAGGCTGTGACATAAACAGATTCATGGAAGTGATATTCCACAATTCTTTATATTATAATCTAACGGAATTCTTTAAAGCAAGTCATTTAGTGCTTGCAAAGTCATGATATCAAGCTGAAACAGTTTCACTCTGTTCGGTTCACAGGCTGCTGCTGCGACTTCAGCAGAAGGCTGACACAGTGTGCACTGCGGTGTTTCTCAATACTTAATAAAATCACTGATCACTCAAAGATAAACTGAACAAGATGTCTTGTGTAAACAATGGCCGTTTCTAAGAAATCTCCTATGGCGTTCATGTAGAGCGTCGCCCATTCAGCTGTTTTACATAGTGTGAAAATGACTCCTCGGCTGAAACACATCATTAGCATTACGATGAACCTTTTCGTTCCCTCTGAATGGGCAAGTAAGCCATCTGAAGAGGATTCCCAGCCCCCACTTTTGTTGCAAATATTCAACAACACATCGTGACTGTCTGAACTACCTCACAATAGTGACATTTTACAGTTCTTCATATATATTGATATGTATATCGATAAAGGCTGTGCAATTCTGAGTGTTGTAATTTTCTCATGTTTTTTTTAATTTATTTGTAGCCTTTTGTAAACAACATGAACGGAGATACTCACATTAAAGACTCTACGAACTTAAATATTCAGATTGAAACCCATTCAAATCACTATTTTTGATCCTGCTCGAATACAAAGTATAAAACATGCATCCTCTCATTTCTCCGCTTCATTTGAAGCCTGTGGCTTGTAAGGGTGTGCCCGAGGGATTTTCTTCCCGATGACATCATGTTTACCATATTTGTAAATTCTTAATATTAATAATGAATATGTCCCAGGCAGCTTTCACAAAGTTGATTAAGTTTCCTGTAACTTACTAGCTCAAAGGGAGCGCATGTGAAATAAAGTGGTCTTGTGGAGGTAGCCTCCACACATCATTTACATTATCGTGAACCTTTTCGTTCTTACTGAATGTCTGAATGTGCGATCTGAACAGTTTTTCAAACACATCATCACACTGAGTGAGTCTCTTACCGAGCAACTTTTTCAAAATGATATAAGTAATTATTTTCAGGCACCAAGTTATTTTCAGAACATTTCTCATTATTCTGAGTGACTACCTAAGTTTTTTTAAGATAGGGGAGACCAGAGCCAACTGTAACAAAATTTTAGGTTTTCCTTAATGACTCATGTGTGTATAACAGCGATGCTACAGCAGATAAAGGTGGTCATTTTAATAACTTAAATACTGCTGGGTGGCTTATTGTAACCTATAATAATATAACCTAGCAACAAATTTATATTATTGCACAAAAGTAGTGTAGCTTATAGGCCAAACTAAATCTTTAAAATAAAAAATAGTGCAATAAAAATGTAATATCTGCATCTAAGAGAGTGGAGTAGATTAGTAATGTAGCATAGAAAGGAAATACTACTAGGTAAAATACTAGCACCTCTTAATCTTGAGTTTTTGTGTTTCTGTGAGGGAAGCACCAACTAATGGTGACACCTAGTAATTGAATAAATTGGCATGTTACAGTGGAATCCAGGCACACCCCCAGAAAGGTGTGGGGGGGTGGTATTTGGCTGGAAACTGACTAGAAACTGGCTGGCTTCCGGCTGGCTTTCGGATGGCCTGGGAAATTTGAAGTGGCTGCATCTGTAGGGGTTCTACAAATAGTATTATAAAAAGCTGGGATACTACTTGTTGGAAATCTAGCAGGTCTCACATGGCGGCACCATAAATATTGGAAACAATACTTGGTGTCACATGGAGGCACTATAAATGTTGGAAACAACACTAATAGGCCTCATCAAGGGCCTGATCTTGTAACAGATCTCCAACTTAAGTATCAAATTGGCTATCAGAAATAAGTAATAATTATTAGTAATAATAATTATTATTATTAATTATTAGTAATAATAATTATTAGTAATAATTATTAATTATGTTAAATAACGTGACTTAATTAACATCTAATCACATCCAATCACCATTCCCAAAAAGGGAAAAATGATAGCCCAGTTAATGATATCAGTCTCATAAAGTTCATTAAACTATTAATTTGGGATTTTGATAAGTAATTAAATTATAACCATAACCAAAATTACTAATAAAGCCTGAAGGATTTTAGAGTTCTTGACGTAGCAGAGGTTGAGTATTCATTCACTCCTGTACAACATTAAGTTGACAGCAGGTAAGATTCCAAAATTATATTTATTTGTAAAGCAAAGCAAAACCAAAACACACAAATCCTAACTATATACAAGCATGTGTGTGTATATGTGTGTAGGTGTGTGTCTGTGTGTGTGTGTGTGTGTGTGTGTGCAAGAGAGAGAGAAAGACAAAGGCGGGTGTGGTAATCAAAGGGCCGTTTGGCCTACAAAACAAAATGGCTGACAACAGAAAACTACAAGATGGCCAAATCAAAGCTGGCTTATGATCGGGGAAGGTGTTTGTCTGACCGTGTGGTCAGGACAAAGACAAAGGAAAAGAAGCGGGAACTTCCAGCTGCTGCTGAAAGCCAATTTGTAAGTGAGTCTATGTGAATTTGATTTGTGTTGCAAAGGGTCTGGATTAGTGCAGAAGATGTTTGGTTGCATACAAGATGTTGGCTGTGAACAGCATTAGCAAACTAAACATGACTTTGCTTTGGTAAAACCAACTAATCAATAACCTAACTCAGGGCTCTCAAGTTTTGAATGCAGGCAAGAGTGACATTCCTCCCCCAAAAGACCCCCCCACACCCTGACGGGGGGTCTTTCATTAATAATGTATAATATTATTATATGATGTTATGTAATGTTACAAAGGATGACCATGCACTGACAATTCAACCAAATACAAAGTCTTTACACTGTATGAAAAGAGGGATTTCCGTCAGTATGCGGCACTGTAAATTGCAGTGGAATTTCAGGTTTACGGCTGCGCGCGGCAATTTACAGGCAACACAGAAAACTGCCAGAAACTGTCGTAAATTGTCGTGGGCCTTGCTTGGCAGTTGTCCCCCCTTCCCCTAACTCTAGGGGAGGCTTTAACATGTAAATGAACATGCTGTGAGCTATAGAAATGCAAACCAGGGGAGCAGGGTGAGTTTCACTCCCCACACAGAGGTGACATTTCTCTAAAAGGTATTAACTTCATTCATCTCTGGTATAAATAGATGAGGCTTAGTATAGCCTAATTATAGACTCTTAAATTTTAGCTTGAATTGATTTATTTCATGAAAGTATGCTAGATTAATTACTGTGTATGGTCATTAGCAATGGTCAATGTTAAATAAAAAAGATACACAAAACAGTTTATTTCAACAATTAGTTTTAACCAGGCTTTGTCGCAAAGGTCAAATGTGCACTCCATGCAAACAACATCACAGTCTCCTAGAGCTCAACCACTGTGCGTAGTGGCATGACTGCAGTGACCTCTTCCGTAAACAATGATCATGTGATTGGAGGAGCCCGACGAGCCGTCTAGCCCTCGTCCAATCACGTGCGAGCTCGGCATGATTCAAACAGAAGACCTCGCAAGACGAGCATATCAACAGTCCTGTTTTTACTCCTGTATATTCAGACAGTCTCCTCCATGTCGCGTGTTTTTCGCTGCTTTGCTGTTTCGTGAACTACAATGTCTGGACAGCGTCTCTCCTTCAACACCCGGAAACTCCTCAGCATGGACGAAGACACAGCTGAACGCTATCAGTGGGCTGTCTGCCAGCTTGCTGTGTTTGCTGCCGATATGACTCAGCAGTTCACCGCAGTAAACTCGTGTGGAGGAGACTAACTAACAAGAGAAGACGGTGCCCAAAATTGCGGTAAGAATATATTCAGTGACTGCTAGCTAAGCTAAAAGTAAAAGAACAAATGAAGAAGCAGAACCAGTCTAAGTTTGGTTATTAAAGTGTATTTTTTGGTCTTGTAATTTACAGGAAGCAGTACGCCGTCTCCACAACTCGGAGACAAATTGTATGCAGCACAAACCGGAGCGAGGGTAAGTTTAAAGAATATGCTTTCATTCTGCCGTATGAGGAAACGTTCAGACACGTTATTGACCGATCTTAACCGTACACTTTTTCACAGACTGACCTCTCCTCATAATGAGGCTGTAACCTCCTATTTACTGAGAGCTTTGTCCGCAAGTCCGGGTTCACTTGATGCAGATAATGACGCCATTGTGTGTAAGTGACTTTTACTGTTTCATTTTTACTTTTTACTGTGACTTTTAGATCAGACTCGTTGTTGGTCAGTGCGACTATTTTTCAGGTGCATTAATAGATGTGTTGTGTCAATATGCAGTGCACTGCGCAGTACTTATTGTCTTTACTGATTGTTTTTACAGCTGCTGGAAGCGACGAGAAGAAGACGAGGTGGACCTATGGATGTGCGCCACCATAGACATGATGTCTGATGAGGAAGACGGCACACTTTACGGGGTGTCTGGGTGGATTGTGCGACCTCCGTGGCTCCGCAGCAGGAGCTGACTGAACTCTGTGCAACGCTGCAGTCAGATTGGAGGCGAACCCGAACTACAGGGCAGCACCACAGACGTCTGCAAGTTGGAGCACATGCAGACAGATCGCCGTCAGATGCCTACAGCTCCGAGGCGGTGAATAATAGACAGTTGATGGCGCTGTATGATTTTGATTTGTTGTTGAAATCTCCTATTTGTACTTGTACATAGTTGTGTGATATAAATAAAGCTCTTTATTTGAATAAACATGTTCCTCGCTAATTTTCCTTTACTCAATAAATTCATTCATGTCCTTGATGGTAATAATAGTGTAGCCCATAGGATAACAATGACATGAATATACAACATAATAATTTTATTTAAATGTTTAATAATAATTATACATTTATTATAATTATTATATTATAATAATTATTATTTTTTCAAATTATTTTTATATTTTATTATTGTAGGGGAGGGGTTTACATTTATAATGACCCAGAGTGACCAATAGCGACAGATCTGCCGACCAATCACGAGTCATTTTTCTTGTTTCAAAGTAGTGGTTTCATCCAATCCAGGAGTGAGGAATTTCAAGCCAGGCGCGGCTCCGCTGCTATTCATATGCTAATTAGAGCCATTAGCACCTCCCGGGAGGTCTCCACATACGTCATGGGTCCGTTTTCGACAATTTCTGGCACCCGTAAACGCCGCGTTCGCAGCCTGTAAATTGTCGGAAACTGCCAAAAATGAGTGAGATTTCCGGGCGTTTACGGGGACAAAAATCCCACTTTTCATCCAGTGTTATTCAATTTCCGTGTACAGAATACGTGTATGTGTGTGTCAGAGAGCAGAGAGAGAGAGAGAGAGAGAGAGAGAGAGAGAGAGATTATGACTGGTGTTGTTTGTTGTAAGTGTTTGTTGCCTTTTTGGAGTCCTTCATCATTTGTGTTGTTGGCTCCCACTTAAAACAGTTCGGCTCAAGTCCAGCCATTTTCAGGGTCATGATGGAGGCCAATGTCCTGTTCAGAGACAAGCTATTTCGGGTGGAGGTTTTGTTCAGACCGACCATTGAAAAAACCCTCTCGGCATCAGCATTTGAATGAGGAAGCACTAAAACCAGGGTTGCCTCCCAAATTGGTTCAAGCCAGTCACCTTTGAAAAAGGAACCAAGGGCCTCTATTACTTAAATGTTTTCATTTTATCTTAATAATGAGTAAGTCGTGTGTGCAAAATATTTCTTACTTTGTTCTTTTTTGAGGACATTCTTCCCCAAAACTCCTCAGCGTCAAAGGATGTTGGGTCCTGGGGCATGGCAATGTCCATCAGTTGGTACTCCATAAACTCTTCACTTATTTGGTCCTGTTCCTTTGGGTCATGAAAAGGAAGGAGTCCCTGATATCTTAAAAAGAGCACAATGTGTACAAGACTGATTAGAATGCAGTGAGAGACAGATTTGTTTGTGATCATGACCATTAAACTTAAAAATATATAGTCATATGAAAACCCTTGCCTGTCTACAAAGTAAAGGGCATCTTCAACCCCACACTCAGCCCTGAGCTGCACATCAATAAATCTCGCATGCTTCAGGAGAGCATCTTCCAACGGGAGTTTATCCATGGCGTACTCCACAGCTCTGACCAGAAAGGCCAGTGCTGTCTGCTGAAACTGTTGAGCCTTCTGTGGTGTGACCTCTCCAGCTTCAAGGAGCCTGTTGAGTGTGGCTCTAGTTGTGAATCCCACAGTGAGTTTTTCTCCTATCAGAGAGACAGAAGACATAGAGAAAGGTAGACAATACAGGTATCTTATAGGATATCTCTGGGTTGAATACATACTTTTTAAAAATTTGTATCCATTTTCCATCATCAGAAAGATCACTCAATCCATAGAAAATGTTTTATTTGTTGTTAATAAGCATACAGGTTTATCTCCCTATGTGACTACGTGTGACGCATTACCTGGCAGTTGCTGCAGTGGGTCCTTGTAGGGGATCTCATGGACTTCTCCTCGTAGTGCTACTTGTTTCATGAACTTCGAACAGAGTTTCTTAATGAATTTCGTCATCTGCAAAATTTAAATGTCATGAAAGATTCCATTGCATTATTAAGATTAGATAATCTCTCTCCCAGTCGCTGTCGTAGTGTCCTTGGGCAAGACACCTTACCAAACTTGCCTCGTGTGAATGCGTGTGAATGATCATGGTGGTGGTCAGAGGGGCCGTTTGGCGCACATTGGCAGCCATGCTTCTGTCAGTCTGCCCCAGGGCAGCTGTGGCTACGGATGCTGCTTACCACCACCAGTGTGAATGTGGTATGAATGAATAATGGTTTCTGTACGTGCTTTGGGTATTGGGTAACGATGGAAAAAGCACTACATAAATGTAATCCATTATTATTATTATTATTGCAATTAAGTTATTTTTTCACTCTGCACAAGTAATTTATCAAGGGAGGGATGTAGTGCACAGAATCAACAAATGACAAAATAACACAATCTATATTTCACAGGGGTGTTGCACTTAAGAAAGGAGAATAGCCCAACCCTCCCATTTACCTCTTCATACAGCTGGAATATGGATGCCTTTTCTCTTTGGAGAAGGAGGTTCAGTGCAGAGAACACTGGCAATGTGGCCTGAAAGAACAGGAGGCAGACTTCCGTCAGGGGATTGGAAAACACCTCCACCAGCCTTCTGAACCTTGGTTGTTTCTCATCTGCAAAAACACAGGTTGTTAGTATTGGGTGTCTCATATAACTATCCTGAACTATTGTCAATATAATGTGTGACTTACTTAAAGATTTGAAGTAGCTGGTGAGTGGGCCATATCGCTGCAGAATTCGGGTGATGCACATCTCCAAACTCAGCCACCTCACAGAAATGTGCAGCAGCATTTCCATGTACTCACTGCCGTGGAGTTCACAAAATTCTGGTAAAATATGTAAGAAAAACAAACAAAGTTAACTCGATTTTTCCTCACTTATATCCAATGTCAACCACGAGGTCCTCCGTGTCAAATCCAGATATCTGCAGAACATGATATGAGAGCAAAGATTGTCATTATACAGCAAATTATTTACTTCACCTTAGCTCAGTGTTTTTCAACCTTGGGGTCAGGACCCCACGTGGGGTTGCCTGGAATTCAAATGGGGTTGCCTGAAATTACTAGCAATTGTTAAAAAAAATACTTATAATTTTTTTTTTTTTAATTGATTAGTATTCTTTTCAAAATTATGATTAAAAACACCACACACAATTTTAAACAACTGTATTCTATACTTTCAGTTTCTCGAATTTAAATAGAGTTAAAAATAAAATGCAGCATATAAAAATATCTGAGCTGGCACGTCTTGATCAACATGCAGCAGTCACGTGATCGCGGGGTCGCCAGAAATTTGTGATGTCAAAATGGGGTCACAAGCCAAAAAAGGTTGGGAACAACTGCCTTAGCTTACCAGATATTTAATGGAAAGCAAACATGTTGAGACTTACATCCAAAAACCTCTCCCCTGCCTGTTTGGCGGTGTTATGGATGACATGGCAGGGACATCCATGAATGTAAATGTTGGGGTTTTCCTGAAGCATTTTTGCTGCGATTGAATTTTTAGCACCAATGTTGACTGGGGCGTTATCAACTGACAGGCCAACACAGTTTTTCCAGGGTATTTCATTCTCTTTTAGGACATCGTTGATTTTTTTGTATATGACATCAGCTGTGCCACAGCTTCTTCCGCTTGTTGTGCACATATCCAGAAATCTGTGGACAGCTTTGGTGGTATCAAATACCCTGACGGTTAACGGGTTCATCTTCTCAAGTCCTGTAACGATATGGTACATAACTAATTTTGCATGCATGTACTGCATGTGTATTATTTCAGTGTGACATGAACATGAGGAAATGGAAACAGGCAATTTAGCTGTCAAAGGTATACCTGTGTCATTTGAGCCATCCGTGACCAGTGTAAAGGGATTTTCCCTAATTTTCATCACCAGCTCGTTCTTGTAGTGTGGTGCAACTGCTTCATTAATGATGCAGGTAGTTTTTGTGCTGGCACTCTTGAAATTTTGAGCTGCGGGAGAGTCTTTGAAACATTCCCTGTACAAGGGGCTGAAATGGTCAGCCACAGCAAATGGGACATTGTGTTGAACCATTGCTACAGCAACTTTCACCTCGGCTCTCCTTGTCTGCAACAGAACCAAATGAAAAAAAGATTTAGGCTACATATGCTGGCTACACATTTGAATGTTAACACTGATTTAACCTATGTCTACATGTCCATTAAAATCTGAGTTTTAGTAACAACAAAAATACATTACAGAGCAGTATTTTGTCCATGTCATGGATGAATGTCTCATATATGCCACAAACATAGAATTGGTTATATTATTTCAGAAAAATGGTATTCATGAACATTGTAATCAACCTTTTGGGTTTAATGTGTTACAGTATGTACCTTGACCTCTTGGACACTCATTTCTGTAGTCACTGGCAAGTAAAAGTTTTTGACTGTGCTGGTTGACTTCATTGCTTGCTGTTTGGCCTGGTGCCCCTTACTTTCTATGTGTCTTGCCACATCCCGCACACCTTGATGGGCACAGGAGTTCTCTTGGTGGCAGATAGAGCACCAGTAATAGGAGCTGGTGCTTCCTACAGTAATAAATGGCCATTTAGAGGTCCATTCATTATTAAAAGAGGTCTTGTAGGCGGCTGCTCCTGATACTTTTTTAATCTTTTTTGTCTCTTTCACCCTCTGCTCCTCTTCCGCCTGCACTCTCTCTTCCTCTTCCACCTGCACTGTCTCTTCCTCTTCCGCCTGCACTGTCTCTTCCTCTTCCACCTGTGCTGTCTCTTCCTCTTCCACCTGCACTGTCCCCTCCTCTGCCGCCTGCACTGTCTCCTCTTCCACCTGTGCTGTCTCCTCCTCTTCCGCCTGCACTGTCTCCTCTTCCACCTGCACTGTCTCTCCTCTTCCACCTGCACTGTCTCCTCCTCTTCCGCCTGCACTGTCTCCTCTTCCACCTGCACTGTCTCTTCCTCTAACCTAGGCTTTTTAGGGGGCTTTCTTCTCACGGCAAATAAGAGGATGCTTGATTGCTTTGCCTTTTTACCTGACATCTTTGAAAGACATATGCAATGATTAATGCATCCATAGCCAGGATTATAGTTACAAAATATGATATGATTTTAAAAGTGACCTATAAAATATGCAATACACTTTAATCTGATACATTAAAGATACTTAAGCAGCAACTATCGTTGTGATACGATACACCCCCTGATCACGATGCAGTTCGATTCAACATGATTTGCTCCAACACCATGCAATACAATATGATACAATGATACAAAGGAATGATGCCATATGCAATATGAAAAACTACTGCCAGACAGTAGATGTGCTTAACACACACATCAGCAGGCATACTAACTCAGCACTAAGCAACAACACGCAGCTGAAAACTGAATTAATCTTTCTCAAAGGGGTCTTTCATAACAGCTGACAAATTAAAAAAATGTTCACTCTTGCTGGTATTCACATGCTGCTTTAAAAACACGTTAGTTTCACAGTTATTGTTACTGACCAGCGTCTGTTATTGCCTGTGAACAAGTGGAGCTGTTAACAAGGGGATCATTTAAAAGTTACAATACTTGGCTCAGCTCTTGTAAAACCTGTGGTGTTGCCAAACTTTAGATTTATATTTCGCTGGTGTGTGTGTATTTGTTCTGCCTCCGCCGCACCCCCCAACATCTGCATCTCGATTTCATCCCAAAACTCCATCTATTCATGGCTGCTTGACTACCGATGCACTCGCATCGTGCCCACACGCATGTCGATGCTAATTATCTTGTCACAGTTCCATTCTCCCTGTTGCCCTTCTGCCCTCAGTATTTTTCCACTCTCCCTGCCTCTGCTCCACTCCACCTGTCAGCCACTCCCACTTCATCAGCCCAACTCTGCTCACCTGTCAGCACAGCTGCAGCTCCTTGTAATCAGCCTGGTGTATATTAGACTCTCCAGCACACTCACTCTTTGCCAGATTGTCGTCGCGTCATGCACTACTCTCCAGCACTCTCCCACCGACTGATCTCCTGGTTTCGACCCTGCCTGTTCCTGATCTCGTCTCCTTGTCTCTGCCCCGGCAACCTGACCTGCCTTCAGCCCCCAACAGTGAGTTCTGCCTGTGTTTCTCTGTGTTCTGGTTGCTTCGGCTCTCCTGGAAGGAATCGTCTGCTTCCCTGTCTCCATCTGGGCTGTTGTTGTGCTGTGAGTGCTTCAGATGTCCTTCTGGTCTTGGACTTTCTGCTCCTGGTGTTTTTTGCTGCCAGTTAGTTATTGTGAGCCTCTGTTCCGGCTTCCACACAGCCAGCCTCCTGTGGCCAAGTGGAATTGTCCCAGTCTCTCACCCCAGCAACCCGGGTTCACATCCCGGCAGAGACATTGTCTGTACTTTGTAATTGTGAAACTTCCTGTCATACTGTTACTGTGGGGACTAATATAAATACTCTTATACCTACGCTCCTGCTGTTTGGTGTTGCATTTGGGTCCTGCCTCAACCGCTGACATATCTGGGCAACATTCTCTAACAGCAGTCAAGTTGTCATTACTTGTGTCAAACAAGGTGTGAATTTGTTGTAATATTAAAACAAGATATGACTTACTCTGTTCCATGCTCTGTTCCCGCGTAGAGCTCATCCGGTCAGTTTCCGCGCTTTTCTTCGTCGTCTTCTTCTTTTGTTTCTTGGCAGTTTCGACGCTCCAAGGCTTCCGCGGTTTTCGCTGTAGCAGAATCACGTGATAACAATGCTTTTTTTTCATTGGTTGTTGCGTTATCATAGCCCGCCCCTTTCGTTTTTTGATTGACAGGTAAGTGACAGGCTCAACTCCAAAGAAGACGTGCTTGATTCCTCCCAGTTCCATAGCAACGGCGCACCAGAGAAATTTACTGGTATTTTTTTTCAGCATGAGAAATACAATGTGTGGCGGGAGTGCGTGACAAAAGACCAAAAAGCGTGACTGTCATGCTCAATGCATGAGACTTGAGAGCCCTGCCAATTGCAGACAATCACAACAATAACTCAATAAACAGCATTAACTCACATACAACAAGTTAAACAGTCTTGCTTAGCCTGTACAGCTGTGATAAAGCTATGCCCAGTTGTTACATTACCAAATCCTGAATGGATGGAGGGAAGAGTTGGTTTGAGGCGTGCTGTTTTTGTTAGCTGGTGAAGAAGGCTGGAAAGAGATGTGGCTCTAGAAGCAGTATTTGTTGTGTTCTTGTTCCAAAGGTGCAGATCCGAGGAAGTCGGTCGCTTGGGGTCCTTGCAGAATTAGATGTTGGGGTGCTAACTGACCTTGATTCTCCTTATTGCTGGGAGGTTAGTTGCAAACCTTGTGTTTGCCCTTCTAACTTACCTGGTTTCAGTTATGCTCCGGCTTTGAGTGAGGGCACGAGATTCTTAGGAGAAAAGGAACAAAAGTCTGTAGAGCAATTGTTCCACCCCTTGATGGTTCAGGGGCAGGGGTCTCTGAGCTGGTCCACAGCTCAGGACGAAGAGCATATCTGAGCTGGTCCAGGGCCCAGAAGGAAAGAGGTATGAGGGTCTTGGCCGCCCAAGAGCAAGAGAGAGACTCTAGTAAGGGAGAAGAACTCTACAGTGTGCCTGGTGACATCACAGAGTCACATGACACTGTAAAAGTACTGACCAAACATGTTTTGAGACTTGTCTCTCAAAGAGATGTGAGGTGGGCATCCTGCTGAGATGGCTGTCAGATAACTGTCTTTGTTGAAGAACAAAGAACAGGAGGTCTCTCCATCTCAGGAGGAAAAGCCTTCACATGTCCAATTTAGATTTTAACAAATGACAAATCATCTGTGGTCCAGTGAATCCCAACAGCACCTTTCCTCTGACCACTCAAAGTGCTTTCACACTACATGTCACCGTCATACACTGGTGGCCAAGAATACAAAGAGCAATTTAAGTTTCAATATCTTGACCAAGGAGACATTGATATGCATGATGGAGGAGCCTATGACTAAATGATCCTCTGATTAGTGGAGGACCTGCTTCCTCCTCAAACCCACAGCTACCATTAAATGCATTTAGAAAAAGTTAGTGTGCAACTTTAGTTAGTGCTTACTTTTAGTGAAAATAATTTGAAGCATTTCCATACCATTGTACAATATGAAAAAAATGCAAAGATGGCGGCGCGTGTAGGCGCAGCGACCTGGTGCTCTTCTTCAGTTAGCAGCAACACACTGAGAAGGACTTACACCCGAACTGAACTTTTAAGCCTGAAACAACACTGGACCGGCTGGACCCCCCCAAGAAGGGGTCGACTCGTTCCCGGAGAGGATATGCCGGCGAGAGCGGACAGAAAGGAGGCGACGGCGGCGCTGTGAAAGATGCTGGAAACGAGGCAAACGAGCCGGCATCAGAGCTAGGCTAACAGCAACTCCACATAAACCAGCGGTTCCAAGCGTCTTTCTCGCCAACGTCCACTCCCTGGTTAACAAGATGGACGAGATGAAACTACGGGATGTTAACAACCGGATAGACAGCTGTATCATGGTGATAACAGAGACCTGGCTGCATGAAAACATCCCAGACCTAGCCATGGAGCTAGCAGGACGTACAATCTTCCGGGCGGACCACACAGCGGAGTGCAGACCTTTTTATTTGCCCAGGGAAATCACCCAAGTGTTTGTAACTGCCATGAATATCCACCCGCGAGCTAATGCTAACGTAGCTATGAGCAGGCTGCATGACAGCATCACCAGGCAACAGAACAAACACCCAGAGGGCTTCTTCATCGTGGCTGGAGACTAATCACACCAACTTAAAGACTGTGCTCCCCAGATTTTACAAGACCAGGTCTTCACCAACATCTCTGGAGCCTACAGAGCCCGCCACTCCCCCCACCTCGGACACTCAGACCATCTTTCCCTGTTCCTGACACCAACTTACAAGCCCCTCATCTGCAGGTCTAAGCCACAGTACAAGTCAGCGCAGTGCTGGACTGAGGAGGCCACACTATTCTTGCAGGACTGTTTTGAGAACACCATATGGGAGCTCTTTGAAGACCCAGGCAATGAACTCCACACCTCCTCTGTACTATCATACATCAGTTTCTGCATGGATAATATAACATCAAGGAAACAGGTGAAAACATTTCCCAACCCAAAACCCTAGTTTAACACCAATATCAGAGCACTACTCCAGGCCAGGGATTCAGCACTGAGGTCAAGGGACAGGGAAGCCTACAGGAAGGCTAGAGCAGACCTGAACAGAGGCATCAAAGCTGCTAAAACAAAGTACAGAGAGCAGATAGAGGCCAACTTCAGGGAGAACAACCCCCGCTCCATGTGGAAAGGCATACAGAATATAACTGACTACAAACAATGCCACAACACCCCCCCCTCCACCGACACTTCTCTCCCAGACCAGCTTAACACCTTTTTCTTGCGCTTTGAAGAGGACAACAGACAGGCAGAGGATAAACAGCTGACATCATCAGAGCATGACCAGCCCCCCACCATCCAACAACATCAGGTACTGCGAGTCCTGCGTGGCATCGACACCAGGAACGCACCAGGACCAGATGGAGTACCAGAGAGAGTGCTGAAATCATGTGCTCACCAGCTTGCTGCAGTATTCACTAACATCTTTAACCGTTCACTGCAGCAAGCCACAGTGCCCACCTGCCTGAAAACTGCCACCATAATCCCTGTGCCCAAATCGTCTGCCATCACAGGGTTGAATGATTACCGGCCTGTGGCCCTGACACCGGTCATGAAATGTATGGAGAGGCTGGTGGTACAGCATGTCAAGGCCCACATCCCACCTGGCTTTGATCAACATCAGTTCGCCTACAAGTCCAACAGATCCACAGACGACGCCATCTCCATTGCCCTCCACACCGCTCTCAGCCACATTGAAAACCCCAACACATATATCAGGATGCTGTTTGTTGACTTCAGCTCGGCATTTAACTCCATCAGCCCCAGCAGACTCATCAACAAACTGCAGACACTACAACTTGGAACCTCCCTCTGTCTGCGGATCAAGGACTTCCTGACGAACAGACCCCAGCATGTCAGAGTCGTCCTCAATACTGGTGTTCCTCAGGGCTATGTGCTGAGTCCAGTCTTATACACACTGTACACTTATGACTGTGTCGCTACTCACGGCTCCAACACCCTCATCAAATTTGCAGATGATACAACCATTGTGGGGCTCATCAACAACAGTTATGAGACACCATACAGGGAAGAGGTCAAAGCACCTGGTGCAGTGACAACCACCTCAACCTCAACACCAAGAAGACAAAAGAAGTCATTATTGACTTCCGGAAGTCGAGGACCACACTGCACTCAGGCCTGAGCATCAATGGGGAGGAAGTGGAACGGGTCACCAGCTTTAAGTTTCTTAGCCTGCACATCTCGGAGGACCTGGGCTGGACTGTGAACACCACCCACATCATCAAAAAGGCCCAGCAGCGTCTCTTCTTTCTGAGAACACTGAGGAGGAACAAGGCCAAGATGGCGCCGCCTGAGTGGCAGCCTGTTACAGCAGCTCTGACCCCTTTCTGTCCTTTAAGTGTGTTTTTTGTGTTTTTAGTTGCGTTTATATTTGCCAATCTCACTCGTTCACCTTCAGCAACGAATGTGAAACTGCTGAGATTTGTTTTATGGCTTTTTCTCACTTCTGGACTGTTTGAGGCAACTTTTGGAGACCCTTTCAGCCACGGATCTATTGTTTACACCCGTGATCAGCTGTTGGCGCTGTGCCAAACTCGCGTACTCCCCAACGAGAGACCGGAGATCCCCAAGGAGTTACGGAGAAGGAGACGGGGATGCAGAGCTGGAACTAAGCGTCGGGAGCGGAAAAGACGGTACAAACCATCTATACCGTCCGTTATTATGGGGAATGTAAGATCTCTCCCTAATAAGATGGACGAGCTCACGGCGCTGACCAGACTGCAGAGGGAGTACCGGGAGTGTAGCATGATGTGCTTCACAGAGACCTGGCTGAATGGACTCACTCCAGACTCGCACGTTGCTCTCAACGGTTTTCAGCTGTTCAGAGCGGACAGGAGAGCAGAGGAGACCGGTAAGAGGAAGGGAGGGGGGATAGCGATGTATGTGAATGAGAGATGGTGTCACCCGGGGCACATCAGTGTTTAAGAGCAACATTGCACCAGGGATATCGAGCTGCTAGCTGTTAGCATTCGGCCATACTACCTCCCGTGGGAGTTCTCGCAGATTATCGCGATAACGCGTATATCCCGCCGTCAGCCGATGCTGCAGCAGCTTGTGAGCTCCTACACACTGTTGTGTCTCAGCTCCAAACATCGCACCCCCAGTCCCTCATCCTCATCTCTGGCGACTTCAATCATGTCTCCCTGTCTGCCACCCTTCCAACTTTCACTCAGTATGTGGACTGCCATACCAGGGACCACAAAACACTGGACTTGCTGTATGCAAACATCAAGGATGCATACAGCTCATCACCCCTCCCCCCACTGGGCTGCTCGGATCACAACCTGGTTCATCTGTCCCCTGCTTACAAACCTGTGGTGAGCAGACAACCCCCCACCACTAGGTATGTGAGACAATGGTCTGAGGAGACCAGCATGGCACTGAGGGACTGTTTTGGTGTAACTGACTGGGAAGTGCTGTGCAGTCCACATGGAGAGGACATAGACAGCTTGACCGACTGCATCACGGACCATATAAACTTCTGCGTGGAGAACACTGTACCGACCAGGAAGGTACGGTGCTTCTCCAACAACAAGCCGTGGGTGACCCCTGATTGAAAGCGCTACTGAATGAGAAGAAGAGGACTTTCAGATCATGGGACAAAGATGAGATGAGGAGGGTCCAGAAGGACCTTAAGAGCGAAATAAGGAGGGGCAAGGACAGCTACAGGAGGAAGTTGGAGGAGCGCCTTCAACAAAACAACATACAGGAGGTGTGGAGAGGCCTGAATACAATCTCTGGCCACAACAACAACAGCAGGAGGGGCCCAGAGTCTGGAGACCCGGGTGGGTGAATGAACTGAACCTGTTTTTCAACAGGTTTGATTCTGCTCCCTCTCCCACCCACCAAAGCGCAAACCCAGGGCTCTCTCACCCTCCCCGGCACACCTCCTCCCCCTCCTTCAGGACATCAGCTGCACCCTCCCCACACCTTTTAATCCCCCTCCAATTCACACCTCCCTCCTCTACTCAGTCACCCCCCACCCCCCGCTGCAGCCTCTCCATAACAGCTGATCAGGTGAGGAGGGAGCTCACAAAGATCAAAGCGAGAAAGGCTACTGGTCCGGATGGCATCAGCTCCAGACTGCTGAGGGACTGTGCAGCTCAGCTCTGTCAGGTGGTTCTGCACATCTTCAACCTCAGCCTCAGTCTGGAGAAGGTTCCTGTCCTGTGGAAGACTTCCTGCGTGGTTCCTGTACCAAAGACTGCACACCCCAGGGAGCCCAACCACTTAAGACCTGTAGCCCTGACCTCCCACCTGATGAAGACCATGGAGAGGATCATACTCAACCACCTCCGACCCCTGGTGAGAACAGAACTGGACCCCCTGCAGTTTGCATATCAGGCAGGCATTGGGGTGGATGACGCTGTCATCTACCTGCTCCAACGAACACTGGCTCACCTGGAACACTGGAAGTGCTGTGAGGGTCATGTTTTTTGACTTCTCCAGTGCTTTCAACACAATACAGCCATCTCTGCTCAGGGGGAAGCTGGAAGGAGCTGGAGTCGACCGTCACCTGGCTGCGTGGACCATCGACTACCTCACCAGCAGACCACAGTATGTGAGGCTTGGTGACTGTGTGTCTGATGTGGTAGTCTGCAGCACGGGGGCTCCACAGGGGACAGTCCTTGCCCCATTCCTCTTCACCCTGTACACATCGGACTTCAGACACAACACGGACAGCTGCCACCTCCAGAAGTTCTCTGATGACACAGCCATTGTTGGATGTGTGTCAGGGGGGAATGATCTGGAGTACAGGGGGGTCATCACGGACTTTGTCAACTGGTGTGAGATAAACCACCTTCACATCAATGCCAGCAAGACAAAGGAGTTAGTGATCGACTTCCGCAGGAAAGCGCCCCAGACAACCCCAGTGAACATCCAGGGTTTGGACATTGAGGTCGTGGAGGAGTACAAATACCTGGGTGTTCACCTAAACAATAAACTGGACTGGTCCACAAACATCAACGTCCTGTACAAGAAGGGCCAAAGTCGTCTCCACCTGCTGCGGCGGCTGAGGTCCTTCGGAGTGTGCAGGACACTGCTAAGGACCTTTTATGACACTGTGGTAGCCTCTGCCATCCTGTATGCAGTGGTCTGCTGGAGCAGTGGAAGCACGGAGAGGGACAGAAAAAGACTAAACAAGCTGGTCAGGAGGGCTAGCTCGGTCATTGACTGTCCTCTGGAGACCATCGAGCAGGTGGGTGAGAGGAGAATGTTAGCAAAGCTGATATCCATCATGGACAACACCTCTCACCCCCTGCATGAGACTCTCTGTGCACTGAGCAACTCATTCAGCAGTAGACTGCTGCACCCACAGTGCAAGAAGGAGCGCTACCGCAGGTCTTTCATCCCGTCAGCTGTCAGACTCTTCAACAGCAACATCTGACAACGCCAAATGTAGCACTGTCATGTCTGCTGCATGACTGCTTAGACTCTGTTTATCCACACATTCTGTGCAATATTCCTCATCTAAATATTTTTTGTATATATGTATATAAACTGTAAATTCTGTTAATACTCATTCTCAAAAGTGCCTTACTTTTTAAAATATATTTTTTTGTATATTTTTAACATACATATTTTCTATTTTAATCTTTATTTAATTTTTTATAATACACTGTCCACTCTTGACTTTCTGTCTGTACTTTGAGCTGCTGTGACATGTGAATTTCCCCAGTGTGGGATCAATAAAGTTTATCTTATCTTATCTTATCTTATCTTATCTTATCTTATCTTATCTAACTCCCTCCACCTCTGCTGAAAAACTTCTACCACTGCACAATATAGAGTGTCCTCACCTATGGCTGTACAGTGTGGTACACCAGCTGCACTGCATCTGAAAAGAAACAACTGCAGCGGGTCATCAAGACGGCTGAGTGGATCATCGGCTCCCCACTTCCACGCCTAGAGGAGATCTATTCCAGCCGTCTCCTCCGACGGGCCACAAAGATTCGGGATGACCCCGCCCACCCAGGACACTCTCTATTCACCAGCCCTCCCTCTGGCAGACTCAGAGTCATGAGAGCCCATACCAACAGACTGAGACACAGCTTCCCCCCCCCAGTATACTTTATGACAAGGACATTGTAGCTGCAAGAAGAGAGTGCCGAACGAAATTTCATTGCATTACAGTAAAGCTTCTTATCTTATCTTATCTAATACTATTTAGTATACTAGAAAAGGATTTAATATATACCAGTACATAGTATGTCAAATGTGTCCCAAAGATTTGTGGATGTTTTATTGCATCTGGTCATATTTTGAAGTATGCAAGCCAGCATGCTTTTCCGGCTATTCTGACCCACAGTCCTCTGCACAGCTAAAGATAAGTCACATTGACTGAGCTGCGCACAGACGACAGCTGATGGGCTCTGTTTTGAATTGCATACTTTTTCTTTCTACCCTAAATTTTGTGCTACAGACTGCAACAAATATGTGAGAAAGAGGGTCAAAGTTCAAGGGGCAAAGTTATGGTGAAGTAGTATATCCCAGTCTATGCATACTCCATGTTACAGTTCAATCAGGAGAGACAGATGAATGAAGTACAGATACTGTTTATCACAGAATATGGGTGTACAGGTTAACAGATGCTTTGAGTTGATTAAGATTTAACAGAGGTCTTTAGCGCTTAAACACCAGGAGTTTTCTGTGATTGAGGGACATCTCAGCAGCAGCGAGATAAATCCCCCCAATGGAGTCCAGACACTAGTGGATGTGTCAGTGGCTGATGACTCTGAAACTGATGAGGTGGATGAGGATGATGAATCTGTGAAGACTAGGTAGTGATAGGGAGGTGGAGGGTGCCCATGGCTGCAGCATAAAAGATTTACAGGCAGAAAAGAACCATATTTAACACAAGGCTAACAGAGTTGCTGTGTTGTTGGTTGTGAATCAGCTGTAGAACAGGTGATGACTCAATTGACAGCCCCTGGATAATGACATCTAGATACAGTGAATTAGCATGTGTGCAGGGAGTGAATGGCAGGGTGAGAAAGAACTAGAATTGCCGCCCCATGGTCGTATGCCTCTTACAGTTTACATGCGTGTCTTTGAAAACATGGATGCTTCACACACATCTTCCCCTAGCAGCACAGAAGATCTATACAGTTTCAAGGTGGACACCCAAGATTAGTATCACCAATTAAGTATCTGACCAAATATTTCTCCTTCTGTTCCTAAGGTATGACATTATATAATGACCAGTGAAGTTGACCTTTGACCTTTGGATATAAAATGTCATCAGCTCATTTTTTTTTATCCTATCAGACAATTGTGTGAAGTTTTGTCATAATTAGCATATGAATTCTTGAGCTATGGCCAAAAACCTTTTGTGAGGTCACACTGACCTTAACCTTTGACCTTAAACCACAAATGTCTAATCAGTTTATCAGACATTTGTGCCAAATTTAAAAAAAATAAATCCCATAAGGTGTTCTTGAGATGTCATGTTCACGACAACGAGACAGATGCAAGGCCAAACTGACCTTGACCTTTGACCACTGCAATCCAATCAGTTTATTGTTGATTCCAAGTGGACATTTGTGTCAAATTAGAAGAAATTCTTGTGATACGTTCTCGAGATATCGTGTTCACAAGGATAGGACGTAAGACAACCCAAAAACATAATAACTCCAGCCATGGCTGTTGCCGCCGCACAGGCATAAAAATTGCAGGCCTAGGCATGAAAAGTATTGTCTTCATGACTGAAGTTGTGCTAGAGCTTCATTACATACTTTGTATGAGCAGTTACAGTATATACTGTGATTCAGAACACATGAGAGGAATGACTTCTACTATGTGCTCACTGGGGCAAATGAATAGGCAGAGGGGTTACTGTTACATTCTGTGAACACATCTACCACAGTGGTAATAACAGTACTGAATTTGTACTTTTTAAAGTGAACAAAGCAAGAAAACTGTAAATACAGGTGAAACAACAACTGACAGAAAAACAGGGATCATTGTATGGAATAAGACACTTATGAGTACAAATTCAAAACATAACCTTTTTGTTAACATGTCCAAACAGTCAGTTTTAAACACAGAGATGACATCAAATTAAATTTGAGATTCATCAGTTGCATAGTACTCTTAATTTGTTTCATGGGATTTGTAGTCTTGTATTCAAGTAGGATCAGACTGGAGCATAAAAATATGGAGTACTTTCGTTGGCCCTAATTTGCATCGCCTTGTCAGCTGTTCTGACCTTATGTTATTTAAAGTTTAAATAAGAAACCCCCTGAAGAGACCAAAAGCAACAATGAATTCCTCCTGCTTCACTGGCCATGTTTATGTTAATGCAGCAGTGAGGTACTTTTATGTGTTAGTAGTTTTTAGATGATGATGGAGCTCTATTGCTTGGAGGCAGTAGGTGTATCAGGCTGTGGCTACAGATCTGTGCAGACAAATTCATTGTTGGCTTTGGCTTATTTTGGAATTTGTTGATAGCAAAAATCTTGGGAAAGCTAAAGATGATGATGTTGGTTAATGAGTGTGTGACGTGTGTTCATACAGGCCAGCAGTGGAGTGAAGCAGTGGAACAAGAGGTGGTTCGTACTCACTGACAGATGTCTTTTCTACTACAAAGGTTTGTGCTTTATTCTGTTCTCCACTTACAATTTCTGCTCCTGTGATTGATATCATGTTTAATGAGAAGCTGTCTTGTATTTAGAGGATGTGTTGGCATCATGAGGGCCGGTAACTTGTTCATCTGTTTCATTTAGCACATCACATCTTAAATAACAAAACATACAGCATACTGATGACTAGGGGTGTTTAACACTAGTTTCATTGTGATGCAATATTATATCTTTTTGTTGGACAATGATACAATATTGGCCGATATCACTAAATTTGCCACAAGACGATTTCGATTTGATGTGATTCAAGGGCCTGCGATAGATATGAGACAGTATCATTGTCCATTTAACACAGTCACTTACAGAAGAAGCTGCCACCCCTTTCTGTTTTACTTTTGGCCATAAAAGATAAAAGCAATACTTAAATACTTGTACTCCTGTAACACACATAAAACAGTACATGGGATAAATTAAACTTCTGGGCCTTATGACAGAAAGCTCTTTGTGGAAGAGATCTTTTCATTTCAACTCAAACCGTGACCTTTTTTCATAAAACGTCAGGGTTATCAGACTTAAAGTGCTGAAGGCAAATTTCTCCCAACAGCCAGAAAATAACAAGATAATTTAACAAAATTCAGCTCATTAATAAGTGTCAAGGTTCATAGATAAAACACTGGTTTTTTGTAAGTCACTCATTATTACCTTAAGCACTTTCACATTGTGCAAATTAGCCTTGAGTTTAGGTAAAACTGACCTCTTTAACTCAGAACTAAACTAGTCATTTTTTTTAAGTCTAATTAAAAAGTATTTACAAATAGATGCTATGGAAAGCAAAATCAATAAGAAAAGGGAGAGTACTAATGGATGGCTGGCTGTGGCTGCATGCAGAGGAAGGTGAGACTTCAATTTTCAATCAATCACTTTTATTTATAAAGCCCAATATCACAAATCGCAATTTGCCTCAGAGGGCTTTACAGCATATGACATCCCTCTGTCCTTTGGACCCTCACAGTGGATAAGGAAAAACTCCCCAAAAAACTCTTAATGCTGGGATAGAGCACTCACCAAGCTCCTGTGCCCTACACACACACAAACTGCAAAACAAAGGATGCACAAAGGGAAAACTAATATGGTGATAGGCATGCAAAACTACAACCAGACACATTGTCATGGGGGTCAGAAGCACAGATGAAGAGCTCTATCACCAAAACCCTCCACTGTCTAGGCGGCCATGCTTGCCATGGTCCTATTGCAGTCTGCAAAGAAAGAAACGTGTTAGCTCACAACGTTAGCACTGTGTTTCTCCACTACTCACACACACTTGCAACATTACTATGCTAACCTCTTGGGGTAAACCATCACCACAAAGGGCTCACCAATATTAACAAAAGGAATGAGTACAAACAGAAAATATTAAAAGTAAAGGCTACTCAATACACCTGAAAATTAATTAGACAAAACAAAGCACAAAGCAGCGGTATTACACTCCAAACTAAATTACCAAAACAGAATAACTAAACAAAATAACCTGAAACCAAACAACAGTGGCAGTGGTGTCTATGTCAGACTATTGTACAAAGCAGATAGTCTATATGGGAGCAGCTGCTTGATAGTGACACAGAATTTCAAAATCAAGGCATATCCTAAAGAATCCTAAAGATGTGAATCAATATTTTAACTTTGCATCAATTGTATTGGATTGTTGATCACTGATTCGATATATCCATCCAGATCGATGGATTGTTAAACCCCTACTGATGATATGTAAAATAATTTGAAAATTGTTAGACACAATACAAAAGCATTATTTGCATGGTTTCTGCATGATGCCATATAGCTTACTGTGGCCATACTGTTGACACTACAGTCAGGTGACAGCTATGCACTACACTCCATATTTGTGTCAAATTTCACATTTCTGAAATATATGATGGCAGTGGTAGTTTGTCTCTCTTTGTTCTCAGCAAAATTTCAATTTAAAGGCTTGCAAACTTTATGGGAATTAGGATTCTCAGTGTCCATTAATGACATTAAGCTAATGATAAAATCAAGAACAGACATTATGTGTGTTCTGTTACTTTCTGTCTTTGCAATGCTGTAAAATGTTCTACAATGTCATCATGTACATCATTTCACCTGCTGGTGTCAAACATTTTCTGACTACTCTTCAAAGGCACAGTTTAAGTAAAACTATGAAAGCCTATGGCCCTGAATGTACATGGCCACACCAACTACTTTACCATGTCCACCACACACAGCTCAGCAACAGTTGCACACTGCAACATTCCATGCCTGTTTTTATTTATTTATTTATTTTTTATTGATTTGAAAGTTCTGTTCCCTGAGAACATTCCAGCTGTCAGTCATAGACTAACTGTAGCACACACTGAGCTGTCAGTAATTCAGTCATTCTTTCTGTAAAGTCTGTCGTTCTTCTATAGTTTATCAGTATGGGTTATGTTGTGTATGGTACAGGATGTCACAGAGATCTGCTGTGGAAATGAGGATATTTATGAATGACATCACTACCCCACTATAGGTATTTGTATAAAATGTGTAGTGTTACTGTGTGCATGTGCAGTCACTCATCAGGGGCCTTTTTCTCATGGAGATTAATGGGTCACTGAGGTAACTCTGAAGCCTGGCTTTGCTCTCTTTTCAGCAGAGTACATCACCATGGTAATGTTAACTGCAGACTCTGAAAATGAAGCACTTTGACAGAATCTTTTATACTTTAAAGCTACAGTTGCTAACTTTTAAGAAAATCATTTTGTGTCGTATTTGCTTAAATTGTCATTATATTCTGAAAGAAGTACGTCATATCCCTCCTTCCCTTGCTGCGGTCTCTAATGGCATTTGCTAGAAACTCCTGTGGTGTACTGAAAATAACCAATCAGAGCCGAGGAGTCTTTAACCCAGCTGTTATTCATGTCAGTTACTGCTCATGAACTGCAGTCAAACTGCCAGACTAGGTAGTGTTGATCAAATATGAATAAGAGTTTATGACCTTTCATCATGTTGGTAACAGTTGATTGAAGCACCAAGTCCCAAAGTGTTAAGAACTTTGAGGCAAATTTGTGTAGAAGCCAAATAATTAGGCACCCTGTGGCCCAAAAAGACTTTTCCCATTGCCTTGCATTGCAAAAGAGACATCTGTAGATCAATGATACATTCGTTTTGAGCATCACAACCCAACGAAAATGACTTGTTTCACCATTGGCTTGTAATCAATTTGTTTAGCTAACAATTTGAATGTCTAGATGCATAATTGATTAATTTTATCCCCATTCAAGTTAACGGAGCGCTAAACCAAACTCAGCACATCTTCTCTATGGGCTGCACGGTGATCTGTTCCTTTTTTCTTCTCGTTGTCGCAGGTATACTACGGTCGTAGTATTGGCTTAAAGCTAATTGTCCTTGCGTGACAATAGCCGCTGTAGCCGAAGCTAGTGTGTTAGCAGCCTGTCGCTGGTAGCCTTATGACTGCATGTTGTCGTTCGGAGCTGCGAGGTGCTCGTCCTTCAAGGGCTGCAACAAGCTGTCCCTCCAGGACGTGGGTGTGGCTGCCTCACCGGCATCGTGGACACCCCTCCCTTCGGATTGTCATCCTAGACGAAAGGTTGGTCACGGCTGGTTAGGTACCATATCCAAAGCTTGATTGTTACTTTGTTGGTGACGGCAGTCTTTCTGCTCCCTCTCCCAGCATAGACATTTTTCTGCTGTAGCTTGTTTACAGTTAGCAGCAGTGTGTCCGCTCGAGCTAACTTACCTTATGTTGTGGCAACTAGTTGAACCTGTTTTGATTAATAGTCTACAGAGGCAAGCTACCTTTGTAAATAATGACGATCTGTTGGTGATGGCAGTGTTTTCGCTCCCTCTACCAGTGTAGGTGTGTTTTGTTATATCTTGCTATATCTTGTTTTTGTTTAGCAACAGTGCGTTCGCTTAAGCTAAGGTCATACCTGTGCCGTTGTTTTGTTGCGGAATTCCTTATTTGGACTAGATCTAGATTTTGTTTTTTCAGTCAGTTGAGCTAACTGAATTATTCTGGTAGCAACTCGTTCATACCTAGGCTGTTTCTACAGTTGCAGCATTCCTTCTTTGGAACTGATTTCGTTTTTTACAGTTAGCAGCAGCGCTCTCGTTCGAGCTAATTTACTTACACCACATTACAAGTTTGGTGGTTCTGATTTCTTGTTTCAACCTTTGTTGGTGAAGGCAGTGTTTTCGCTCCCACTCCCAGCAGATGTTGTCCATTGTGTGTTGTATTCATAATTAGTGGCCACCATTATGATGGACACTCATGGGTGTACAGCCTGCATGGCTCCATTGCAGCCGGAGGACGGTCATGACCTCTGCCCCTTGTGTCTCGGCCCCGAGCACCTGAGAGAGGGCCTCACAGAGGACCCATGCATGAACTGCAGCTTCATGTCCCGGGCAGTAAGGGCTGCTAGGCTCACTGAGGTGGAGTCACTTCTGGGGGGCATTACCCCGCCAGAGGTGCTGACTTCAGTTCAAAGGTTGGTCCCGACCCAGCCTAGCCGGTCAAAGCGCCGGGCTGCAGAGACTGAAGGCTCCCTTCCCAAGAAGAGGGTCAAGCAGTCTAAACTGTCATCCAGGGTGGACCAGCTGATGGCAGAGCTTAACCAGATGAAGCCCGTCTTTCTGGCCCTCCAGACTGAGAGTGGCACAGGGAATGCGGTTGCGCCTACCCCTCCTGTGACCATGTCAGGTCCAGAGGATGACATCCTCTCGGCGGCAGCCTCAGCCACTGAATTTGGGGAAGCAGACACAGTCCCTCATGACACTGTCTCCCATACCTCGGAAGCAGGCTCTCATTCATCGGTCCACAGCTCAGTTGAGGGCTCAGAGGGTAGCTCCATGGGGGCCATCATTCGTACGGCCCGGGCTCATCTGCAGCTTGATGTGCCCAAGCCCGACACAGGAGCGTACCTCCCCCCGTCAGACCGAGAGGGTCCTCAGCTGCCCTGCAGTGCCACTCTCAGCCACAGGATTATCCCGGTGGCTACCAGAGGCCTGAGCGTCCGGTGCAGCAACCTGCTCAGCGGGCAGCCCAGGACTTTCAGGTCCCTGATCGCCGGCCATCCCGACAACCTAGGGCTTTGGAGGTCAACCGACCCCCCTCAGGGCCTCCAGGGGCCGGGGGGCCAGGAACTGAGGCCCTGGGGCCGGTTGTTGGCTGCTTTTCCCAGCAGCAGCTCAGTTATTGGGCTGCTTACACCTCGGATCCCTGGGTGGTCTCCACCCTAGCCCAGGGGTACAAACTGCAGTTCCGACGCTGGCCCCCAGCCTTTGGCTAGGTCAAAATGACCACCATAAGTGACCCGGCAAAAGCCCTAGCCCCGAACCAGGGGCTGTCTGCCCTGCTGGCCAAGGGTGCCATTGAGCCGGTAGATCCCCTGTCACAGCCCGGGGGATACTACTCAAAGTACTTTCTTGTTCAAAAGAAAGACAGCGGACATCACCCTGTTCTCAATCTGAGGGGACTCAACAGGTTCCTGAAGGTCATACCTTTTCACATGCTCAGCACAGCAGAGGTTCTGCATGCAATTGCCAGAGGGGAGTGGTTTACATCCATCGACCCGAAGGATGCGTATTTTCATGTCCCCATTATACCTCACCACAGGCAATTCCTTTGTTTTGCCTTCCAAGGCCGCCATTTTCAGTTCAGAGTGCTTCCTTTTGGCCTCTCGCTCTCCCCACGGGTGTTCAGCAGATGTGTTGCTGCAGCCCTCTCGCCCCTGGAGTTGCGGGGCATGAAAATCCTCCCATATCTAGATGACTGGCTGATGTGTGTGCCTTCTCAGTCTCAGGTTGCTCAGGATACAGCTGCGCTTTTAGCCCACGTGGCCCGGCTGGGTCTCACAGTGCACTTCAAGAAGAGCTGCCTAGTCCCCTCCCAGAGCACCACCTTCCTAGGTGTGGCTCTAGACACCATCACCATGAGGGCCTGCCCGTCGTCTCAGTGTGTGGACGACATACTCCACCTCCTCCCCCTTTTCCGAGGAGGCAAGCGGCTGTTTCTGCACCAAACAACAAACTGGCAGTTTCTGCACCTCCTGGGAAAGTTGACGGCTGCGGCAACTGTGATTCCCTTGGGCTTGCTGTTACTACGCCCCCTTCGAAGGTGGTTGAACAGCTTCCACTTGGATGCCAAATGGCACAGGCACAGAAAGGTCAGGGTGACGCGGCGGTGCCTCCTCGCCCTGTCCCCGTGGAGGGACAGGGTGCCTCCTCGCCCTGTCCCCGTGGAGGGAGAGGGCATTCATGTTGCAGGGCATGCCCATGGGCTCTGTTCTATCCCGCCGGGAGACTGTCACGACAGATGCCTCGCTCTCAGGGTGGGGTGCAGTGTGGCAGAACAGAACAGATCGAGGGCAGTGGTCCGCCCGAGTCCGCGGGGACCACGTCAACTTGCTAGAGCTACGGGCTGTGCACCTAGTGCTCAAGCACTTTCTCCCACACTTGAGGGGGAGGCATGTGCTCATTTGGTCAGACAACATCACGACCGTCTCCCACATAAATCACCATGGGGGCACCAGGTCCGCACAGTTGCTGCAGGTGACCTGGGACCTTCTAATTTGGGCAGCCCCCCGCTTAGCCAGCCTGAGGGCAATGTATCTTCCAGGGAAGCAGAACGAGGTAGCAGACTTCCTCTCCTGCTGCAACCCCTCCCTGGGGGAGTGGCGGCTTCGCCACAGGCTGTTTCTGGTGGCCCCCTTTTGGCCAGGAAGGATGTGGTTCCTTCTGCTGCACAGGCTGTGTTGCAGCTCACCATGGCGCCTCCCCGACAGGAAGGATCTCCTGTCTCAACTACGGGGACGGGGTTAGCATCCCGACCCCTGCCGCCTTCAGCTGTGGGTTTGGCCTCTGCAGGGCCCGACCCACTGCTGAGTGAGTGTATAGACACTGTTTGTAATACTCTCCTGAATGCCAGGGCACCATCTACCCGGGCGCAGTATGAGAACAGGTGGCAGCTGTTCTCTGCCTGGTGTTCAGACAGGGATAAGGACCTGGTGCACTGCTCCGTGCCTACTATTCTGGAGTTCTTACAATCTCTCTTTGGTCCCCCTCTACCCTGAGGGTGTACGTAGCTGCCATTTCTTCCAAACATGTGCAAGTCGACAACAACACAGTGGGGTGCCACAGGCTTGTGTCCCTCTTCCTGAAGGGGGCTCTGAGACTGCGTCCCCCACAAACGCCAAGAGCTCCAGCGTGGGATCTGTCCCTGGTGCTGGATGCTCTATGCTTGCCTCCCTTTGAGCCACTGGCACGGGCAGAACTGAGATGGTTGTCAGCAAAGACTGCCTTCCTCCTCGCCATCACTTCAGCAAAGCGTGTAGGGGAGCTTCATGCCTTGTCAGTCAGTGATTCATGTCTGAGATGGAACTCTGACGGCTCAGGGGTCACCTTATGGCCGAATACTGCATTTCTGCCTAAGGTTTTTTCGCGCTCGCAACTCAATCGGCCCATCCAGCTGGCGAGGTTTGACCCCCCAGATGGGAAAGAGGATAACAATGCGGGACGCTTATGCCCTGTGCGTGCTCTGAGAGCATACGTGGATGGTACCGCAAGTATACGTTGTTGGACCAGCTTTTCGTGTGTCATGATGGTCCTAACAAAGGTTGTGCTCTCTCCAAACAACGTCTGTCTCACTGGATCGTGGATGTCATCACCCACGCATATAAGGCAGATGTTCGTCCCCTGCCATCAGGGTGCCACTCTGTGAGGAGTGTCTCCACATCATGGGCAGCCCTGAGAGGAGTGCCCCTGGAGGCCATATGCGCTGCGGCATCGTGGGCGTCGCCGAGCACCTTCACCAGGTTTTATCGAGTTAATATTGCCACTCCTCACCCACTTGGCATTGTCCTCCGACCAAGTTCCTCTGCCTCTACTCTATGAGGTATGTACTTGGGATTCCTCGTGACTCTGTTGGTATGGGTCATCCAGTGCTTATGCACCGCCTCTGGCGGTCAAGAAGGATGAAATAGAACGAAAGTTACGTATGTAGCTACGGTTCTATGAATCCTGGATGACCGCCAGAGCGTTCAGTCACTCAGAATCCTCATGGCTTCGCGAGAAGATTCTGCAGGAACAGATCCTCTGAAGACACCGGAAGATATAACCTGTCCGGGGTCATCAGGGGTCACAGGTGACTTTGTTGGTATAGATACTCGACCTACGTATGCGTGAGATGATTCAGTGCTTATGCACTGCCTCTCGTGGTCATCCAGGATTCATAGAACCGTAGTTACATACGTAACTTTCGTTTGTTAGATGTTGTTGTGAAACAAGATTTTAGAATTATAAGATCTTTCCTTGAAGTTGATTTTGTATTTAACTGTACATTTAATTGAAAGATTTTCTTTTTTTGTGTTTTTGTTTGGTCAATAGAATGTATTTCCATCCCTAGCTCATGAGATGTATTTCCAACAAAACATAGTTACCGGAGGTGTTACAAAGGATGACTGAGGTTTTTAAAATGTTATTTTTAAGTTATATCACTTATAGCTTATTTAAAAACATAAGCATTCAAGAGAAATGTATTGATTAAATTATTTCCATCAACTCTGTAGCCAAATCTGTATTGCATATTTCCCTGACTATAAAAATTCAATGTTATTCCAGTCTTATAATGTCTATAAGGGTTTGTCTTAAATCCAGTCACCAGAAGTAAAAAGCTAGCGTTAGGCTATAACCAATATGGAGAGGTGGGTAGTAATGAGTTACATTTACTCTGTTACATTTACTTTTTGAAAATAATGTACTTCTAAGAGTAGTTTTACTGCACCATACTTTTTACTTTCACACATTAGATGTGCTTTATATTTGCCAGAGAGATGCCGCCAGTGGCTCTACTGTACATGACTATGTTTCACCAATCAGACATAGCAACAATAACACATGACTCCGTTTCACCAATCAGAGGTAACAACAATAATGATATGACTCCGTTTCATTTATTTTATATTTTTGTCTGTCTGATTACATCATTTCTAAAAAATAAATCAGACATTATGATCAAACAGTGACTCAGTACTTGAGTAGTCTTTTCACCAAATACTCTGACTTGAGTAATTTTTTGGATGACTACCTTTTACTTTTACTTGAGCAATTTTATTTTGAAGTAACGCTACTCTTACTTGAGTACAATTTTTGGCTACTCTACCCACCTCTGCCAATACACCATGGTCACATGATTTAACATCCTTACCACAAGAAGGCTGTAAGGCTATGTTAGTGTGATGATGCTCTGTAATCTCAGTTAGCCACTTGTTAACAACTGCCTTTAAAAAACTAATTAAAGCTTCAAAATTCACAGTGGGGTATTTGTAGAACAAAATGTGAAAGTCTTTTCAGCTTTTGTTAACCACAGACCTTATTTCAGACATCTGACCAAAAGCACATTCAAAAAACTCATTGACTTCAAGATGAAGGAACCTGGACAGTGAAAATGCTAACTTATTTTCGGGTTTTACGACTCATTCCTGGGCTCTTTATAGTTGTAACACCTTCAATTTCTCCAACCAGGAATATGCATGTCCTTTATAAGTCCAAGCGTTGAGGAGGGCGCACATTTCTCTCAGGGTGCACAACGCATCCTGAACTTGAAGGATTTGCCAGAGCTCTGTTTGTCTCCTCTGAGCTCTTAGAGTCCTCCTGTGTCTGCTGACAGACAACAGTGACAGTGTCAGTGTCCTGCACATCATCTCCTGAATCAATAGGATAAGCCTGGGTCACCTTCAGCGTTTGTTACACCCTTATCTGGATCAGCATTTTTCCTTTTTGCATCCAGCATTTGATTTACATGTCTTTTTACACCTGTTCCATTTACATTCACCATGTATGTTACAGGACCCAAAACATCCGTTATCACACCATCCAACCACTTCTTCCCTCCTCTGTAGTGTTTTACAAGCACTGCCTGGCCTACAGAGAAACACCTGAGTTTTCCCTTTTTACCTGACTGGTCTGGAAAACTCCCTGGTTGGAAGGATGGAGAAGCCTCTGGCTTGACTAGAGACGACCTAGTACAGACCTGTCTCCTAAGAAACAGCTCTGCTGGTGTTTTCTTGGTCGTTGTGTGTGGCATGTTTCTGTAACTACACAGAAAAACAGCAATACAGTGCTGTGGTGACAGGCCACCGACTGCTCTATTCTTTGCTAAAGATGTTTTGAAGTTTTGGACTAGCCTCTCAGCTAGCCCGTTTGAGACTGGGTGATAAGCAGGAGTTTTGATGTGTTTAACTGCATTTAATTAATGGAATGACTCAAATTCACCTGAGGTAAATTGAGGTCCATTGTCTGTCACTACTTCTTTAGGTAACCCATATGATACAAATAGGTTTCTCAAAGCCTCAGTAGTCTTGCTGGCTGTGCTAGTCTGCATGTGAATTATGTCTGGCCGGCGGGAATATGCATCCATAACAACCAGAAACATCTGCTTATTTAACTCTGCAAAATCAAGGTGTATTCTCTCCCATGGACCTGCAGCCCATTTCCAAGTATGTACAGGTGCTGTGGCAGGCATGTTACGCTGCTGTTTACATGCGTCACATAGATTCACCTCATTTTCAATATCCTCATCAAGTGTGGGCCACCAAAACAAGCACCAGAGATTTCATTTTCACCATACCCATGTGGCTGCCATGCAACTCTGACAGTAACCTGTTTTGTAGTTTTTTCTGGGATAACCACCCTGAATCCCCAAAGAAAACAATCATCTTCTACTGCAAGTTCAAACTTTTGTTAAACATATGGCTGTAGGACCTCTTCTGTGATATACTTAGGCCATCCTGACATAACATAGTGTTTCACTTTTGTCAGTACAGGATTTCTCTGCGTTTCATGTGCAATATATTTTGCAGTGATAGGCAAACTGTCTAAATATGACACTCTGAACACTGGATTTGGTTTTGGAAACCTTTCATCTGGTATTGGAAGTCTGGACAGTGCATCAGCATTTCCATGTTGCTCAAATGATTTGTACTGGATGATCCAGGGGTGTGTCCAGACATTTTTGATAGGGGTGGCCCTAGTGGGGCACTGACTTTTGCAGGGGTGGCATGAAGTGTGAGCAGGAGCACCTGCACACACACATATGCACTCACATATGAACGCGCAAACACACACATATGCACTCACGTATGAATGCACAAACACACGCACACACACGCACACACACACACACACACACACACACACACACACACACACACACACACACACAGGTGTCAGCATAGCATTAATTTACCATTTTTGTCTCCACAAACTATATCTACTTCAATTACTAACACTGCAGGAAAAAAAAGACCTACTAGTCACAGCATACAGGAGTGGCAACATACAAATGTGATAGAAAGCTTCCATACTTTATTGTTGAAAAAAAAAAAAAAAAAAAAAAAAAACCTTCCAAGGTATGCTATACATACAAAAGGGGACACTATACATTCAAACATATGGTCACTGTATGAAATGCCAACAAAATTAAAATAAATAAGCCTGTTTGGGCAAAATATTTACTTGACAAAACGTTTAATGTGCCACAGTGTAGTTGCTTATTGTGGTATTCTCACCGACAGAAAAACCTGAACTCACAGCTAATTTGAATTTTAAAAAAAGTCACATCCCTCCTCACATCTCTCCTTCCACACCAGCAAACCTTGTTTTAACATTGTAAAGTGACCTGTTAAATAATGCTAAAATAATTTGTAAATTCCCAAAGTAGGCTACATACAAAAGAAAATCCACATTCAAAAACAGTCACAGTATAAAGTGCCAAAAAAGTTTAAAGTTTAAGCCTCTTTGGGCAAAATATTTGCTTGAGAAAACTGTGCAGAACTTTACATATGCAGTAATGTTAATGGTTGGAGGTACAGACAATGCAGAATATTTTTTATCAACAGAGAAATCTGACCTCACCAGAGCTTATGCGCACATAAAAAAAGCTGACATCACTTTTAACAAATCTTGTTTCACCACTGACTTGTTAATAATGTTACAATAACCTGTGACACAGTCACCATCTATAAAGTGCACTACAAACATATTTAAAATAGGTAAGCCCCTTTGGACAAATTATTTATTTAAAGAAACTGTGCAAAACATTAAACGTGCCACAGTCTTGGTTACTCTAGTATTCTACCAATCTGAGAGACTTTCCTAACTTACTTGAATAGAGTCACATCCCTCCTATCCAGCAAAGCTTGTCTCAACACTGTAATATGATCTGTACAGTTATGAAAAACAATAGGAAAGAAGAAAAACAAAATTAAAAAAGCTTTTTCTCTCTTAACTGTGCACAATTAAACATAGGTCACATTTGGCTTTGTTCCATAATAATACAAACTGTGAGCTAGGGGTGTGCCATCTTAGGCACCTCACAATTCGATTTGATTACGATTCAGGGTGCTATGATTCGATTATTAAACGATTATAACGATTATTACGATTAAAACAATTGTTACGATTATCATGATTATCGATGCATCTTTTTCCCCATACAGGATTTCTTTTAAACAAGGTATATTTATCAGCATCCATTAAATAAAGTAAACAAACAAATTCACCTCTATTATCTTTTATTTACATCAGACCAAAAGATCCAACACATTTCCCACAACAAAAAGCTGCTCTTATTACATAGAGTGTAATACATAAAGTGCCTTTAAAAATATGACTTCTTTTAACCAAAATTCTCTGCTGTTTTCACAGATTTCGGTACTAGCAAGTTTAATACAAAACAAATAGCTTATTCTGCTTCCTCAGAAATAATAAAAAATCCTTTACAAATAACTTATTTGAACTAAAATCCTCAGCTTACACACGGAGTAGCTTTTATCAATGCTCTTTCTGTCTTCATGATCATACAAACCAAAATGCCTCCACACGGTGGATTTCAATCCTGAAGAGTGAACGTCACGCTCAGTAACAGTAGCCAGCGAGTTAGCTGCCGCCATGTTGGCTAACAGTCCGTTATGAGTCCGTCCCTTAAAACTGTCCGGGCGGCTTTTTTCGTTCCGGCCAACTTCCGGGTGCTGCAGTTGTGTTTCTGTGATTTCGCTATCATGGAAAATAATCGATTTTTGAACATTTGTTAATCGTTATCGATCGTCACGTGTCGCTTCGTCATGCATCTAAGAATCGATGTATTGGCACACCCCTACTGTGAGCTATAAACTGATGTCTTTTCCTTGCCTTGCGCAGATAGTTGCAATTTGCCAACAAAGCATATTGTTTTGATAAATAATACTTCCTTCCAGTACTATCTAACTTTTGTCTTGCTGTGTGCTTTGTTTGCTAAGATGAATGCTGCCTCTTGCAACACAGCCCTGGGTAATTTAAATCAGCCTGTTCTTGTGTTTGCTTGCAAATACTTTGACAAAATCATCCATGTTGAGTGCCCTTGCTCTTCTTGACTCAGTACTTAGCAAACCTAAATGGCTTAGCCTGCTATCTAGCATGGTTGTCCGCAAATGATTTTTAATGAGCTTTAGAGCTGAAAAACTCCACTCACATGCAACACTGCTGACTGAGGGCTAGAGCTATTTTGCACAGCCTGAAGAGCTCAACAAACACCTCTTGGTATGATTCTAAAAACACAGCTAAATCTAGGATGTTTCCCAACTGCACCGAAGTATCAAGAAGTGATTCCACCATGCCTGCTGCCATAGCTAAATCAACTGAGGGTGACTGTAGCAGATCAGAAAGCAGCTTTGTGTCACCGAAAAGTTTTCGGAAAGGTGCAAGGAGGCTTATGAATGTAAGGTCAATCTGTGCAAGCACTCTAGCATCAATGGATCTGTCTCTGTGATTTTCTGCACTTATATTTTGTAGAACACACAACACAGCTGGTAATCGATCCATCAAATTTCTGCAAACCAGTGCTCTACATGCCCATCTTATGTCACTTAACTTTTGTAATTCCTCAGGTGGGCCACCATACATCTCTTTCTGGACATTAAGCCATTTCTGGTGCACATAAGAGCCTGACATGTACACATACGGCTTCTCAAGCAAGCAAAAAGAAACAATCTGCCTCTGGAACAGACTTCACAGTGTCAACCAAGACCAGGTTTAGACAGTGCGCATTACAGTGGATATAAAATGCATTTTTAGCCTCTGTCTTAATTCTGGCTGCCACACCCGAATGTTTACCACTCATTACTGAGGCGCCATCAGGGGCGCCAAAAAGGGGAGAATAAGGAGAAGGATTCTAGGGGCCCATGATTGACAGGGGCCCAGAGAGGCCCCTAATACAATTATAATACTGACAAAATAAAATGACACTCAGTAATTAACTTACAGTCACACATATATTTTATTTACAATGTATTGGCAACACTAAGTTTATTTGTTTTGGAAACATTTCTCAACGCAAACCCCCCCTCTCTATATACATAAAATGGTTCAGTCCACCCGCTCCGTCAGACAGCGGCAGAGTTTAACTTTACAGACAGCGAGTGGAGGCAGAGACGGCAGGATGCCTCAGAAGTCAGGGAGCAAAAAAAGAAAAGAAGAAAAGCTCAGACAGGAGAAAGAAGCGAAGGGTCGACAGTTTGTCACCCAGTTCTTTCATAGGCAAGGTGGGTCTGTTAGTGGTTCATGTAATGGAAAGTTCTGGAACATTAGCCTGTTGTTTATTCCTAACTTTGTCCAGTTTATAAGCTAGCTCACTTTTCTCCCCATATTAGCTCATATTTCTGAAGAAAACTCTACATGTCACTGTTGTTTTAGTTAAATAATCAATGCAGGCAAACGTTTAGCTGCTGTGCTCAAAAAATGACGCATGTTCCGAACAGACACGTCAAGAGCAGCAGCAGCAGCCGTCTGTCAGTCCCTCCCTGCCCCACCTGAACAGGCCCAAGTACCCCCTGAGGAAGGAGGTGAGCAGCTGTGTGTTGGATTCATCGATTATTATGGAGAAAACAACATTAAAGAATAAAAAATCCTTCTGAAATAAAAAAGGCTATAGTCTGTATTTATTTCAGAACGATTTTAATGGTTTAAAAAGCATCAGCTATCACTGAAATATAATGTTTGGTCAGTAGTTTGGGACTCTCATCAGAGAACATTTGTAGTGCGTGCAGACTGGGTGACTGCTCTCAATCCAATCAGAGAAATGTTTACATTTTCTGGAAATCAGAAGATTAAATAGCAACAACCATATAGCCTCATATATGTATTTTTTCACCACAAATAGTGAAGTCACATTTCCCTTTGTTATTTTTGGTCAAATAACTGAAAACACCTTTACCTAAAACAAAATGTATTCATTGTATTTTCAGTGCTTCCCCTACCAAGTAACTGTCATGTTTTTCTTTTCACAAATACGGGAATGATAGTCAAAAATATCATTAAAATATAGTTTTATGTAAAACAGTATCAACATTTTCCGCCAGCCTAATGGCTGGCTATGCGGGGGCCCAGTAAGATTTCTTTTCATGGGGCCCAAAATCCCTGGCGGCGCCCCTGGGCGCCATCATAACCTTGCCCAACAAGGTTCGATTTATACTGAAGGCCATAGCTTTCTAAACTCTTGATGATTAGGTCACTAAGCCCCTTAGCATCTAGATGTCGGGCATGCTGGAATTCAAGGAGGCTTTCATGCACAGCCCCACTGTAATAATAATGAAGTACTAATGACAGCTGCTCCTATTTTTGCAGATCTTTGCTTTCATCAGCGATGATGGAGAATACCTCAGTCTCTTTCACTTCCTTCACAGCAGAATCCTGCACCATACTTGCTAAGCACTGCAGAATTTCATTTTATATGGTATTGCTAGTGTATTTTGCATTGCCTTTTGCCTTCATTTTTTTGGCTACGACAGGATTGTGTTTACCAATAATTTCTAGAATTTCTAAAAAATTCCCTTTGTTATCAGATTGCTTAGACTCACAGTGACCTCTTTGTGACGTATTTTGTGTGGCTGTCAAAAGCAGTACATCTGGAACTGTTTTAATGTAACTGCGATTACCTTCAACTTTCTTTTTGTATTCTTTGTTGATCATGTCTAATACAGAAGCATCTGTAAGTGCAGCCCTCTTGTGTTCACTCCAAGCTAACATGGCAATAATGTGTAAAGTCAGATTTCTCGTGCAACTTGAAGCCATCATCTTCAAACATTGCATTTTTCCAGTGTGAAAAGCCGGATTCTGAGGTGAAAACAGATTCTGACACGCTAGGCAGAGAGAAGTGTCTGCATGCATAGTAGTAAGATGAGTCTTTCACTTGTGAGTATTCAAGCCATGAAAACGTGTTATACCGTGATGGATTGAACGACCTCTCCCCTTGCATGGTTTTTGAATAACTCTTTAAGCGGGGTTGAGTGGGTCCTGCTGCTCTTGGGGCCTTCATCACAGGAATCCTCATCTGACTCTACAATAACACATAGGTTGTCGTTAGAAAGCTAACAAATTTTGCCTGAAAGATTAAGTACACTATACTTCATATGAGGAACGAAATGTTAAGACATACCAATAGGTCCAGGTGGGGCAACAGGGGCTGCCACAACACTATCCCCCAGTGCTTGGCCTGCAGTCCCCTCCTCATTGTTAGTACTGGTCACACCTGAAGCAATAAAGGGATTGCTGCAGTTTATTTATATGTCAAATTGTCACATTTAGGCTTTTGACACCAGTATTGTTAAAAAATTGGGCTATACGCTTAATGACAGGATAAGCCACTGTAGTGTAAGTGAAATAACCAAGTCCAAATCAATGCACATAATGTTTCAAAGAACGTAAATGCATGCATAAATGCATGATGTGTATATGATGTTGAGGGTCTTTCATCTTTATCATCCACATGTGACTCTATAATAACATTACAATACATAAGCTGTGATTAGAATGATAATAAAATCAGCCTTTTCCTAAGTAACATACCACTTAGTTTACTTAGCCAATTCAGATAACCTAAATGAATTTAAGACTATTGCTCCTTAACACATATAATACACAAGTTTCTAAATTACCACAATATCATTGGTATTAGGGCAAATGAGTTCATAAATTAAATAATAAATTCAAACATGAGAAAAATGTGGCACTATCAGGATTTTACATACCTATTTGTACAGCTGAAGCTGAAGGCTCCTGCTGTACATCTTGGCTCTCATCATCTGACTGACTGCTCTGGCCCTGCTATTTTTGATTTCTTTCTTTTGAAGAAATCCTGTATATTTTTCTGGTTTCTTTTCATACTGTAACAGTCCCATAATGCACGTCATGCTATATATTGTACAATAGATAATTATGCATACATAAGTGAAAACGAATTCTAATTGATGTTACTCAGGTCTAACATAACAATGTTACGCAGTACAGATTTACATAGCTAACTGTTAGTTTTAGCATCGTTGACAGCCCAAACTGTGTTTGCTTATGAGATTATTACAGACTTGTGCCAATTACGATTATAGGAAAAAAAAATAAGACTGGGGGAACTTTTTAACTCATTGCCGTTACAACTTTTAACCACAGGCACAGTAAAAAATGTAGGATACTCACATCTTTATTTAGCGAGAGGTGACGCTGTTAACTCCGAGATGGAATGCTCCAGAGACATACATTGCTTCCCCGGTCGCTCCTGTCAATCACAGCTTCTTCTTCCCGTCTCCTTTTTCTTTTTTTGAAGGTTAGTTACTACTTTACTGCATTACTGCCTCTCAGGTTTAAGGTGGAACTGCAACTTAAAAAGTGTGGTTTACATTCAGCGTTGTGGTGGCCCGCCTCTGAATGGGCAGGATATTGAGGTGGCACCTGGGGTGGCCAATCAGATTTCAGGGGTGGCCCGTGCCACCCGAGGCCACTCCCTGAACACGCCCCTGACTGGATCTCATAGGTATATGCTGCTAAAATCAGGGACCATCTCTGCATCCTAGCTGCAGCTAAGGGAGGTACCCCTGTTTTAGGACCTAGGATAGTACTCGTGGAATTTAATCACACCAAAAACTAAGCCTAATGCTCTTTTTTTTATCTGAGAGTAGGTTTTCTCAGCTTTTGTGAGCATCCGAGAGGCAAAAGCTTTTCACTCCCATCTGACGTTTTGTGAGAGATCACGGCACCTACCCCTACTGGTGAGGCATCACAGGCTAGTATGAGGGGTAGATCTGGATTGTAATGCACAAGAACTTTGTTAGAGAGAAGCTGTTTCTTAGCTTCTTCAAATGCTTTTTGGCATGAGTCAGACCACTCCCACTTAGCATCTTTCTGCAGTTACCCTGTCATGGGTGCTATCAGGGTAGAGAGGTTAGGTATGAACTTTCCATAATAACTCAGTAGGAAGAGTAATTAATTAAGTTCAGTAGTAGTAGTGGGAATTGCTACTTTAGCAAAAGCCTCACTTCTCTTCTATTGGGTGAATGCCTTCTGCATCAATGAAATGCCCCAAATATGACACACTACGCTGGAGAAAGGCACATTTTTCTTTGTTAACCCTGAAGTTATGGCTTTTGAGTTTTTTTAGCACTTTCTCCAGCTTTATCATGTGTGTTTCTGTGTTCTGTCCTGTAATCAACATGTCATCTATGGAGTTAGATTAGTCTCAATATTAATAAATGCACACAGAAGGATTCACAAATACATGTTAAGATTTATATATAAATCACTCTCTCCACACAAATATTTTCAATGCACACACATATATTTGGCATTTTATATAAATGTAAAAAAAATCCACAAATAACCAAAAAAGTTTCACAAATATATTTCTGATGCACACACAAATATTTATTGTTTTAAATATATGCAATTTTCATCAAAACATATGTGGATGTTGATACATTCATATACAGATGCTTTTATTTTGTGAACCTCTGCACATTCGTGTGTGAATCTTTTTGAGACTCCCCTGACGTGACCCGATCCACAAATGCATTTTTTCTACCAAGGGGATATAGGTAGCCAATCAGATGTCTCCTTCCTCTTCAGCCAATCACATGAGCGTCTCGCTACCACCCCCACGTGGGGTATGTTTTAACGTCGTAGTGTCAGAGGGTGGCAGTAATGCACAACTACATTGTTTGCCGACCGCCAAATTAATAAGGACGAGAAGAAGAAGAAGCAGCAGCAGAAAGCGGTCAATGCAGAGCCCCGGGTCAATGGTCAAGAGGTCTAATTTGCAGCATGGCGGCCGACGATCGTGCACCTGTAAGTGTATCCACTTGTTGTAAATCATGACTCTTTATTGAATTATTAGTGATTTGTTTTACTAAAGTGTGTGGTAGCCCAGTTAGTTAGCAAATTAGGCCTATCTGAAACTTGCTTAGTTGGTATAATTGCACCGTGTAACTGACGCTAACGTAAGAGTTAGCGCTAGGAAAGGTGCTAAAAATACTGTGCAGTCCTGCTCAAAGCGGGACATCTGGACACCCTGGTCGAAACCAGCAGCTATTACAGACATGAGACCATACAAACCTTAGCTAATTGCTCGAAAAAATATATTGATGTGCGAATAAATTGCATGGGGAGAGGGGGTCCCGCTGTGCTTTAACGTAACGTTACGCTTTAACATGTATCTTAAGGCTAACTCTTACATTAGCGTCAGTTACACGGTGCAATTATACCAACTAAGCAAGTTTCAGATAGGCCTAATTTGCTAACTAACTGGGCTACCACACACTTTAGTAAAACAAATCACTAATAATTCAATAAAGAGTCATGATTTACAACAAGTGGATACACTTACAGGTGCACGATCGTCGGCCGCTATGCTGCAAACTAGAGTTGGGCGGTATTCAGATTTTGATACTGTTAAACCCTCCCCACATTTTCCCGGGGTATACAGTATTACTGTGACTAATTAAAAATCACTTTGTAGAGGTCAGAGGGAGTCGCCAAAATGTGATCTTGCGCCTATAGACCCTTTCTGAGCCTACGTCACGATTAGGTCACGTGTTCAGCTGGAGGCAAAACAAACAGGCAGCTACTAACGTTGGTCGCTAGCTGGCGCCAGGACTTTGCCATCTCTGCTATCATGGTGTCATCTTGCTGTGCGGTCGGGTGCCAGAACCCAAAGAGTAATGGCTTAAATCTAAAATATTATCGGATACCACCTGCCAGTCAAAAAAAAAACGAAGACAACTATGGCTAAATGCGATCAGAAGAAAGGACTGGACGGAGGCAATCATCAAAAATGCTCGTGTTTGCAGCGCGCATTTCATATCAGAGGGGTGTACTACGAAGGAAGCTCAACACAGCCAGGCTTTGTGTTCATGTTCTGGCTTAACAAAACCTAAAGCCCCTAAACAGAGTTAAACGGTGTCACGAAGGTGGTTATCACTTGGTTTGTCCAGTCCGGCTCTCAGCTTTGTGCTCCTGCTCGTTCACATAAAAAGAGGTGTTTGGCGTCATATGATTCTACTTCCACACATGGTCGCTGATTTCAGCCAAGAGGAGCAGCTTGTTTTAATGGAGAGAGTATGAGCGATATAAAAAAGCCTGATCACAGCCAAAAGCAACACTGTTGCTGCAAATATGATAATTAATAATACGTAAAGAGAGGAGGCTGATTTTAATTTCTGACAGCTGAACATTGCGGTACTTTTAAATACGAAGCTTTATCCATTTAAACAAAATAAACTAGAGCAACAACTGTCATTTTTGAACTGTGTTTTATATTGTTTTCATATATTTTACTGATCAATTATAGAATGTGAGTGTGTTTTATTGAAAGTGAGGCTGGGTGTGCGTATGAATATACAGTGAACTTTTTAGGTGTTGTACAAGTAAATCTCATAGCCTATTGTCTCCGTACAATGACAACAAAGAGCTTTTTAACTGTGAAAATAGCATAGACCTATTCAAGATTTGTGTTTGGGCAACACTGCCATACAACAGGCCAAACACTGAAATTCATTGATTCATGGCCACATCAAAGTGAAATGATTAACTTCACTGATTAGCTATCTGATTATCTGTAATGCTTGTTTCAATGTCCTCCTGATGCTCGGCTCAACAGTGAGTGGCGTATTCCCTCAGCTGAACATCTGTAGGCGGAGACGCTCAGAGAGAAAGTAGACACCAGCGGATCAGTGTGATCTCTCCCTCCGTACAGATGCTCGGTTCTGATCCAGCTCCACTGGACTTTCAAAGTAAAGGTTACGCCAGCTCCAAACGCGCTAAACTGTGAAACAGCTGCGCTTTTATAGCTGATTTTAAGATTAAACTCTGAATATAACCTGGTCGGGACCAGGCTATGAGCTAAGCATAAGTTACCATGGTGATCTAGCCAGGTTAAAAGAGAGCCACCTTCGTGACACTGAAAACTCTGGCTTTAGACTCAACATACCTCGCTAACCCATTAATCTCGTAGTACACCCCTCAGGTAATTTCTACTAACGTTACTAGCTAGGTAGCTAGCTAAATAAATCATTTTCTGGTGTATCTTGCCGTGCCTAACATTACATTTTCAGAAATTAGTAATCAACTAACTTAGTAGCTAAAGTTAACCAGCCCAACCAACCAGTATATAACGTTAGCTTAGGCTGCCTGACACTGATAAAGCTTCATCTTATTTTGTAGGCGAGGCTTCTACAGATGAAAACGATTTATATGCCCTTAGTTTCTCTTTACTGTAGACGCTTGGTTTCTCTATTAAGCAACTGTAAATCTCCGGCCATTCAACAGAGGGTAAACCTGTCTCGTCGTCCTTCCATTGAGTGAGCGCGTAGGGGTCTGTCAAGATGGTCCCATCTGATAACGTCAGTTTTTTTAAATAACACTCCCGATCCCGTATAGTGAGTGTCTGTACATACTTCGATAAATTAGCATCTTCTTTGGCCATGTTGTGCATGATAACGATCGCCAAAAAGGCCCAAAACAATATAAGCTAGCTAGCCGCGCTTGGACTCGCCACTGTGCTCATTCTACTTCTGCCTCCAGTGATCGCCCCGCCCACCCGGATGTTTACGTTCTGTGAAGGGGTCTATACCGTTCAGAAACAGAATAGCAAACATTACATGAGCCTTCAAGTACTGAAAAAATGACAACAAAACATGTACAACATTAACAACTTTTATTAACAAATGTTTTAAAAGTGCAGATACAGCAGTCAACCAGAATGAAAATAACAAATTGTCTGTAGGCTACAGTCCACCTCCAGCACAGTCATCGACACAGATCAGTTAAATTAAAACACAGCCCTACAGCATCCAATACCTATGGGCTTATCAAATAAAAAAGTAAAAATAAATAATAAAGGCAGTAACGAAAATGTGTGTTATACAGCGTATAATGAGACCGCAACGGGTACTGTCCGTTGGTTTATTTTTAAAGCCTATCAACGTAAATCAAATAAATTAAAAGCACAGCTCTACAGCATCCAGCACTAGGGCTTATCATATAAGAAAAACAGAACAATAAATAATAACAAGGTATAACTGAAAATGGAGAGCTTGTGGCACACACGCACAGGTACTTTGGGGCACCCCTCGACATCAGAGGAAAACACCTGGCTCCATTATATTTCCACTCGCTGTCACCGTCTTCATGCAAATCTTGCACACAGCCTCGTCGACACTCGCTGGCTCTCCCGTGTCATTTGGTCTGAACCCGAAATGCTGCCAAACTGCATAAGTTGTTTTTTTTTTTTAGAGACCAACTCGCTCGATGTGCTGCTTGTCATCTTCTCTTCTCTTTCTCGCTACTGAGCTGTCACGTGATGACGTCACATCCAAAACTTTATTCTCCCCAGACAACAGTCAAGAGAATCGTTATAACCTACTATTAGTTTTAAATTGTAACAGTATTAAATTGAAAACTCAACCACACCAACATAGGTGCTGGACAAACACTCATTATTTAGTGTTAGCTCTCCAGTCTCAGGCCCTGAACCGTAGTTGGGCGGCCACTGGTAAATCGCTAGCTCACTTAGCTTAGCCTGGCTCGTGGCTGGTAACAAGCTTACAAAGAGTCCGGACCAACTCTGCGGTGGAGAACGAGGCACTTTATTCCAGCGATGCAGCAGACTTAACACACAGCCTCTCTGTGATGCATTTGACTCTTGCTTCACTGACAGTGGTAACTTATACTTTCCCTCTATCGGCATTCAGCTATTCACCGTGGATGCGGCTAGACACACTACGTCACACACACACACACACACACACACACACACACACACACACACACACACACACACACATTACCCACAAAGCCACCTTCTTAAAGGAGCAGGCTTGGCTTGCAACATCAGGCATTAAATAAATTATATTTAATATTATGTTAGGCCCCTACAGGCCTATATGCGCAGATTTTTTTTTTTAAATGACGGTAATGAAACTGATACCGTTGCTATTTTTAGATACCGCGGGATACCTTATTACCGTATTATCGCCCAACCCTACTGCAAACTAGACCTCTTGACCATTGACCCGGGGCTCTGCATTGACCGCTTTCTGCTTCTTCTTCTTCTTCTCGTCCTTATTAATTTGGCGGTCGGCAAACAATGTAGTTGTGCATTACTGCCACCCTCTGACACTACGACGTTAAAACATACCCCACGTGGGGGTGGTAGCGGGACGCTCATGTGATTGGCTGAAGAGGAAGGAGACATCTGATTGGCTACCTTTATCCCCTTGGTAGAAAAAATGCATTTGTGGATCGGGTCACGTCAGGGGAGTCTCAAAAAGATTCACACACGAATGCGCAGAGGTTCACAAAATAAAAGCATCTGTATATGAATGTATCAACATCCACATATGTTTTGATGAAAACTGCATATATTTAAAACAATAAATATTTGTGTGTGCATCAGAAATACATTTGTGAAACTTTTTTGGTTATTTGTGGATTTTTTTTACATTTATATAAAATGCCAAATATATGTGTGTGCATTGAAAATATTTGTGTGGAGAGAGTCGTTTATATATAAATCTTAACATGTATTTGTGAATCCTTCTGTGTGCATTTATTAATATTGAGACTAATCTAACTCCATAGTCATCCAAATAGTAGATCACAACATCTATGACCTGGAGAACTTGATCCATTAACTTTTGGAATATTGCAGGTGTGCTTGCAACACCATAGGGGAGTCTGTTTACTTGATACAGCCCTTTATGGGTGTTGAAGGTTAAGTATTGTTTAGAGTTCTCATCTAACTCTACTTGCTGATAGGCTTGTGACAAATCAAGCTTTGTGAATTTCTCACCATTAGCCAGTTTTTGTGAACAGATCCTGCGGTTTTGGTATGGGGTACTGATCTACCTCTAGCCATGAGTTTATAGACACTTTATAGTCCCCACATATCCGCACTGACTGATCCACTTTAGGAATGTTAACAGTTGGTGCAGCCCATTCACTGTACCCAATAGGCATGATAGCCCCATCAGCTTCCATTTTTTAGCTGGGTTTCTACTGCCTCCCTCAGTGCATAGGGTACAGAGCGTGGTTTACAAAACAGCCCTTGGTACCACATGAAGCTTAGCTTTGATCCCTGTCACCTTACCTAAGCTGGGCTGAAACACTTCTGGGTATCTGTCACATAACTCCTCTACACTCTCAGGTGTTCACAGAAGACCAATCCAGTTTTAACTTTTTGATCCAGTCTCTTCCCATTAAGGCTGGGCCATTACCTTTGACCACAAGTAGGTTAAGTGTATGACTGTTTCCATTACATTTCACTTTTACAGAGATTTTCCCTCTCAGTCTAAGTGACTGCTTACTGTACGTTCTCAACACACAGCTTGTAGGCATTAGCTGTACCTTCTTGAACCTGCGTTTGTACAGTTTTTCTGATGTCACAGATACTGCTGCTCCTGTATCTACCTCCATTTTTAACCATTTCTCATTCACTTTTACATACACATAGTATGGTTTTTCAATTTCTGCATCACTTTCAGAACAATTGTCCTCACCTTCAGTTTCAATAGAAAACAGTTCAACTAATTTGATGTTACCTGCCCGGTACTCAGTAACAAAGTCCGGTGCCAGTTTAGTCTTTGGTGTCCCTTTTTTGTCACTTCGACTTGACACGATGTATGGCAGACTCCGTCTGTGTTAAGGGGACGTCCTCAGGCTGACTGCTGGAAAGACTGGCTTCTTTCACCGGTGTTTCCTGCACCTTACTCCGGTCACTGTCATCTGCCTGGGCTGTAGCATGAAGATGCTTGGTCCACTTTGTCAGCTTGTCTTTCTTCACTTTGGGTCGGGAACAGCAGGCCTGGCGATGTGTCCTGTCTTTTTACATGCCCGGCATTCAACCTCTTTAAAATGGCACTCATCTGGTGTGTGTCCCTTGCCAGCGCATCGGTAACAAGGCTTCTCTGCAGGTTATCTCCTTTTTCAGCGTTGCCGCTTTTGAAATGGCTTTAGCTTTGAAGGACTTGTGTGATAGCTGCTGTGCATTTTGCTTTGTCACTTCGAGTGTGAGTTCCATCTCATAAGCTCCTGCCAGCATTCTGGCTTTACTGTGGGCTGCATTCAACATTCGGTCGCGGAGCTCAGCACTTTTAACTCCGCATACAAATCTGTCTCGTAAAGCATGATCTAAAAATGTCCCAAACATACACGTGGATGCTAGCTTCCTCAAACTAGCCATGTACTCACTTATGGACTCGTCGTCCCTTTGGTTTCTACAGTTGAATTTGTACCTGTCTGCGATGAAGTTTGTCTTCTGGACAAAGTGTTTGCGTGTGGTGGCAAAAAAGGTTTCTGTCTGATCAATAAACAACTTAAAGAAAAGTCTTCACACGTCAGCTGTCTTTCTTGAGTTTTAATAAGCATTCGAATGGAAGTACACACAGATACAACTGCATGAACAGTCAGTGAGTGAGTGAAGATGTCCTTCATTCTGCCAGTCTTATAGTTTTCTCTAAACATACACCAGTAGTCAAAATATATGGCACACAGGTGGTGGTGACACTACCGAGACATAACAGTTTGCATGGTTTATGAGGACCCTCTAAGTGACTCATGACCTTCGACCTATTCTTCCATTAGGTAGCTGTCCTCCATCACTGTCATCATGTCAAGTTGCTGTTAAAGTCATAAATTGCATACCACACACACTCACACTCGGAAAATTCTGATATATACTTTTGTTTGACCTGTAGTGTGTTTTACATGTTGTATAAACCTTGTTTTTACATCACATGCACAGCAGGTCAGTTAACTCCGCTAGCTTCTTTTCTGACGGTTTCAGTGGCACACATAAGTCCATCAACAGGGTGTGGTTCTTTTTACCCACAATAGTCAGAAAAACGCCTTTTGACTTTTCATCTCTGTAAGTCAGCTCATTGGCTCCTTCTTTGTTTTCGTCGAAGTGAAAGTCTTCATTTTTTCCAAATGCCGCCGCCATTGTTGTTGTGCTCCTCTTGTCTCGACGGAGTTTCTAGTCGTAAAAACTCTTTTCACTTGGAGGACATCCTGTCCTCGTCACCAGAAGTCTGTTGTGTCTCAGACAATAGAGAGGAAATAAGTCTCCGGTGAAAAACGACAGAGAGGATGACTTGGTGCAACACAAAGGCTTCTTTTATTAGGAGCAGGTAAAACAACGCAAAACAAAACAAAGCTCCCGGTGCACACAGCACTGACAAAACACTCTAGTGCCTCCTATTGACAGCAACAAACAACGACCCTAGCGCCCTAACTCAGTATCAGCATTATCATAGTACATGCTTCTCATTTTAAGCATTTCTACACATTTTTTCACACCACACACTGTAAATATTCTCTCAGTGGTATTGTACACAGGGCTTTAAATTAACACCTTCCAACTTTCACTTTGGCAGGTATCAATAAAAACTTTCCGGCCAGTTTGGCCGGTGATCAGAGCCGTTCTCCCTACAGCTCTGTTCCTGGTCAGTCTCCCTGTACACTACATTTCCCATGAACACTGCGCTATCACGTTTCATATGCTCATTGGCTGCAGACTCACTTCACGCTGTGGCGCGCAGCGTTTGCCCAGGCAGACGAAGAATACTGTGAACTAGAGAGACGAGCCAAAAGAACTTTAAACAAATGTATTATTTAGAAGAATTTAAAACATGTGGCGATGTTTGGGTCAGGCTGCTGCTGGCAAGAAGAGAAAGAACAGGGGGCAGAAGAGGAGGATATCGAGGACAGGGGAAAAGTCAACCAAACGAAAAAATGAAAATTCAATCCAAAATGGCATAAGGGTCATTAGTGGCTCATGTTTGACCAAGAAAACAACGTAATGTTTTATCACGATTGCCAAACGTACTCCAAAGAAAAACACAAAACGAACCATTTCGTGGTGGGAACGAATAATTTAAGGTTGAGGCAGTAAAGGACCATGAGATTGCCCAAAGTCATCAAGAGAACCTGAGGACGAAGTCTGCTAAAACGGCTCCTATAGAAGAGAGTCTTGCTGGAAGGAGCCTTGCCCTAATGAAGACGTCTGAGTTTGAGAAGATGGAGCTACTTTTTCGCAATGCACACGCCATCTCAAAAAAGGGCAGGCCTTTCACTGACTTCACATGGATGTGCGAGTAAGTAAATGAACTTTACTGTCAACATGTTTCAGAGATATTGCATTTTATAGGTCTAGCCTCACGCCCCTCTCCCTCATGTGCATTTTATTAATGGCATAGCTTAAAAATGTTAAACTGGTATATATCAAGTGGCTATCATGATTGTCCTAATACGTGCAATTATTTTATACATGTGTGTTGGTTATTCACTGCATAGCAGAGGATGAAAGGAGAAAGATGAGGGCAAGATCTGTTATGTCAGATGGATCCTTGGACAGTGCAGTGGTTGAAGAAGAGATGGTCTATGTCAGGAGTGCCAGTGAAGGGAAGGTCAAGGTTGATTTTGTCAGTGTTAAAGCTTCAAAGCCAGATGGTACAAACTTATCTGAAGCTGTGTGCAATATAATGGACAGTGAAGTCAGCACTGATTGGAAAAGGATTCTGGTGGCCCTCACCACAGATGGAGCATCTGTAATGACAGGAATCAACAATGGTGTTGTTACAAAACTGCGTGCAGACAGATCATATGTGCTGGGGATCCATTGCATGGCCCATAAGCTCGAGCTCGCCTTTTCAGATGCAGTCAGAAAAAATGTGATGGCCAGGAAGGTTTAGGACCTATTGAGTGGACTTTACACTTTGTAACATAAGAGTGGAGTAAACAGGGCCGGCCCAAAGGAACACTTAAGGGAGCTCCACATGAAGGCTTTGATGCCAGCCAGAGTAGGTGGAACCCGGTGGCTGCCACATCTCCTCAAATCACCAGACCATTTTCTCAGGGGCTATGCTGGTGTTGTACGCCACTTACAGGAGAAGGTATGCATATTGGTGCAAACCAGCAGTGTAGGTGGACAATATTAATGTTTTTTTTTTTTCTTTTTTTTTGTCTTCATCAGTTTTGAATGCTGTCTGTGATAAAATGCAGTTATTTTGTTTGTAGTCCCAGGAGATCAATAACAACGATGTTGTTCAGAGGGCAAAGGCCAAGGGGTTTCTCAACATAGCAAAGGATTGGTTTTGCTGCCTTCTTCATGACACCATCTCTCAGTTGAGCAGCCTTTCTAAGACACTGCAGAGGTCAGCGGCAACCCTGGCTGAGGCTCAGTGCTGCCTGTCCTCCACTCAGGCTGTCATAGAAAAGTACAAGTCAAGGTATGTATCATATGTCCCATAATTTATTATTTGATTTTTATCTGTGTGGGTGTGTTTCCACCTCAGTATAGATAAATAGATAATTAATCACACAAATCCATCCATCTCTGCACATCTGTAGACCTGGACCGAAGCTGAGAACAGTGCTGGAAACATACAGTCAGGTCCAAAAATATTGGGACATCGACACAATTCTCATCTTTTTGGCTCTAAACACCACCACAATGGATTTGAAATGAAACAAACAAGATGTGCTTTAACTGCAGACTTTCAGCTTTAATTTGAGGGTATTTACATCCAAATCAGGTGAACGGTGTAGGAATTACAACAGTTTGTATATGTGCCTCCCACTTTTTAAGGGACCAAAAGTAATGGGACAAATTAACAATCATAAAACAAACTTTCACTTTTTAATACTTGGTTGCAAATCCTTTGCAGTCAATTACAGCCTGAAGTCTGGAACGCATAGACATCACCAGACACTGGGTTTCATCCCTGGTGATGCTCTGCCAGGCCTCTACTGCAACTGTCTTCAGTTCCTGCTCGTTCTTGGGGCATTTTCCCTTCAGTTTTGTCTTCAGCAAGTGAAATGCATGCTCAATCGGATTCAGGTCAGGTGATTGACTTGGCCATTGCATAGCATTCCACTTCTTTGCCTTAAAAAACTCTTTGGTTGCTTTCGCAGTATGCTTCGGGTCATTGTCCATCTGCACTGTGAGGTGCCGTCCAATGAGTTCTGGAGCATTTGGCTGAATATGAGCAAATAATATTGCCCGAAACACTTCAGAATTTATCCTACTGCTTTTGTCAGCAGTCACATTATCAATAAATACAAGGGAACCAGTTCCATTGGCAGCCATACATGCCCACGCCATGACACTACCACCACCATGCTTCACTGATGAGGTGGTATGTTTTGGATCATGAGCAGTTCCTTTCCTTCCCCATACTCTTCTCTGCCCATCACTCTGGTACAAGTTGATCTTTGTCTCATCTGTTCATAGGATGTTGTCCCAGAACTGTAAAGGCTTTTTTAGACGTTGTTTGGCAAACTTTAATCTGGCCTTCCTGTTTTTGAGGCTCACTAATGGTTTACATCTTGTGGTGAACCCTCTGTATTCACCTTGGTGAAGTCTTCTCTTGATTGTTGACTTTGACACACATACACCTGCCTCCCGGAGAGTGTTCTTGATCTGGCCAACTTTTGTGAAGGGGTTTTTCTTCACCAGGGAAAGAATTCTTCGGTCATCCACCAAAGTTGTTGTCCGTGGTCTTCCGGGTCTTTTGGTGTTGCTGAGCTCACAGGCGTGTTCTTTTTTTTTTAAGAATGTTCCAAACAGTTGATTTGGCCACACCTAATGTTTTTGCAATCTCTCTGATGGGTTTGTTTTGATTTTTCAGCCTAATGATGGCTTGCTTCACTGATAGCTCTTTGGATCTCATATTGAGAGTTGACAGCAACAGATTCCAAATGCAAATAGCACACTTGAAATGAACTCTAGACCTTTTATCTGCTCCTTGTAAATGGGATAATGAGGGAATAACACACACTTGGCCATGGAACAGCTGAGCAGCCAATTGTCCCATTACTTTTGGGCCCTTAAAAAATGGGAAGCATGTATACAAACTGTTGTAATTCCTACACCGTTCACCTGATTTGGATGTAAATACCCTCAAATTAAATCTGGAAGTCTGCAATTAAAGCACATCTTGTTCATTTCATTTCAGATCCATTGTGGTGGTGTTTAGAGCCAAAAAGATGAGAATTGTGTCGATGTCCCAATATTTATGGACCTGACTGTATACCTATGAGAGAGGCCTCCTGAAACCACCTAATGTTGACCAGTACGACAAGGCCAAGAAGTACCTTCTTGATTTCCTGAGCCAGTGCATCACTGATAGATTTCCAGACATTAACAGTGGTGTCCTGAAGGCCATGCACCTGATCAGTTTCCAGAACTGACCAGAGGCAGACACAAGTTCAGGTTAGCAATTCAAATGTAATGAATAAATATTTATTCATTTTTTTGTGTTTTAAGCTGACTTTAACTTTTCCCTGACTTTAAGGTTTTACCCTTTGTTTTCAGATTTTGGTGATGAGGAGGTGGACAAGCTCATTAGTCACTTCAAACCTCTTCTGCTGTCTGCTGGAGTGGATGTTGATTTGATCCCTGATCAATGGACAATTCTCAAGTCTCAGCTGTACACAGCAGGGTTCAGCCAAGGTGCTTGAAAAAAATCCCACTGCTGTATTCTAATAGAATAGCCTTTTTAATCAAGTGCTTGAACAGTTTCTAAATTTCAGATAAACTCTAGAATACTTTAATTTACTTTTTTACTTTAATACTGTTTAATGCATGTTCAATATGTATTGATAAGAGACTGGGCCACCGAATGTGTGTTTGTCATGCCAAAACATAAAATAAATAAAATGATCACATGCATTCAGTGACACTCATAATATGTTTTATTTTCACCAAAATAAATTGGCTAGTGGACATTCTGAATGGCTGGTAACTTCAGAAACTTACCAGCCACATTGGCTGGTGATCAAAAAAGTTAAATTAGAGTCCTGATTGTTTTTCAAGTTACAAATTAGTAAAAAAGTGTGAATATTTCTGTAACTCATTATTTGCTATGATGTAATTGATTTTAATGAACCTCACAGGAAATTGGTTTTACAAAACTCAGTTTAAGGGCTTCTATCAAAAGTAAAAGGTCATGACCCGCCCTCCAGCAACAGAACAAGTCCTGGCCAGTTTCTCACTTGCACTCAAACCGACACCCCTGCATTTCCTTATGGACCCTGGGAGAGACAAGACTTCATGCAATACACGTAAGTAACAATTTGCATTGTTTAAAGTTATATTTTACCCAACTGAGCATGAGCACTAGCTTTTTAAGGAAATAGTGATGCTTGTTTTCTCCTTTTGGTATACATTTGAAGCTTTTTGCAAGGTTAATTGGGTGCCAGGAAGCCTAATGAGCTCTAGTCTCAACTAACTAATGTTACTAGATTATTTTTAACCTAATTCTGTGCTGACTTTGTAGCTCCTCATGTCGCATGGCTCTTGTTTGTTGAGTCAAACATTTCAAACAAACCGGCTATACTTTATGTGGCTGCAGTGCCTGGACTTTTGGTAGCAGTGTTTCCCCTACAACAATACAGACCGGTGGGCCACCAGGCTAACAGTCACCCCTGCCAAACCGAAAGAAAGACATAAGTTAATTTCAGCTTTGCCTAAGGGCGCAGCGCAGATAGTGTCCTTCCCCCTCCATCTGTGAAGGTACACAAAAAGATACACACAAGGAGGAATAGAGGGACAGACTAACAGACAGACAGGTTGGGTAGTTGATGATAGCTTGCAACGTTACCATGCACATCTTCGGTTGACGATGTAAGTTTAAGCTCAGACTAGTTACAGTAATTAGCCTGTTTTAAAACTACCCTCACTAGCTATTAAGCTAACTGTCTGACAGTATGCCCATATTACATGGTTTGTTATTATGACAATAGCAGTTACTGCAACAGTTCATATTAGTATCAACCATCCAATCAATATCACTGGCAGTATGTTGAATGTTGTATTAACGCTAATTGCTTTAGAGAAAAAACTTTGCATAACTTGGCTTGCAGCCAACCTCCATATTGTTCAGAGGTCTGTGACACTCTTTGGGTTACTTGCTCTACTAAAACAAACATTGGTGATAACATTGGATAACGTTAGCATCCTGAATCTGGTTATCATCTGTCTCTGTTAATACTGGGTTTGCAGATGTGAGCAGAGGAAGCCAGTTGTTAACCACAACATTACAAGTCACATAATGAATGAAGAATTGAGATAAAATAGTCAGGTGAAAAAAATCTGTAACAACAACAATTAAACATACAACATTACAAGAAGCTTGAGGAAAAACTAGAGATTCTTTCCAAATATTAAAAATAAGGCTGAATCTTAAAATAGAAGTGGATAGCCACAGCTACAGTATGTCTTTTGTTGTTTTTTTGCTTGATGAAAAAAACTATCATAAGAATGTGTGGTCTCTGTTTGATCACCAAGCAAATGATAATGATATTGAAGACTGCCGAAAGTTAAAATTAATTTCATGGATAAAAGGCTGGTAGATTTTGCCTCATATTTTCTTCCATAGTTTAAATTTTATCAGACATCCAGCTGACTGTCAACACTAGGCTATATTTGGCTTTTAAATTGTGAATACGATATTACTGTAACTATACCTTTTCTGTTTTTCAATGACAGATGGGATGGCCCTGTAAATTATGCAGCACTGTTGTACCAACCAAGACTAATATTTAAAAGCATTACAGACTGCATCATGAAACCTTTTGACACAGCCGTATCCTGCCTTGCATACATATAGACTGCCCATACTGGAGTTCCCTGTGCTCTCCTTTGTCAAGGTACCATCCAGAAGATAACAAGTATCTTTTTTGTTCGCCTGCCTATTGTATCAACAATCTGAGTTCCCTCATGAAAAAGATTATTTTGAGCACATAGGTCATCATCTCAAGAATACTGAGACTGTTAAGTGTGTCTTTGCAGGTTGTGATCACCAAACAAATGTTAATTGGACTTTTGTGACACATAAACACAAAAAGCATACTCCACATACTTCACAGGATTTTAAACCAGGCATTATATGTGAAAGACAGTCAACAGAAACTTGATTGACGTGATTAGCCACTACTCACATTCAACAACAATGGTACCTGCTCTGAGTGTTGTAGGACTGACATCAGTGCCTTTAGATGTTCAGGAATCACCCAGGTGTTTATCCCCTTTTCAGTCTAAAGTACACCTGGCTGACATGGCCACCATTCAGGGAAGAAGGTACTCAAAATGCATGATTGTGGCCTATGGTTGTACAGCAGGCCTTCCTGATTTTGCAGAGATTGTGAAAATTGCATTTGTTTGTGCATTTTATCATGAAAAAACAGATGTCCTGGTATGATGAACACGATCGTGGATTTCATCTAGAGAAGACAAATCATATCTCTTGTTAAATAAGAAAGTCTTGGTGATGTTTGTCCACTGTCAGCCTATAATGTTGCAGGAACAACATTATAGGTGACGTTATATGGTGACATTGAAGAAGAAGAAGCTTTATTGTCACTGCAATAAATACAGTGAAATTTCGTTTGGCGCTCTCTTGTAGCAGCTACAATGTCCTTGTCATAAATTATACTGGGAGGGGGGGTCATGGTTCTTGCAGCAGTCTCTTCACAGCCATGGGGAAGAAGCTGTGTTTCAGTCTATTGGTGCGGGCTCTCATGACTCTGAGTCTGCCAGAGGGAAGGCTGGTGAATAGAGAGTGTCCTGGGTGGGCGGGGTCATTCCGAATCTTTGTGGCCCGTCGGAGGAGACGGCTGGAATAGATCTCCTCTAGGCATGGAAATGGGGAGCCGATGATCCACTGAGCCGTCTTGATGACCCACTGCAGTTGTTTCTTTTCAGATGCAGTGCAGCTGGCGTACCACACTGTACAGCCATAGGTGAGGACACTCTCTATTGTGCAGTGGTAGAAGTTTTTCAGCAGAGGTGGAGGGAGTTTGTTCCTCCTCAGTGTTCTCAGAAAGAAGAGACGCTGCTGGGCCTTTTTGATGATGTGGGTGGTGTTCACAGTCCAGCCCAGGTCCTCCGAGATGTGCAGGCCAAGAAACTTAAAGCTGGTGACCCGTTCCACTTCCTCCCCATTGATACTCAGGCCTGAGTGCAGTGTGGTCCTCGACTTCCGGAAGTCAATAATGACTTCTTTGTGTTGGGGTTGAGGTGGTTGTCACTGCACCAGGCCGCCAGTGCTTGGACCTCCTCCCTGTATGGTGTCTCATAACCGTTGTTGATGAGCCCCACAATGGTTGTATCATCCGCAAATTTGATGAGGGTGTTGGAGCCATGAGGAGCGACACAGTCGTAAGTGTACAGTGTGTACAAGACTGGACTCAGCAAACAGCCCTGAGGAACACCAGTATTGAGGACAATGGTGGAGGATGTGGAGGTACCCATTCTGACATGCTGGGGTCTGTTAATCAGGAAGTCCTTGATCCACAGACAGAGGGAGGTACCAAGTTGTAGTGTCTGCAGTTTGTTGATGAGTCTGCTGGGGCTGATGGAGTTAAATGCCGAGCTGAAGTCAACAAACAGCATCCTGATATATGTGTTGGGGCTTTCAATGTGGCTGAGAGTGGTGTGGAGGGCGATGGAGATGGCGTCGTCTGTGGATCTGTTGGACCTGTAGGCGAACTGATGTTGATCAAAGCCAGGTGGGATGTGGGCCTTGACATGCTGTACCACCAGTCTCTCCATACATTTCATGATCACCGGTGTCAGGGCCACAGGCTGGTAATCATTCAACCCTGTGATGGCAGAGGATTTGGGCACAGGGATTATGGTGGCAGTTTTCAGGCAGGTGGGGACTGTGGCTTGTTGTAGTGAATGGTTAAAGATGTTAGTGAATAGTGCAGCAAGCTGGTGAGCACATGATTTCAGCACCCTCCCTGGTACTCATCCGGTCCTGGTGCTTTCCTGGTGTCGATGCCACGGAGGACTCGCAGTACCTGATGTTGTTGTATGGTGGGGGGCTGGTCGTGCTCTGATGATATCAGCTGTATGTCCTCTGCCTGTCTGCTGTCCTCTTCAAAGCGGGAGAAAAAGGTGGTCTGGGAGAGAAGTGTCGGGGGGGGGGGTTGTGGCATTGTTTGTGGTCAGTCTCCCTGAAGTTGGCCTCTATCTGCTCTCTGTATTTTGTTTTAGCAGCCTTGATGCCTCTGTTCAGGTCCGCTCTAGCCTTCTTGTAGGCTTCCCTGTCCCTTGACCTCCGTGCTGAATCCCTGGCCTGGAGTAGTGCTCTGATATTGGCGTTAAACCAGGGTTTTTGGTTGGGAAATGTTTTCACCTGTTTCCTTGATGTTACATTATCCATGCAGAAACTGATGTATGATAGTACAGAGGAGGTGTGAAGTTCAGTGTCTGGGTCTTCAAAGAGCTCCCATATGGTGTCCTCAAAACAGTCCTGCAAGGAGTGTGGCCTCCTCAGTCCAGCACTGCACTGACCTGTACTGTGGCTTAGACCTGCAGATGAGGGGCTTGTAAGCTGGTGTCAGGAACAGGGAAAGATGGTCTGAGTGTCCGAGGTGGGAGGAGTGGCGAGCTCTGTAGGCTCCAGAGATGTTGGTGTAGACCTAGTCTAGTGTTCTGCCCTTCCTTGTTTGAATGTCAACATTCTTGTAAAATCTGGGGAGCACAGTCTTTAAGTTGGTGTGATTAAAGTCTCCAGCCACGATGAAGAAGCCCTCTGGGTGTTTGTTCTGTTGCCTGGTGATGCTGTCATGCAGCCTGCTCATAGCTACGTTACCATTAGCTCGCGGGTGGATATACACGGCAGTTACAAACACTCGGGTTATTTCCCTGGGCAAATAAAAAGGTCTGCACTTCAACATTAGAAACTCCAGGTCTGGATAGCAGTGTTTCTCAATAACAGCAGTGTCGGTGCACCAACTGTTGTTAATATAGACGCACACACTCCTCCTCTCCTCTTACCGCAGTCCGATGTGCGGTCCGCCTGGAAGATTGTACGTCCTGCTAGCTCCATGGCTAGGTCCGGGATGTTTTCATGCAGCCAGGTCTCTGTTATCACCATGATACAGCTGTCGATCCGGTTGTTAACGTCCCGTGGTTTCATCTCGTCCATCCTGTTAACCAGGGAGCGGACGTTGGCGAGAAAGACGCTTGGAACCGCTGGTTTGTGCGGAGTCGCTGTTAGCCTAGCTCTGATGCCGGCTCGTTTGCCTCGTTTCCGGCGTCTTTCGCAGTGCCTCCTAACCCTTCTGGGGGGGTCCAGGCGGTCCAGTGTTGTTTCAGGCTTAAAAGTTCAGTTCGGGTGTAAATCCTTCTCAGTGTGTTGCTGCTAACTAAAGAAGAGAACCGGGTCGCTGCGTCAACACGCACCGCCATCTTTGTTTTTTTTTGTTTTTTTCTTTGAAGCACCACATCTGCCTCCAATGTTGAGTATCACCACACCATCTTTTTCTTCTGTCCTCCTTGCTTGCAGACATTGAACCAACTGTAAGATTCCGGGTCCTCATTAATCACAAAATCAAAAAACTCACATTCAACAGTGGCATACCATTATCTTTGGATGAGTTAGTTGCAGCCATTAAAAATAGTTTTCATTCACCACAGAAATAAGTCTTCAGTACAAAGATGAAAATGTTGATGACTTCCTCACCCTAACCTCTTCAAATGACCTGAAAGATAAAGACACACTCAAAGTAGTCTACCGACAAACACAGGAACACACACCTGATGCAAGCTGAGTAAACAGCTAGTCTGACTCTGTCCAAAGATGAAAAAGACAGGAAGGTTGTACCACTTACTGTGCCAATGAAACTAAACAGAACCAGATATAATTGATTACTTTCTTAGTAAGGCAAAAGTTACTATTTATTATTCTGTATTGTTTGTAGTAGATTGTGGTAAAGTCCATGGTAACACTGTATTTACTGTAACACTAACTACATTTGGACAGACAGTGAAGGCACAATTTCTTGCAGCCTGCAAGGGGATTTTGATTTCCTTTTATTAGCCTTTAGGACATTGGCCCGAACATTGCCTCGTCTCCTGCTGAAAATTTAACAGTGTCACAAAACAGTACAACAAGCGGGTTTTGTAGAAGATGGTGTGGTGGTGGTTACTGATCAAAATTAAAAAACATAAGACCATTAAAATGATTTTCTGGTAAGTCAACAATCAATCACTAATTCACTCAATCACTTAAAAAACAGCAGTCACGAAAAGTGCAGGAAAATGAAGATACTATAAAGTCTCAAATCATGGCCAGGACTTTATTTACCTCAGCTACAGAGGGCACCAGGCCTTTCTTTGTTATGTATTTGACAGAATATGGTACACACTTAAATGTAAAGTAAGGAAATGAGAATTCAGATGGTTATTTTCCATAATGGCAATACATGGCTAGATTTGTTCGAGAGTGTAAGGTTCTATTCAAGTCTGATGAGAATTAGTTGATAAGATTAGTTGTTCTAAAATGTTCTAGTTTTCAAAGTAGTCTCTACAGAGAATGTTATGTTTAGTCAGTTTTTAAATTTGATTTATTTTTATCTTTATCAACAAATGAAACTGTCTGTCTTAATCATTATGTTCTTTTTGTCATAGAGGCAACACCAGATAACACTATGCATGAGGACCTGAAAGTGCATAGCATGAGGATCTATGCTTGCCATGAGCCGGATGCAGTGGGCATTATCATCGAAGGAATCCCAGTCCTAACTGATCTTGACAGCATGTTGCCAACTCTTTGGGATGATATATGAACTGACTCTCAAGTATCCACCCAAACTTTTCTACACTTTTGAGGTCTTTCAGAGACTTCTTGTGGGACTCTACACTGCAACTACACACAAGTTTGGTACCTTCAAAAACAACATTCTAGCCTTACGAACACTGTTCTGTTGTTTGTGTTCAAGAATGTTGTACTTTTTTCTTATAACCCTCGATGACTTGTAGAAAAATGTTTTGGACCATTTTTGTAGATGTTGTCTTGAGGATCAGAATGAAAGAAAACAAAACCAGGTGAGGTTAGGTGGATTTCCTTTTACCTTAAAGATACATGCCATTCATATATTGACTGTTGAAGAAAGCCCTGTTTTAACACTGTTGTGGTGTAAAAAGAGGCTTGCCCAGTGACTGAAAATCTGAACCACTGCACAACATCTTTGAAGGCATCGTTCATCACGAATTGGCTCTGTGCTCCAGTGTTTTCATTTCAAAGAAATATTTCAGTAGTGAAATTAAAAGTGCTCTTTGAATTAGCCCTTTTACAACTGCTGCCATTCATCGTTGGAAACAGAATACTACTAGATTTACTTCCACTATTTGAGAATTTTGTGCTGGTTTGTAGTGTTAAGGTGTTATACTAAGCTGCATTTTATATGTTGAGGTCAGAATTTCTGGTATGGAAATTGTTTTGATGTTAAAATGTTTTTAAAAAAATGCACACAAAAAGACACCACAGTGAAAGTGTTCTTACAAGCAGCATTTTTATGTCAGTGTCAGTGTTTCTGCTATATCAGTAGTTTAATGTTAAAATGTTCTACGCTGCATTTTATGTACTGAGGTCAAAGGTCAGTTTTTTGATGTTAAAACATCTGAAAACATTGTATACATACTGAAAGACACTACTGGAAAGGCGTTCTAAGCTACATTTATACGATGGGTTAAGGAATTCTGAATACAACTACTGTTCAACTCATTGTCACTGACAGTACATGGCAGTATTTCGTATTTATTTTCTGTTGTTTAATAAATATGGAAGACAGTTATGTGTCTTTGCTTCATATTTGAAGTGTATTTGACTTAAAACATTTTAAGAAAAAAACTAGTCAGACTTAATTATAATATTTAGTACATTAATTCAGTACATACAAATTATTGATATTTATTACTCATTTTCACTTTCTTAGTGTCATGCAGTTAAATCCTGCCATTTTTGACAATGGTTATACTCATTTTTGACTGTAGACTGTACTTTATTTTTAGCATACACCATTTTTCTGAGTTTACCCAACACAGCATACCAAGATGTTCACCAAACTTGCAAAAAGCGTTTGGAAAATGTTGCCTTAATTTAAGTTAAGTTACATTGAAGCAAAGGTTTTTACAGAATCAGAATCAGAAATACTTTATTGATCCCCAGGGGAAATTGTTTTCGTTACAGGTGCTCCTTACAAGTGTAAAAAGAAGAAGATATAGTGCAAACAAGTGTAGAAAGAAGATATAGTGCAAAAAGAAGTAAAAATATAAGAAATATAAGAAGATAATTTACAAAATATATATGTAGAGACCACACAACATAATTTACAATATATACAGGAACCTTATATACAGACTGAACAATGTAGTCAGTTGAAGTCAGTTGAAGTCATTTATAGCAATGTAATAATAATAATAATAATAATTATTATTATTATTATGAGGGCCCGAGCACGTACCTTTGCTAGGACCCTATTGAAATTGAAGGAATTATTATTATTTTTCTTCTTCCTTGTAATGAATCGCATTTTTGGGAGCTTTAACATACTCAAAAACTCACCAAATTTGGCACATGTGTCAGTCGTGGTGGAAATTTACATGTGATATGGGTTCTGGCGATGGGCCCCTAAAACAGCAGCCCCTGCGGCACGTTTCACAGACATGCATGAAAATCAGTACACATATGTATCCCACCCAGACGCAGAAAAAAGTCTTTGGAGCCATAGGCCAAACCCAACAGGAAGTCGGTCATTTTGAATTTAGTGGCCATTTTTGGCGTTTTCCACGTTTTTGTATTTTAACGAACTCCTCCTACAGGATTAATCAGAACGGCTTCAAAATCGCTGTGTATCATCTACACTACTTTGTGATCAAAAGCTATTAAAAGATCAGTTACCCGTTGAGGAGGGAATTGGCTTTTTGGCGGCGAAGTTTGACGTCTCGCCATGAAAAACAAAATTGCTATAACTTTGGGGTTAATGGTCCGATCAGCACCAAACTTCACTGGATATATAATAGTCCCGCCCTGAACACGTCTACATGCAGAAATTTTGTATTTGTCATAGCGCCCCCTGCTGGAAACAGAAAATGCCATGTTTTAGACTTTGAGGTGCAGCTCTGAGCCTGTTCAGCATATCCAACTCAATTTGGTCAGAGAGGCCTCAAGACCTTGGTAATGCTACATAATGAAGATTGTCACGTATTGTCAAACGGCGTTGTGCCCAGAGCGCGGCAAAGTCGATGTTTCGCCAAAACGCATAAAAGTGGCCTTAACTTCAGTGTCCTTTGTCATATCTGCCTGAAACTTCATATGTGTGTTAACGGTCCAGGCCTGAACATGTGATATGAGTTGCGTTGATGGGCGTGGCTAAATGACTCGGTCACGCCCATTCATAAAAGTAACCCCCATAGCACGTTTCACCGATATGCATGAAAATCAGTACACACATGTATCACACCCAGATGCACAAAAATGCCTTTTGCACCCATAGACCAAACCCAACAGGAAGTTGGCCATTTTGAATTTTGCGGCTATTTTTGGCTTTTTGCACGTGTTGTATTTTAACGAACTCCTCCTATAGGATTAATCAGAACGACTTCAAAATCACTGTGTGCCATCTAGACTACGTTGTGATCAAAAGGTATCAAAAGATTAGTAGATCGTTAAACGGTTTGGCCATCAGGTGGCGGCGAAGTTTGATGTCTCGCCATGAAAGACAAAATTGCTATAACTTTAGGGTAAATGTTCTGATCTGCACCAAACTTCACTGGATATATAATAGTCCCGCCCTGAACACATCTACATGCAGAAATTTTGTATTTGTCATAGCGCCCCCTGCTGGAAACAGAAAATGCCATGTTTTAGACTTTGAGGTGCAGCTCTGAGCCCGTTCAGCATATCCAACTCAATTTGGTCAGAGAGGCCTCAAGACCTTGGTAATGCTACATTATGAAGATTGACAGGTATCCTCAAACGGCGTTGCGCCCAGAGCACGGCAAAGTCGATGTTTTGCCAAAACGCATAAAAGTGGCCTTAACTTCAGTGTCCTTGGTCATATCTGCCTGAAACTTCATATGTGTGTTAACGGTCCAGGCCTGAACATGTGATATGAGTTGCGTTGATGGGCGTGGCTAAATGACTTGGTCACGCCCATTCATAAAAGTAACACCCCTAGGACGTTCACTGATATGCATGAAAATCAGTACACACATGTATCACACCCAGACGAACAAAAAAGCCTCTTGCACCCATAGACCAAGCCCAACAGGAAGTCGGCCATTTTGAATTTTGCAGCCATTTTTGGCTTTTTGCACGTGTTGTATTTTAACGAACTCCTCCTATAGGATTAATCAGAACGACTTCAAAATCACTGTGTGCCATCTAGACTACGTTGTGATCAAAAGGTATCAAAAGATTAGTAGATCGTTAAACGGTTTGGCCGTCAGGTGGCGGTGAAGTTTGATGTCTCGCCATGAAAGACAAAATTGCTATAACTTTAGGGTAAATGTTCTGATCTGCACCAAACTTCACTGGATATATAATAGTCCCGCCTTGAACACGTCTACATGCAGAAATTTGGTATTTGTCATAGCGCCCCCTGCTGGAAACAGACAAAGCCATGTTTTAGACTTTGAGGTGCAGCTCTGAGCAGGTTCAGCATATCCAACTCAAATTTGGTCAGAGAGGCCTCAAGACCTTGGTAATGCTACATTATGAAGATTGTCACGTATCGTCAAACGGCGTTGCACCCAGATCGCTGCAAAGTCGATGTTTCACCAAAACACATAAAAGTGGCCTTAACTTCAGTGTCCCTGGTCATATCTGCCTGAAACGTCATACGAAGTTTGATGTCTCGCCATGAAACATGAAATTGCCATAATGTTAGTATACATTGTCCAATCTTCACCAAACTTCACATGATTCATAATGGTCCTACCCTGAACACATCTACCTGACAAAGTTCTGTGATTGTCACAACGCCCCCTGCTGTTGACAGGAAATGCCATGTTTTAGACTTTGAGGTGCTGCTCTCAGGACGTTGACCTTATCCAACTCACATTTGGTCAGAAAGGCCTTAAGATGTTGGTAATGCTATATTGTGAAAACCATGATGTCTCGTCAAACGCTGTCACCGTGGCAACGCCTTATTCGCCATAAACCACGAGCTTGTATTTGAGGGGTAAGGGATGCTTGAAAAGTCATGAAACTTGGCACACATATGACAGGATCTGATTGGTGTTGTGTGATGTGATTTTTGATCTTCGATGTACCAACATGGCTCATCAGCGCCCCCTATAAATATTCTAGGAAGCAGTCCCAGAAGGTGGTTTGACCTACATCTATGAAACTTGGTAGGAACAAACCCAGCAGGAAGTCCGCCATTTTGAATTTGCTTGTAACTGGTTCACAACTTCACTATACATGTTCCAATCTTCCTCAAATGTCACAGGATTGATGACAGTCCTGCCCTGAACACACCTATAGGCCAATACTTGGTTATTAGTACGGCGCCACCTACTGGCAAAATGACATGTCTTTGTATGATTTAGGGATATGACATGTAACTCCTGCGTGAGGGGTCTGCCTTTGACCGGAATGAACGGCGGCATCAGCCGGCGTCCTGCCACCGCCCTCGAGTGAAGGTGTGAGGGCCCGTTCAACGCTGTTTGCAACTTTAATTATTATTATTAGGGACCGAGCCCGTAGGGCAAGGTCCTTATTGTTTTTGCTTCGTTTATTATTATTATTAGGGACCGAGCCCGTAGGGCAAGGACCCTAGTGAAATTGCAGCGCACAAAATCAGGAAAAGAGCCGGTCAGAAGGTCCTACAGCGCCGAAGGCGACGACCTAACTCCTCATTGCTTTCTGAGCACTGGGATGCGAAGTGTCGTCGCCTTCGGCGACCCACTTGCCCATTGAATTCTGTGCGATTTGGTGAAAAGTCCTCGTTTTTTATTAGGGACCGAGCCCGTAGGGCAAGGACCCTATTGAAATTGCAGAGCACAAAATCAGGAAATGAGCCGGTCAGAGGGTCCTACAGTGCTCTACGTCGAGAAAAGTCGTCGCCGAAGGCGACAACCTAAATCCTCATTGCATTATGAGCGCAGGGATATATAGTGTCGTCGCTGAAGGCGACACAGCTACAGGCCGAAACGGGCAAGGGGCAACGGGCAAGGGGCTAGGGGCAACGGGCAACGGGCGTGGGTGCGAGGTCCCGCAAAACGCTGCTTGCAGCTTTAATTAGGGACCGAGCCCGTAGGGCAAGGACCCTATTGAAATTGCAGCGCACAAAATCACGAAAAGAGCCGGTCAGAAGGTCCTACAGCGTTCCACATCGAGAAAAGTCGTCGCCGAAGGCGACGACCCTCCTCCCCACTGAATTCTGTGTGAGGAGGTGAGGAGTCCTCGCCGAAGGCGAGGACACTACTGATATTGCTAAGTTTATTATTATTTTTCTTTTTTTTCCCGCAACTTTGGGCCCAAATTTGACCCCCTAAACATGCTCGAAAACTCATATTCAAACTCAAATTGGCACGCCTGTCCAAAAAGTGAGTTTATACCTCTGGCATACATGCTCCAATCTTCCTCAAACTTCACAGGATTGCTAACTGTCCAGCTACAGGCCAAAACGGGCAACGGGCAAGGGGCTAGGGGCAACGGGGAACGGGCAACGGGTAACGGACGTGGGTGCGAGGTCCCGCAAAACGCTGCTCGCAGCTTTAATTATTATTATTATTATTTTTCCGACGGCGAAAATCCAAATTTGACCCCCTAAACATGCTCATGCCTTCGGCGACGACCTAACTCCTCATTGCTTTCTGAGCGCTGGGATGCGAAGGACACTACTGTTATTGCTAAGTTTATTAGGGACCGAGCCCGTAGGGCAAGGACCCTATTGAAATTGCAACGCACAAAATCAGGAAAAGTGCCGGTCAGAAGGTCCTACAGCGTTCCACATCGAGAAAAGTCGTCGCCGAAGGCGACGACCCTCCTCCCCACTGAATTCTGTGTGAGGAGGTGAGGAGTCCTCGCCGAAGGCGAGGACACTACTGATATTGCTAAGTTTATTATTATTTTTCTTTTTTTTCCCGCAACTTTGGGCCCAAATTTGACCCCCTAAACATGCTCGAAAACTCACCAAAATTGGCACGCCTGTCCAAAAAGTGAGTTTATACCTCTGGCATACATGCTCCAATCTTCCTCAAACTTCACAGGATTGCTAACTGTCCAGCTACAGGCCAAAACGGGCAACGGGCAAGGGGCTAGGGGCAACGGGGAACGGGCAACGGGTAACGGACGTGGGTGCGAGGTCCCGCAAAACGCTGCTCGCAGCTTTAATTATTATTATTATTATTTTTCCGACGGCGAAAATCCAAATTTGACCCCCTAAACATGCTCAAAAACTCACCAAAATTGGCACACCTGTCAGAAATGCGTGAAAATTTGATAAAATGCAAAAAATTACCCCTCAAGTGCCAAAATGAGCTCTCTAGCGCCACCTACGCATCTGGCATACAACCATGCCCACTGCGGCCCGTAGGAATGTCGTAGAAAGGTCAAACCAAAACTGGATTGTTTGTCTCATGACGACCTACAAATCACCCATCGACACCTGTGACCTAAACCCAACAGGATGTCAGCTATTTGCCCTTTCATAATAAAATGTTGTGTTTTTTCTTTTCCAAAACTATCTCCTTCGAAGCCGTTTATTGTATCGACTTCAAATGTGCACACATGATACCCCTACTCCTTCTGAACAGAACGTCTGTGCAACTTTTTCATTACTCGCCCGGTTTGGATTTTATACGCACTCAAAGTTGATGACGCACAAACATCTTGAAAAGAGGAAGTACTTCATAACTCCAGCATACATGCTCCAATTTTCCCCAAACTTCACAGGATTGATGACACTCACAGCCTGAACATGTCCTTGTGTCAATATTTGGGGTTACACATAGCGCCACCTACTGGTAACAGGAAGTATATGTTTTTTGGCTTTCCAAAACTATCTTCTCCAAGACCGTTTATCGTAGCGGCTTCAAACATGCACACGATACCCCTACTCCTTCTGAACAGATCTTCTGTACAACTTTTTCATTACTCATCCGGTTTGGATTTTATACGCACTCAAAGTTGTAATGCGCAAACATCCAGAAAAGGAAGTTGTTTATAACTCCAGCATACATGCTCCAATTTTCCCCAAACTTCACAGGATTGATGACAGTCCCATCCTGAACACACCCATGTGTCAATATTTGAGAATACACAATAGCGCCACCTACTGGCAACGGGAAGTTTATACCTCCAGCATACATGATCCAATTTTCCTCAAACTTCACAGGATGGACAAGAGTCCCGTCCTGAACACATCCATGTCTCAATGTTTGGGATAACACATAGCGCCCCCTACTGGCAACAGGAAGTTTATAACTCCAGCATACATGGTCCAATCTTCCTCAAACTTCACAGGATGGACAAGACTCCCGTCCTGAACATATCCATGTCTCAATGTTTGGGATTACACATAGCGCCCCCTACTGGCAACAGGAAGTTTATAACTCCAGCATACATGGTCCAATCTTCCTCAAACTTCACAGGATGGACAACAGTCCCGTCCTGAACACATCCATGTCTCAATGTTTAGGATTACACATAGCGCCCCCTACTGGCAACAGGAAGGTTATAACTCCAACATACATGGTCCAATCTTCCCCAAACTTCACAGGATTGATGACAGTCCCGCCCTGAACACATTCATGTGTCCATATTTGAGATTACACATAGCAACACCTACTGGCAACACAAATACATATTTTCAGACTATTTGATGGTCACAAACATGCATTAGGTCAACAGAGGAGAAACACACATATAACCACAAACACACAGCTGAAGCTACAGCCCACAACAGGCAATGGGCAAGGGACTGGGGGCTAGGGGCAAGGGGCACCAGGCAAAGGGGCAATGGGCAAGGGGCAAGGGGCAATGGGCGTGGGTGCGAGGTCCCGCCCAATGCTGCTTGCAGCTTTAATTATTATTGTTGTTGTTGTTGTTATCTTGTTGTTATTATTGTTGTTATTATTTATAGTAAGTGTCTAATAAAAAGCTTTCAGTGTCTTAAGTCTTTGTCATGATTATTACTTGATAATGTTACATTTCCCCCAGGCTGTTACGTCTAACCCAGGCTATAGAGTGAACTGTAATATTTCATGCCTTATGTTTCAGACCAAACCTTGCATTTTCTTTTTGTGTTACAGAGATAGCAGCTACACCATTTCAGAGCAGACACATGTAATTAGTTTGTATCACGGTTTGAACGCATTGGCTTAAAATAACTCAAAGATACAGACAGAAATGTCAAAAATGTCACAACCATCCCCGGTCTCCCCTAAGTCTGATTCTGGGGGGGTCCCATGTCTCAGTGATCTGATGTTACTTCTGTTTGTACTCTATCTCACAGTTGAGTAGAACAGCCACCATCACAGTCCCCTCTGGATTAACTGCTCAGCTATTTCTTATTCTTTGTTGCTGATTTAAAACACACTTCTCTGTCCCTCGGGTCTTTCGCTCTCAGTAACCATTTCTACTATATATAATCTAGGTCAAGGTTGTGATCTTTTTACAAACTTCTAATTTCAAACATGGCCTTCTTTTCTTTTGTTTCTTATTTTTAACGTTAATTCATTCGGTGCTGGGGGCTTCTCTCTTTATTCTGAACACGTCTGTTTTTATCCAGCCTCTCCTCTGTCTCTGCCTGGCCCAGCTGTGTCTCAAAAAAGACGGCTTAGAGAGAGGGAGCGATGGAGGGAGGAATTTGTGACAGTGCAATTTACCACTGTGATTGCTATGCCAGCAAGGACCAAGGGCCAAAAAATGGGCACAAGGGGAGGAGAAAAAGCAAAGGACTTTTGGTATCTGGGTTGTGTTTGCAAGTGCTGTCTCTAACTCCTCTAGGGCACAGCTTGTGCTTATATGACTGTGTCTGTTTCAAAATAGATATATTGAAGGTTTTGTAAAAATTTCACATGTCAGATTCTTCATTTTGACTATACTAAAATCTGACATAAATGATAAATACTCCTAAATCAGTTTGCTTAATGTCATTTGAAGAGCTTTGGGTTGAATTTGATTATTGATGATCCCAATTTCTAAATAAACATTTTATATTATTGTATTTGTCTTTTCATCTAGATAGATAGATAGTACTTTATTGATTCCAAACTGGGAAGTTCTTTTGTTACAGCAGCAAGTAATCAAACAGTATTTGGACAATGGAACAAAGAAATATAAAATATATACAAAAAATGAGTAGTATTAAAATTTAAAATATACAAGAAATATACAGGAATAGAATAAAATAAAAATATCAAATTGCAGGGGTAAATGGATAAAATTATATACACAGTACAGTCAGAAGTGAGGTGGAGATTGTAAAAATGTGCAAAAAATGCAATTGGTAATTACCAGCAGTGCAAACAAATGGTTGTAGCGTAACTATTATGCTATAGAGGAGAGGCTGTAGAGGCCAAGGTATGGCTTGGGGGAGGAATGATTTCCTGTAAACATGACCCACATGATCCGAATGTTTTTTAATGAATCATTGCTTGTCAAACAAAACTATTTAATTCATATTAGACTGTTAAAAAATATGTTGGTTGCACATACAATTTGTCAGTTACTGTAATACCAATTTACTGTGTAATGTTAAATAATTTAATCATGACCAGGATACCTCCTTTTTAGCTGTAACTTCAACTTGTTTTTTTAATATAATAATATTCGTAACTGCTTATCCTGTTACGGGTCGCAGGGGTGCTGGAACCTATCCCAGCTGACATTGGGAAAGAGGTGGGGTACACCCTGGACAGGTCACCAGACTACCAGGGCTAACAAATAGAGACAGGAAACCATTCACATTCACATGCACACCTATTTAAGCCCAGTTTCCACCGAGCAGTACGGTATGGTACAGAACCGTACCATACATTTTTGGTACCCCTTCTTTTGGGGTACCTAGCACACACAAAGCTTGTCAAATGTGTGTATTTTTTGCTTAGGAATGTACCCATGGGTGAAACATATCACTTGATTACTTAGATACTTAAGGAAACTTAAAAATGTGATCATTCTGAAGTGTCCTTTCCTATACCTCTGAGCAGATTTATTGATGTTTATATGCAATGGACATCAGAGATTGTAACATGCTCAGAAAGTAAGTCACACTGATTTATATCAGTATCTCTTACATGTCTGTGTGACTGAGTCATGAATCAAACTGGTCCTTTGTCTTAAGCTTGTCAGCAAAAAGACAAGTGTCTGCCTATTCCTTGAGCACAGTAGGAGAGGGGAAAACGCACACACACACACACACTGTAAACAAAAAAAAAAAAAAAAAGTAAATTCACAGTGTTTTATATGTTACACTATCTTGTCATGCATTATCTGTTCAGCAGTTATGAGTGAGTTAAAAGCCATTTATTACATATAGCTTATATAGCCTTAATGCAGCTGGGAACACACAAATAGCATTCCAATCACCTCCATTATACTGAGTGTGGAGGCAGAAATCTAAGAGATAGATATCTTAGACCTAGACAAATAAACTCAGTATATCTGCATGGATAGATACTCACTCAAGAAGTAAAAAATAATATTAAGATATTGTCCCTTGTGGTAAATGTATACACCAAACTAGCTAGTTTCAGCTTCTCCGAGATGTCAGATTTCTTAGTTTTGTGTTTCACATCATTATAAAGTTACTTCATTATAAAGTTATTCCTCCTCTGTCCACCATGTGTAGTCATCACTTTGTTTATTCTTCTGCATGTTTCACTGTGTGTTCTCTGTTCAGATGGTCCAAGAAAATGAAAGTTGATGTTTCCAGTCTATAAATATAGGCATCAATAAATCATTCAAATGTGTGTGCGAGACACGAATGGGGGAGAAGCAGGAGTGTTTCTATTTACCTGCTATCCCTTATTGCATTAGTGTGTGTGTGTTTGTGTTTGTGTTTGTGTGTGTGTGTGTGTAGGTGTGTGTGTGTCATTGGTGCAGATGAGCAGCAGGTACAGTTGGCTGGGGGCCGAGATTCCTGCAACACTGAGTCACATGGGCTGAGTATTATGTCACGCAAACAGACACATAGACAGACACACAGACACACAGACACACACACACAGCAGGGATCAGGGTATTGTATGATTGCACAAGCCCCTCCTCCTCCCCAGATCTCTGCCCCCCTTCTCTGTCTGTCTCCCTGCTGTCTTGTTTGCTCTATATATCTCTCCTCCCCTCTCTCTCTCTCTCTCTGTCTCTCTCTCTCTTTGTCACTCTCACACAGCGACACATAAACACACTCAGCAGTGAGAGTGTCGGTGCAGAGCGTTCAGGAAGTAAGAGGTAGGAGGTCACAGGGAGAGGAGTGTATCCATTTTCAAACAGCTGAAATCTTTATGCCTCCTTCCATTATTTAGTCGGTGCTGGTGCTCCCCATCTACAGTACAGTGCCCTTATTTATCACCACTGGATCCTGCTTTGTGTGGGTGTGTGTGTGGAAGCCGTTACCGCTGCTTATCAGAGGGACCCTTGGACCATAATGGATATCTATTCTAGGAAGCTGTCACTGTGGGAGCAGCGAGTGTGCTGGGAGGAGAGCAGCTTGGATTCCACTCTCATGTTAGGACTCTGAACACTGCTCCTCTGTTTTGCTGTCTTTTATCCTGCAGGTTGACTGTACTGGCTCACGCTGTACTTGTTATTACTCTCATGTGGTAGTTGTAGCCCTAACCTGGATCATTATTTATTTATTTTTTTCATTTTTCTCTTGACAGATGAGAAGGAGGACACGGTGTTAGGGAGTCTGCCGCTGCTAAGTTTCCGAATCGGAGAAGTGGAGTCTTCAGATAACATCACCCGCAAGTTTGCCTTTAAGGTTAGTAACATCCTGATGGAGGGACAGTGGGTGCTTGGAGGTCTATGTGTAATTGCATTTCATGCAGGGGATGCAGTGGCTACTGGGAAGGATAATGAATGTGTATGACTTTCAATGTGCCAGACATTCATTAGTGGAAAACAAACTGTGTCTATGTAGAAACATTCAGGCAGCAGTATTGAAAGACTGTTGGTTGTAGGTTTCCTGAGTGACAGCAATACCTCACTGAACCACTCTAACCCCTCAACACTCCTCCTTGCGCAATCCAATGGCTTGTTGCAAAAGCAGGATTTACTTATGTTTGAACTTGTGTCTTAGTTGCATCGCTGTGGCTCAGTGAGGGTGTTGGTTAGGTTCTGGTTGATTGATAGAAGCTGACTGGCTCCACTGCTTCATCACAAGATGTTATTTATGACTGTCAAAGAACCACAGGGGGGCTGCAGTTTGGACTTATGTTGGATTTTTTTAGTTGGGAAGGCAACCTTGCAGTAGGACTTATGGGTCTTTCTGTTTGATCGGATTCTTAGTCGCATGTTTTTTTTTTGTTTTTTTTTTAATCAGATATTGCTTTATGTAAATGTTATGTATATTGTGTTGCTGACATTGATTTATGTCTTAATTTTGTATACACCAGGGCAACCCCCTGGCAATTATTTGGAAACCCAATACTATCCAATATATTGGATACTGTAACAGATCAAACATTCAGTTACATTGTAAACATGCTTTGCCTATTTTTTAACTCTGATGATATTGTGTTGTTTTAAAAGAGGCTGACAAGAAGCTGCATGAGTAAACAGGCATCAAACTTTGACTGATGAAGATGATTGGATAATGAGTACATTTTTATGACTCCGGCCTGGCAAAAGCTGTAGCGTCCACTTGGACTAAAAAATAAACTGATTCGAATTTTGTGGTCAAAGGTCAAAGGTCAAAGGTCAAGGTAACTGTGACCTCACAAAACGTGTTTTAGGCCATTACTCAAGAATTCAAATGCTAATTATGACAAAACTTCACACAAATGTAAGCTATAGTGATGACATTTTATATCCAAAAGGTCAAAGGTCAACTTCACTGTGACATTATAATGTTCTACAAAAAACGCTTTTCTAGCCATTACTCAGCATCATATCTCAGGAACAGAAGGAGAAATATTTGGTAAGATACTAGTCAGGTTTCCATCCGAATGTCTCGAAATTTTTGAGCGAATTTAGTGAAAATGCGCAAAAAGAAAAATGCGACTTTATGCCCGTTTCCATTTGTTATTATTTTGCGATTATTAAGAGGAGAGTGCGCCATGAGATGACGTCATCAGAGAGCATCTCTCTGCCACAAAACAAACAACACACTCGGCTGACAGTCAACAACTGATCATGGACAGATTCCTGATCGACCTGTTGGCGTTTGGAAGAACTCCGGTCACCATTTTGTTAGCATTCACCGTGTACCGAGCCATCCTGAAGAAGAGACGACAAGGAAGAATTTTAATGTTAAGAGTACTATCGGAAATAGCTGGAAGGAGACCACCGCGCCGTTCAACAACGTATACGTGTGATGTGATATCCGGTCCAGACGTGTGACGTGGTATCCGGTCCAGTCATCGTTTATCCACAAAACCTGTTTCCATAGCAAAAAGTCGTACTTTCCTTTCATCGATACGCAGACAAATCCACCCTCTCCAAGCGTAAAAACTTTTTTTGTGAATTTTTGGCCTTTTTTCGAATTTCTAGCGTTTCCATTAATGTTTATTTTTGCTATTTTTGAAAATTCGAATAAGAACAGGTGGATGGAAACCCTATTACTGACCGGTGACACTAATCTTGGGTGCCCCCCTCGAACTGTACTTGGATGTAAACTGTAAGTGAAAGTTGACAGAGGCATACAACCACTGGATGGTAATTTTAGTTTTATCTTAAAGCGGCTTGACAAAAGCCCTCCAAAAACAACCAGTTTAGTAGTATCACATCTGTGATGTCCAAGATGGACAGCACTGCTAAGACTACATTCCACTTTAAAGACATCCTTGCCTGAAGACACAGTGGGACATCTCCAAAAGGCTCATGCACTATTGGCAGGAGGTAATGACAGTCACAGACAAAAATATTTTAATTGTATAATTGCTGTTCTTGACAAACAGATCAAGGTTGTTTCTCCTGAAATGATGAATCAGTCGGGAGCACTGACAGCTAAGATTAAAAGAGCTCCAGAGGCAGCAGCAGCCACAGCGCACAACCTGACAGAGCAGTTTGTCAGAGCTGAATAAAGATGAGACAATGAGGATGTAATATAGGTTAGCTGAATCTGAATCAGCTGAGTAAAGCTTTATATAAGTTGGAAAGTTAGCCTTGTTTCCCCTTCAGCATCAGGAACACAAACCCACATGCACAAACACACACACACACACACACACACACACACACACACACACACACACACACACACACACACACACCACACACACACACACACACACACACACACACAAAGTAACGGCTCTCTCTCCAGCTCTCTCTGTGAGCCTATTTGCTTACTTTACTCACTGTTTGTCATTATCTGTTGTCTTCACCTTTTCAGAACATTCAGTCCTGTCTGTTCTCTTTCTTTGCATGTCCAGTGCAAGCTCTGGTGCAAAGTCCAGTGCAGGAACCCAGTGTACACACACACACACACACACACACACACACACACACCTGCAGTGGAGGCAGACTGAGCAAATATACTCATTGTGGCTTTGACGGCTTGCCAATGGTAGGGTGCTGCATTTCAGCTAATGTTCTAACTGGAAAGTGAGTATACTGTCCCTGTCTTATATCTATATTAAGTGTCAATCATAATATTAACAAACTACGATTTGTAATATTAACATTAGTAATATCAGCAGTGATTGATTATATTGTATGTGTGCACACTTTGAATGTCATCTTTCAAATACAGCAAAGGTAAAGACCAAATACATCAGAAAGACTAAAGCTATAAATACATCAGAGACAAACAAAGATCAGAGATGAAGTGCCATAAAAGAAGGAAAACAGAAAATACTATGACAAGGCCTTTGAATTCAAGTTATTCTGAGAAAGTGCCAACACTGCTTGAGCCAGGCTGAGAGTAAAACATAGCTACAGCCTGGTCACAGCACAAAGTGGCACAGTTAAAATATTCTCCTCACTACTTCTAGAGATACTAGGCCAGGCGGGTTTAACAGAGACAGGTTAGCCCTTTCCCCTGCTTCCAGTCTTTATGCTAAACTAAACTAACACTTTTTTTTTGCACAACGTAGCTTTTGTGAAAAAAGAGCATTTGGATTGGACTCATCATCATTGTGAAATTCTGTAGAACACTGAGATGTTTAGCAGACAGCCATCAGCAGTACAGAACACTTCTAAACATTAAATTTATAAAATATCTGCCATCACTTGATACTGTTATGGTTTTGTGCTTATTTTCGGTTGATGTTGAACTTAGCATTCTTTTTCTCATGCTGGTGTAGGTGCAGTTGCAACAGAGCTGTTTGTTTAAGTGTTGGCTCTGGTTCTGTCTGTGAGGCAGATGGCATCAGCTATTGATTTTATAGGGACAGTTTGAAGCAGTTATGTTTAAATGTTTTAATTATACATGGCATTGTATCAATTACTAAGCTTCTCTAACGCTGAGAAATGGAATAGTGGTATGGCAGCAATGGTATGGTGATACCCCTGCCTTGCCTTAGGTCCTTTTTTTTGCCTTTTTATTGCTGATTTTTTTTTTTTTCTTTTGCTTTCTTTTCTTTTATTCATCTATTTTACTTTTCTGAGACTGTTTTTAATTGGTGGAGTGTCATGCTGCCACTGGTGTTTTCTCTGTTTTTGGGTCTGTCAGGGTCAACTGCACTTTCAGCTGAGGCTAATTTTCCTCAGATTGTATCTTCTTTTATTTGAAAATGAATGTATGGATGTGTTTAATACCAGGCCTGCCAGTATTCTAGTACCCCACAATGGTCTGCCAGACTGTCATATGGAATTATATTGTTCATGTTCACGAGTCTATTAATAATGCATTTGCTTGATAAAGAAAGAAATTAAGGGAAATGAACAAAATATCACAGAGCACAGAGCAGGATCGGCAACCTTTTTGTCCTGTTTCAGTTTACACATATACATTTTATGTAATAATGTATTTTTTTGTGAAGATAAGTCAAAATACAACTATTCTAATATATAACTTTGTAGGCTACAATATGAAAACTTTAGGTTGACGATGCCATGAATGACATCATAGAGTGTCGTATATGACATGATAAATATCTCTGGAACGCTCTATGCGAGAGACTTATTTTTTCTGCTCAGAAGCTAACTGTTAAAATGTTCCAATGAGGACTTTGGTGCAATCATATCCCTTTTAGAGACTTTGCAACAGTGTTTATTTTGTAAACGCAACTGTCACATTCATCAACGACCATCAGCGAAGATGTTGACAAGCTAAAAATAGATCTCTGATAATAAAAAAGATGATGAAATGCATGTTTTTTTTCACTGACAAGACAAGATGGGACTAAAATGTTAGCAGTGGACTATTGGGCACTCAAAATGAAGAAGAGGAGAGAACCCAATAATAAATTATTTCATGAAACACATGAGAAAAAAAAAATCAAACTAGGAGATAGAGAATGGCTGTGCTTCTAATGCCATGAGTGGTATGAGTTCAGAGCACCTACAGGCTCTAAACTCCAGTTTTGCTAGTCTGCGAAACACTCACACTGTAGCAACACCAGCTGTTGGTGTGAGTTGTGAGCTGTAATTTGGCCGGAAATGAGCAAGATTGTGTCTGACTGTGAATGGTGGAGCACTTGATGGATTTGTGTAATTTACTGACTAGTTGCAGTGGTCGCTCTTAGCAGCTAAGTCTTCTTGTTAGCCTCTGAATCGCAGCAACTGGTTTTCACATTTGTCGATCCCCTCAGGACTCCACTTAGATCCGGACTGTTTGAAGAAGGTTTATGGCTTGATGCTGTTTGACAGGCAGGTGGTTCAGTTATCTGTGAGTGTAGCTGTGCTGTACGTGTAAGTCTAAACTCAGATCATTTTTCTCTGACAACTTAAAATTTAGTTTTAATCACTGACTCTGAGAGGACATGAGTTTAAACCTCCAGACTAATATGTTTCAGATACAAAACACTTAAAACATTTAAAATGAAGTTGTTTTTTTCCCCTGCTTCTTAACAGTGAGATGAATACGTCAGAGTTTACAATGAACCTGGGTACAAATCCTAGTTGTCTCAGATTAGTTATTTGTGTTGTCAAAGTTTTTGAGACCACAAAATAGAGAGATGTTGAGCTTTTCAAATGATGATCGGTAAGTGTGTGCTCATAAATCACCCCTTAAACCTTAAAACTGCTGCAGAGATGACAGTTTGTAAGAATGCAAAAATTATTTGTAACTGTAGAAAAAAAAAAAAAAAAAAAAAAAAAAAATATATATATATATATATATATATATATATAGGTCTAAAATTTCAACCCTTGATATAACCTGTCATCTTGATTCCAATTTCTGATACCCAACTGGAAAAGTTTAAAGAGGGAAAAAAAACATTTTAGATAACAGTAATGAACTAAAAGTTCAATAATATGTAATTACTTTTCTTTAACGAAAATATTTTGAGTTGTAGTTCACAAAAAATAGACTAAAACTATGAAGCAGTTTCACCTAAACACAAGACTAAATCTATATAGCTGTCAAAATGAAGACTGCTTGCTAATCCATAATGAGTAGAATCACATATATGTAAAAGAGAATGTGTAAATTCTCTTTTGCGCATTTGGATAGTTTTGTAAGGTGTGTGCCCAGGGTGCATTGCATACCATTGCGTTAATTTTAGGTTATAACACATTTAGGAAAAGTTGTGGGCTGACAGGTTTGTAGATTTTATTAAAGCAGCTATTAACATAATTATTTGTGTTATAAGTGACCATATCGGTGGTGCTAGTGTTAATAGAGCAAAATAATTCAAATAAAATACTGTACTGTACTGCTGTACATGCTTTTAAAAAGAATAGAGTAGAAAAGTAAATGACAAGTGATCAGATTCACATTGACATCTATGTTTCAGCTGGGTTCCTGAGAATTTGGGATGTGAAACAGGGTCACAGACCAGAAAGAGCTTGAAAATCCCTGTCATAAACCACCGTCCCCTGACAGCCACAGTACGAACATATCATTGCTGGCCCTCAAAACCCACACTGGTTAACACTATTTTGCCCTGTGAGAGCATAGCAGGGCCATCACGCTCATTTAACAGACCAGAGAAAATGTAGATAAAAATACAATACGGGAAGTAACCACTATGATCCCTAAAATAAAGAAACATGACATTTTAATCACCTTGTCTGTTTTGTGATGTTTCCTCTTAAAGGTTCAGTGTGCATGATTTAGGGCAATATGTTGGCACAAATGGAATACAGTATTTGTAACTGTGTTTTTATTAGTGTATAACACCCTGAAGAGAAAGAATCCTTGGGCCTCATTCACTCAGATGTGTGTAGAAATGTTCCTACTATGTGCATAAAATAAGTGTGCACACAAAATCACCACTGGATTCACAACATGTACACCAGATTTTATTCGTACCACCATGCTTATGTTGTTGAATCAGTATAATTCTAAATTGACAGGCGCCTGCCCACTCTGCTATCAGCATACTGCCACACCCCCATTTCTCTATATAAGGTCATATGTTTGCCCATTGGTGCATCATGGAGAAAGGGGTGAAGCTGTTTCTACACATATGAGGGCCCTAACACCATTGGTGAGCATATGACTGTTGTGTTAGTCAGAAACACCTGATAAGCTGTTCATTACTCACTACAAACATGTTCAAACATGTCGATCTGATCCGCTCTCCCCTGAAAGCATGAACTGCATCATCTTCCAGGTTATTCCAGTTTAGACATGCCATCTGAACAGCTGCTTGGAGGTAGATCAGAATTGTTCCTATACACTGCATGCATATTAATAGGTTTACAACTAACTAATGAACATATGCACAGTATCTATAAAATAAAAGCTGGGATACTACGTTTTCAGAGTTGAATTTTTTCAATTAATAACTAATGAGGATGAAAGGGTGTTTATATCTACTTATAGGGCGGGTCCTCTTCCATGAAGTCCACCATGTCGTTTCCACAGGACAAACCAAACAATGGCTCTGGATAGGGCCATTACCATTTTTGCATTGGTCACAGTAGTTCTCCTCCTTGCTTGACACATTAGAGAAGGTTCATTTGATTGACATCTAAAACCTCACCACTAGATGCCACTAAATCTTACATTCTTGACCTTTAAGCTGGAGGAGACCACAGTCCATGGCTTTATGTTGTAGTTAGAGAGCAGGTCGCCAGAATGTACTATGTAATGTGAAATCTGCCAGAGCTTCTACTGACTGAGAAAAATCATACAACTCTTCATGTCACATTTGGGTCATAATCGGTCACAGAGGCTTTTTTATAAATGGATAAACTGCAAAGGCATTGTGAACTACATATTTATATATTTCAAATTCCCAGTATCACAATACAATATGTGATGATGTCATTTAATGGCATGAAAATGGAACAAAACTTGAATTTGGCAAAGATCCATTTAACGTGACTTACTGGGTAGTACCGGTGTGATTCAGTCAGTACACTAAAGAGTACTGAGCTTAGTACCAAACCCTGCAACTTTCACAATGAAAGAGAGAGTAAATGCCACTGTGCTAACCTTCCAGTATTGTAAAATCCTGTACAAAAAAAAAAAAAAAATCTATGTAGTGTTCTGACATCTGAGAAGTCTTCAAGTTCCCTCTCACAGCAGCAGCAGCAGTAGTGAGCCTAACGGTGAAATAAACCGGAAAAAGTCCACTAAAAGTACCTGTGTTTCCCTACTTGGCTAAGAAGCTAGGCTAAAATGGCAGCCGCTAATCAGCGCGCTATGGCTAATAATGGACACAATCAGTGGGGAAATGTAACCAGTCACTCCAACCCTTTCATGTCGCTGACTGCGGTAAGTGAAAGAATCACATAATGGACATTATAACCCCTTTCTATGTGAAAGTGAGACTGTTAAAGTGAATCAGCAACTGAGTGAGGCATCCTATGTGCCAGCTCAGCTAAAGTTAGCGAGCAATAATCCCTTTGTTAATGCCGACGGGGAAAGTTACTGCTTCCAAGACTGTGGGATAGACATAAGAAGCAAAGACTCATGCCCCCGGGTGCACGAGCACCATGCTTATGTCCAGGCATTATAGCTATACGGCGCAGTTTTGCCATCACCTGCGGCCACTGCAACACCTAGTGTAAACCCCTTTGCCTCAGCCCATCCACGGGGTTTTGTTCAGAGTACACCAGTCCCCTGTCACTCTTCAATCCCAACGTACCCACAGCTGCACACTCCTTGCTGCTGTTCACCCAAAGACACTAAATATGGACATTTATTCGAGCAGGGCAATACTCAAACTGTGCAGTTAAAGCACCCCCCCCCCCCCAAATGTGAGCGGCCCACTGTCAGCCTTCGTCTGAAAGTGAGGATGACTATGATCACAGGGAGAGAGTCTCCACCTTACGTCCTGGTCAGTATGACGGCACCACCCCATGGAAAGTGTTCATGCACTGGTTTGAGAGTTGTGCTAAAGCTAATTACTGGTCCAAAAAGACTATGGCTGTTCAACTTAAGTTCTGCCTGGTGGGTGCAGCAGGGGCAATAATCCACAGAAATCCACGGTCTTCTCAGTGGGACTACAGCCGTCTGGTGGAGGAGATGGAGGCTGCTTATGGCCCCTGTTCAGAGCACGCTGCTGCAGTGGCCATTGAACTGAGACAGCGGGTCCGCAAACCAGGTGAAGCTCTTCATGTGTTGAGGGATGACATATATGAGCAAGTGTCAGTAGCCTACAGTGACAAGACTGATAATGAGCAGGACGCCATAGGCGTCGAAGTTTTCACAAATGCTGTAGGGGATGCAGAGATTGTACAGAAACTATTAGAACAGCGACCTCGCACATTAGCCCAAGCTTATGACATCGCGCGCCGCCACGAAACCACCAAGCAGGCAGCATTGCGGGTCACCAGCTTCATGCAATCAGTGACATGCAACACACCAGAACGGAGGTCCCGTGCTGCTATGGTCAGGGAAGGAACTGAGGTAGAGGAGGTAGAGACTGTTGCAGCCACCCCAGCTGTCAGTTAGAAGCCAAAAACCTTGGATTTCCACCGCACATCAACTCCACAGAAAAGCAGCAAGAACATTAAGTGGGAGGATATTCGTTGTCATAATTGCTCTGGCATCGGCCACATGAAGAGAAATTGCCCTTCCCCCAGGAAATCCACCAGAGTTCAAGCCCCGACAGCCGTCCATGAGAGCCCAGAACCCACTGTGCTTCAGCTTAAAGCCCATGATCAAGAAATGAGCATTCATATGCGAGTGCATGAACTGGATGTCTGTGCTGTTCTGGACAGTGGAGCACAGAAAAGTGTGTTGCCTCTGCACCATTATAACGCTATTCACTCAGATGCCCGTCCCCCACTTCAGCCATCAGTTGTAAAGACTCTGCTAGGTGTTGGGCCCGGTGACGTTCCTGTGGTTGGGGAGGCCCACATCCCTGTCCAGATCAACAACCGGCAGGTGAGCGTGCACTTCCTGGTTGCTGACATTGCCAGTGATGAGGCCCTCCTAGGTCACCCTTTTCTCACCCAAGCCCAAGCACACCTGGATTTTGGAAAACGCATTGTGCTGTTCGGTGAGGAGGTGCCATACTTCCACACTCCAAGCAAACCAAAGACACATGCAGTGAGAGTGGCCCGGACTGTGCTGCTGGAGGCTGGACAGGAATATGTGGTAAGAGGCCATACCCGCATTAGACAACCTTTAAAGGGGGAGATGATGCTAAGCCCCACCAAAGGTTTTGTCGAGAAACATCGAGTGCTAGTTGCCCGTGTCCTGGTGAAGTCACACCCCTTTAAAGCTGTACCCCTCCGCATCTTTAATCTGGGCAATACAGCTGTAACCCTCAAAAAGGGGACCATCGCAGGGTTCCTCCAACCTGCAGAAGCCCTGCGGCCCGACACCGCCACAGCCAAGCCGGAGCAGCCAGAGCTTCCCACTGTTCCCCAGCACCTGCAGGAGCTTTACAACCAGAGTTCAGCTGAGCTCAATAAAGAGGAGCAACTCCAGCTAGCTCAGCTCCTGTGCACTTATTGTTCTCAACTGGACCCGGTGACCTTGGCCGCACGGCCCTGGTGCAGCATGACATTGTGACTTATGCCAGGCGTCCCCGTTAAGCAGCCACCACGCCGGATGGCAGGGGAGAAACAACAGGATGCTGACCAACAAATACAGCAGAGCCTGGAGGCCGGACTGGCCCGCCGTAGCCACAGCAGCTGGGCTTCACCCATAGTGATGATACGTAAGAAGGATGGAACGTACCGCCTCTGCATAGACTACAGGGCCCTAAATGACTGCACCATTAAAGATGCTTACCCGCTGCCCCGCATCCAAGACACCCTCGACACCCTCTTCACTGGCTAACCTGAAACTCAAACCTGCTAAATGCTGTCTCTTCCGCCGCCAAGTAGCCTACCTGGGTCACATCGTCTCGGCAGATGGTGTTGTCACCGACCCCTCCAAAGTCCAGAAGGTTCAGGAGTGGCCCACACCAAAGTCCATCCAGGAGATTCGTCAGTTCATAGGCCTGGCGTCATACTATCGCCGATTTGTAAAAGGCTTTGCTACTGTGACGAAGCCCCTTCATGCCCTGACCAAGAAGTACGCCCGTTTCCAGTGGACAACTGAATGCCAGTTCGACAGACTCAAGCACCGGCTAACCACCGCACCAGTCCTGGGTTACCCATTAGACCAGGGCAGCATGACACTGGACACTGATGCAAGCGATGTTGGCATCGGTGCCGTTCTGTCGCAAGTCCAGCAGGGCAGGGAGCGCGTGCTGGCCTATGGGAGTCGCAAACTGTCTAAAACTGAACAGAACTACTGTACCACACGGCGGGAACTACTAGCCGTGGTGGAGTTCACGTCACATTTCCGGCAGTACCTCCTGGGGCGTCCTTTCATCATGCGCACTGACCATAGCAGCCTCCGGTGGCTGACAAAAATAAAGGAGCCTGAAGGACAGCTTGCCAGATGGCTGGAGAGACTCGGTGAGTATGACTTTGAGATCATCCATCGCCCTGGCTGGCTGCACAACAACGCAGACAGCCTCTCCAGGAAGCCGTGTCACCAGAACTGTCCATGTAAACTGCCAGGCCCCACCCCTCCTCCAGCGAACATCAGGCACCAAGCTGTGCAGTGTGAGTTGGACTCTGACATCAACCAGGTGGTGCAGAGTCCAGTGGGGGTAGAGAGAACCCTACACACAGATACAGACAATTTTAAGCCTCCTGAGCGAATCTATCTCACTAGGACCAGAGAGACTGCATTGTTTTCTGGCTGGTCCCTGGAAGAGCTGCGACAGGCCCAGGAGGCTGACCCAGACATTGCGCCTATCAGGGCATGGAGGGAGGCCAGTGGAGAGCGTCCCTCATGGAATACAGTCTCCCCACACAGTCCAGCCACAAAGGCTTATTGGAGCCAGTGGAAGAGGCTCTACATCCGAGATGGAATACTAGTCAGGTGGTTCTATTGTCTGGATGACACCCAGTACTATCCACAGGTGGTGCTGCCACACGCCTTCCAGCCTGACGTCATGAGGCAGATGCATGAGGGACCAGTTGGTGGACATTTTGGTGTGGAGTGCACTGTGGCACGGCTGCAGACTCGATACTACTGGTACCGAATGAGAGAGGATGTTGCCCTCTGGTGCCACACGTGCACCAGCTGTGCGTCCAAAGCCAGGCCCCTTAAGGCACCACAGGCCCCCATGGGAACCGTCAGGGTGGGAGCCCCAATGGAGCACGTCGCCTTGGATATTATGGGGCCACTGAATGAGACAGAGCGCCGGAACTGTTATGTGCTCATGATACAGAACTATTTCCCGAAATGGGTGGAAGCCTTCCCCTTACCCAATGACCAGGCAGTAACAGTGGCTGAAGTGCTGGCCTCTGAGTGGGTGTGTCGCTATGGGGCACCACAGATGTTGCACAGTGATCAGGGTCGGAACTTTTAATCAGAAGTGTTCCAGAAAATGTGCACACTCTTTGGTATTGAGAAAACACACACCACGCCCTTCCGACCTCAGTCTGACGGCCAAGTAGAAAGGTTTAATGCCACCCTGCAAAAGATTCTGGCCACAACAGCAGAGCGCTGTCACTGGGACTGGGACCTCATGATCCCCTATGCTGTCATGGCCTACTGAGCGAAAAGACACAGTTCCACCAGTTTCACCCCCAACTTCATGATGTTTGGCCAGGAAGTGAGTGAGCCGGTAGACCTGGTAACCGGTTTGCCCCCTGACTCTGAAACCACTCCTTCTGGTCCTGAGTATGTTCAACGCCTCCGTGAGCGGCTGGAGCTGGCGCATCAAATTGCCAGGGATGCACTCGGTGAATCTGAAACGTGCAAAGAGACAGTATGACAAGAACTGCTACCGCACACAGTATCAGGTCGGAGATGCTGTGTGGTACCTCATCAAGGGCACAAAGAAGGCCAAGAACAGGGTTAGGAAGTTCCTCCTGTCATATGAAGGTCCCTTCTTCATCCTAGGGCAGCTGGATGATCTAGTGTATCGCATCCAGAAAGGCCCAAGAACCAAAGTGAAAGTGGTTCACCATGATCAGCTGAAGCCCTATCGCAGCCGCGAGCTGATGGACAACACCTGGGCCATGGAGCAGGCTCAAGGCTGGGCACCGGTGGAGGTGTCACCTCCAGCCTTGGACACGGATTCTGCAGACCCGGACCTGGAGCTCTCTGGCCTCTTCAACACAGACACGGAGGAAACCTCTGGCAACACTCCACCAGGTCCAGCAGGGCACACCCCTGCAACTGCTACCTCCCCCCCTCAGACCTTCCTCACCTGGACTTTCCTTCCCCCAAGGACTTTCAGGATAGTGGGGGTGGGGAGGTGGGGTTACCTCATCAGGGTCGTCGTCCTCGAAGACCAAGCCGCCAACGTAAGCCCCCAGCCAAGTATGGTGAGTGGGTGGCTCATTAAGTTCAGGAGTTTATGGACAGTTCCGAGGGTTAAAGGTCAGTTCCCAGTGTTAAGAGAAGAAGACTGAGGGGAAATGTTTTGTACTGTTTGCTACTGTTGGAGCTTATTGTTATTTTATACGTTAACTGCGTCTATTAAAAAAAAAGAAACTTGAGGAGTATTTGTTTGATAATAATTATCCACTGTGATATGACTGTATTTTTCTATTAAATGAACACCTTTAATGCAGTGAAGTTAGTTCCATATGCTCCCGGTCGCCTAGTTAGGGTTCAGATAAGTTCGTGCCTGTGTAGTAAATGTTACTGATGCCTTTTTCCAGAGTTTACTATGCTGTGCTGTAAAATGTGTTGTGTGTCATTGTGCTGGAGTGGAATTAGGTGGTAATACCATCCAGAGTGGGGGTAGCGTTATACAAGTGGCGTAGTCTCTTTAAGAAACAGCCCTGCGTGCGTAGGAAGTGCGCATGACGTGTGGGGGTGGTCGAGCGAGAGGGGGAGAGCGAGCGTGTGTGGCTGTGTTAGCAGCGACCGGAGCAGAGAAAGTTAAGTTAGCAGTTAGCAGTTGAGCTGTGTCACTATAACCCAGTGTATGTACAGTGTGAGCTGTCCTGACAGTGAATAAATGCTTCCAACTACTCAAGATTGAAGCTGAGTTCCCGTTTCTTGCTTGCTACCTGGTGATAAGAGTGGAGGGAGTTAACCCCGGAGTTAGCGGTAACTTCGGCCCTGGAGCAGTAAAGAAGTCTCCCCTGTGCTTCCTGACCACGGTCTGGACGCTGAAGTAGGAAAGGTTAACAACTCGTTAAAGAGAAAGAATGAAATGCTGGAATGGAAGTTTGGAATTGAAGTTTAAAATATATTGGATTTGCTGGGGAACAGGGAATACCATTCATTGCTCCAGACAAAAGCTGATAAGTAAACTCTAAAAGGGTACTTTGCCAAATTTCAACCAGCTTTGTATCTAAACAATGCCGGTAGTATGTGTAAATGAACTGTGGCAAACTTCACTCTATCTAACCAGTGCCTAGGTATTCCTCCTCACCCACTGTGGAAACTTAAAAAAAATTAGATCAATAGAGAGACCTCCCTCTCTCTCTCTCTCTCTCTCTCTCTCTCTCTCTCTCTCTGTCTCTCTCCCAACTCTGACTGAAATTCGATTAAATGGTAAAACTAGGCATTGCTGATTGAATATATACCAAGATTATGTTACTGCATTGCCTATTTCTCTCCTACAGTGTTTTTAGAAACATATTTTAGTGCTGTGTTTACCTGTAGTAGTGAGAGTTTGTGAACTGGAAGTGGGCACCATAATGTTTTACTGCACAGTGAAAACAAAGGCCAAAGAATGATGAAATCTGATCAAATATAAACCAAGATTCTGTTACTGAGTTGCCTGTTTTTGCCTCAAATCTTTTCCAAAAAAGTTTTAGTTTAGAAAGGACTTATTTTCTGGGTCAAATTGTTATATACTTCCACTTTGGCTTCTGACACTTATTCACCATATTTTCCACATCAACATGGGACTAGACAGGGCTGTCCCCTGTCCCCACTGCTTTTTGCCTTGGTAATAGAGCCTTTAGCAGCTACTATTAGACAGTGTACTGATATCGAGGGGATCTTCAGAGACAACCAGGAACACAAAATTTCTTTATATGCGGACAATGTCCTCTTGCACATGTCAGATCCTCTCACATCTATTCCACATATTCTTAACATCCTTAAAGTTTTTGGCAGTTTCTCAGGGTACAAACTCAACCTTGGCAAGAGCGAGTTCTTACCCATCACTAAGGCTGCTTGTCAGCTCCCACTCAGCTCTCTACTTTTCAAAGTGACCCATAAGGAGTTTAATTATCTTGGTGTGTGCATTACAAAGTTTAACCCCCAACTCTTTAAGGCTAATTTTACTCCACTTGTTGAGTGTACCCAGCAGGATCTCACCCACTGGTCCACAATGCCCCTATCTTTAGCCGGGCAAATTAGTATAATTAAAATGAATATCCTTCCCAAGTTCTTATTTTTGTTTCAGTTCATCCCCTATTTCCTTACAAAAGCATTCTTTACAAAGCTTGATAGTCTTATTTCATCTTTTATTTTGAACAATAAGGTACCTAGGATCAGGAAATTGCTCCCGCAAAGACGTAAAATGTATGGTGGGATGGCCCTACCAAATTTTCAAATTTACTTCAGGGCTGCCAATATAAAAAGCTTATTGTTTTGGCGATGGATAAATCTAGCTCCTGCCACCCTATCTCACTCTCAGCTCTTTTGTGCTCTTCTATTCCCCTACATTCACCCCAGGCCTGTCAGAATCCAGTAGTACGCCATTCCCTAAAAATCTGGTCTCAGGTCCGAAAACATTAAGGGCTGGTTTCCATGTCAGTTTATTCCCCTGTCACAGCCAACCACTTATTCCCGGCCTCTCTTCTAGATAATGCATTCATTCAGTGGCTTAAGAACGGAGTTCTCAATATTAAGATGCTATACAGGGATGGCATTTTCAGGTCTTTTGATCAAGTTAGAGAGGAATTTTCTTTACCAGCACATAATTTTTTCAGATACTTACAAGTCAGGCATTTCATAAAGAACCATTTTACTCAGTTTCCTTCAGCACCACCAAAATCACCACTTGATTCTATCCTTGAAACTCCACCTGAGGTGAAGGGAACAGTATCACGGCCGTACACTATAATATTTGAAATGGAAGGCTCCTCATTATCGATAATAAAAGAACACTGGGAAAAAGATATGGATACAAATATAATTGAAGAACAATGGTCTGACATACTTCTAAGAATTCACTCTTCCTCCATCTGTGCAAGGCATAGCCTTATTCAATTTAAAATTGTACATAGGCTCCATATGTCCGAGGTTAAATTGTCAAAAATCTTTCCAGATGTTGATCCTATCTGTGATAGGTGTAAACAAGCACCTGCCACTCTCTACCACACATTTTGGTCATGTTCTAGCTTAACAGCATTCTGGTCCTCAATTTTTGAAGTTTATTCAGCAGTTTCTGGTGTTACCATTCACCCTTGTCATTTTATTGGACTCTTTGGTGTACCGATAGAGGATATTTCCCTCAGAAAGCCGCAATTAAACTGTATAGCCTACTGCTCTCTTCTGGCGCGTTGGCTTACTCTTTTAAACTGGAAGAATGACTGCCCCCCTTCTTTTGGCCGATGGATCTGTGATGTTTTGTTTTTTTCTAAAAATTGATAAAATGAGATATACACTGAATGGATCAGTGGCCAAATGTGATTTGGTGATTTCCATTTATTTCTTATATAGAACAGCTAACTATGCATCTTGACTCTGAAGAAGATGTTTTGTATTTGTTTTTTGGATAATCACTGTGGACTTTTTGGTTTTGTTTTGTTTTGCTTTGTTTTATGTGAATGCATGTATGTTTTTGTCTTGTCATTTTGATAGTGTCCTTTCTCTCTGTGTATCATGTCTTGTTGTAAGGGTCTGCTGTCTTGTTTCAGTTTAAAAGCTCAATAAATATACAATTGACTAAAAAAAAAAATCCTTCCTTGCCAGATGGCCGCCATTGTTTCAAACAAATGTTTGCATTACATCATCCAGTAGCGGGAGAATTTACTGGTCTGGTGCAGTGCAGTGCGTTCTGGTAGTTGTAGGTTCTCTCCCTCTTGAGCAAAACCTTCCTTTTGTCTGTTTTCTGCAGCTCTGTAGTGTAGCAAAAGTATTTGCATATTTCTACTGCATAGATGTAGGTTATGTTAAAAGGCCATCCTTCCAGCAGTGAATTACCCCTTTAAGTATAAAACATTTTCTCGAACAATTCCTGGAGTCTGTTTGCTTTAACATGCTCATGTAGAACCTGTGTAAAATGCAACCAATTATCCTCCACTCCCTTATAAAAAAGTAGTAGTACAAAAGTAACATTACCAAACAGTTAGGATCACTAAGGATTCATATTTGGTATAAAATTGTACCTACATTTTAAATTGTAATAAAATTTTCCTGTATGTTTTAATGAAATTGAAGATGAGTGTATATTATCTAATGCAGCATTTTGTATGTCCTCAGAAAGTTCTGTATCTAATTCTTCTTCCCATTGTCTTTTGAAACATGTCAAGGGTTCTACATTATCACAGTGTAGTAGAGTGTAGATTATGCCAGTAACCTCTTCAGGGTAGGGACTGAGCTCCACAACAGATTCAAGGAGAGAGCAAAGTGAAAAGGGAGAGTTAAACCTCAACTGCTCTGATGATGCAAAGATGCCATTAACATACAAGTCTTTTAATATCAGTAATCCATCATTGTCCAGGAATTGAAAGATCCATCTATGATAAAAGGGTTAAAACATACATTCATGAAACGTGTACACAATGAATTTGTATGTAAACTGTTCACAGAAGGAAATTTGCATGTATTTAATTTTTTTCATCAATATGTTAAATGCTCCAGTCCTTCGGTAGGTACTAACAAAATCTGCACCTGCTTCTGACTGCTTGTAGTGCTTGTGTAAATAAGTAAAACACATAAATATTGCTTGTCATTATAAGAAATTTCAATTTTAATTTGTACTATGCTCTGTTATTTTCTCAATACACAGATAAACATGACAAGAGGTTAGAAATATAACACATTTAGCTAAATTAGTTGACAATTAGCAGATTTAAGCTTTAGATTAGGTTTCTTAAAAATGCGAATGGGTTAATAATATAATAGTATAATATAACAACAACAACAACAATAATAATAATAACAATTAAAGCTGCAAGCAGCGATGAACGGGCCCTAGCACCTTCACGCAACTCGAGGGCACTGGCAGGACGCTGGCAGGACGCTGGCAGGACGCCGGCTGACGCCGCCGTTCATTCCTGTCGAAGGCAGACCCCTCACCCAGGAGTTACACGTCATATCCCTCAAATCATACGAAGACATGTAATTTTGCCAGTAGGTGGTGCCGTACTAATAACCAAGTATTGGCGTATAGATGTCTTCAGGGCGGGACTGTCATCAATCCTGTGAAGTTTGGGGAAGATTTGAACATGTACGGTCAAGTTGCGAAGCAGTTACAAGCAAATTCAAAATGGTGGACTTCCTGTTGGGTTTGGCACATGGCTCCAAGAGGCTTTTTTGTACGTCTTTCAGTGATACATGTGCATCCCAAGTTTCCTACATGTAGGTGAGAGCAGCTTCGGGGGCTGCTTCGTTGAATAATTGTAGGGGACGCTGTTGAGCCATGTTGGCACATAAAAGCGTAAAAATGACATCAGACAACACAAATCGGGTCCTATCATATGTGTGCCAAGTTTCATGACTTTACAAGCATCCCTTAACCCTCAAAAACAACTTTGTGTTTTATGGTGAATAAGGCGTTGCCACAGTGACAGCTGAGGAAAACTCAAAAGCTTGTGGTGTCATCATCATCAAGGTCTTGGGACTATGTCTCGCCAAATTGAGGTGGTTGATATTAACCTGGTAGAAGAGAGACATGAAAGAATGAAAGCAGTAACTTTCTGCAACCAGTAGGCGGCGCTATGACGGTGTTTCAATGTTCAATGTTTTCAGGGCTGGACTGTTATCATCTGTATGAATTTTTGCAAAGATATGTCCACCTAGAGTCAAGTTGCACAACTTTTGTAATCATGGTGAATGATCAAAGTTTGCCGCCACCTGACGGCCAAACCGTTAAACGATCTACTAATCTTTTGATAGCTTTTGATTACAACGTTGTCTAGATGGCACACAGTGATTTTGAAGTTGTTCTGATTAATTCTATAGGAGGAGTCCATTAAAATACAACACGTGCAAAAAGCCAAAAATGGCCGCAAAATTCAAAATGGCCGACTTCCTGTTGGGTTTGGTCTATCGGTGCAAGAGGCTTTTTTGTGCATCTGGTTGTGATACATGTGTGTACTGATTTTCGTGCATGTCTGCGAATCTTGCTATGTGCTGAACTTTAAAGGGCGTGGCCAAGCCATACAGCCACGCTCATTGATGAAACTCATACCATATATTCAGGCCTGGACTGTTAATAAATATGACGTTTCAGTCAAATTGGACCATTTGTGGTAAAGTTATAGCAATTTAGGTTGTCATGGCGAGATATCAAACTTCGGCGCCACCTCTCGGCCACACCCTTCAACAAGAGTGTAATCTTTTAATAACTTTTGATCACAACATTGTCTAGATGGGACACAATGATTTTGAAGTCGTTGTGATTAATCCTGTAGGAGGAGTTCATTAAAATACAACACGTGGAAAACGCCAAAAATGGCCGCAAATGTCAAAATGGCCGACTTCCTGTTGGGTTTGACCTATGCGTTAGGAGGCTTTTTTGCGCCTCTGGGGATGATACATGTGCATACCGATTTTTGTACATGTCGGCAAAACTTGCTATGGGGGATGCTGCACTTTAAGGGGCGTGGCCAAGCCATACGGCCACCCTCATTGATGAAACTCATACCATGTCTTCAGGCCTGGACTGTTAACAAACATGTTAAGTTTCAGTCAGATTGGACCAAGTACACTAAAGTTAATGCGCATTTCTGTTTTTTGGCGAAACCTCAACCTTCGCCGCCACCTGACGGCCAACCATTTATCTATGGAAAAATCTTTCACTAACTTTTCATCACAGCTTTGTCTAGATCACACACAGTGATTTTCAAGTTGTTCTGATCAATCCTGTAGGAGGAGTTCGTTAAAATACAACACGTGCAAAACGCCAAAAATGATCATGAAATTCAAAATGGCCAACTTCCTGTTGGGTGTGGCCAATGGGTCCAAGAGGCTTTTTTGTGCGTCTGGATGTGACGCCCATCAACGAAATTCATATCACATGTTCAGGGCTGGACTGTTAACACACATGTGAAGTTTCAGGCAGATATGACCAAGGACACTGAAGTTAAGGCCACTTAACTGCGTTTTGGCGAACCGTTGACTTCGCCGCCCTGTGGGCGGAACGCCGTTCGGCGATACGTCACAAATCTTCATCATGTAGCATTACCAACGTGTTGAGGCCTTTCTGACCAATTTTGAGTTGGATATACTGAACGTGCTGAGAGTAGCACCTCAAAGTCTAAAACATCGCTTTTCCTGTCGCCAGCAGGGGGCACTTTGAGAACGGGGTAATTTTTTGATGTTGGCGTGATGAAGGCTGGACTACGATCATACCCAGCAAGTTTTGTGCCGATCGGACTTATCATGCCCAAGTAATAGCACTTTTGTTTTTTGGGGTTTTTTTGGCGAGACGTCAAACTTGGCCGCCACCTGACGGCCAAACCGTTTAACATAGGGAAAATCGTATGATAACTTTTGATCATCAAGTGGTCTAGTTGATGCACGCCAAATTTGAAGCCGATCCAATGAACCGTGTAGGAGGAGATAGCTCTGAGAGAATTCTCGGAAATCGCCAAAATCGTAAAAACAGGAATATTCAAATCAAAATAGCCAGCTTCCTGTTGGTTTTAGAAAAAAGTCCAAGTGCGCATTTTCGTGTGTCTTGGGATGATACACGACCTCCCCAAATTTCGTGGAATTTGGTCAAACGGGCTGCCGGTGGGAGCCGATTGAAATTTTCTAGGGGGCGCCATTTCGCCATTTTGCAACGGGCATCGTTTAAATTTTGCGTACACATAAATTTTCGCCAAGACGAATGTGCATGCCAAATTTGGTGAGTTTTCGAATATGTTAAAGCCCCCAAAAATGCGTTTAAAGTCGCGGGAAAAAAAAAAAAAAAAATCCTAAGGAAAACAATAGGGTCCTCGCACGGAACGTGCTTGGGCCCTAATAATCCTAAGGAAAACAATAGGGGCCTCGCACCGTGTCCAGTGCGCACCGTTTCACGGTGCGGGCCTCGGTGCTCGGGCCCTAATAAAACAGTAGGAAAACAATAGGGTTTCAGCCCTTCGGGCTTGAACCCCTAATAAAACAGTAGGAAAACAATAGGGTTTCAGCCCTTTGGGCTTGAACCCCTAATAATAATAATAATAATAAAACAGTTGGAAAACTATAGGGTTTCAGCCCTTCGGGCTTGAACCCCTAGTAATAATGATAATAATAATAAAACAGTAGGAAAACAATAGGGTTTCAGCCCTTCGGGCTTGAACCCCTAATAATAAAACAGTAGGAAAACAATAGGGTTTCAGCCCTTCGGGCTTGAACCCCTAATAATAATAAAAATCCGAACAAAAACAATAGGGTTCCCAGCACCGCTGGTCCTGGGAAACGCGTATGCTTTGGATTCGCGTTCCCCTGGCCCCACGGGCTTGGCCCCCTAATAATTCCTTGGATTTCAATAGGGTCTTCGCACCGCGTGGTGCTTGGGCCCTAATAACAATAAATCACAGAAAGTTTGTAAACCACTGTAACTGCCATGTTGCTTACTGTTATAGCCACGTTAGGTCAAGTCTCTTCTGTTGCTGCTCCAGTAGAGGCATGTCGCTGTTTCCCTGGACAGAGAGGTCTCTCAGATTATGCAAGCAACACTTGCAGCTGAGAGCTGTGACTGAGAGGAGCCTTCCACCTGTAGCTGTTTTGATTTTTATGTGTACTTATGTGTTTTTTGCATCAAGTATTGTGTCTAACCATTTGTGTTTAATTTCTTGGATGGTCCTTACAACAGAGGCATCTGTTACCATCCTTCCAGGCCTTTGATTTAACTGTCCCTGTAACATCACTACTAACAGAACAGGCTGTTGTTACACATTTTCATATGTTTTCATATAAAAAGCAATGCACCGATATTCATATGTATCCCACATATTTTGAAAGGCCGTGATCACATGACCAGCACGCTGATATCAGTAAACAAGCAGTCCCTAATGCTTACAAGGAGGCAGGTTGGGGTGGTGGATGGGTCAAAAAAATCCAATGTTTCGCTTTGGGACTTTCCCTTGGAGTGGTGTGTTCAGATCCATGTGAACTTTGAGTTAACTTTTAGTCATTATAAGGTATGACTTCATCATGTTTCTTTTCCTAACCTGGTAACTTTATGTTAATTATGTAACTGAACGTTAAGGACTTAACGTCATTCGTGGGGTGCAATCCTTTGTTCTTAGTCCACTGTAACACGGGTATTTTTACTTGTGAAGCCTTCATGCTCACCGTTGGAATGAGTGCAGCCATCGTCAACTCTTCAACTCTCTGCTAATCTGTTCTCCTCCACTCAGCTGATCTTCTGTGGCTGTGAAAGCAGGGGCCAGCACACAACCACACTCACCAGGCCACTGTAAGAGCAACAAAAGCCCCATGAGCGAACAGCCAAAAAGAGTAATATGTTAAAGTACCCTAATCCACAGAGACAGTGACAAGGCCAAAATGTTAAAGAGAGTGTCTGTTATTTTATAGTTTGCTATTTTGTAAAATAATAATAGCAATAGCAGCAGCATGCAGTGGTTAGTCACCTCACAGCAAGGTTTCTTTGTGAAGTTTGCATGTTTTCTGTCAGCGTGTGTTGTCTTCGGGGTTCTCCAGCTTCCTCCTAAAGTCCAAAGATTAGGTTCGTAACCTGAAAGGAAAGGTGGTTTGGTATAATGAATGAATGACAATGATAACAATAAACATTAAGGAACAGCTTTGATGCAGGGAAATGTTTTCTTAATGCATCACAGAGCTATTCAGAATTCAAATCAGAACTTCTTTATCCATTTTAGAGTGTCTTTGATCAGCTTTGAAACAGAGAATGGGGCCAGGTTCTTCTGCTATGTTCAGTATACATATATGTGATCTACTCGTTCTCACTTCCATGTCAAAGCATTTTTCTTGGAAGCTCTCCACATTTCTTGTAAGTGTCTGTATGGTGTTCTGTAGGAATGTTATATCATCCAAACAGGCATAGGATTGATTTTGAGTGGCATGGTTAAAAGTGAGTCAAACATGTTATGAATGATGGCCAGTGGAGGCAGAGTGAGCTGAGGTGAGGTGAGCTCCTCATGTTTTGTCTGATTCGATGAGTTCCCTCAGGGTGTCGTAGAGGTGGGTCTCAGACTGTCTGGTTCTGTCCCAGCATGCCTCCTTCAAAGATATCTGGTGATTCCTGTCCTACCACTTCTGTTTATAACAAGCGTCAGTTCACAATGATCCAGGGATGACACAGAGACAAAGCAGGCAACTGATATTGTATGGCTAAACATACAATATGGACTAGGCTTTTTATGAGATTTTCTTCTTTGGGGTTACATTTTCCATTCATTTATTTATTGACACCTTTACTGTAAGGTTTATCAAGGCATACTACACTGATGGTTAATGTGTTGCTTTACTACACTGAACAAAAATATAAACCCAACACTTTTGTTTTTGCTCCCATTTTTCATGAGCTGAACTCAAAGATCTAAAACATTTTTTTATATACACAAAAGACCATTTCTCTCAAATATTGTTCACAAATCTGTCTAAATCTGTGTTAGTGAGCACTTCTCCTTTGCCGAGATAATCTATCCCACCTCACAGGTGTGGCATATCAAGATATCAGACAGCATGATTATTGCACAGGTGTGCCTTAGGCTGGCCACAATAAAAGGCCACTCTAAAATGTGCAGTTTTGCTTTATTGGGGGGGTCTGGGGGAGTCAGAAAACCAGTCAGTATCTGGTGTGACCACCATTTGCCTCACGCAGTGCAACACATCTCCTTCATATAGAGTTGATCAGGTTGTTGATTGTGGCCTGTGGAATGTTGGTCCACTCCTCTTCAATGGCTGTGCGAAGTTGCTGGATATTGGCAGGAACTGGAACACGCTGTCGTATACGCCGATCCAGAGCATCCCAAACATGCTCAATGGGTGACATGTCCGGTGAGTATGCTGGCCATGCAAGAACTGGGATGTTTTCAGCTTCCAGGAATTGTGTACAGATCCTTGCAACATGGGGCCGTGCATTATCATGCTGCAAAATGAGGTGATGGTCGTGGATGACTGGCACAACAATGGGCCTCAGGATCTCGTCACGGTATCTCTGTGCATTCAAAATGCCATCAATAAAATGCACCTGTCTTTGTTGTCCATAACATACGCCTGCCCATACCATAACCCCACCACCACCACGGGCCACTTGATCCACAACATTGACATCAGCAAACCGCTCACCCTAACGGCGCCACACACGCTGTCTGCCATTTGCCCTGAACAGTGAAAACCGGGATTCATCCGTGAAGAGAACACCTCTCCAACGTGCCAGACGCCATCGAATGTGAGCATTTGCCCACTCAAGTCAGTTATGACGACGAACTGCAGTCAGGTCGAGACCCCGATGAGGATGACAAGCATGCGGATGAGCTTCCCTGAGACGGTTTCTGACAGTTTGTGCAGAAATTCTTTGGTTATGCAAACCGATTGTTGCAGCATCTGTCCGGGTGGCTGGTCTCAGGCAATCTTGGAGGTGAAAATGCTGGATGTGGAGGTCCTGGGCTGGTGTGGTTACATGTGGTCTGCGGTTGTGAGGCCGGTTGGATGTACTGCCAAATTGTCTGAAACGCCTTTGGAGACGGCTTATGGTAGAGAAATGAACATTCAATTCACGGGCAACAGCTCTGGTGGACATTTCTGCAGTCAGCATGCCAGTTGCACACTCCCTCAAAACTTATGACATCTGTGGCATTGTGCTGTGTGATAAAACTGAACATTTCAGAGTGCCTAAGGCACACCTGTGCAATACTCATGCTATCTAATCAGCATCTTGATATGCCACACCTGTGAGGTAGGATAGATTATCTCGGCAAAGGAGAAGTTCTCACTAACACAGATTTAGACAGATTTGTGAACATTATTTTGAGAGAAATGGTCTTTTGTGTATATAAAAAAATGTTTTAGATCTTTGAGTTCAGCTCATGAAAAATGGGAGCAAAAACAAAAGTGTTGCGTTTATATTTTTTTCAGTGTAGAAACATAAATTCAGTCTTATCATCATCTCAATGTAAATAAACAATTTTATGTCAAAGAGGGATGTTTTAAGTAAATTTAGCCTATGTATTGGTTTTAAATTTTTACTATTCATAAAACAAACCTCTGCCAAAAATAGCTCTCCTGGTAAAATAAGATAATAAGCTCATACATGTCTGTGTCGTATGCATGAAAAATACAGAGCTTTTAGTGGACTTTTAATGTTTAACGTTGATAACACTTGCAAAATTCACTTTGCGGCCTTAATGCACACATAGGATTGGTGCTCAAAACAATTGCTGCCGGATACTAAAAACATAGCTGAGCCAGCTGTTGGCTACAGGCCAGATGGAATCATACGATGGCTGTGGCATGTAGAATGTGGCCTGTTTCAGACAGACAATAACACTAGATCTAATCAATTCTAATTGTGAAACCTCATATTAACTGTTAAGGTCAAAATAATTACCAAAAATTCAAAAATTACCTTATTAATGGACATTACGCACCATTTCCTGAGTCAGAAAACCATAGTCTGGTATTTTTATTCAAGCACAACTTTCAAAGCCATGAAGAATACCCAATACCTTTCAAATTTGTTGTTGTCATTATCTTTTATTGTATTTTTCTCAATAATGTTAATTTTTGCTTTCATCTTCTTTTGTCATGTTTTTCTTCTTAATTTAAGCAGAGGTCTGTTTGTATAAGCCTGTGTCTTCTTTACCTCCCTTGACACAATTCTTATGTCCTTTACTAAATGGATTTTATGCAGTTTAATGTGTGTGCAAAAAAAAAAAAAATCCATTATTCAGTGTCAGCACTTTAGTTATTTCAAGTTGTAGCTAGCCTTGGATGCTTACACTATTTTTAGACTGGCCGTAATGGTTAGCTGCAATCCTTAGTTTTAGCTCAACTTTTGACAAGTTCAGTAGATAACTCATGAGGAAATTTCATACAAAGAAAAAAAACAAAAGTATTACGTTACCTTTAGTGAAAGTTGAATGTGAATCATTATGCAATCAACATGATTGGGAAATTACTTCTGAAGTCAAGTGGTAAAAATCTGAGGTAGGCAGTAGTTGAAATGAAAACACAGAATGTAAATATGAATGCAGTAAAAAAAATTGCATAATGGATAGCAAAAATAACAATACATATGTTGAGGCATAAAGCGTTTAGTAAGTGACCAAAGTGATGAGCTCAGAGCTCAGGATTTCAGCCTTATGGCCTGAGCCTGGTAGTGAGTGCTGGATGGCAAATGGCTGGAGGCAAAACAGTTTGTGGTTGGGATGATTTGCTTCCTTTCTGCACTGCTGGGTGTAGAGGTCCTCCATGGATGGCAGCTCCACCCTGGTGATGTGCTGTGTAGGTCACAACCCCTTTGTAATGCCTTATGGTTCAGGGCAGGGCAACTGCCATACCAGGCAGCAATGCAGCCAGTCGGGATTTACTTGACGGTGCACCTAAAGAAACTTTAGAGTATCCTGGAGTCTATATTGAACCTCCCCCGCCCATGGAGGAAGAAGAGCTGCTGTCTTGCAGACTTGGAGATGGTCTTAGTGTGGTGAGTCCAGGTCAGGTCCTCGGTTGTGTTGGCCGTGCAGTTGTGTGTGAACAGGGAATACAGGAGAAGACTGAGCACACTGCCCTGGGGGGCACCACTGCTGAGAGTCAGGGTGGAGGATGTGGTGGTGCCTATCTGCACTGCCTACGATCTGCTTGTCAGAAAACTTAATATCCAAGCACAGAAGGTGTGGCGAGCTTGACCACAAGCTTGGCGGGCACAATGGTGTTCAATGCTAAACTATAGTCAATGGATAGCCTTCTGACATACATGTTCCTCTGGTCCAGGTGGGAGAGGGCAGTGTGGAGGGCGAGGATGATGGCGTCATCTGTGGATCTATTTGGTCTGTATGCAAATTGAAGTGGGTCCAGTGAGTCAAGGAGGGAAGAGGCAATGAAGAGTTTGACTTAAAGCACTTCATGATGCGGAGGTGAGTGCTACTGGGCAGTTGTCATTTAGACAGAGGGCTTTGGACTTTTTGGGGACATGAGTCAGGACTATAATGTAAATTAGTGAGAGGTTGAAAATTTCTGTGAAGACGTCTGCCAGTTGATCCACACACACACACCTTGAGAACTCATCCAGGGATGCCTTGTGTTGATCTAGCTTTTTAAAAGATTAATCCACACAGGGCACTATTATCAAATAATGTTTATATGAAGTAATGACCATTAAAAACACATTTCTGTAAGCTCTTATCTCATGATTTTTTTTTCTTTGCATGGTGTAAAACCAATATTTATATAATAATATAAGCATAAAGCTGTCAAGATATTGTTTAGGGGCTTTAAAACAGTTTAATTCCAATGTAATTTTTTAATGTTGTTTGATGGGAAATTCTTGTGGATGGATTGGGTAGTCGTATAAATTTATCCAATTTTACTCTATAAAAACAAGGTTTTATTTGAAATACATTATCTTAAGATATCTCTGCAATATTTTCCTTGCTTTTTTATTCTTGTTTATTTTTTATTTAATCTCCCTAGAGTTTCTTTATTAGGGCCCGAGCACCAAGCGGTGCGAGGACCCTATTGAAATCCAAGGAATTATTATTGTTATTATTAGGGCCCGAGCACCAAGTGGTGCGAGGACCCTATTGAAATCCAAGGAATTATTAGGGCCCGAGCACCAAGTGGTGCAAGGACCCTATTGAAATGCAAGGAATTATTATTATTATTAGGGCCCGAGCACCAAGCGGTGCGAGGACCCTATTGAAATGCAAGGAATTATTAGGGCCCGAGCACCACGCGGTGCGAGGACCCTATTGAAATGCAAGGAATTATTATTAGGGCCCGAGCACCACGCGGGGCGAGGACCCTGTTGAAATGCAAGGAATTATTATTATTATTATTAGGGCCCGAGCACCTAGCGGTGCGAGGACCCTATTGAAACTGAAGGAGGTATTAGGGCCCGAGCACCAAGCGGTGCGAGGACCCTATTGTTTTCCTTAGGATTTTTTTTTTTTTTTCCCGCGAAATGAACCGCCTTTTTGAGGGCTTTATCATATTCAAAAACTCACCAAACTTCACAGACTCATCAGAAGTGGTGAAAAATTTGATATTTTTGGGGTTTCGTGATAATGTGCAAAAAAATGGCTCAACAGCGCCCCCTACTCATTTTCAACGAAGCAGCCCCCCAAATTGGTTTAACCTACGTGTATGAAACTTGGTAGGCATATGTAACACACCAAGATGTACAAAAAAGCCTCTTGGGCCCATGCCCTAAACTCAACAGGAAGTCGGCCATTTTGAATTGAATGTGCAAGTTTCATGCATTTTTGGCCATTCGCAGGGGTCGTAAATGAACGAACTCCTCCTAGAGATTTTGTCCGATCGCCTTCAAACTTGGTCTGTCCCACCTACATAAATTGACGACGAAAAGTGATCAAAAGCTTGTGTTTTCGTCACACCGTGTGACCGTGCCGGGACCTCAAACTTCGTTACAAACAGGAAGTAGTATTATAACGCAGGAAGTAGTTTATTACTCCAACATACATGCTCCAATCTTCCCCAAACTTCACAGGATTGATGACAGTCCCGCTCTGAAGAGATCTACATGTGAATAATGTGTGATTAATATAGCGCCCCCTACTGGTAGTAGAAAATGTCATGTTTTACACTTTGAAGCACATCTCCTCCAAAGTTGAACACATCAACCTCATACTTGGTGAAATTATCCATAAGGCCTTGATGATGCTTTCTATGGAAAACTGTGAGTTTTCGTCAAAGGGCGTGACCTTGGCGTGGCGGGGAACTTTGATGTTTCGCCATGATGACAAAAGTAGCTGTAACTTGACTCTACGTGGACATATCTTTCCAAAACTTCACACATATGATAACTGTCCAGCCCTGAAAACATCTATACAGAAAATTTGAAACAGCGTCATAGCGCCACCTACTGGCGGCAGAAAGTTACTGCTTTCATTCTTTCATGTCCCTCTTCTACCAGGTTCCCCCAAACCACCTCAATTTTGCAAATACATACTCCCAAGACCTTGATGATGATCAAAGCAGAAGCCTTTGAGGTTTCATCCAATGCTGTCACTGTGGCGCCACCTTATTCGCCATAAAACACGAGGTTGTTTTTGAGGGGCAAGGGACACTCGAAAACTCACGCAACTTGGCACACACATCAGACGTCCCAAATTGTGTTGTCTGATGTGATTTTTGTGTTTAAGAAGTTCCTATCTTCCCTAAACTTCACAGGATTGATGACAGTCCTGCCCTGAACACATCTATACGCCAATACTTGGTTATTAGTACGGCGCCACCTACTGGCAAAATTACATGTCTTCGTATGATTTGAGGGATTTGACGTGTAACTCCTGCGTGAGGGGTCTGCCGTCGACAGGAATGAATGGCGGCGTGAGCCGGCGTCCTGCCAGCGCCCTCGAGTTGCGTGAAGGTGCGAGGGCCCGTTCATCGCTGCTTGCAGCTTTAATTAGGGCCTGAGCACCAAGCGGTGTGAGGACCCTATTGAAATGTAAGGAATTATTATTATTAGGGCCCGAGCACGAACCGTGCGAGAGCCCTATTGAAATCATAAAAATTATTCTTAATATTTTTCTTTTAAACCTTTGATCGCATTTTTGAGGGCCTGAACATGCCCAAAAAGTCAGGAAAATTTGCACACTCGTCACGTCTGGTGAAAATTTCGATATTTTATGGTCGTTACAAAGGGGCGTGGCAAAATGGCTCAATGGCGCCCCCTAACAGTTTTCAAAATCGAAGCCCCCTGCTTTAACTTTGCCCTAGGCGTATGAAATTTGGTACACATATGTATCATCCCGGGACGCACAAAAAAGCCTCTTGGAGTGACACCCTAAACCAAACAGGAAGTCGGCCATTTTGAATTGTTTTTTCAAAATAAGGTCATTTTTGGCCATTTCCACACGTTGTACTTGAGCGAACTCCTCCTACAGATTTTATCGGATTGACTTAAAAATTTACCTGTGCGTGCTCGACTACAGTGGGATCAAAAGTTATTAAAAGATCTTCGTCACGTCGAAGGGCGCGGTCGCTGCGGAAGGGTCAATTTGGATATCTCGCCAAAAAACACGAAATTATACTACAACTACTACAACTTTGGTGTAGATGATCCTATCTGCACCAAACTTCACATGATGGATAATAGTCCCGCCCTGAACACGTCTACATCAAAAAATTCAGTAATTGTCATAGCGCCCCCTGCTGGCAACAGGAAATACCATGTTTTACACTTTGAGGTGCTGCTCTGACCACATTTACCATATTCAACTCAAATTTGGTCAGAAAGGCCTTAACATGTTGGCCATGCTATATTGTGAAGATCATAATGTCTTGTCAAACGGTTTCGCCGTGACGGAGTGGCGAAGGTTGACGTTTCGCCGAAACCCATGAAGTGGCTCTAACTTTGGTGTACTTGGTCGGATCTGCCTGAAACTTCACATGTACGTCACTGGTCTCGCCCTGAGCATATGATATTAATTTCATAAGGGGCGTGGCTAAATGACATGGCCACGCCCTTTAAACATCAGCCCCTGCGGCACGTTTCACTGACATGCATGAAAATTGGTACACATATGTATCACATCCAGACGCACAAAAAAGGCTCTTGGACCCATTGGCCAAACCCAACAGGAAGTCGGCCATTTTGAATTTAATGGTCATTTTTGGCGTTTTCCACGTGTTGTATTTTAATGAACTCCACCTACAGGATGCATCAGAACAACTTCAAAATCATTGTGTGCCATCTAGACAAAGGTGTAATCAAAACTTATAAGCAGATTTTTGCATCGTGAAACGGTTTGGCCGTCAGGTGGCGGCGAAGTTTGATGTCTCGCCATAAAACACGAAATTAGTATAACTTTGGCATACATTGTCCATTCTTCACCAAACTTCACATGTTTGTTAACAGTCCAGACCTGAATGTATAGTATGACTTTCATCAATAAGCGTGGCCGTATGGCTTGGCCACGCCCCTTAAAGTGCAGCGTCCCCCATAACAACTTTCACCGACGTACACGAAAATCAGTATGCACAGGTATCGTGTCCAGACGCACAAAAAAGCCTCTTGCACATATAGGCCACATCCGACAGGAAGTCGGCGATTTTTAAATTTACAGTCATTTTTGGCGTTTTCCACGTGTTGTATTTTAATGATCTCCTCCTCCAGAAATGAATCAATTAACTCCAAAACTGGTGTGTACCATCTACACAAGTGTGTGATCAAAACATATTAAGAGAATTGCTCAGCATGGAACGGTGTGGCTGTGACATGGCGTCGACACTTGATGTCTCACCATGAAACACGATATTGCTATAACATGGGATCTAATGGTCGAATCTGCTCCAAACTTCACATGTATGATAATAGTCCTGGCATGAACACACCCACATGACGCTCAGGAGTCAGAGTCATAGCGCCACCCAGTGGAGACGGGAAGTCGCTACGCATTGGTTCCTACACTGTCCGAAGGAGGCGAACAATCAGCACCTCGTCTGCCAGTCGACCTCTGGCGAGACGGTGGCGGCCGCGCCAGGCCCCGAGTTGCGTGGGGTGCGAGGGCCCGTTCAACGCTGCTTGCAGCTTTAATTAGGGCCCGAGCACGAACCGTGCGAGAGCCCTATTGAAATCATAAAAATTATTCTTATTATTTTTCTTTTAAACCTTTGATCGCATTTTTGAGGGCCTGAACATGCCCAAAAAGTCAGGAAAATTTGCACACTCGTCACGTCTGGTGAAAATTTCGATATTTTATGGTCGTTACAAAGGGGCGTGGCAAAATGGCTCAATGGCGCCCCCTAACAGTTTTCAAAATCGAAGCCCCCTGCTTTAACTTTGCCCTAGGCGTATGAAATTTGGTACACATATGTATCATCCCGGGACGCACAAAAAAGCCTCTTGGAGCGACACCCTAAACCAAACAGGAAGTCGGCCATTTTGAATTGTTTTTTCAAAATAAGGTCATTTTTGGCCATTTCCACACGTTGTACTTGAGCGAACTCCTCCTACAGATTTTATCGGATTGACTTAAAAATTTACCTGTGCGTGCTCGACTACAGTGGGATCAAAAGTTATTAAAAGATCTTCGTCACGTCGAAGGGCGCGGTCGCTGCGGAAGGGTCAATTTGGATATCTCGCCAAAAAACACGAAATTATACTACAACTACTACAACTTTGGTGTAGATGATCCTATCTGCACCAAACTTCACATGATGGATAATAGTCCCGCCCTGAACACGTCTACATCAAAAAATTCAGTAATTGTCATAGCGCCCCCTGCTGGCAACAGGAAATACCATGTTTTACACTTTGAGGTGCTGCTCTGACCACATTTACCATATTCAACTCAAATTTGGTCAGAAAGGCCTTAACATGTTGGCCATGCTATATTGTGAAGATCATAATGTCTCGTCAAACGGTTTCGCCGTGACGGAGTGGCGAAGGTTGACGTTTCGCCGAAACCCATGAAGTGGCTCTAACTTTGGTGTACTTGGTCGGATATGCCTGAAACTTCACATGTACGTCACTGGTCTCGCCCTGAGCATATGATATTAATTTCATAAGGGGCGTGGCTAAATGACATGGCCACGCCCTTTAAACACCAGCCCCCGTAGCACGTTTCACCGACATGCATGAAAATTGGTACACACATGTATCACACCCAGACGCACAAAAAAGCATCTTGGACCCATAGGCCACACCCAACAGGAAGTCAGCCATTTTGAATTTAATGGTCATTTTTGGCGTTTTCCACGTGTTGTATTTTAATGAACTCCACCTACAGGATGCATCAGAACAACTTCAAAATCATTGTGTGCCATCTAGACAAAGGTGTAATCAAAACTTATGAGCAGATTTTTGCATCATGAAACTGTTTGGCCGTCAGGTGGCGGCGAAGTTTGATGTCTCGCCATAAAACACGAAATTAGTATAACTTTGGCATACATTGTCCATTCTTCACCAAACTTCACATGTTTGTTAACAGTCCAGACCTGAATGTATAGTATGAGTTTCATCAATAAGCGTGGCCGTATGGCTTGGCCACGCCCCTTAAAGTGCAGCGTCCCCCATAACAACTTTCATCGACGTGCACGAAAATCAGTATGCACATGTATCGTGTCCAGACGCACAAAAAAGCCTCTTGCACAGATAGGCCACACCCGACAGGAAGTCGGCCATTTTGAAATTTACAGTCATTTTTGGCGTTTTCCACGTGTTGTATTTTAATGATCTCCTCCTCCAGAAATGAATCAATTAACTCCAAAACTGGTGTGTACCATCTACACAAGTGTGTGATCAAAACATATTAAGAGAATTGCTCAGCATGGAACGGTGTGGCTGTGACATGGCGTCGACACTTGATGTCTCACCATGAAACACGATATTGCTATAACATGGGATCTAATGGTCGAATCTGCTCCAAACTTCACATGTATGATAATAGTCCTGGCATGAACACACCCACATGACGCTCAGGAGTCAGAGTCATAGCGCCACCCAGTGGAGACGGGAAGTCGCAACGCATTGGTTCCTACACTGTCCGAAGGAGGCGAACATTCAGCGCCTCGTCTGCCGGTCGACCTCTGGCGACACGGTGGCGGCCGCGCCAGACCCCGAGTTACGTGGGGTGCGAGGGCCCGTTCAACGCTGCTTGCAGCTTTAATTCTCCTTCTTATCCGAAATCAATCGCCTTTTTGGGGGGCGTAACATACTCTAAAACTCAGGAAACTTCACGGACTCGTCAGAAGTGGTGAAAATTTACATATGGTAGGGGTTTCATGACAACGTGCACAAAAATGGCTCAATAGCGCCCCCCACTCAATTTCAACGAAGCAGCCCCCCAAGCTGGTTTAACCTACGTGTATGAAACTTGGTGGGCATGTGTAACACTCCAAGACGTACAAAAAAGCCTCTTGGAGCCATGCCCTAAACCCAACAGGAAGTCGGCCATTTTGAATTGCATGTGAAATTTTGATGGATTTTTGGCCATTTGCAGGGGTCGTAAATGAACGAACTCCTCCTAGAGATTTTGTCCCATCGACTTCAAACTTGGTCTGTCCCACCTACATGCATTGAAGACAAAAAGTTATCAGAGGTTTTTGTAAACGGGACTTCGTTTGACCGTAGCGGGTCCTTAAACTTCGAAACAAACAGGAAGTAGTATTATAAAACAGGAAGTAGTTTATAACTCCAGCATACATGGTCCAATCTTCTCCAACCTTCACAGGATTGATGAAAGTCAAGCTCTGAAGAGATCAACATGTCAATAGTTTATGATTGATGTAGCGCCCCCTACTGGTAATAGAAAATGTCATGTTTTCTACCTTGAAGCACATCTCCTCCAAAGTTGACCACATCAACTTCAAACTTGGAGAAATTATCCATGAGACCATGATTATGCTTTAGTGTGAACACTGTGACCTCTCATCAAAGGGCGTGACCATAGCGTGGTGGCGAACTTTGATGTTTCGCCATGATGACAAAAGTTGCTGTAACTTGACTCTATGTGGACATATCTTTCCAAAACTGCACACATATGATAACAGTCCAGCACTGAAAACATCTATAGAGAAATTTTGAATCAGCATCATAGCGCCACCTATTGGTGGCAGAAAGTTACTTTTTTCATTCTTTCATGTCCCTCTTCTACCAGGTTCACCCGAACTACCTTAATTTTGCGGATACATACTCCCAAGACCTTGATGATGATCGAACCACAACCTTTTGAGGTTTGGTCAAACGCTGTCACCGTGGCGCCGCCTCATTCGCCAAAAAACACGAGGTTGTTTTTGAGGGGCAAGGGATACTTGAAAACTCACGAAACTTAGCACACCCATCACAAGGCCCAAATTGTGTTGTCTAATATGCTTTTTGTGTTTTCATGTGCCAAGATGCCTCAACAGCGCCCCCTACAATTTTTCGATGAAGCAGCCCCCGAAGCTGGTTTCACCTACATGTATGAAACTTGGTAGGCATATGTAACACTCCAAGACGTACAAAAAAGCCTCTTGGAGTTATGCTCCAAACCCAACCAGAAGTCCGCCATTTTGCATTTACTTCTGCCACTTTTCTGCATTTTGGGCGATTTCCAGGAGACGTAAATGAACGAACTTGTCCTAGAGTTTTTATCCAATCCACTTCAAACTCGGTCGTCTCACCCCAAGACTGTGAAGACGAAAAGTTATCAAAAGTTTGAGGTTTTTGTCAAACGCTGTCTCCGTGGCCCCGCCTTCTTCGCCATAAAACACAAACTTGTAACTACTCCTACAGATTTTATTCCATCAACTTCTTACTTGGTCTGTCCCACCTCCAGACATTGAAGAAGAAAACGTATCAAAAGCTGGACTTGTTGTCACACCACAAAACAGGAAGTTGTGTATAACTACAGCATACATGGTCCAATGTTCCCCAAACTTCCAAGGATTGATGACAGTGCTGCTCTGAAGACATCTACATGTCAATAATTTGTGATACATATAGTGCCCCCTACTGGTAACAGGAAATGACATGTTTTATATTTTGAAGTATACCTCCCACAACCTGGCCAGATCCACCTCAAACGTGGTCAGTCTATACATCACATGTAGAAGATGCTTCATTGTGAACAATGTGAGTTTTCGCCAAAGGGCGTGGCCATGATGTGGCGGCGAACTTTGATGTTTCGCCATGATAACAAAAGTTGTGTAACTTGATTCTATGTGAATATATCTTGCCAAAACTTCATACAGATGAAAACAGTCCAGCCCTGAAAACATCAACAGCAAAATTTTTCATCACCGTCATAGCGCCACCTACTGGCGGGAGAAAGATACTGCTTTCATTCTTTCATGTCTCTCTTCTACCAGGTTAATATCAACCACCAGTTTTTGCTGATGCATTGTCCCAAGACCATGATCATGATCAAACCACAAGCATTTGAGTATTCATCAAACGCTATATCCATGCCAACGCCTTATTTGCCATCGAACACAAAGTTGTTTTTGAGGGGTAAGGGATGCTTGTAAAGTCATGAAACTTGGCACACATATGGTAGGGTCCGATTGGTGTTGTGTGATGTGATTTTTGTGCTTTGATGTGCCAACATAGCTCAACAGCGCCACCTACAAATTTACAATGAAGCAACCCCCGAAGCTGGTTTGACCTACATCTATGAAACTTGGTAGGCACATACATCACTGAAAGACGTACAAAACAGCCTCAAGCAGCCATGAGCCAAACCCGATAGAAAGTCCGGCATTTTGAATGTGCTTGTAACTGCTTCTCAACTTCACCGTACATGTTCCAATTGTCCCCAAACTTCACAGGATTGATGACAGTCCTGCCCTGAACACATCAATACGCCAATACTTGGTTGTTAGTACGGCGCCACCTACTGGCAACATTACATGTCTTCGTATGATTTGAGGGATATGACGTGTCACTTCTGCGTGCGGAGTCTTCATTCGACAGGAATGCACGACAGCATCAGCCGGCGTCCTACCAGCACCCTCGAGTTGCGTGAAGGTGCGAGGGCCCGTTCAATGCTGCTTGCAGCTTTAATTATTAGGGCCCGAGCAACAAGCGGTGCGAGGACCCTATTGAAATCCAAGGAATTATTATTAATATTATTATTATTATTATTATTAACCGAAATCAACTGCCTTTTTGGGGGCCATAACATACTCGAAAACTCATGAAACTTCACAGACTTGTCAGAAGTGGTGAACATTTATGTATGGTAGGGGTTTCATGACAACTTGCACAAAAATGGCTCAGTAGCGCCCCCTAATAATTTTCAACATGTTTTGGGCTATAACTCCCAGACCATACGTCGCACATTCACAAACCTCATATCATCAGATTCCCTGAAGAGTGCTGAATCATAACTTTACATCCACGTGTTCCCTAGATGGAGTTGCATCTTCTGACATAGGCCACGCCCATTCCCACTGCATATTTCTCTTTGTAAGTCACAAAACATCAAAAATCTACTTTTTCGAACTCCTCCTAGCATTTAAGCTCCATCTTCATGAAACTTTGCACATACAATCTCCAGACTGGCCTGACCAAAAGTTATCAAAAGAATTTTGCTACTCCAAAAAATGCGCCAGCTAAAAATAAACAGTTTTTTTTCTGCTAGCTAAAAAACACATACTGTTGCATATTTTTGTCACAGTAAAAGCTATCAATGTCAAACTCGAATCACTTGTTTCAAAGGTCAACCAGATGGTCTGGGCCACATTTGGCATAAATTGGCCAATAGGGGGCGCTATAAACAGAGAAAAATCAAGTGACATGAAAATTGATCGATTCGCACGAAATTTGGCGAGCGTGATGTGGAGTCACTCCCGAGACCAGCCATCAAGCTTAGTGATGTTTGGTCACCGTGGCAACGCCTAATTCGCCATAAAAGACAAAGTGGATTTTAAGGGGTAAGGGATGCTTGTTAAGTCATGAAACTTGGCAGACATATGACAGGGTCCGATTTGTGTTGTCTGATCTGATTTTTCTGCTCTGATGTGCCAACATGGCTCAACAGCGCCCCCTACAAATTTTCTACGAAGCAGCCCCCGAAGCTGGTTTGACCTACATCTACGAAATTTGGTACGCACTTGCATCACTGAAAGATGTATAAAAAAGCCTCTCTCAAACCCAACAGGAAGTTCGCCATTTTGAATTGCTTGTAACTGGTTCGCAACTTCACCATACATGTTCCAATCTTCTCCAAACTTCTCAGGATTGATGACAGTCCTGCCCTGACCACATCTATACGCCAGTACTTGGTTATTAGTACAGCGCCACCTACTGGAAAAATTACATGTCTTCGTATGATTTGAGGGATATGACGTGTAAGTCCTGCGTGAGGGGTTTGCCGTCGACAGGAATGAAGGGCGGCATGTGCCGGCGTCCTGCCAGAGCCCTCGAGTTGCGTGAAGGTGCGAGGGCCCGTTCAATGCCCGTTCAATTATTTACGTTTTTTTAAATTATATTATTTTTTCATTATTTATACAACCATTGAACTGTAAAAATGCAGAGAATATACAGTGAATGTCTGTATTTTAAATATAATTCTGTGTAAAGTAAAAAGTTCTTACTGTCATTGGACAGTACATGTTTGGCAACTGTTGCTGCCAGATCATTTTTTATCTTATCTTTTACAATTTTTAAAATACATTTTTTTTCCATTAAATTCAAAGTTTTACTGTAAAAAACAGAAAGTTGCTTTCATTTTACATTTAGCAGCAGGATGTGTAATTTTTTTTTTTTTTTTTTTACATAGAACTCAGTGTATAGCAATTAATATAATTTAACAATCCTGTCTTTTTTTAATGTAGAATTTCCCATGACATTTTTTCAATTAAAGTGTTTTAGACTTTCAGAAATTTCTGTGAAATAATGTTTTCATAGTGCAGATTTCATAACAATCTATCCAGTAGTTGTTGGGACATTTCACACAAAATTGTATGTTACTGCCAGAGAAAACAGAGGATTGCAAAGGTGTTTTTCTCCTCTGGGAATCTTTGACTTGTTGGTAGCACTACAGTAAAACTGAGGTGATCACTTAACCCTTTGGGCCCGAACGACGCAAAGTGCGTCCAAATTCACACCTGTCCCTCTCTATGGATTTTCTCCACAACCGTCACAGCGAGAAGCCACTCACATCACGTGAAACAGCGGAACTGCAGCTTTCTGACAAGACCAAGCACTTGTCGGTAGTCCAAATTTTTCACAAGGAAAAACAATTCTAAAGTTACACTAAAATTATGTATAACCAAGCTTTCATACAGCTGTGCACATACATTACTCTTGCATGGATTACTCGTGAATGCGTTGTCGCACAGAAATGCAACGTATATCACATGAAAGCGCAGGACTGGACCTTTCCGATGATACCAAACACATCACTGTGCTGTCATCCCATCACCCTATAAATACAGATCAATTGTCTACAAAATTAACACCTGACGAATTTCTTTACAATCCGTTATACAGATCATGTTATCAGTCACTTCATATAGTGAGGAATATTGTATCTTGCCACGTCTTAGGTTTGCGTGAGTTTCTCCCTGTCTGTCCACGTTTGTAGTCCAGCTTTCAAGATGCAAATATCTCTATATTGTTCAATATTTGGTTGACACTCCATCAAACTTTGTATGACAAAGTATTTCTGCAATTTGCCTTTTGCTCCAGTGATTGAAGCCAGTGGCATAGCATAGTTGTGCTGGGCCCTGGTGCAAGTATTTTCCTTGGAAATTGCTGTATGTGGACCTTTCTTGCAATAATGAAAAAAACTGGCAATTATGTCCGCCTGGCACAAACCACATGTTTTGGACAACTGTGAAGTGACAGAATGTCCCACCATCATGGTTCTTATATTGCCAGATTCCAGAGTCTCCCCTCTTCATATATGGCAGAATATGTCTAGTTCTAACTTGCTATGTGAGATAAATGTAAAAATGTAAGAATTTAGTAACACAGATTTTGTTTTTTCATTGATATAAAAAATAATATAAAATACAGGCACATAGAAGGACATGTATTGATGGCAAATCTGGATAGCCCAGACTGTCCTGGAAAAAACAAAACAAAACAAGATATAGCACGTGTATATAGCCTTTATAATGACTGAGATATGAGCTTAAAAGTAAAGGCAGTAAAGATACCCCGAATAAGGCCTAGGGCCCAAAGGGTTAAGTCAGGACAATTCATCCTCTAGTATCCATAGATACGTGTACCAGTTTCAATCTATTGGTAGTTGTTGAGACATTCCAGTCTCTGCCGAGGAGTGAACCAGCATTTCCATTCACAGCCATGTTGCTGGTATGAGGCAAAGAACAAGTTGACAAAACAATTTTGTACTGAAGAGCAAACTCTCTCTTCACAGAAACGTGCAGTCATTTTCTTTAAAACTGCATACTTCTTTGTCTTTGGTCCTTCATGCAGCTCAGTCTGACTGGCTCTGTATCTTTGTAGGATAAGTAGCTCTGAAACCAATCAAGATTTCCTTTTAATCTTCTTTTCTAAAAAGTACAAATTCTGTTCTTTTTTTCAAATTGTAAACAGTCCCATTCAACTAACTGAGCTGTTCACATATATCAGAGATCTCTGCTCTTTAGGAGTGTTGCTTTCAATCAACAAGACAGTTAGAGAGCTGTTGAAACCTGTTGTACCTGCAGCCTTATTACGTGGCTCTGTAGAGGTGTGGCTGTAGCCAGGAGACATTCAGTAAGGAGAGTAATCACCTTACTGTATCTCCAGCTGAAGCTTTTGTTTTCTCAGTCTTTAAAACAAACTCAAACACAGGTCTGTAGTTGTAACCCAGGTTCTTAATGTAACCATTACTTGTCTTGATTCATGCCTTCAGCGAAAAGTACAATTACTTTTGTTTCTGCAGTAAGTTAAATGCCACAGTATGAGGAATATTTCTGCAGTGTGTGTGTGTGTGTGTGTGTGTGTGTGTGTGTGTGTGTGTGTGTGTGTATGTATGGGGAGGAAGAGCAGTATTGCCATAAGAGAGCAAGAGGAAATGATGTCAGTGATAAACATTAGTGCCTTCCTTCCACAGTGGAGTACTTTGATGCTCCACCTCTAGCAGTGATGCGAGGTGATGCAATTGGCTGAAATGGCTGTATAGTAATAGGCAGCAGTAACCTAGCAACAGAGGTGGGGCTATGCAAGAGAGAGTGAGTGTGTGTGTGTGTGTGTATGTGTGTGTGCACGTGCAGCTTCCCTCCTTCATTGTCCTTCCTTTGTTCATTATTGCAGGAGAGGGGAAAGGTATATCAACGTTATCACTCACGCTTTTCTTCGTTTCATTACTAAATTACTAGAATAATTAATTATTTTTTAATATCCTTTAGAACAAATAGAAAAAAAAGTAGGCCATTGAGAAGGAAGCAGAGAGAAGGAAGGTAAAGACAAAACAAAAAGAAAGTAATAGAAAGAGATGATCAGTTTACAACTATGAGAAAGTAAAGCCTAGTGGTCTTACTCCAGCTGCACTGCATGGATCCACCAAACAAATGTGGGCCAGGGGTGTAGGGTAGGGTGGGGGAATTGCCCTTTTCCTAATTCCTACCCCACTAATTCCAGCACCTTTGCTCTGACCAAACCCATCTCCAAACTCAACCTTTATTTTGATTGCAACTACAAACCTCTAAAGTTTTATGAATCAGGAGCATAAAGTGGGGTAGCTAAATGCCCCTTTCTAACATCCTAACCCCATACTTCCTGCCCCATAGCATGTACCACACCCATCTTTGAACTCGACCCTCATTTTGATCTCAACTACAGACCTGTAAAGTTTTGTGACTGCATCTTGCACAGGGTGACGCTATTACATTGAGATATAAACATCTGCTTCTGTTGTAGCTCCAGCTACAATTGGTGTATGGTCATTTCTGCAGATAGCACTCTTGTGTTCACTGATGCGTTATTTTAATTTTGTGATGGCTTTACCTACATGAAATAAACCACATAGATAAGAACAGGTGGTCGCACTTTTGATAGGGAACTGTTTGCCTGTATACTTGTATGTAAATTGCAGAGGTTATTCCCATTAGGGCGAAGGCTGAGTAGTGTCTGTGTCTGTGTGGGTTGTGTAGGTCTGTGATTGTATGTAAAGCCACTTGAGAACCTTAATTTAAGCTTCGGTAAAAAAAACAAAAAACACAAAAAGCGAGAGAGAGAGACATTCAGGATATGGGTTCCTCCTAAAATGGTGACAGCAGAAGCATAAATAAGCATCAAATGGATATAGAATAAAGTACAACTACCTCAAAATTGTACGTAAGCACACTACTTGAGTAAACGGACTGTACTTAACAATGAAAGCATCCTTCTTTACAAACATTCACACTGGAACACAGAACTGCATTGTTGTGTACAGTAGGTAACAAAAAGCCGGTACTGAAGCTCATGTGACTGAGAAACAGTTTATGGCTGTGAGATTCCTTTGTTGCCTTATAGCTAAATGGTATGGTCAACATGTTGCCATGGCAACCATGCATCCATGCAGATTTGTTGTGGTTGCTATGATGTCATTTGCGTTGTTTATTTGGTGTTTTGGACTTATCAGAAGTGCCTGGAGGGAACTATGGTGACAGGATAATCAAACTAAACTTTATTATAGTTATGTATAAACCAAAATGTCAAATAATAAGATCAGCGTATGTAAAGGTAATCCCTGTGAGCAAAAACCTGGACTTCAGACTGTTCTGAATACTGTTTCCATATTTTTTTTTCCTACTTCAAGACAAGCTGACATTAGCTGACAATGGATTTCTTTATAGTCATCTGCTCCCACATGACATCAGGGAAACAGCGTCATGGGGGTAATCTTGGTTGCTTAGTTGGTTGTTGAATTCTCCTAAATTTCAGAAAAGATTCCTACTGAAACATGTCCAGTTGTGATGATTTTGGTGAAGAAACTTATTTGTGTTTTTTTTTTTTTTTTAATTATAACAGAAAGTGCTGCTACACTTGATTGCTGTCATTCCCTGGCTGCAGTGATGGTGCAGACACAAACAGATTGCAGATGTGGAACACACGGGAATGCAGACCAATCAGAGTAGACTGGGCTTTTTTAGTAGGTTCTTAAAGTATGTAGAGTATTCCACAGCCCTGTGTTTGTAGGAGAATCAGTCAGTGGACACTGATGAACGTATCACACATACACACCCATACGTGTAACCCTTTGACTCTGGCTGTGAGGTTCACATTCACACACGCACACACACACACACACACACACACACACACACACACACACACACACACACACACACACACACACACACTCTCTAAGATGAAAGAAATGAGAATTATGCTTGAAAATCTGATTCAAATGATGTACATCTTTTATACATATGTGCACATGTGCAGTGTGTATTATGAGAGGAGAGTATGATGTTGGTGAAGAATTGGTAAAAGCAGGAGTAAGACTGGATCTAGCTCACAATCATTCACATGAGATTAAAATAAGATCAGACCAAATTGATTTAGACCTCATAAGCAGAAACAATAAAGAGATACACATTTGATTAGACAATCATGGATGTTTGCTCTGCTCAGGATCCTTACAGCAGTTTCACATTGGGTTTTTGAAATATGAAAACAATAAGCTATGTAACAGAAGAGGACTGGCCACACAAACAGTTAATAGCTACACAGCAGCAAGCATCTATAGTCAGGATTCAAGCAGATTTTTGAGCATATGGATGCTCATTTCTGGTCTAACTGACAAGAAGCAAAACTGATTTTCTTTAAGTTATTCATTGTGGTCGTTACTAAATGCTGATGCTCTGCTGAGTTGTTTGAATCTACTTTCAGAAAATTTGATGTAGTTTATGACCTTTAGTGTTGACATGTTTTACATGATAATATTTTCTTTAAATGTTTATTTAGCTGAAGATCTGGATTGCATCCCATGTCTAATAATTTATACACAGAGAGTGCCACTATATAGAAGTCTCAAAGCTTATCCCAATTCAGATAACTTACAGGATGGCAGAAGTGGAATTTGAACCTTAACCATTGCTTTAAAAGAAACCATGTTAGCACTGTGTACATAGAAGCATGAAAAATACCTAGGAATATACCTAGTAGATTTTGATAGGATTGCTTTTGAACTGAATTATGTTCTTTTTACTTTTGTTAACAACATAATTCAGTTCAAAAGCAATCCTATCAAAATCTACTAGGTATATTCCTAGGTATTTTTCATGCTTCTATGTACACAGTGCTAACATGGTTTCTTTTAAAGCAATGGTTAAGGTTCAAATTCCACTTCTGCCACCCTTTGTATTATTTTGCACATGTTTGATATATCAAGATGTGTTGTAAGAATATTTTATTAACTGGGTCAAAATTCTGTACACTGCACTTCAGCCACTGTAATCACCAATGGACTAACATGATCACACTCCACACTACACAGGGCGACTAGGCAAGGATGCCAAACTTACATCGGAAAATAAATCTTTATGTCGATGACATACTACTGTTTTTACAAAACCCTCTCTCATCACAGCAGGAAACAGCCAAAGCCATAGAAACACACTCGAATATTTCCGGTAACTCCATTGACTGGCATAAATTATCCATCCTCCCACTGCATCTCAACAGTTGGGATGTGACTCCACCTATTCTTTTATGCACAAATCACACCACATACTTGAGTATTAATATTTCCCCCAGGCCGTCATAGCTGTTCGATCTCAACTTCTCCCCACTTCTTAAAACAATAACTGACAACCTCCACCACTGGCTGAAGTTACCACTTAACATAATAGGTAGAATAGCAACAATAAAAATGTCTGTACTCCCCAAAGTAAATTATCTTTTCACTACGATTCCAACCCAACCTCCCCCTCCTGGATCAAGTCATTAGACTCAACAATTTTAACATTTTACTGGACAAACAAAACTCCAAGAATAAAACTGGCAACCCTTCAAAAACCCAAATCACAAGGAGGACTGGTAGCACCAAATTCCCATTATTATTCTCTGGCAAACCAACTACAATGCATATTCAAATGGATTCACCCCCAACAATCAGATATTACATTGTTACATATAACAGATATCTAGCAAAGATATTTTGATCTTAAGTTTACCATTTCCCAACCAGTCCATTAAATGCCATACCTGTTTCAAATCAATAACAATATCAGCAACTCTGAAAGCCTGGTGGCAATTCCTCAAAATCACTAATTTCACTTTAGGATCATCTTAATTCTCTCAGATCTGGAACAACCCCGACATTCTAAGTAATAAGAAACAACTTAATTTCCACACCTGGTCAGAAAAAAAAGGGTTAACACACCTGCAACACATCTTTCAAATAATACACTGATCTCATTTCCCCACCTAGTCCAGGAGTATGGCATTGGGAGCAATCAATCTCTAGGATTGGTTGAACAGTCAACCTCAATCTTCCCCCCTTAAGCCTAGCTTTAACTGACATCCATTCCACAAAAAATCCTTTCTAAAATATACAAAGTAATCTCACAGTCTGATAAAACACTATCCATTCCATCAACAAAATGGGAAAAAAAAATCTGTCTATTGCTCCTGATGCTGAATTCTGGAACCAAATCTGCCAAAATATCTACATCATGTCAACAAACCCAAGTCTACAACTTATATATTACAAGATACTCCACAGAACTTACAACACTGGACAAAAATGTTTAAAATGAGATTCACTTCAGAAATCTATACTAACTGCATTCAAAACAACCCAGACAGTTACATTCATACAATCTGGCACTGCACTCCTATTCAACCATTTTGGAAAGAAGTCATTGAATCACTCTCTGCTTTCCTGGGCTGCTACACCCCTTTATGCCCATGACTGTTTACTAGACGACACATCAACAACCAACCTGAAGAGATCAAACAATATATTACTCTTCAGATCCCTAACTATTGCCAAGAAAACGATCCTCATGAGCTGGAAATCAAAAAACAAAAGACACATTGCACAGTGGAAAAACTTACCCATGAATCACATCTCTTTGGATAACTTCTCCACCTCCATCCAACACACTGCAACAGCACCCCTCTCTATCTGGTCACCACCCATATTTTTTTTACAAACCTGATCCTATCCATGAAACACAACAACCTTTATTTATTTATTTATTTATTTATTTATTCATTGATTGCATTTATGTATGTATTTATCTATTTATTGGACTATTTATCTGTTTTTGTATTGATATATCTCATTGTTTGTTTTGCCTGTGAACCAATCCCAAGTACAAACACAACCATGGGAAAAAAAGGGAATATTCAAACATTCATATATGGGCTCAAAATAAAGGGACAGTAGCTCAACGAGGGCATCCTCAAAGACCATAAGTTTTATCAATTATCTAAACTAATCACAAAAAGTAAGGACATTTGTGTTTGGTAGATTATTTCTTTGTTGTAACAATGCTTCTTGGCAATAAATCTTATAGCATTGGAAAGCCTGTTTATTTCCCTTTGAAATGGTGCCACATTTGTAAGGAACATACATTTGTGTGATGAGCACCAGAGCTGAGAATGTGGGTTGCGCCCATGAAAAATTTATCAAATCTTCTCTGCCAGTGCCAAACATTTTTTTTTTTCTGTTCACTCTTGTTTAGTGTTGTTTGGTGGATTGAATGATTGAAGTCTTAAGAAACAAGACATATTGGCAATTTAACAATTTATTCATTTAACAAACAGGAGCCCCAGTAGTGTGTGGAAAAACCATAAACAGTCACAACAGCCTGCCACCTCCCCCTTATCCAGCTCACTAGCCTGCTCACACACTGCTGTGGGATAGCATCCCATTCTTCAACCAGCATTGTTGTGTTGGTCACTCTGGTACGAACAGCATGCCCAAGCTGATCCCACAGGTGTTGAGGTCAGGACTGCTGGCAGGCCATTCCATCCTCTCCACTCCCAAATTCTGGAGGTAGTCTCTGATAAACCCTGCTCTGTGGGGGTGAGCGTTGTCATCTTGGAGTATAGAGTTCGGTCCCAGACTGTGGAGATATGGGATTGCCACTGGTTGCAAAAGTTAATCTCGATAGCTCTCTGCGTTGACATTGCCTCCAGTGATGACAAGCCTCGTTTTTCCAGTGAGGGAGATGCCGCCCCACACCATTACACTGCCTCCACCAAAAGATTTTACTCAGTGCAGCAATCAGCAAAGCCTTCTCCACGTCTTCTTCACACTTTGGCCCTATGTTCCAACTGCCATAGGCATAATCTGGACTCGCTGAACATTACGTTCCCCCACATGTTTAGATTCCAGTGCAGGTGTTGCTGACACCAGTGCAAATGGGCCTGATGGTGAAGAGCAGTCATAGCAGGCCTCCTGGCAGCCTTATGAGACCGGAGATTGGCTGCGTGCAGTCTGTTCTGGACTGTCTGGGCAGAGAGCCATCAGCCATATTGTCCTGCAAACCTTGACTGCAAATATGTAGAAGATTTCCTATGTTTCCTCAGTGCTGACAGGATGAGCCAACAAAGAGAGAAGGAAGAGAGAACAAAAGGGCATTCTGGCCATGTCAAGGTAGTGACTTAGCTGTAGTGCTGGAGTGGTCCCAACATCCTTCTTCTGCCTCTTATGGTATGCAGCAAACAGCCCTTATACTTCTCTAAGGTCGTCTTGCCCTTCTTCATCAACAAGAGGCACAGGTTGCTCAGTCTCTGCAGCATATTGCAGGATCATTTCTGGCAAAACATGTAAAAACAATAGCAGAACAAAAGAGCCCTTATAACCATTTGTGTTGGTGATGCAGTGTGTTAGACTGAAATACGTAATTATTGTTGCAGTCAATTAGATCAGATTATGAGGAAAAAAGTTACATTAGACTCTGATATTTACCTTTAACTCGTTGTGCCACCTCTGCCTTGACATCACGAGTGACCAGCACATGGGGCTCCACCCACAACAGAGAAAAGGCTGGATCCAAGGCAGCTGCTTAGAGGTAGACTGGATATGAAAAGGGGGCAGTGATCCCATCCCATCTTGTGTCCTGGCCATTTTCACGTTGATGAAGATTCCAAGAAATCTTTTGTTCAGGGACGCCAGGAGACTTCTGACCAGGCTGCTCAGGAAACGGACTTGAGGCTTCAGTTTCTCAAGGTGGTGATTGAGGAACAGGATGGATGGAACAACAGCACTGATTATGATGACCTTCTCCCCCTGTGTCAAATCAGTTGCTTCTCTAAATGGCTTCAAGATGTCCACCAACTCCTTCAACAGATTTCACTCCTGTGCTGTGAATGACAACTCCTTGTGCCCAGCCTTTTCTAGAACAGCACAGAGCTTTAGATGACTGCACTGGAGAACGACCTTCACTTGCCTCAGTGTTTAGTTCCATCTTGTGTTGACTGCAGCAGGGAAGACTTTCTGTTCCCCAGATTCAGCATGGAACACATCGTTGAATGTTGTGCTTGTGTGCAACAGTGAGCTGAGTTTTGATAACATTGAAAGAGAAGGAGATACCACTTTTGTTTCTTACAAACCGTCTCCCACCACCAGCTGAAGAGTGTGCGCAAAACACTGCAAACGCTGTTTCTTTGCCAAGCAGCATCTACTGTTTGCTGATCTTACAGGGTTAAGTCACACCAGAGCTCAGGGTCATCAAGATGATCTCCATCATCGTCATCCTCTTGTTCACTGGGGAAGCACACAGTGAATGCTTTTTGCATATTAGCAGCATTGTCACTAATAATGTAGTCCAGTTTATCTTTGATGTTTTATTCATCACATGTTGCCTCAAATTAGTCACAGATTCTTTGAGCTGTGTGCGAGCCTTTAAAGCGGTTGCAGGCCAACAGATTGGACTTTAGCTGTATCCTCTCTGCCTTTCTCTCTATCCAGTGCACAGTGACACCAAGGAATCCCCTCATCTTTCAGTCAGACCAAATGTCCACAGTGACTGAAACATGGTCAGTGTTGCTCAGTTGAGTTTTTAATTTTGAACGTCTCTCTTCAGTGAGGTTCTCTATTTTTGATGTCAATGTTCTGCGACACACTGGGCTGTACCTACAGTCAAGTACTGTCAGAAAGTGCAGAAAACTTGTTTTCCACAATAGACAGGGGCAAGTTGCAATTAATAATCAAGTTGGACAGTATTGCATTGGTAATAGCCTTCTGCTGTGGATGACTCATGCTGTAATGCCCTACACAACTGTCCAGGAATTGCGAGGTTGAAGGCTGTTGTGGTTCATTTGTGATGCTTTTGTTCATCTGGTATTCTTCAAATCTGTAAGAGGTAAGCATATTAAACTCCCTAAAAATCCCCTATAGCCACACATGAATTGTATTTGAGACTACTCTTTATTACTCATATTATTAAAATCAATCTTAACATTGTGTTAATATTAATTGTATTGTGTGTGTGTGTGTGTGTGTGCGTGTGCGTGTGTGTTGTAAACATTATGTTACTGTCGCTGCTGTAGCAGATTGCAGCACTGGTCATGTATTGTAAAACTTCTTTTGGGTTGAAGGTATAGTTCGGGAAAGTGGAGTTGTATGAGGGACTACACACAGTAGATGGCGGTCAGCGAACTCCCAGTACAGAGAAGCAGACACGGCCACCAGCACACGAGATAGGCTTTACATTGCTGTGGATGGGGTCAGCAGCTAAACGTATTTTAGCCACCTAAAATAGGCAAACCTAATAAAATCAATGTCTGTTTAAGTGTACGCCATATAAAGAATATTCTCATTGCTTTACCTTGCCGTCAGACAGCCCATTCTGTCAGGAAAGTGAAGTTATATCGCTTGTTAATTCACTTTCTCCAGCACACCAGAGTCCATAGACAAAAACAGCAATTTTACCTTGCAGCAGGTAGACCAGCACACCCAGGAGTTGCTGGTCTACCTGCTGCGGTAAAATTGATTGGCAGATTTGCTTTAGCAAACACGTCAGTCATAGTTTGTTTCACATAGATGCCACGGGTCCTGTCCTTCAGTGGTTGAATATCAAGGAGCTCTTCTTTGATCACACAGTCTTGTGAAACTGACCGTGCAAATATTGCCAACTCAAGCACGTCTTGTATGTCACAAGACTCATCCAATGCCACACTGAAATATTTGCATTTCTGAAGATCAGAATGTAATCAGAATGGAGTCAATATTTCCACCACATCAGTGATGCATTTCTTTACAAAGTTGTCTTCATTGTATGGCTTTTTGGCGCGTGCAATGTCCCTAGCCATTTGATATGACGCAAGTGTCACTGTCTCTGAGTGCTTGCTAAATCTTTGAAACAACTAGGTTTGTTTTTGATTTTGACTTTTCAAGCTGTTTAATTTGTGCTTGCGAAGTTCAGTACCTTTTGGGAATTCCTGGTCAATGTTACCGTGCGTTGGTTTTAACTAATGGATCGAAGAGCCACACACTGATAGCCAAAGAGCCGCATATGCTCTCTTTTATTATCACTACTATCACAATCATAACTATATTTCTACTGTTATAGAGTTAATGTTATCATAGTCAATGTAGGTATTATTAGTATTGTTGTTATGATTATCACCACTATCATTACTGTTGTTATCAATATTACTGTCACTACCATGATCACTGACATTAATAATGTTATTGCTATGGCTGGTATTATTATTGTACAGTGTAATTGTTTTTATTATGGTATTTATCATTATCAGAGTTTTCTAAGTATTGATGACAATAATGTTTTTTTAAGAAGTATTCTCCGCATTGATATCTGCAATATTTTTGTTATTGTCATTTTTTTTTTTCAATTATCGTGGTCATACCTTTTTTTTTTCTTTTAATATTGTTATGATTATTTGTATTATTAGGGCCCGCACACCTAGCGGTGCGAGGACCTCTTGAAATGCAAGGAATTATTATTATTATTATTAGGGCCCGCTCTGAAGAGATCTACATGTCAGATTAATATAGCGCTCCCTACTAGTAATAGAAAATGTCATGTTTTATGCTTTGAAGCACATCTCCTCCAAAGTTGACCACATCAACCTCAAACTTGGTGCAATTATCTATAAGGCCTTGATGATGCTTTATTTTGGAAAACTGTGAGTTTTCGTCTAAGGGCGTAACCATGGTGTGGCAGCGAACTTTGATGTTTCGCCACGATGACAAAAGTTGTTGTAACTTGCCTCTACGTGAACAGTCCAGCCCTGAAAATATCTACAGAGACATTTTGAATCCACGCCATCCATAGCGCCACCTACTGGCAGCAGAAAGTTACTTTATTTCATTCTTTCATGTCCCTCTTCTACCAGGTTAACCACATCCACCTCAATTTTGCTGATAAATACTCCCACAACCTTGATAATGATCAAACCAGAAGCTTTTGGCTTTTTGTCAAACGCTGTCACCGTGGCGCTGCCTTATTCGCCATAAAACATGAAGTTGTTTTGGAGGGGCAAGGGATACTTGAAAACTCACGGAATTTGGCATACACTTCAGAAGGCCCAAATTGTGTTGTCTGATATGATTTTTGTGTTTTGCTGTGCCAAGATGGCTCAACAGCGCCCCCTACAGTTTTTCGATGAAGCAGCTCCTGAAGCTGGTATGACGTATGTGTATGAAACTTGATAGCCAGATGCATCACTGAAAGACGTACAAAAAAGCCTCTTGGAGTCATGCTCCAAACCCAACCGGAAGTCCGCCATTTTAATTTACTTGTGCCACTTTTGTGCATTTTTGGCCATTTCCAGGAGACGTAAATTAACGAACTTGTCCTACAGATTTTATCCAATCCACTTCAGACTTGGTCTGTCTCACCCCAAGACCTTGAAGAAGAAAAGTTATCACAGGCTTGAGGTTTCGTCAAACCCTGTCACCGTGGCAATGCCTTTTTCATCATAAAACACGAAGTTGTGACTGCTCCTACAGATTTTATCCAGTCGTCTTCAAACTTGGTCTGTCCCACCTACACACATTGAAGAAGAAAAGTTGAAAAAACTTGACTTGTCGTCACACCGTGTGACCGTGGTGGGGTCTCAAACTTCGGGGTGTCGCCACAAAACAGGAAGCAGTTTATAACTCCAGCATACATGGTCCAATCTTCTCCAAACTTCACAGGCTTGATGACAGTCCTGCTCTGAAGACATCTACATGTCAGTAATTTGTGATTAATATAGCGCCCCCTACTGGTAACAGGAAATGACATGTTTTATATTTTGAAGTTTAACTCCCACACCTTGGCCAGATCCACTTCAAACTAGGTCAATCTATCCATCACACATTACTGATGCTTTATTGTAAACACTGTGAGTTTTCGCCAAAGGGTGTGGCCATGGCGTGGCGGCGAACTTTGATGTTTCGCCATGATGACAAAAGTTGATGTAACTTGACTCTACGTGGACATATCTTTCTGAAACTTCACACATATGATAGCAGTCCAGCCCTGAAAACATCTACAGAGAAATTTTGATTCAGCCTCATAGCTCCACCTACCGGCGGCAGAAAGTTACTGTTTTCATCCTTCCATATCCCCCTTGTTCCAGGTTAACCAGAACCACCTAAATTTTGCTGATACATAGGCCTGATACTTGGGCCTTGGGTTGTGTTCTTTTGAGTTTCTGTCAAATGCTGTCACCGTGGCGCCACCTTATTCGCCATAAAACACAAAGTTGTTTTTGAGGGGTATGGGATGATTGTGTGCCACTCATTAAATGTGGCACACATATGATAGGACCCCAATTAAGTTGTCTGATGTGAATTTTGTGCTTTCATGTGCCAACATGGGTCAGCAGCGCCCCCTACAAATATTCAAAGAAGCAGCTCCGAAACTGGTTTCAGCTACATGTACGAAACTTGGTAGGCACATTTATCACTGAAAGACGTACAAAAAAGCCTCCTGCACCCATGTGCCAAACCCAACAGGAAGTCCGCCATTTTGAATTTGCTTGTCACTGCTTCACAACTTCACCGTACATGTTCCAATCTTCCCCAAACTTCACAGGATTGATGAAAGTGCTGCCCTGAACACATCTATATGCCAATAGTTGGTTATTAGTACGGCACCACCTACTGGTAAAAGTACATGTCGTTGTATGGTTTCATAGATATGAAGTGTAACTCCTGCGTGAGGGGTCTGCCTTCCACAGGAATGCACGGCCACGTCAGCCGGCGTCCTGCCAGTGCCCTCAAGTTGCGTGAAGGTGCGAGGGCCCATTCATCGCTGCTTGCAGCTTTAATTATTATTATTATTATTATTATTCACCCCCTTTTATGTAGTCATTAATTTATTTTCCCAAATGATTGTTAGCCCCTTAGTGACACCGTTATTGTCATCATCAATGGAATAATCAATATCACTATTACCACTAGATTTTTACTAACATGAATCAAGACCTAATCAGACATGAATCTTTCTTTTACTCTCTTACACTCATTTCACAAAAACATTACAACACACACACACACACACACACACACACACACACACACACACGGCTAACATGGCTTTTTCATCCATTTATTTATTTATGTTTGTTTTTCTGTTGTGTCTGTATGCCTCTGCTGAAATGTCCCTGAACTTGTCTTCACATTCTATCACTGCACTACACACACACACACACACACACACACAAAAAGATGTGTCAGACGAGATTGAGAATTTGAGTTTGGAATTTGAGTTTGTGAATCTACCCATAACAAAACTAAACAAAATTAACCCCTATTTGGCATACAATTCCGAAACAAAAAAGAAAAAAAAAAAAAAGGAAAAAAAAGTAGAACTTGGCCACCTGGAGATTGGAATCCTAGGTTTCCCCAGAGACAGTAACTTACTGCACCACCAGTGAAAAACGCTTTTCACACACCTTTTTAAATCTGGAATCAATAATATCACGTGTGCGAAATGGGGTGTTATTATCTCTTTAAGCTCAAAGCACAACAGTCAAAGGAAATTATGAAAAAAATAGTTTTGAGAGCTAGAAAATGTTGTGCATACGGGAAAAATAAAATAAAACAAGATATTGTAAATCATTGTGGACTGTTTGACCAAATTGGACACCATTTGACACTTGTGATATCTAGTATCCAAATAATGTCTGTGTAAATTTTGTAGCATTTGAACAAAGATTGATGGAGATGTAGAAATTGGTTTTGCATATTTTGAAAAAATATTTAGAGACAGACTTGTGAATTGACCATAGTTTGCACTGAGGCAAACTTTTATCACAGTTAAGTGGATATGCTAAAAACAAATTAGCTCTGTGGGATCTACTAATGATTTATTATAGTCTTTTTGAAGTCTGGAATGTGAAATGTATATGAATTTAGTTTTGTTGTGTTAAGCTATGCCCAGGTTTATTACCAAATGTCATGCATTGATTGATTCCTGACTTTAGTGTAATACGAATTTCATATGAATCTCTGTAGCCGATTATGAAATAAAAACTTTTCCCATTTGAGATGCCTGCTGGTAGCAGAATATCCCAAGAGTGTCAAAAGAATCTCAGACATAGCATCTGAACACATGCCCATGCAGTTTGTTTACATTGCTTAAGTTATCTTTAATTTATGCACATTTATGTAAAACTGAACTTAATGACCCATGTCTAAAAATATATAATTTCAAAACGGATTGATGTATTGAAATTTTGCAATAACTTTAGATCAGCAATATCCGGAGCTGACCCTGCTCAAATTTTGGGATGAGTGAACCAATAGTTGTTAAGGTAATGGCAACAAGTGAACCCAAAACGCAGCACACTGAGGTAGGTTTAAAGGGGGGTTTATTGAATGCTGGCAAAACTGGTGGAACGGAGGCTGGTGATACTGGAGGCTGAGGGCAGGCTGAGCAGAGTGAGGCAGCGGGGTGTGGATGGACCGATGGCAGAGCAGGCTGGAGTTGAGCTGGAGAAGATGGTGGTGACTGGGCAGGCAGGTAGATGAAGCCGCTGACACAGGAAGTTCTGAGGCACAAGAAAAGGCAATTAGGAAACAGGATCCAAACATTAAAATAGCAAAAATCCACAGGGGGAAAAATGGCCTGAGTCTCACAATACCACTGAGGGTGACTGAACGATCTGGCGAAGACTGGGAGGAGAGCCGGGCTTGATATACTGCAGAGTTGATGAGATGATGATGAGCAGCTGTGCCAGCAGCAGGGAGATCAGGAGATGATGAGCAGGTGTGCAGGTGGCAGGTAGAGCAGGAGCAGTAGCCACGCCCAGACACACAGAACACAGAGACAGACAGGGGACAAAGCAAAACACAGAGGGGAAAACAAAACTGACCATGGCACCACCATGACAATAGTCTCTGAAGAATTCTTGAAAACAGGATTTAGAGAAAACTGCATTAAAAAAAAGTCGCTAAATGTAACATTTTTGAATTGGAAGCAAAATTGGAGCAAACATACAGTTATGCACTAATTATGAGATTACAGTGATAAAAGACTCCAAGCCAAGCCTTTTTTTAAGTTACTGCAAAAATCTTAACTTGATTGTTACAGGACCACCTTGACGTAATTCAATGTCATTTTTTAAACTTAAGTAGTGGGTGAAATTTGTAACCCACGTGCCATTTGTGGTGACTTTTGGTCTGACAGTTTTGCTGCACAAACAATTTTTTTAGTCTTTTTGTCTTTATTTGTTACGACAGTTTAAGTGTGAAGAGGAAAGAGAGAGGGGATGACATACAGCAGAGGGCTGCTGGCTTTAATTGAACCTGCGGGTGCAAGAGCATTGTCTTTGTATATGGGACACCCACTAAGCCCCCTGTTGCCACCTGCACAAACATTTTTAGTGGACAAAAATAAAAGAAAGCTTTGATTCTACAAGAAGTTGAAAGCTAGAAATTATCAATACCTTTGACTGTTCACTGCACCTCCATTAAAGATAACTATCAAGTTTTATGATGAACAGACAGATGCTTATTTTTTTACACTCAAATTTCTGCCGGGTCAAGCTCCTCTTTGGCAACACCGTCATCCCCATTGGTCAATTGCAAAAACAATTTGGGGGCCATGTTTCAGTAGCTTCATTAAAATATCCATTGAGTTTGGTGATGTTTGGACAGACTGTTATTGATTTATTGCCAAATCTGTGGAAGGCCCATGCACATGTTTGAGACTGGTGGTGCCACTGTTGAGCTGTTTAGTTAGTAGTAGTTTTACACACATGGTTCAACATTGTCATGACACATACCATGCAAGTGTTGTAATGACTGGACTCACAATTTGTGATTCATAGTCTAATTTGGGGTATGCTAAGCATATTTTTTCAATTTGCAGTGCTCCCTGGTGGCCAATTTGAATCATATCAGGCTTTATAAATAAAACTAAATTGAACTGATTAAAGTGTTGTAATATTTGATCAAACAGTTGAGGGGTTAGGTCATTTTTAAAGTTCATTGGTCAATATCTTCAAAACACAATGAGACATCAACAAGCTGTTGATAAGCTTACTCCAGTTATGATCCTCTGAGATTCTGGCAAGACTTGGACCTCAGTTTAAAAGGAAATGTCAAAAATGTGAAAAAATGGCTAATATTCTAGCCAGACAGACTTTAATGCTTCTTGAGGCTTTTTGTAAAGCGCATTAAAGTGGACCTGTGTGTTGAAATTAAAGTCAATGGGCCTTAAGGTGTGAGGAGAGGGGGCAATTGAACTTTTAGGATGAACACATGTACATTCTGGTTTAAGGACTACAAACTGTCTCAAAGAGATCAAATGTTAATGAAATATGTGGAAATGAGGTCATCAGGACACTTAAATACAGAAAACTGACTTTGTGTCAAGGCTGTGATTTTCACTGTGATTGAATCTGAGTAAAAGCTGCAAACCTAAACCCACTGGCTGTATAATGGACTTAGACTGGTTATGAGTGGTTATGACTGATGCCATTTTCACCATGAACATGCTACAGAAATTAGCAGGGCTTTAAAAGTGTAAATAAAGCAAGTGTTTTGATTATGGTGGACGTGAACACCATTGTCTTATACGATATAGAGCAGATAAGGTCATTTAGTACATTATCTCAAGTAGTTTTACACTATTTTCATGCTTAGAGACTCTGTTTTTTTCCTCCAGTACCTTCATCTGATTTTGTGGAGGTCCTGAAAGCCCACAACAAGTCTTTCAGGAAATAGATTTTGTCATACATCAGTTTATAACTCATGTGCAGTCAGTATTTAACCTTTGAATTTGAACTTGACATTTTAATATGAAGTATTTTGTAGAGGCAGGTCATCGCTTGGTGATAGGTGAATAAAATAGAGAAAAAGCCACAGCTAAATGTCAGTGAATGATGTCTTTGTCCAGTTTCTTTGCTTATGCTGCCCTCTTCTGGTACGTTTCTGAAATGCTTTTGGCTTACATTATACAGAACTAGAAAATGTTGCAAGAAATGTTGACTGTGTACCTGCTTCCTGGTGCGCAGTGCTAATATTACCACTACATAATGCACTTACAACATACGTACGTACTGCATACTACATGTACCACATACTGCATGTATATCGTACTACATGTACTACATATGGCAGGAACTGTGGTAATTTTTAGAAATGGCTTTAAAGTTAGCATCAAGACTGTCCCCTCAATTGAACTCAGCATGACAAAAATTTGTCAGTTGAAGTCTTTTTGATGTATTTTCATTCCAACCTCCATTCAGTCCTTTCCTGACAAGATTTACTAAGTTCTCATCTTTAGTTATAAAGTTGGACAAAGTTTTAACTATTGGTGATTTTAATTGATCATGTTAATAATGCCAAGGCTGCATCTGAATTTCTTGCCATTTCTGACTCTTTCAACTTTATACATGTTTCTGGGCCCACACACAATGCAGTGCATACTCATATAGACCTTTTTTTCCCCATTCAGTCTTATTATTGATGATTCGTCTTGCCGGTTATCATGTGTTCTTTTTCATTTGTCTTGTTTTATAGATCTACTGCCCCGTAAACATACGTTTTGCAGGCAAATCGTTAATCAGAGCACAGCTGAACATTTTATTGCCTAATTTGACCCTGAATTGAAGTAATTACGTAGAAACCCTGGTCCAGTTATGTAATGAACATTGCTCATCTGTTTTGGATTCAGTGGCTCCCTTTAAACCCAACTAATCTCTGACAAGTCCTCACCTTGGAAAAATGAGTCAATTCAGGGAAAATGTGTTAAGTTTTGGTTTCTGGCAGGACCCCAGAGACAAAACAGATGCAGGTGTGTGAAAACAAAGGAGTTTATTGCTGAAGGACGAAAAAACCTGTAAGGTTTGATGAGTGAAACATGGAGGGAAGGGTGGACGAAAAGCAACACAATGAAGAGGTGCCTCCAGGTCCTGATTTCCCTGCTCCGTCAGGCTGTTTGTCTGAGGGTGGTATTCTGATGACAGACTGGCCGATGCCCCCAGTACCTGCAAGGAGAACTGCTGATCTCTGTCAGAAACAATATTCTGAGGATTGCCATGTATTCTGAGGACATGTTGAATGAGCAGAGTAGCAGTCTCGAGAGCATAAGATAATTTAGGCAGAGGAATGGATGGAACCGCTTTGGGAAAGCGGTCAACAGCAGTCAGAATAGTAGTATTACTTTCTGACGGAGGGAGGCAGTTCTCTGTTCCCCATGTCATAAATCTTCTCAGCTGGTGTTAACTGAGGGAGAAGAAAGTGCAGGGATCTGGTTGAAGGTTGAGCGCTGGGAAAGGACCGCTCTTACACCTGAATCCCAAGCATCAACCTCCACCACAAATGGAACTGCTGGATCAGGATGAGACAGGACAGGAGCAGAGGAAAACAAGCATTTAAATTTTTCAAATGTAGTTTTAGCTGTAGGTGACCACACAAAGAGAACCTTTACAGACATTAGTTTGTTTAAAGGTGTAGCAAATATGCTATAGTCATGGATGAACCTATGATAAAAATTGGCAAATCCCAGACACTTTTTAAGTTGCTGCCTGAACCTTGGCAGGGTCGACTTTGATCTGCCCCTTCTCCACAATGAAGCCCAGGAAACTGACTGTGGAAACATGAAACTCACATTTATCTGCTTTTACATAGAGTCTGTTTTCTAACAATTGTTGTACCACCAATCTTACATGTTGAACATGTTCATGGAATAAGAAGATCAAAATGTTGTCTAAATAGACAAACACAAACCTGTTGAGCATGTCACATAGGACGTCATTAATTAGGGCCTGAAACACAGCAGGAGCACATATTACACCGAAAGGCAAGATACTCAAAATGTCCCAAAGGGTTGTTGAAGGCAGTCCTCCAATCATCCCCCTCCTTAATCCTTAGTGGTAGGCATTGCAGAGGTCCAACTCAGAGAAGACAGTGGCTTGGTGGAGGGGGCTGAAAGCAAAGTCAATGAGTGGAAGAGGATACTTGTTCTTAACTGTAATGTCATCCAAGCCCCTGTAGTCTTTAAGATAAGATGAGATATTCCTTTATTAGTCCCACAGTGGGTAAATTTCCAGTATTACAGCAGCAAAGTGGATAGCAAAAAGAGAGAACACCAGTAAAGAGACAATAAATAGCAACAAGCAGTATAAACAATATATAAAAAGTATGAAAAATTTAAAAGAGGAACATGTGGAAGTATAAAATATAGAAATAATACATAATATATACAGTCTTTTCAAATTTACACTATGATATATTGCAGCTTGAAGTTTAGTTCACCTGAGCAAAATATTTCACAGTATGAAGTGAACATAGTAAAGGTGTTACAAGGGCATAGTGTCTTGTCTATTTTCTCGACAAGGCAGAATCCCACTCCTACCGGTGAGAAGGAGGGATGGATGAGACCAGCAACCAGAGAGTCTGTGATGTATTTCTCTTTCTTAGTTCTTTTCGAGTTTGGAGAGGTTGTACAGTTTGCTGGAGGGCAAAGGAGCACCAGGGAGTAACTCAGTACCACAACTGTATGGTCTATGGGGTGGTAGAGATTGGGCTCAGTCCTTATTAAATACTTCTTGGTGGTCATGATACTGGGAACAGTGGTTAGATTAGCAGGCTTGGGCAGAATAGAGGAGGAGGTTACTGGGGAAGGGATGGCAGAGTGCAAACAGTGGGAGTAGCAAAACAGGCTCCAATTAGTAATGGAAGTCTATGTGAGGATTGTGGAGCTTTAACCAGGGAAGACCTAACACTAGGGGTGAAGTGGGTGAAGGAATAATACAGAGGGAAATTGTCTCATGATGATTACCAGAAACTAGCAGTGAAACTGGGATAGTACGTTGACTGACCAGGGTGAGTAATTTACTGTCAAGCACAAACACTTCCTTGGGCTTGGGCAGGGGCACTGTGGGCAGGTTGGACTGAAACAAACTCAGAGTCAATGAAGTTGTCATCAGCACCAGAATCAACCAGAACTTTGAGAGTAAAAGAGACTTGTGACCAGGAGACAGTACTTTTGAGTTGTATGCGGTTGGAGGGAGATAAGGGATTGGAGGTTTGGCTCACTAGCGCCCCTCCTGTGACTGTTGAGCCTGCTCTTTTGGCAGAGCAGGACAGTTGACACGAATATGGCCAGCCTGGCCACAGTATATGTAAAGCCCCTGGTGGAGACGGCGCTGATGTTCAGCTGGTGTTAACTGCATCCTTCCCAACTGCATGGGCTCTGCAGAGTCGGGAGATGAAGAGACCGATGGCAGACAAACACTGGAGGATGTGGATTCTGATGGTTGATGAAACGGTGCTGTTGATGTAAGCTGTAGAGGAGGCTCGGGGTGTGGAAGGGGAGAGGGATAACTTTAAATCCTCACTTAAACCATGAAGAAACAACCTCTGTAAAGCCATCTCATCCCACCCACTCTCAGCAGCCAGAATGCAAAAATCTATGGAATATGCCGAGACTTAATCTGTACCTTGATGGAAGGAGAGAATCCAGCTACTGACCTCCTTGCCCTGAAGGGGATGATCAAACACTTTGAGCATTTCTGAAGCGAACAACTGGTGCCACACCCCCTGCCACACACAAGCCTGGCAGGAACAGAAACAGAAAGGGAAGAGGGAAGGGAGGACACACAGAAATCCACCCAAAAATGTAAAAAGAAAACAAAAATGTAAGACAAACAGAGCTCTTGTGGAAAACAAAGCACTATAAGACTATAATAACTCTCTCAAATGCTTAGTGGATAAAGTCAGTCAGTACATTCACATGCGCAGTTAAGTGGAGCTACGGTTAAAGTTTGACTTTTGACATTTAATTGGAATCCTGTCCTTGTCCCAGTATACAAGCATTTATTGACCGAAGTCTATCCAGCTCTGCTACAATAGGTGGCAATTTGCCCCCTTTCAGGTTGTTAGTATTAGACCTTTTTCCAGTTGACCTAATACGTCACAGACCAAACAATTGACAAACAAGCTGGCTACAGTAAGCTAGCGGCAAACTGGTACCATGGTGGACAACTTTACAGCTCTGTACATTTTGTCTCTTCAAAAATGCACGGCTCTGGATGTAGATTTCACCATGTTGTTACTGGCCTCTTCTTCTGTTATGCATTTAATGCTATCCAACTTCCGGGTCAAAGCCCGGGGCAGAAACTGTGGAGCATGCACAGAGCACCTTCCCTCATCCTTGTTTTTAATGTTTTTAATTCAGCTGGCCCGACAACTTACTCTATGAACAGTCTAACCTTTATATGTCAAATCGGGCCTTTAGATCATATGATCTTAAATTACTGGACATTCCTTGAAACTCGGCCCCAATCTTTGGAACACTTTCCCTTGTCAATGTGCCCATGCAATATTTTTATGAACAGTTTAAAACAATAAATAAATAAATAATAAAATCATTAAATGTTTCTGAATAGCTAATAACCTACTTTTCTGTGTCTCTGTCCTTATTTATTTGCTGCCACAGTGCTTTATCTCATAGCCCTGTGCTGTGTATTGTTTCTATCTTTTATTGTTTTTTATTGTGTATTTGTTTTTAATGTTAAGGACTTTGTGACTTTGTGTCTGTGAAAGGTGCTATACAAAAAAACTTTACTTACTTGCTTACAGATATGGATGGATGTTTACATGCTCCTCAAAATGGAGGCTGTAGATGCAGAAATACACTGTTACTCTTATTTGAGTTCCATAGGCAAAACACACAGACATACACTAGTTGTAGTAGTAGCAACAATAATAGTAGTAGTAGTAGTAGTAGTAGTAGTAGTAGTAGTAGTAGTACTAGTAGTAGTAGGAGTAGTAGTAGGAGTAATAGTAAAGTAGTACACCGCAGTAGTACACATCCATAATAAGCTCAGAAAGGTCCTTAAATATCAAAAAGCAAACAGTGATAATCCCCAAACTGTAAAAGACATCAAAAAGGTGAATACATGGTTTATAATTCAACGTCTTGGAATCCATGTAAAGGTTAAATAAAGTCTAGCTGTGTGTAGCCAAAACAAACATTTTAAGGTTTAGTATGCATGGAGTATATTTTAGAGAACTTAAGCATTCTCTTGATTGGTTTACCCTTAAAAAAAGAAAAAATAGCCAGCTGACAGTATGCCGAAGTAGTTAGCGACCGAAAAACTTAGGGAAGAAGTCAGAACAATCAAGATTTAGATAACAATGGTGTAAATGCTGAATCAGCTTTCACACTATCAAAGATTTGAAGAACAATAGTGTGAATGTTGCTGAATCAGCATTCACACTAATGAGTATGGCAAATATTATTCAGTGTGTCAGTGTTCTTCCTGCATATCAGGCATACAGAAAATATGTAATTATTGTAGCATTCATTCCTGCTTAACTGTAATTATTCTTTGTAGGTTTTATTTATTTGATGTTATTTTTTGAGCAATCAGAAAGGTGTCTATGGGTTTAGACATGATTATCTAATCATACATGGTTTATCCCCCATTATGCACGAGTACTCATGGGGATGTCATTTGTTCATATGGAGTTGCTAATGGCACAGACTGATTTGCATTTAAAAGGTGTGTGTCTCTTCACATTAAATATGGCACTGAAAATAATCTGGTCTTTTAGGAGCTCACAAGCCTCCTTTAAAAGTCTGTATGTACTCCCCCACCCCCCACTCCTTTCGCCCCCTGAGGACTGCTGATTGTTGCTGTCTCCTGTCGTGGTAGAAGGTACAGTAGGTATAAAGTTGATTTATTACCAACCTTCTTTTTATGAACTGTCCTGTCTGTAATGCATAACAGTCTTGTCTTGTCCTATTTGGGTTGTTCGTGTTAAGTTATTGACTGCATGTTAAATTAAATTAAAGTTACACCCTGTGCTTTTGTTATTACAACTAGATCCACCTCTGCAAACCCTCTTATTGTATTAAAACTCAGCTGTGAACTGGTTTGTGTTTTAAAACATAAGAGGTGAACTCGGAGGATATTAATGGATTTAGAGGTGCTGTTTGGAACTGTAACAGAATCAGTGAGTGTAGCTTTAACTCCAGAACAGTCTACCAGTGGATTGTGCATGGATGCTTTTAAAGTAAAGTTCTGGTTTATCACAACTTGGGTCTGTTTTACAAGTCATGCCTATATATTTTTTATCAGTGACTGCAATTATTACCCCAGTCTTGTTGTTGATTGATGTCAATTTCATCAATCAATCAATTAATCATGTATTTGTCGCATTAAGTCATACAACGTACAATTCTGTTGAAATGCGGCCCCAGTCAGCTCCTTCAACATGTGAATTGTAATTAAGTCCTTCTTTACCTCTTCTTACATTGTCGGCTACTGCTTTATAAACGTCCATGTTTCTGGGTGATTCTGGTAATCCATGGTTTCTGGTTGTGGAATGACTTAACTGTTGTCATCAGTAAAGTTGCCTTTGTTGTTTTACAAATCAAATCCAATCACTGAATCAGTAAGAGAATCAGTCTACTGCTGGAGTGCTAGAACAAAAGTCTGTAAGTCAATAGGCTTATTCGAGATGAGCCAGGCCTATGCAGATTCGATCACCGGCGATCGGCGCACAGTGCATGCCAGTGAGTTTTGTGTGCAACTTCATCCCGACTTGCTCTGACATATTACAAGAGTGAACGGCGACAAAATCGTGAGAGCGAGGCGGCCATGGTTTTTAGAGCTAGGTGCTGCAGTTGCTCTCCACTAACTGGCCCTCACCTGATCTAACAGCTGATTGGTTTAGATGTCGACTCAACATTATGACATTTTAGATAAACTTTTAATTTTTGTTGAATTTCAGAAATTTAGATGTTATTTGTCTAATTTGAAGGTTTACTCTGTGAACACAGAACATGTTATGTGACTGATGGTGACGTTTAGTTGAGACTAAATACATTCATCACTAACTATACAGATTCTACTGTATATTAACATTGGACTGTTGTTGAAGTGGCCTGTTTAGCATCACAGAGACTTGTGGTCAGTGGGATGTGAGGATTTTTAAAATAACATCTGTAGAGATGTGAAGCGCTGACCATATCTGACTGATCTTCAATGAAAGCTGTTGTCTTGTATTTATTTTCCTCTAAAAAAATTAACCTTATAGTGAAACACAATCCATTTAGCCTGTGTAGTTGAGGGGACAGGTCTGCTCTGCAGCAGCAAACTGATATGATGCTGATTTACATGAGAATTAATGTAAAATGGAGGTTAAATGAACATAAATTACAGATCGCCTGTAAAGCATTTTAATAAATGAATCTATCATAATTAAAATGACTGGAGACTGACACTAACAATATTTTAATAAATTGACATCATACAGGTCAGGAAGTGAATGTTTCTGTGACTTCCTGTATAGACTGAAGGCTGATGGAAACAGGGTTGCCAGGTCCGGTCATTAGCTGTGACTTTGGGCTTGTTTTTTGTAAAGTCGCTTACAAATATTGGCAGTCGCGGGTTGCGGTTTTTTGGGCTTATTGCTAAAGTGGAGTTGCTTATTTGGGCTTTCTCTCTAAACGTAGCCTCTCTCTCTCTCTCTAAATATATATATATATATATATATGTATACAGTACAGGCCAAAAGTTTGGACACACCTTCTCATTCAATGCGTTTTCTTTATTGTCATGACTATTTACATTGTAGATTCTCACTGAAGGCATCAAAACTATGAATGAACACATGTGGAGTTATGTACTTAACAAAAAAGGTGAAATAACTGAAAACATGTTTTATATTCTAGTTTCTTCAAAATAGCCACCCTTTGCTCTGATTACTGCTTTGCACACTTTTGGCATTCTCTCGATGAGCTTCAAGAGGTAGTCACCTGAAAAGGTTTTCCAACAGTCTTGAAGGAGTTCCCAGAGGTGTTTAGCACTTGTTGGCCCCTTTGCCTTCACTCTGCGGTCCAGCTCACCCCAAACCATCTCGACTGGGTTCAGGTCCGGTGACTGTGGAGGCCAGGTCATCTGCCGCAGCACTCCATCACTCTCCTTCTTGGTCAAATAGCCCTTACACAGCCTGGAGGTGTGTTTGGGGTCATTGTCCTGTTAAAAAATAAATGATCTTCCAACTAAACGCAAACCGGATGGGATGACATGTCGCTGCAGGATGCTGTGGTAGCCATGCTGGTTCAGTGTGCCTTCAATTTTGAATAAATCCCCAACAGTGTCACCAGAAAAACACCCCCACACCATCACACCTCCTCCTCCATGCTTCACAGTGGGAACCAGTCATGTGGAATCCATCCGTTCACTTTTTCTGCGTCTCACAAAGACACGGCGGTTGGACACAAAGATCTCAAATTTGGACTCATCAGACCAAAGCACAGATTTCCAATGTCCATTCCTTGTGTTTCTTGGCCCAAACAAATTTCTTCTGCTTGTTGCCTCTCCTTAGCAGTGGTTTCCTAGCAGCTATTTGACCATGAAGGCCTGATTCGCGCAGTCTGCTCTTAACAGTTGTTCTAGAGATGGGTCTGCTGCCAGAACTCTGTGTGGCATTCATCTGGTCTCTGATCTGAGCTGCTGTTAACTTGCGATTTCTGAGGCTGGTGACTCGGATGAACTTATCCTCAGAAGCAGAGGTGACTCTTGGTCTTCCTTTCCTGGGTCGGTCCTCCTGTGTGCCAGTTTCGTTGTAGCGCTTGATGGTTTTTGCGACTCCACTTGGGGACGCATTTAAAGTTTTTGCAATTTTCCAGACTGACTGACCCTCATTTCTTAAAGTAATGATGGCCACTTGTTTTTCTTTAGTTAGCTGATTGGTTCTTGCCATAATATGAATTTTAACAGTGGTCCAATAGGGCTGTTGGCTGTGTATTAACCTGACTTCTGCACAACACAACTGATGGTCCCAACCCCACTGATAAAGCAAGAAATTCCACTAAATAACCCTGATAAGGCACACCTGTGAAGTGAAAACCATTTCAGGTGACTACCTCTTGAAGCTCATCGAGAGAATGCCAAGAGTGTGCAAAGCAGTAATCAGAGCAAAGGGTGGCTATTTTGAAGAAACTAGAATATAAAACATGTTTTCAGTTATTTCACCTTTTTTTGTTAAGTACATAACTCCACATGTGTTCATTCATAGTTTTGATGCCTTCAGTGAGAATCTACAACGTAAATAGTCATGAAAATAAAGAAAACGCATTGAATGAGAAGGTGTGTCCAAACTTTTGGCCTGTACTGTATATGTGTATATATCTGTCTTATAAGTTTAAATGCATGATAGTATGTCGGACTACAGGATGTTTCCACAGCTCTGCTCCCTCCGCTCCTCTCCTCTCCTTGTCTGCATACACGCAGGTGATGGTCAGTCAATGAGACTTTTCACATTTAAATTGTGCGATTAATGGAGGTTCTTTAACTATTTTGCTAACAAGTGGGCAAAATATGGAAAGACAATAAAGATTTGTAGAAACAGAAAGGATTAAAAGATTAGACTTCAACGGGGGGATGATTCAAAAGCAGTCTGCAGATTCAGATGCTGTGTGAAATATGTACTCATTCAGATCTTGTTCAGTACTGTTACAGTGAAAGTAAAATGGCTCTTTGTATGCAACTTATTTACTTTAATTTTCATTCATTCATTCATTTATTCTTTCCTAGTTTTGGGGGACTTGTTTCCATAGCCCTCGTTACTTGTTTCTCTCCCACGATCTGGCAACACTGGCTGGAAATGGTCGGGAAACTATACGATTTAACCACGGATATTTGTCACTGCCCCCCGCTGCAGCCTGCCTGATCTCGACTACTTTCCAGGCGAGGCGCAGTTCGTCTCAAACTGGCTTACTGGCTGAGTGAATGCTGCCATTTCCTGTTACAAATAAAAAGCCGTCGTTTTTACATAAAATTCCGCTAGTGTTTCCCACACAGTACAGCCATGTACCCGGGTCCTGTCCCTCCAAAAAAATCGCGATCATGCGATCGCAATAATTAATGCAAATTCAACGAAAGTCCGCAATATTTGTGGGGCCTTGCAATTTTTCAAAAGTCCTGTGAATCTTCCGCATTTTCGGGCTGACCGGAAGTCGTCACGCATGCAACGTTATTTGAAACGTCATCAGATGCGTCATCAAATCGTGCTAATGGCATTGCAGTATGGCGCATACTCTGTATTGACATAGGAATTTGCACTTTGTTTAAATGTATACAATATATCTTGAATTTATTAAAATGTTATGTTTACAGAAGATGTAGCTTACATGTTGTTTTACAGCCACATTGTCTGCTTTGAGAGCTACAATATTCACTCAGGGTTTTTTGCAACATTACTGGAGTCCATGTTTTGAAACTAATTAAATAAAACGAGAAGAGAACTGAAACATTTGCAGCTGTTTTTGTAACATTCAGTATGATTAGTATAACAATTATTATTAATTATTAGACTTGTTTTTTGGAGGCAGTAGTTTAAAAAAAAATTACATTTTTTTCTCCTGACTTACAATTGTTGTCATTAGCCCCAATTTTTTTTCTTTCATTTGCTACAATTTCCTGCAAAAAAAAAAAAAACATAAAACTGCAATTTTTCATCACATTTTTTGACAAAATTGGCTGCAAATTCAAGTTTTTTTTTGCCACAAGATCATGAAGGGACTGCCTGGGTCTGACCAGTTCTTGTTTTTCCATGTTTTCATTTATCAAATTGTTTTGAGTATTTTGAAAATACAAAATTACTGAAGTTTTTTTGGCATTTTTTTTTTACCAAATACAAAATTCTCAAAAAGTAATTGGAATACATATTTCTAAAACACGTACTGGAAAAACTACCCATCTTGATGATATCAACAGATTAATCATCTATCAGCTTTTTTTGCTCCAAGCTATCATAATTGAATCAGCTTTTAAAAATCAAATATTGGTCAACCTCTAAAACAGATACAGATCCCATTGTTCTGACTACAAGGAGCAAATTTGTTATGCATGTGATAGTGTGTTCTTTATACTATGAGAGTTTTCCCTAAAATTAGATTTAAAAATATCTCAACATATCACCGTGGTTACAGTATATCTCACAATACAGTAAATCATAACCCCTGCATTGTGATACATATCGTAATGCCAGATTCAGCTTGACATCCAAAGAGTGGTTTTCTAATAAAGATAAACCAGTATTACCTTGACATATTTGATATCATGCCTCTTAATTGCATGAGGAGATGAATGCTGCTGATAAAGTTAATAAGCATGTTGATTATGACAATAACAGTGATCAGTCTGAAACTGTGTTACTTATGTGCTGCCTCTCTGTGTTTTATCTCCCTCTGTAGGTGAGGTTGGATAAGGAGGAGGGTGAGGACAGGGAGTTGAAGGGTCCTGTTGTGTTTTGCATGCAGGCGGAGCACGCTGGTACCAGGACATATTACTTCAGCGCAGACAGCCATGAGGAACAGGAAGAATGGATTAGAGCCATGAGCGAGGCTGCAGATGTCCAAATTCAGCCAACACAGAGGTACTATTCGGACACATGCATGAAGCCATTTTGGACATACAATACAGACACATAGGCGGTCACATTTTCCTGATTCTGTTTGATTGAGCCTGTCCAATATGTCTAGTCATGGCGATCGACTGGTAATATTCATATCTCAAAGGTGGCATCAGGAAGGCAGCAATGCAAGCCACCACAAAACAAAGTATGGTATTAACACTTTCGCAATGTCTTCCATTCGTCATACACCCACATATAACAATGCCTTCAATACGCAAGGGATTTCATCAAGTTGAAAAGTTGAACACCTGTGGGGAATTACTAGAATAAGAAACAAATGCTGTAAAAGAAATGGGGACGAAATACACATTAAGAAAAATGCAGAACCAATGCAGAATGCACCGGTAATATCAGCAATCATCAACAAAATACACAATCCAATCTGCATATAATCCTGCATATATTAGAACGTGAGTAAAAAGTAACATTTATGCAGTTGTACATAACTAACTTGGGCATTCTCTTATTACTGTATTACCGCTTTTTTGCCAAGATGGAACGGGTTCCATTCTGGTTCTCACACCTTTTTTTATACCGTTAAGAGCATTTCAACCAAAATTAAATTGGTTCAGAACCTGAAAAGTTGGATCTCAGCTGTAACCAAAAAAATAGCAGGTTTTCCTTGACCCAAATTGTGAACTGTGATGTCAGTGGGTGTGTCATATTTTACAGATTTTAAAGAGAGCGGAGAAGGCAAGCAAGAAGAAATCAAGTGAGAAATCATCAGAGAGCGTGCAGTGATCTCATTAATAGTTGCTCCATGCTTGTTTTTGGGGTAAAAACAAAAAACTGTGATGACAGAAAAAAAAGCTTGCAGTAGTATTCTGCAATGTACTGGTACTGTTTACTTCTGCAGTACATTGTGCAATGTCTTCCATTTATGACATATCCTTGATCACAATGGTTCCGCTCAGAACTGGTGGAAACATGGGTCTGCTCACTTTATACCAAGGTTCCAAAAATCATGAACGGAACCAGTTCAAGAACCAGAGCTGATTTTGTGTAAAAGAGGTACATGAGATGCAGATTAGTACAGCATGACCAACAGTCAATCAGTGGAAGTGGATTCGCCCCCTAGTTCTATGTTGCACTTACAACAGAGGGAGACTGTCATCAAAACTGGACAATGACCGAATTTTTTTCTGCCCATCCATAAGACCATATGTTTACACCTCATGGTTCTGTAGTTATAAGTCAGTGTAATCACCAACCAGACCAAGGACAAAAAGGTAACAAAAGATCCTGGTGTGTGTTGGTCTGGTAAAATTGGAGATTGCCATGAAAACAATGTTAAAGATTTTTTTTGGAGGTTTTGTTGCCTTTACTGAGAAGACAGCTATAGAGAGACAGGAAGGTTAGAGAGGGGGGATGACATGCCACGAAAGGCCACGGGGCGGAATCAAACCTAGGCTGCCCTAAAGGACTGGGGCACTACATGGGGCACACACCTGGTGAGCTAGAGGTTGCCACCATAAAAACACTATTAAAAGGAGACATGTACAAAAGTCTTCATTCACGCAAAATGACCCTTTAGAGGGATTATAACATGGGTTGATGACTGACTCAGGTACTTGGCCTGGTGTTGAGATTTGTTGGTTCACTCCCTGTATCTGTAATCTTTTTTTTTTTTTTAACAAAATAAAGCTGCCTATTTATGACCATGATTCATTTTGCCTTCAAATTTCACAGAATAAACCCTGACACCACGGGGGATCTCAATCACACAATGGTGACCAAGGCTCCCAACACACAAAAACAACAGCATCTACACACACAAATACACAATGAAACAGACAATGACCTTCCCCCCTTGACTAAGATCAATGGGGTCAACAACCTGAAAAAACCCCCACCTTCCATCCTCTGCTCCGATCATGAGGGGAAAAACAGTGATGGAAGACAAGGTGAAGGTGGAGGAGAAGGTGAAGATGGAGGAGGAGGACCAGGTTGTGACCATGCATCTTACCCAAGTCACCACCCAAATGGCTGGGGCAACTATGGCCCTCGCAACAGCATGCCACACAATATCAATAGCAAACCCCCACCATCTGAGAGTCACAGTGGACCCCGAGCCCCCCAGGGATACCCAGAGGGGGGTGTCAGCCCATCACATGACCGTAGGGATCAGCAGGAAAATGTAGTGCTGAGGAGGGGCTTTGTGCCCAGGACGGCTCCAGAGAGGGTGGCCCAGAGGAAGAGCTCCATGGCCCAGCTGCAGCAGTGGGTCAACCAGCGGCGGGGCATGGCCTCCCAGGAGGACATCAACAGGTAGATCAGTGAAGAAGAGGAGGAATATGACACAGCTCTTTCTTTTCAGGTTTTTGTGTGTTGTTCATTGCAATTAGCTCCAGATGATGTTTCAGTGGTCATGGGGATACTACAAAGACACTGATGGTGTTGCTGTGCTGTAAGCCATTTATATTGACTTAGGTCATTACTAGGTGCACGCAGGTGTCCCCCCATTTGAACCTCAATGAAGTTTCATGTCAATAGGAATGTCAGTGTCAGATAATTTTGCTTTCAATAGCCCAACACTATTTAATTGGTAACCAACTACACAAAAAGAAAGAAAATACAAGATACCTTTCCTTTTAGTCCAGCACTTCATTGGCTCAGTGAATTTTAGGGCTGCATTTCAAAATGCTATCCATTTACAAAGGGTGAAATGTTTTGCAATGTAAATGCCTTGTCCTTTGTTTTATTTTCTGTTGGCTCTGCTGACAGACAGCCACCTAGCAGCACTAACATGCAGAAACATAGTGCCCACTGCCCACACTCCAGTCTCAACTGATGAGCTAACATTAGCCTTTGCTGCTCTGCACTTTAAACCACCCTGGGTCGGGTGGGAGCTAGCTAGTGGTACTACTCATTCAACGAATACCACAGCAGGACAGCATTGCTACACACACAGTGGTGGCCACCCTGCGGTCTCCACCCAGGTAGCCCTTAGTGTGCAAGCGGATTTATTTTGAGCTACAAAATCCCTATATCCCATTAACTATGTTAGCACCACTAGCTCTGCTGACACTTACACAGCTAACTGTGATACAAATATAATGACATAGTGATAGTTTTAAAAAGAAAAGTTAAGTTAAGTTGAGCTTCAGAGCCCCCTAGCAAAACTAGTATAATTTACCTGAGCATAGAGTAGGCCTACAGCACAGCTCATGGACAGAAATATGAGGGGAAACACTGTGTCTTACATCATCTTACAAATAAGATTCTTTCTTTCACCTTAAATAGGCCTCATGTACAGTATTTGGTTAGTAAAGTGGCTTATTTCAGGAATGTCCACAATTGATAAAAGGTTATGGGATGTGTCAAAAAGGTCCTATTAAAGTAGCATGAGATATGTGTTGAAATACAGCTGGCATACATGAAAAATGTGCCTAGCCTTTCTTTTACACAATTGAGAGGTTACTTTTTACACATTAACTTTCTACTGCTGCTGGTTTATTCACCCACAAACTACAAGTCCCTGTCATTCAATCTTATTTTTATGACTTGACATGACATTTGATGAGGCAAAAGTCTTTATCTCTTCCTGTCCTTCCAGCCCATCTCATTACTACCTAGTGAATCGTGGGGTCTCAGGTGACTACTATGGCTACCTTGGTGGCCCCCAGATTATGGAGGAGTACCCTCTTTACCCACCAGGGGTCCGACCTGACAGTATCTGCTCTGTCTCTGCTGTGGGGGGATATGACCGACACTGGACTGTCGAGGAGAAACGCCACTCACTGAGGGATGGACCCCACCACCTGCATGGACCTCCAATGGCCAGGGACCAATGGGGGCCACTTCACTATGGTGGAATAGAAACATCAATGAGACATCTGTCCATCCAGCCCCGCTCCAGGTCTGTGCCCAGGTCACCGTCCTCATCATCTGGGGGGCCCTACTCACCTGTGCCACCCAACTTTGTCTCGCCAGCTCGATCGCCATCTGCCCGCTTTGACAGGTTCCCAGGAAGGATGAGGGATGATGTGATCTATGCTGATCCATCTGTCTACAGCTTGAGGAGATCCCTTAGCTCACCCAAGGTAAAACGATGAGTGTGTGTGTTTGCAGAATGGGTGACCACCACCCCAACTTTATTACAACAAGCCACAACTCACTTTTTTTCCTGTTTTTTAAATCTTTGCCACTTATTTAGGGGATCAGATATTTTGATTTAATGGGAATATGGTTTTATCTAATGTTTTCCTTGATAATTAGACTAAATACAGGTTTGATTATTGGTTAAAAAAAAAAAGTTAAACGAAAAGTGTTATCGAGATTTCAAGTGAAGTCTTGGTGAGATGGAAACAACTGTAAATGACCTTTAGCTAAATTAAAGAGATTATGAGAAACTCAACAGACAGAAATGGAAAAAAGAGTGAGAGATTTATGTTTTGTTTTCACATGTCGTAACCATATTCATCTTACTCTAATTTAACAACTTGAATACATTCTTGCCTCCATTCTGCCCTGACTCTTTCCTTCTTACCTTCCCTCCCTCCTTCAGTATGACTACCCTGGTGATAGGAGGTCCTTAAGCCAAGGATTATACCACTACAACTACCCTGTATCCCCTTCTATCCACAATAAAATGGTATGTGCCGCTAATTTGCAAAACATATACATCTAATGGATAACATACAAAATCACACAAGCAGCCCTCTGATGGTAGGCACAATGTACAGTAACTGTGGCACTGAATGCAATGCTATGACTAGCTTTGCTTCGGGGTTTCTTCTGCACATCTGTCCTACACATCACTCCCTGTCTGGACCTTTTTTTCTGACTCTTCTTTCTTCTACTCCCCTCTGCTGTCCTGTCCCTGACATGGAACAAGGACTGCTCTGGTGTGCATATGTGTATGTCTATGTTTGTATGTGTGTTTTACACATGAGAGAAACATGACATAATTACAGAGAGAGTTAACCGCCATGTGCTCTACCTATGCATCACAAATTATCAGTGGACTGTAAGACTTTCAAGCAGCCCCATGAAGTTTTGTAAGCATCAGTCCACCTGATTAAAGTGGAAATATGATAAATGTGAGAGGATGTTGCATGTTTAATGTTGCCAGTAAACAAATAAACACACAAACAAAGTACATGGCCAGACATTTTTTTCCACCTGACAACAGTAATGTGCCAAGAAACATTGCAGTGCATCGGCGAAAATGCAAGAGAAAGCTGCCTTCTAGCCAAAAAACTGAGTTGTCTCCATGAAAGTGATCAAACTCATCATTTCTTAAAAGCCTTTATGGCTTTTTCACATTGGGGACAAAACAGAAACAAACAAAATAAAAGTACAAATGTTAGTTGATGGTTTTTCACATTCCAACATTTCACACCAAGGCTGACATAAATATCCACATTCAGTGTATTCCACAGAAAACTAAATCTTTGCAAAGTCACATAATCATCAGTCTGTTGTTGATTATACCATAATATGCCCACATTCAGCTCTGCACAGTGCTGACAGGCTTGTTTTTTCCAAATGTGTGATATTGTGTGGAAAAGTTACAATGTGTAGCATCTTTCTGTGGGTGGCGCCCTGTTATTTTAAAGAGTGTAAATGCTTAGCTTCGTGCACTGGTTATCATCATTCATGACTGGACTGAACAGTGTTCAAATGTGTTCATCATACCTATGTATTTGTGATACGTGGCCTTTAAAGAGCTGAACATTTTGATATTTGAATTGTTTCTGTAGCTTAAACTATGCAGGAGCAGCACTTGACCAATAAACAAACAGAATCGGAAGAATAATTAAGATTCAGATAACAATAGTGTCAATGCTGAATCACCATTTACACTAATAATTATAATCTTCCAAACTATTGTCATCCAAATCTTTATTATTATGTTAATGTTGAATCAGCATTCACACTATTGTCATCCGAATCTGTGAGATTTGTGTGATTGGGTGAATGCGGAATCAGCATTTACACTAATAATAAGATTTGGATCTCAATAGTGTGAATGTCGAATCAGCATTTACAAAAAACTAAATGTGATGTGGATAACAATGGTGAGAAAGAATGAAAGAAAAACATAGATTGTGCTTCCAGCATTAACTCCCAATAATAATGTTAAAATAATTTATGTAACCCTATTACTCATCACATATATCGTCAGGTTTTATAATAGATTATACCTTTTACAAAGGCTACATGTAAATTCTGATGCGTATATTGTCCATTTTATGACATCAGCTATTTCACTTGGAAAGACTGGCTATATGTTTCCTTGACAACAAAGCATGTTAATGACTCTTCTGTCTGCTACTCACCATCACAAGCAAGTTCAGCTGCTAAACTTTCCCAATTCCTGTTGTCTCCATAATCTTTATTTGGTTTGTCAAGAAGACTCTCAGAAGACCCTCACTCTGACATCTCTCCATTTAATGCATGTGTAGGTCCCGTTTGTGCATGTGTGTGTATTCGGACCTGTGTGTATATGTACAACAGAGTGTAAACCTTGAATTTCCCCTTGCGGGATTAATAGAGTATATATAAAAAAAAAAGACACTGGTTTTCAAGATCAATATTCACACTGTTGTGTGCAGATATGAAGACAATTATGACATTGATGTCAGATAAAATCTATTGACCCTGCACTGTAAAATATAAAAGTATCAGAGCCATTGCGGATAGGCTCATAGAGAGAGATGTTGTGATTGATTGACTTGATTTTTTTTAAGTGATGTGGAATTTATATACAAGATTTGCATTTGGTGTTATGAGGCATTAAGACAGATGAAGCCATAGAACAATCATCTAAGAACAGTGAACTGAGCAGCTTTTAGTGCCAAGTGCCAAGACGTTAACATCTATTTAATTCTGTTTAAAGTGTCACGGTTGATGATTGGCCAGGAGCTGTAGACCCTCAGTGTGTTTGGCAAAAATTGGTTGTGGTGCTTTGCTTTGCTGCTGACCTATCTGAAAGCCTTCTGTTTGTACGTTATGTGTCTGTGTGATGCTTTTGCTGCTGCTTGGCTCAGGAGGACATATTAGACCTTCAGCTCCAGCGCAACCTGAATTACTTAGACCAACAGGTAAGAGGACAAACACACAATATCGTTTGTCATTACATATTTCACATATTGTGTTTTCCAGTCAGTGATGACGTTGTCAGTGCCTGAGGTTTCTTTCCTCCCTTATTCCCTACAACAGTCTCATTCCCTATGTTTCTTATTTCCTTCCAAAAGATGCTCATTTGTAAGTTTGCTTTGAAAAAATTAGTACACAATAACAGAGTTCCAGTTTTTATCCAGTCAGACTAGTCAAGTCTCTGTAATCTGATCTGAATCTTCAGGACTAGTTTGAAAAAAAAAAAAAAAATAGAAAAGATCTTCTGACACTGGATCAAAGTCTAGATCACAATGATCTGAGCTTGAAAATCTCATCTCACAACATTAGGGATGCAATTTTTAGAAACTACTTTTAACTGTACCATTGGAATCAACATGAAGTGATAAAGTAAAGTTAAAATAAAAAATAAGTAGCTCAAAAAAAGTTATTTAAATGAATGTCTGCTAAGTTACTATCGATCACCAAATAAGGTCACACAATGGTGGCACCCTGGTGAAAATATTCGCAGTATTACTGTCAGGGTGTCTGTGGTGACATTAACACACACCAAAACATAAACACATACATGTTATGGTAACCTCTTCTATTTCACCAGCTCATTAAACGGGGTGATATGAATAAATTCACCAGCTTGGTTTCAAGCCTCAGTCTGCCAACACTCTGTAATTACAATACACTTTATCACCACAGGTGCTGCCAATGGGGATGAAATGGTGATCCTCAAGATTGTAACTTGAGTAATTTTTGTAAGATATTAAATGTCATTTGGGGTATCAGTTAATGGGGATGAATTCATTTTTTTATTATTTTATTTTACTTTACTGAAAGGTTTAATAGGTAGCCTAAACTGTTCTTTATCACTGTAACAGTTGAACAAATCAAGTGCAAAATATAAATAAATGTATATATATTCGACCAATTTGAAAGCCTTCTCCTGGGATCAGGATAAATCTGATTTTTTGGATCAAAGGTATCCCAAAAAACGTACTAAAGGTTACATCTGAGCAGCTGGATGCAGTTGTTCAGTCTCCATAAAATAATCCCATACATAGGTGTCAATATCAAACAAAAGTCAAAGGTGTCTCATTCCCAGGTCATCAAATACAGTAGCTTTTGGCTGGTAGTCCAGTCCAAATCCCAGAGTGGTCTACTTCTCCTGCAACTTCTGATTAATTATTTTAACTTGAATTCATCACTTTATATTAATTACAATGACACAATTAAAAGTAAATCTAAGAACTGCATCCTCTGTGCCATTTTTTGTCTCTTCAAATCAAGACAGTGGTTGGATTGTGGATTGGATCATCCTAACCCAGATACAAACTTTTCAAGGTGACCAAATCCAGATAAGCAATGCTCTAAATCGGATGACCTATCACAATATGGACCACTTGCTCTGTAGATAACAACAGGTAGAATGGTCAGCGTGGAGTCACTTCAAGTGTAACATCTGAACAAAACAGCATGCAACTGTCACAGTCTCCAGCCTCCTTCACCCAGTACTCTCCTTGCCCCTCCCATCTCATCAAGCAAACTCCACTCACCTGTGCCTTTGAGCACACCTGAAGCTCATCCCGTGCAATCAGCCCAGCATACTTAAGCTCCAGCTCCACACACACCAGTTGTCAGATCGTCTTCGCTCTCATGCAAGTATTTCCAGCCATTTGTCTTGGACTGATCACCCGTTGCCGACCCATTTCGTCCCCGTTCCTGCCTGCTCGCCTTGCCCTTGGATTGATTACAAGATCCCGACCTGTTTCTGCTCTGAACCTGCCTGCTTGTCTGATCCCCGGCTACCGACCTTGCCTTCTGTCTCTGACACCGGGCTTTCTGCCTGTAAGTCCTGACTGTGCTGGTTATCTGATCCCTCGCCTGTTCCCAACTCTCCAACTGTCTGCTCCCCTACTTCTGTTCACTTGATTGCAAGACATGTCACCTCCTTGTGGCCTGGAGGTAACGTCTCCGACTCTCCTGTCGGCATCGCGGGTTCTAGTCTCAGCTGAATCGGTATCTTTCAAGACTCTGTTCCTGTTGCCTGACCACGTCACTCCTTCGTGGCCTAGAGGTATTGTTGCAGACTCTCTCTCCGGGGAGCGGGGTTCAAGTCCTGGCTGGATCAACTGCCTTTCCCTGTGTTCAATAAAGACTGTTGATTATTACATCTGCTTGGTCCTTCGCATCTGGGTTCTTTCCTGTGTGTCTAGATGCGACAGTACGATCTGACCAACTATGGACCCAGCAAGTAGCAAGCCTTCCCCACTGGAAAGATTGGAGAGAATTGAAGACGCGCTTGTGAGTCATGAGGGACTGATTGCTGCATCTACCAGCCACCTGCAACAGGCTATAAACTCTTTAACTCAGACGGTGTCAGAGTTAGCCAACCAGCTTCAGCAGCAATCACCCACTGGCTCTTCACATGCACCCTCGGCTTCTGCTGCTGTGCCCATGGCTCCTCTCCTAGCCACGGACACTCCTGAACCACGTGTTGGAAAACCTGAACGCTACGATGGGAACCCAGAGGACTGTGCACCATTCCTCACCAAATGTACCCTGCTCTTCGCTCTCCAGCCATGCACGTTTGCAACGGAATTCGCCAGGGTGCCTTTCACCATTAACCACCCGACCGGTCGTGCACGGTAGTGGGGAACTGCTGATTGGGAACGACAGTCACCTGCCTGCCAGAGCTTTTCAGCCTTCTCAGCAGAGCTTCGCAAGGTTTTTGGACAAACCCCTGCTAGATCTGAAGTCACTGGTGGACTCCTGAATCTGAAACAAGGACAGCGGTCAGTGGCAGACTTTTCCATAGACTTTCGCACCCGAGCCAGCCACTGTGGCTGGAATCCTGCTGCTCAGATTGACGCCTTCATGCATGGCTTGGCCGATTACATCAAAGATGAGCTGGTGTCACACGAAGTCCCAACCTCCCTCAACGACATCATCAAACTGGCCATCCGCATCGATCTCCAGGTTCAGACTCGGAGACGGGAACGACGCCAGGGGGCAAGCCGCCAGCTACCTCAGGGTCCACGTCAGAGAGATCCCACCAGTCCACACCCGCCTCCGAACCCGACTGAACCAGAACCCATGCAGCTGGGACGCACCTCCCTCACCCCTGCAGAACGGAGGCGACGCCAGCTAGCCCAGCTCTGCCTGTACTGTGGAGGAGAAGGATATTTTGTGGCCACCTGCCTGTTAAAAGACAGAGCTCACCAGTAGATGAGGAGATATGGGTGAGCTCAATAACAGAGTCTCCTCTCTCTCGCCGTCCCCTGCTCCAAGCCCGTTTGCTTCTCCGTGATGGTTCTCACACCGTGGCCACCCTCATCGACTCTGGAACAGATTCCTGTCTGATCAGTGAGAGTGTGGTTCTGCAATTGGGACTTGGCCAGGTTCCACTGACTTACCCGATCCCTGCACGAGCCCTTGACGGCCACAAGATGGGCACCATCACCCACCAGACGGCGCCAGTCTCCATGCTCCTGTCAGGGAATCATCATGAGACCATCCAATTCCACATTCTGGATTACCCTGATCTGCTCCTGGTCCTGGGATTCCCGTGGCTTCGCCACCACAACCCACACATCGACTGGTCTACAGGTTCCATTCTTGGCTGGGGAACATCATGTCATCTCACCTGCCTAAAGAGCGCCACTCCACCACTCCACCCTGCCAGCACCATTCCACCACCTGAACTCTCTACTGTGTCACCTAAATACTACGACTACAGTCAAGTCTTCAACAAGGCCAATGCTACCTCTCTGCCTCCCCACCGGCCATACGACTGCGCCATTGACCTCCTGCCTGGCACCACTCCTCCTAAGGGTCGTCTGTACTCCCTCTCCGCTCCTAAGAGGAAGGCCATGGAGGAGTACATCAACAACTCCCTGTCGGCTGGCCTCATCCATCCCTCCTTGTCCCCTGCTGGAGCAGTTTCTGTTTTGTAGAGAAGAAGGACAAATCCTTGAGGCCCTGCATTGATTATCGAGGACTGAATGAAATTACAGTGAAGAACCGTTACCCTCTGCCTCTGATCTCATCGGCTTTTGAACTGTTGCAAGGGGCCACCGTCTTCACCAAGCTTGACCTCCACAATGCCTACCGCCTTGTTTGCATCCGTGAAGGGGACGAATGGAAGACAGCGTTCAACACCCCTATTGGCCATTATGAATACTTGGTCATGGCATTTGGTCTCACCAACGCTCCTGCTGTGTTCCAAGCCCTCGTCAACGGCGTCCTCCGCGACATGCTTAATAAGCACGTCTTCGTGTACCTGGATGACATCTTGATCTTCTGCCAAGACCCACAACGAACACATCCACCATGTCCAATCCGTCCTACAGAGGCTCCTGGAGAACTCACTCTTCATAAAGGCAGAGAAATGTGAGTTTCACGTCTCATCAGTCTCCTTCCTGGGCTATATCGTCTCAAGGGGTCACATCCAGATGGATCCTGGCAAGGTCTCCGCTGTAGCTTCCTGGCCTGTCCCTGAGTCCTGCAAGCAACTGCAACGTTCCCTGGGGTTCGCCGATTTCTACAGGAGGTTTATCTGAAACTACAGTTCTGTGGCAGCTCCGCTCACCGCCCTCACCAGTTCCAAGACTCCTTTCCTCTGGTCACCAGATGCTGAGAACGCCTTCCAGACACTCAAAAAGAGGTTTACATCGGCCCCCATCCTCCAGATGCCTGACCCTGACCTCCAGTTCATAGTGGAAGTGGATGCCCCTATTGTGGGAGTGGGAGGAGTCCTCTCTCAGCAGTCTGCCACAGACCTAAAGCTCCACCCCTGCGCCTTTTTCTCTCACTGCTTGTCCCACGCAGAAAGGAACTATGATATCGGCAATAAAGAACTCCTGGCAGTCAAGCTGGCTCTAAAAGAATGGCGCCATTGGCTTTAGGGTACCAAGGATCCCTTTCTGGTATGGACTGACCACAAAAACCTGGAGTACATAAAGACTGCCAAAAGACTCAATTCCCGCCAAGCCCGTTGGTCGCTATTCTTCACCAGGTTTAACTTCACCCTGTCCTATCGCCCTGGCTCTCGTAATACCAAGCCTGATGCCCTCTCACATCAGTGTCTGCAGCACGATGAGGTCGCTGAGGGACCGACCCCCATCCTTCCGCCTCCCTGTGTCATCGCCACCCTTACCTGGGACATTGAGGAGTGAGTGAGAGCCGCTACTCTGGATCAGCCAGGTCTCAGCACCTGTCCTCCCCACTGCCTCTTTGTCAAAGAAACATTAAGGTCTGAGGTCCTGTTGTGGGCCCATGCCTCCAACCTCACTCTGTCATCCTCACAGTGGTGGACCGATTCTCCAAGATGACTCACTTCGTGCCCCTGAGCAAGCTGCCCTCGGCCAAGGAGACGGCCCAGTTGGTCCTAAACCACGTCTTCTGCCTGCATGGCCTCCCTGTCGACGTGGTCTCTGACCGTGGGCCCCAGTTCTCTTCAATATTTTGGAAGGAGTTCTGCACTCTGACTGGGGCCACTGCCAGTCTCTCGTCTGGGTTTCATCCCCAGACCAATGGCCAAACAGAGAGGAAGAACCAGGAGATGGAGATAGCTCTTCACTGCATGGTCTCCCAGAACCCCTCTTCGTGGTCCCGGCAACTTCTGTGGGTGGAATATGCCCACAATTCCCTCATCAGCTCTTCCACTGGTCTGTCTCCATTCCAATGTGTTTACGGGTACCAACCTCCACTCTTCCCTGCCTTGGACAAAGATGTCTCCTGTCCTTCTGCCTTAGCCTTTGCCCGTCGATGCCGCAGAACCTGGGCCCGAGCCGTGCCACCCTCCTGAGGACAGTTGACCGTTATACCACCTCGGCCAATCATCGACGCATCCCAGCTCCGACCTACAAGGTGGGTCAAAGGGTGTGGCTTTCCTCTAAGGACCTTCCCCTTCGCATGGAGCCCAGGAAGCTTGCACCTAAATTTGTTGGCCCTTTCACTATTGAGAAGATCATCAGCCCTACGGCTGTGAGATTGGCTCTTCCCCGCACCATGAGGGTCCACCCAGCGTTCCATGTCTTCAAAATCAAGCGTGTGCATGAGAGCCATCTCTCCCTTGATGCTCCTCCTCCTCCTCCTCCTCCTCGCCTCATTGATGGGGGTCCTGTCTTCACAATCTGCCGTCTGATCCGCTCCCGTCGACGAGGGAGAGGGCTACAATATCTCGTTGACTAGGGGGGTTACGGTCCAGAGGAAAGATCATGGGTGCCCACCCGGGATATTTTTGACAAGGATCTGATTAGACAATTTCACCACAGGCACCCCAATCACTACCTCAACAACCCTCTGTCGTTGGTCCCTCCAATGTCTATACCTCCGAAGAGGAGGTATAGGCATTGGAGGGGGGGGTTCTGTCACAGTCTCCAGCCTCCTTCACCCAGTACTCTCCTTGCCTGTGCCTTTGAGCACAGCTGCAGCTCATCCCATGCAATCAGCTCAATATACTTAAGCTCCAGCTCCACACACACCAGTTGTCAGATCGTCTTCACTCTCATGCAAGTCTTTCCAGCCATTTGTCTTGGACTGATCACCCGTTTCGTCCCTGTTCCTTCCTGCTCGGCCTTGCCCTTGGATTGATTACAAGATCCCGACCTGTTTCTGCTCTGAACCTGCCTGGTTGTCTGATCCCCGGCTACTGACCTCGCCTTCTGTCTCTGACACCGAGCTTTCTGCCTGTAAGTCCTGACTGTGCTGGTTATCTGATCCCTCGCCTGTTCCCGACTCTCCAACTGTCCGCTCCCTGTCTTCTGTTCACTGGATTGCAAGACACGTTACCTCCTCGTGGCCTGGAGAATCCGTCTCCGACTCTTCTATCGGCATCGCGGGTTCTAGTTTCAGCTGAGGTATTGTCGCGGACTCTCCCTCCGGGGAGTGGGGTTCGAGTCCCGGCTGGATCAACTGCCTTTCCCTGTGTTCAATAAAGACTGTTGATTGTTATCTCTGCTTGCTGCTTCGCATCTGGGTTCTTTCCTGTGTGTCTAGACGCGACGGCCACAGGATGCAGTTGTTAGAAACTCCTTTTGACTGTGTCATTGTAATTAACGTTAAGTGGTAAATTATAGTTAAAATATAAATAATAAAAGTAACCATTGTGCAATATTCACATCTATTTGGGGTGTTATTTTAATGGGGGAATAAGCATGTAATTATTCATTTGTTCATTCATTTTACTTTACTGTACTGAAAGGCTTAAGTAGCCTAATGTAGAACTTACTCACTGTAATAGATCAACAAAGCAAGTACAAAATATGAATAAATGTATAGATTTGATTGATTTAAAGTTTTACTACATTTTAATCCTGAAAACTACCCTGAATCCAACCTTAAACTGGGATGAGTATAAGCCTTTATTATTATTATTAATTAATTAATTAATTAATTAATTTCTAATTAAAGATATTCCAATCCTACTAAGATCTGAAAATCACATGCTAAAAGTTTGATTCAGATCAAAACCCAAACTAGATTATGTGATCTAATACGATTTCAGAATCCCCTCTATCTTTTGATCTACCCATTTTCAAGATTTGATCGAATCTGAAAGATGAAATCTGATCAGATTACTTCTGTCCAACTAGGCTCTGAGGTGCCTTTTTGACTTTGGAACTCATTAGGGAAATTCTAAGCCAGTGTTGATTAGTCCAGTTAAGTCTAATGTAGTCCTCTTTTCTAGCCTAGACAAAGGACTGGTTTAACCACTAATAGACCAAATATTCTATATCTACCCAAGCCTGCCTCCATATATGGATTTTCCATATAAGAAATAAAAGGCTGCCATATTCTATTGAAACAATCTATTTTGTTCCTCAGTGAATAGGTTACCTTTTCCAAAGGCATGCAGCTATTCACTTCAGACAGCCACATTCTAATTGGGACTGGAACATCAGATTTCCATTTCACTGCAATGCATTTCTTGGCAATAGTCAGTAAGATTTCAGTAAGTTTAATGGAGTTAGTATGAGGAAGGTTAGAGTTCGTGAAATTACCCAAGAGGCTTATCTCAGGGTCTATCGGGAAATCTATACCATGAATTTGTGATATAGTATCACAGACCATTTGCCAAAAATCCTGCACTTTGTTACATTCCCAAGTAGAATGAAGGAAGGTGCCTTCAACGAGGCCACATCTAAAACAAAGGTAAGGAAACTTAGAATTAAACCCGTGTAGTTTGGAGGGGGTAAGATACAGTACAGGCCAAAAGTTTGGACACACCTTCTCATTCAATGCGTTTTCTTTATTTTCATGACTATTTACATTGTAGATTCTCACTAAAGGCATCAAAACTATGAATGAACACGTGGAGTTATGTACTTAACAAAAAAAGGTGAAATAACTGAAAACATGTTTAATACTCTAGTTTCTTCAAAATAGCCACCCTTTGCTCTGATTACTGCTTTGCACACTCCTGGCATTCTCTCGATGAGAGGAGATAGAAGAGGTAGTTACCTGAAATGGTTTTCACTTCACAGGTGTGCCTTATCAGAGTTAATTAGTGGAATTTCTTGCTTTATCAATGGGGTTGGGACCATCAGTTGTGTTGTGCAGAAGTCAGGTTAATACACAGCTGACAGCCCTACTGGACAACTGTTAAAATTCATATTATGGCAAGAACCAATCAGCTAACTAAAGAAAAACGAGTGGCCATCATTACTTTAAGAAATGAAGGTCAGTCAGTCTGGAAAATTGCAAAAACTTTAAATGTGTCCCCAAGTGGAGTCGCAAAAACCATCAAGCGCTACAACGAAACTGGCACACAGGAGGACCGACCCAGGAAAGGAAGACCAAGAGTCACCTCTGCTTCTGAGGATAAGTTCATCCGAGTCACCAGCCTCAGAAATCGCAAGTTAACAGCAGCTCAGATCAGAGACCAGATGAATGCCACACAGAGTTCTGGCAGCAGACCCATCTCTAGAACAACTGTTAAGAGCAGGCTGCGCGAATCAGGCCTTCATGGTCAAATAGCTGCTAGGAAACCACTGCTAAGGAGAGGCAACGAGCAGAAGAGATTTGTTTGGGCCAAGAAACACAAGGAATGGACATTAGACCAGTGGAAATCTGTGCTTTGGTCTGATGAGTCCAAATATGAGATCTTTGGTTCCAACCGCCGTGTCTTTGTGAGACGCAGAAAAGGTGAACGGATGGATTCCACATGCCTGGTTCCCACTGTGAAGCATGGAGGAGGAGGTGTGATGGTGTGGGGGTGTTTTTCTGGTGACACTGTTGGGGATTTATTCAAAATTGAAGGCACACTGAACCAGCATGGCTACCACAGCATCTTGCAGCGACATGCAATCCCATCCGGTTTGTGTTTAGTTGGAAGATCATTTATTTTTCAACAGGACAATGACCCCAAACACACCTCCAGTCTGTGTCAGGGCTATTTGACCAATAAGGAGAGGGATGGAGTGCTGCGGCAGATGACCTGGCCTCCATAGTCACCGGACCAATCGAGATGGTTTGGGGGGAGCTGGACCGCAGAGTGAAGGCAAAGTGGCCAACAAGTGCTAAACACCTCTGGGAACTCCTCCAAGACTGTTGGAAAACCATTTCAGGTGACTACCTCTTGAAGCTCATCGAGAGAATGCCAAGAGTGTGCAAAGCAGTAATCAGAGCAAAGGGTGGCTATTTTGAAGAAACTAGAATATAAAACATGTTTTCAGTTATTTCACCTTTTTTTGTTAACTAGACAACTCCACATGTGTTCATTCATAGTTTTGATGCCTTCAGCGAGAATCTACAATGTAAATAGTCATGAAAATAAAGAAAACGCATTGAATGAGAAGGTGTGTCCAGACTTTTGGCCTGTACTGTATATCAGGATGCTGTTTGTTGACTTCAGCTCGGCATTTAACTCCATCAGCACCAGCAGACTCATCAACAAACTGCAGACACTACAACTTGGAACCTCCCTCTGTCTGTGGATCAAGGACTTCCTGACTAACAGACCCCAGCATGTCAGAATGGGTACCTCCACATCCTCCGCCATCGTCCTCAATACTGGTGTTCCTCAGGGCTGTGTGCTGAGTCTAGTCTTGTACACACTGTACACTTATGACTGTGTCGCTACTCACGGCTCCAACACCCTCATCAAATTTGCGGATGATACAACCGTTGTGGGGCTCATCAACAATGGTTATGAGACACCATACAGGGAAGAGGTCCAAGCACTGGCGGCCTGGTGCAGTGACAACCACCTCAACCTCAACACCAAGAAGACAAAAGAAGTCATTATTGACTTCCGGAAGTCGAGGACCACACTGCACTCAGGCCTGAGTATCAATGGGGAGGAAGTGGAACGGGTCACCAGCTTTAAGTTTCTTGGCCTGCACATCTCGGAGGACCTGGGCTGGACTGTGAACACCACCCACATCATCAAAAAGGCCCAGCAGCGTCTCTTCTTTCTGAGAACACTGAGGAGGAACAAACTCCCTCCACCTCTGCTGAGAAACTTCTACCACTGCACAGTAGTCCTCACCTATAGCTGTACGGTGTGGTACGCCAGCTGCACTGCATCTGAAAAGAAACAACTGCAGCAGGTCATCAAGACGGCTGAGTGGATCATCGGCTCCCCACTTCCACGTCTAGAGGAGATCTATTCCAGCCGTCTCCTCCGATGGGCCACAAAGATTCGGAATGACCCCGCCCACCCAGGACACTCTCTATTCACCAGCCTTCCCTCTGGCAGACTCAGAGTCATGAGAGCCCGCACCAACAGACTGAAACACAGCTTCTTCCCCATGGCTGTGAAGAGACTGCTACAGGAACCATGACCCCCCTCCAGTTCATTTTATGACAAGGACATTGTAGCTGCTATAACAGAGCACCATACGAAATTTCACTGTATTTATTACAGTGACAATAAAGCTTCTTCTTCTTCTTCTTAAAAGGAAGATGTTTTGAACAAAAGCTGGGTCATCGTAGTTGGGAGCGTAGATGTTAAGTAATGACCTATTTTCCGAGTACATATGTCCCTCTATAAACACAAATCTACCCATAGAGTCAAGTGTCAGCTTAGTGACAACAAAAGGAATACTCTTGTTAATAAGAATTGCTGTTCCTCTTGATTTAGTATTAAATGAGGAAACAAACACCTGACCAACCCGCTCCCTATTGAGTTTCTTATGTTCAATGGCAGAGAGGTGTATTTCTTGTAGGAACACAAAATCTGCTTTGGGCCTCTTCAAGTGAGAATAAACCCTCCTTCTTTTAATTGGGTTGTTCAAGCCCTTAACATTAAATGTTGTAAAATTAAGAGGACTAGCCATTGTGATAGCTGTATACTATCGTCTCCTTCATGTCACAAGTCTGTGCCCAGCAAGTAGATAAAGACAGAGTAACAACTGGAATCTCTTAAATGTTGTGCAAGTTAAAATAGTACAAACAAAAATACACTTAACACAAAACATATAAACATCAACACCTAAGCTTGTCTCCCCAATTGAGGCAAGCCACAAAACCCCATTTCTACAGTGTGTCCTTCAATCTAGCAACGTCTTACTTAACCTAACCTATCCGGAGGTTCCTGTTTATTGTTATGTTTTCACATAAATGGGGTTAATAAAATCGAACTTGTCTCATAGAAGGGAGAGCAACCGAACAGCTGTGGCCTAGTGACTGAACTATCATCCCTTTTTGGGAATGAACCAAAATGCAGCCTCATGTCAAAAAGAAAAGAGAGAGGAAAGGAAAGCAATCTGGAGTGGCGAGTGTCCCTGAGATGCTATTGCCAGACAAACACCACAAAATTGCTCACTGGTACCTTTGACAAACAAATTAATCATTCGAGTAAAAGTATTAACCAAACAAAAGTATCAAGCTTTTTCCAGAGGCTATCATAGCCAAAGTAAAATATAATACGCAAGACAGAATGAAATAAGAAGAAAAGAAAAGGAAAAAAAAGGCATCACTGATTGGGCTCTTAGGAAATATTCAGTATGATAACGTTACTGTCATGTGAGGAGCGCTGTACCATCATAAGTCTACTTTTGGCACTTATCATAAATACACCTATTAACTTCTCCTCATACCTGACCATCAAATGATCTTGAAGGCTGCAGGGTAAGTAGAAATGTCCGAATGTAGGTGACAGTCTCAGCTCGGCTTTAGGGTGTTAAAGAGAAGAGAATATCCTGGGACAAAATCTTCCTGACGCAGAGTCAATTGGGGAGTAACCGCGGGGAGGTTGAGAGGAACAGCCTGCTTCCACAGGCTATTTCAGCTACTCCACAGTGTCACTCTCGGTGCAGTGTAACGTTGAGGTCCAGTCAATAATCCATAAGTCCCAAAAGGTAGACCCAAAAAAGGGGCTTTAATAAACCAAATTAAATTCTAGCCGGCAGGGTAAAAATCTCCGGCGAGGATGGCAACCAAGTATAGTGGCAGACTATTTGAATTTCTCTTCATAGAAAGCCTTGGCTTCTTCAGGTGTGTCGAACATAAAGACTTTGTTTTCTAGTGAAACACTGAGGCGGGCCGGGTACAGGAGACTGAAACGCACAGTTCTGCCTTTACCTTGTTGAATGCTGCGCGCTTCTTGGACAGTGCTGCGCTGTAGTCTGGATAAAGTCTCAATATTTTACCTCGGTAGCGCAGTTCGTGTTCTCTCGCCCAGTGCAGGGCGCGCTCCTTGTCCTGGTAACAAAGGAAGCACACCATGAATGTCCTGGGGGCTTCTTTTCCATGATGTCTACAGCAGAGAGCTACATCCCACATTGAAACTCAATGACATTGAGACCAGTGTAAGAGAAACTGAATATAACAAACATACAAACACACCCTTACACCCAGATAGTTCACAATTTTTTTAATGCACTGCATGGCCAAAAGTATGTTCATAATGTTCAGCCCTTATCCATACTGTATGAACATCATTAACACTTTTTACGTTTTTTCTTCATAAACAGCTCGTAATCAGAAAACACCATGAGAGCTACAAAGCACACATAATACCATAATAACCATAATCCATTACTACCATATTCAATAAATATACAACCATTAATTACCATTAGTTTTCAGACTTTCCTGCTTCAATACCCTGTTTTCATCAGGAGAAGGCATCAAAATAAAAGTCCCATAAAATCAAAGAAAAAAGGGACTACCAAAATAAAAGCTAACAGGAAGTTGGTTTAGATTATGTAATTCAGTCTTGGCTTTTAACTGGATCAAATATGTTGTCAGTATATCTTAGCATGATCAAGATACCTATGATACAAGGAAATTAGGATTACCTTGATCTAAGCAGAAGGCCTGATTCAGACTTGATTTCAGGAACAAAATGTAATAAAACTTTCAAATTGGTCAAATATTGTATATATGCATTAATTTATATTTTGAACTTAATTTGTTTAACTGATACAGTGATAAAGAAGAGATTAGGCTACCCATGAAACCTTTCAGTAAGGTTAAGTAAAATGTCCTGGGTGCTTCTCTGGCGGGTCGTTGGGGTTGGAGAGACCAGTGTGCTCTCTCCAATTCCGGGAGTTTGTCAAAAACATTGGGGCCCATGGCATCCATCAGCAGTTTCGAGATGAACTGGACCGGGTCCTGTCCAGCTTCACTGCCCTTGGGCACATTCACGATGCGCAGATTCGACCTTCTTGAACGGTTTTCCAGGTCATCCACTTGGTTTAAAAGAGCTGCATCGGATGCTTCTAGCTTGCGAATAGTTGTCTCAGCCTGGGTGATCTTCTCAAAGATTTCTCCTACCGTAGTTTCCACTCTGGTGAGGCGACTTTGAAAAGTATTCACCGTCTCGTGAAGTGCATCCATTGACGTCTGTAAGGGTCGGATGGAGTCGTGGATTAACGTTGACATGTCTCCCATGATGCTGGCACTGTTTGGTCAGTTCGGAAACTAGTTTATCCATGGACAGTCCTCCGTTGTCCTTCTCCCCCGAGTCCGCGCTGTTACTGGCAGCCGCCATTGCCGCTAGCTTGCTGCTAATGCTACCACCCGATCTTGTGGATGGTGTCTGTTGTCCGGATTTCTTCTGTTTGTCGGCCATTCTTCTATTTAGTGTCGTGTTAGGTCATAAACTTTCGGTTTACAGCAATTAAATTGTTTGTTGATGAGAACAAAAGGTAAAAATAAATAAAGTACAGGAGAGCCCTCCGGATCGCGTGTCACTCCTACGCCACCATGACCGGAAGTCTCATCCTAGTCTTGTCTGCATGTGGTCCATACTGTCACTCACAGTCAAACAGATGCGTCATATGTTCTTCTCCGTCATTCCTTCGTAAGACTCTAAACCTAAATTTCAGTCATGTCTAACTGAAACCTTAAACCATCTGATTGGTGGAGTTAGGCCATACTCAGCCTGGCAGAGACCTCTGTAGCCAGACACTAATCTGGGCTATTAAAGGTCCTTTAACTATAATAACTGACTAAAAGTTAAATATTAGGTAATAAAAATCAGACCTTTTTTTTTTTTAATTTAATGACTATGTATTACCAGGAAGACAAGATAAAAAGCTGTAGCGTTGGTAGTTGTGAAAACTTGACATAAGGGTCTCTGCACACTTCAAACAAACAAGGTGCAGTCTGATTGCATAGTATGCCATCTAGCATGTTGTCAAAGCCTCCTCCTGGCTGCTTTTTTAACTTTTGTTTGCATGCCTTTATGGTCTTACACAAAGATAACATGCACACTTTGGACAGTTTCTCCTCATAGGCAGTCTTGCATGCCTGTGGACCTCCTCCTGCTAAAACCAAAGCCTCACCTTTTCTTGTCTTGCTGACCTCTTTGAACTTATAACATAGTTTTACACAGTTTTTCCAGTCAATTTAGAGCCCTCTTCAGTAGTTATACAATATTATGTTCCCTTTATCTGGTTCTCACTCAGTCACAGATCTTGGTGGACATGTTGTAAATTTAGATGGAATAATCGTGGTGTGGTGGGGTAGTGCTGGGGTAGCTGGAAAGGAAACAGTTTTTCCCTGTTATTTATAGCCACATTCCCAAGATTTATAATGAATATTTCAACTTAATTCTTCATTCTGACACATGAACTAAAGAGCTTTTGTGAAGTTTACAAATTAGACAATGTGCAGGTCTGCATTATCAATAAGCCAACATATTTTTATCAGCCCAAAGAATTGCTTCATGGAGTTACATTGATTCCATTACCATTTCTGTGTGGCAGGGAAATCAGCATTTTCTCTGCCAGCAGACAGGTTGATCTTGGTGACCTTCCACATTAATGCAGCTTTACATTCCTCAGAATAAAGAACAGAATATAAACGCTGAACCTTTGCCTCTTTGTTTTCACAGGTGCCTCCTTTCCATGATGTCTACAGCAGAGAGCTACATCCCACATTGAAACTCAATGAGATTGAGGCCAGTGTAAGAGACACTGAATATAACAAACATACAAACACACCCTTACACCCAGACAGTTCACAATTTTTTTAATGCACTGCATGGCCAAAAGTAAGTTCATAATGTTCAGCCCTTATCCATACTGTATGAACATCATTAACACTTTTTACGTTTTTTCTTCATAAACAGCTCGTAATCAGAAAACACCATGAGAGCTACAAAGCACACATAATACCATAATAACCATAATCCATTACTACCATATTCAATAAATATACAACCATTAATTACCATTAGTTTTCAGACTTTCCTGCTTCAATACCCTGTTTTCATCAGGAGAAGGCATCAAAATAAAAGTCCCATAAAATCAAAGAAAAAAGGTATTACCAAAATAAAGGCAAACAGGAAGTTGGTTTAGATTATGTAATTCAGTCTTGGCTTTTAACTGGATCAAATATGTTGTCAGTATATCTTAGCATGATCAAGATACCTTTGATACAAGGAAATTAGGATTACCTTGATCTAAGCAGAAGGCCAGATTCAGACTTGATTTCAGGAACAAAATGTAATAAAACTTTCAAATTGGTCAAATATTGTATATATGCATTAATTTATATTTTGAACTTAATTTGTTTAACTGATACAGTGATAAAGAAGAGATTAGGCTACCCATGAAACCTTTCAGTAAGGTTAAGTAAAATAAAGAAAAAATGGGGGAAAAAAAGGAAAACTAACTATAAACCATTCAATTCAATTAAATTCAATTCAACTCAATTAAATTCAATTCAATTCGATTCAATTCAATTCAATTCAGTTTTATTTATAAAGTCCAATATCACAAATCACAATTTGCCTCTGAGGGCTTTACAGCATTAAGCTAGCAAACAGTGTTATTTCTTCATAATGGGGACACACACAGTAACAAAATTTTAAAAAATAGTGGCGGGGCTTTTACTTTCCACAACTGCAGAGGCTACCGGCTTCATGTGAAACAGACTACATCATAAACGGGCCGTTATTTATTCCCTCTGTAATTATTTATATTTATACTTTTTATCCGCTCCCATTTGCCTTGATAAAGTTAATGCATTGCGCCGTCATTTCAAACTCAAAACCCCCTATATGTGTTTCAATTTAAAAGCCCATCATAACTTTCATCATAACGGTTGAGTGAATCTCTTAATTTTCTAAATAGGCTTTTATTGTGAAACATTTGCAGGAACTTGGACTTGGTTGTGGAGGATTCAGTGACTTGATTGTTTGCGTAGCTCCTGACGTGTGGTGGCGCATTTTACATTACTACAAGAACAATACGGCTGGGACATGAACAGACACAGTGACTGAAATAATTTCAATAATAATAATAATATAAATCGTACAAGAATAACATGATGACATCACACACATGAAAGACGTGTAACAGCAGCAGTGGGAGGCATCAGGCAGGACCACAGCAGTAGCACAATCACGACACATCATCCAGGCACAGCTGCGATACAAATTAACCTGCGAGACAGTGGAGGATCTGGAGAACAAGCTGAGTTAGTGATATGCAGTAACAGGACATGAATGTTAGCAAAGGAGGGAGAGAGAGAAGGAGAGAAGGGGCTCGGTGTATTACAGGAGGTCCTCCGGCAAACTGGGCCTATGTCAGCCTAACAAGGGGCTGGTCCAAGACAAGCCTGAGCCAGCCCTAACTATAAGCTTTAACAAAAAGGAAAGTCTTGAGTCCAGTCTTAAAAGTGGAGACAGTGTCTGCCTCCCGGACCGAAACAGGAAGATGATTACACAGAAGAGGAGCCTGATAGCTGAAGGCTCTGGCTCCTGTTCTACATTTGGAGACTTTAGGGACCAGGAGTAACCCTGCATTCTCAGAGCGCAGTGGTCTGGTGCAATAATAGGGCACTATGAGCTCTCTAAGATATGATGGATCCTGATCATTTAGAACTTGTACGTTAGGAGTAAGATTTTAAATTCAATTCTGGATTTTACAGGGAGCCAGTGCAGAGAAGCTAAAACAGGAGAAATGTGATCCTGTTTCTTAGTTCCTGTCAGTAGCTGTTAGCTGGAGAGTTTTTGGGGACTTATTAGAGCCACCTGATAATAGAGAATTACAGTAATCCAGCCTAGAGGTAACAAAAATGGACCAATTTTTCTGCATCTTTTTGTACAGGATAGGCCTAATTTTTGCAATATTACGCAGATGGAAAAAACACAGTCTATGAGGTTTGCTTTAAATGGGAGTTAAACAAATCTTGATCAAATATTACTCCGAGGTTTCTTACTGTGGTGCTAGAGGCCAGAGCAATGCCATCCAGAGAAACTATATCATCAGATAAAGAGTTTTTAAGATGTTTGGGGCCAAGAACAAAAACTTCAGTTTTGTCTGAATTTAACATCAGGAAATTGGAGCTTATCCAGGTTTTTATATCTTTAAGGCATTTTTGAAGTTAAGTCAATTGAACTGTTTCTTCTGGCTTTATCGATAAATACAACTGTATGTCATCCGCATAACAGTGGAAATTTACAGAGTGATTTCTAATGATCTTATGTAAGGGAAGCATATATAGAGTGAATACGAACGTGAAGGAATGGAAAATGATTGGATAAATAAGATTTAAACCAGCTTAGTGCAGAACCTTTAAGGCCAATTGACTGTTCCAGTCTCTGTAGCTGAATTTGATGGTCAGTCGCGTCAATTGTGGCACTAAGATCTAGTAAAACAAGTACAGAGACGAGTCCTTTGTCTGAAGCGATCAGAAGATCATTTGTAAAATTAACTAGCCCTGTCTCGGTGCTATGATGCACTCTAAAGCTGACTGAAATTCCTCAAATAAATTATTATCATGGAGAAAGTCACACAGCTGGTCTGCGACTACTTTCTCAAGGATCTTTGAAAGAAAGGGAAGATTAGATATTGGTCTATAGTTGGCTAACACCTCTGGATCCAGGGTGGGCTTTTTTAAAAGAGGTTTAATTATAGCGACCTTAAAAGACTGTGGTACATAGCCTCTTAATAAAGACATATTGATCATGCCTAATATGTAAGTATTAAGTAAAGGTGAGACTTCCTTAAGTAGCCTAGCTGGGATGGGGTCTAAGAGACATGTTGACGACTTGGATGAAAAATCATTGAGGTCAATTGTTGAAGAAAAATCAGGGACAAGCAATCTAAATATGTATCAGGTCTTATAGCTGTGTTTGAAGGCAGATTCTTACTGTTTGAGGGCAGGAGGTCATGAATTTTGCCTCTAAAAGTTAGAATTTTGTCATTTAAAAAGCTCATAAAATCATTACTGCTAAGGGCTTTGCTTTAGCCCTTAGCAGTAATGATTTTATGAGCTTTTTAAATAGAGCTGTGACTAATCTCCCAAATACTGTAACTGTCAATATCTGACAAAAATAACTTTGACTCACAATCTTGAAGACCACAATTTTATTCTCTTTGGCGGCACCCATGGTGATAAACTGTAATTGCAGTGTGGTTGCAGACTGAGGCTTGAAACCAGGCTAGTGAATTTATATATCACCTCATTTTATGAGTCTTGCAGCTGGTGAGATAGAAGGGGTTACCCCAGCATGTATGTATGTATGTATGTATGTTTTCATGTGTATGAATGTTGCTGCAGTAACCCAGATAGTAAGACTGCAAATGCTTTCATCAGTGGGCCACCACAGTTTGACCTCATTTGGCGATAGATAGTTACTTAGCAGAAATTTGTTAAAACAAAACAAACAAACAAACAAAAAAAGAAATAATTACTTTGATGTTAACTTGAATTTATTACTTCGCATTAATTCTATTTTTTTTAAGGATTTTGTTCCCATAAAATAATCCCTCAAATAACTGTCAAATGACAAATGATTTTTAAAGTTAGAATCTCTAAGATCTCCATTTCGTATGAGTGTTGCCACAGACACCCAGATAGTAATACTGCAAATACTATCATCACCACCATTTGTGACTGAGTGTTGATAGTGACTTAACAGATATTTATTTGAATGAAAATCTTTAAGGTTTTTACTTAAATTTTAACTTTAAGTTATCACATTATATTAATTCCAATGACACATCCAAATGTAGTTCCTGACAATTGCATCCCCCATTCTGCTTTCTGTCCCTTTAAATAAAAGCACTTTAACTAACCCCACTCTAGCTATTCTACCTGCTGGTCTTTACATGTCAGAAGACTACAATGTGATATGTAGTCCTGTTTAGAGCACAGGAAGCAAAACATGGGATTTCCAAATCTGTATCATGGTGATCCAGATTTTCCAGATATTTTGAACATCTTGGCCCTGTTGTTCATATACTTTTTGGCCCTACACTCCAAGAATGTACTTACACACAAATTTTAATACTCTGTCTCATCTTTTCTCTCATTGTGGCAACCACCCATTGCCCTGTCTGACACAGAAACTCTTGGGGCGGCTGTGTGAGCAGAACCGAATTTTGAAAGACCATGAGGCTGTTGTCCACAGACTAAGAATGGACAAGGTAGATCTGCATTATTTTCACATTATTATACCATGTGTTGAAGAAATGTTTTGTATTGTGAAGCTAACCAAATAAATAATCCATAAAGGATATCTTATCTTGCCATGTGTAAAGACATGTACTCATTGGCCATAAAAATAAAAACTCCCAACAGTTAAATTTAATACAATGCATTATTAGGCTATATAAGATGATTTCTTTATATTGAAAGGTATTTCTATTATTTTGTTGCTCACTGTCCAATATAATAACCCCACTATCTACAGCATCCTAAATGACCAAAGTGGACTGTTACATTGCATACCTGCTTTTGATTTTGCTGGTCACTCATATAGTGTAGCTTGCGTTAATATTCTCCCACCTTTATGTTAACATTCACAATTAATGTACACCTTTGTACTTGCCACGCTTGCTGTTCCCAGGACAGCTTAGAGGAAGCGCTGGTGGGAACACATCAGGAGATGGAGCTGTTCCATAACCAGCCTTTGTCCATGGAAAAACTACGGTTCAAAAAGGAAACTCTGCAGAACCAGCTCATCAACATCAGAGGGGAGCTCTCCCAGGCTTCCAGTGTAAGACGCTGCATGGCATTTCAGGACCCACTTAGGTGCAAGGTCTTACATTTATCAATCATGGTGTGTGTTTGATGCGATGTTTGACAACTTGTGGAGCCTTTGCACCTTTGCAGGAATGCTCCAGTGAGCATAAAGCTAGCTTTGTAAAGAGAAAGACCAGTGAGGCATTTTTGATGAAAAAAAAAGAAGAGCCAAGATGGCTGCAGCTGGTGTGGAACTTTCTGTTTAAGTACTATTTTCAAATTCTGATGGCAAAACTGCAACACTCATTTATAGACATATTGAAGCAACACATCACAGCTGCATGCTGTGGTTATTAACCTTTGTCCATTTCTCAGTGCTTTGTCACATGTTTTATGAAAATTAAAAAAATGAACTGATAGGTTCCAGACAAATTCACATTTCCAAATTGGTCTGGCAATGTCAAGCTAATTAATCATTAATCATTAATCATTTACAATACAATTTTAGTAATTAAAGCTCCACTTCAGCCAGTGTTACTTCAATACTTTCAGTTAACATTCTTTGTCAAACAGAGAATGGGGGTTTGGTTAATAGTTGAACATAATCCATTTCCATGACATTCAGTTTGCCATTGAGTTTGCCATTCCAAATTTTGGAGGTATAACCCTCCAAATTGTTGGAAACTCAGGGTTGAAAGTATTAAAATGGCTGTCAAAAATCAGTAATGATTATCTAAAATAATTATAGATTATGTTAAAAAATATGATTTAATTTAGTCGCGTGGCACCATGTCTGAAAAAGAAAAATTAGTGAAAAGTCAGTCTCGTAACATGTGCTAAACTATCAATTTGTAACTCTTATCAGTACGTAAGATAATAACTACAACAAAATTACCATATCAATGTAAAGACTGGGTTGAAGCAACAATCTCAAGACCTTCAATATGCAGCATTGCAAAGTATTTGTAACATTGTCATTCATTTTCTGTAACTGCTTATCCTGTTGGGGGTCGCTGGAGTCTATCCCAGCTGACATTGGGCAAGAGGCAGGGTACACTCTGTGCAGGTTGGGAGACTATCACAGGGCTGACACAAAGAGACAGACAACCATTCATGCTCACATTCACACCTAGAGCCAATTCAGTCACCAGTTAATCTTACCTGCATGTCTTTGACAAAGCAGCAGTATTTGATCACTTTTTTTGAAATTTGTAATAGATCTCTTTCAGCACCACGCACTCTAAGCAGGACTTGCATGACCGCATCAATCACAACCTCATAACTGCTCCTCTGTTCCCTCTTATTTTATCCTACCTCTTCCCTCTCCACACTTAATTTCAATTATGTTCTACCAAGAGACAGATTAAATTAAAAATGTAGCTAGTTGTTAGCTGTTTAAAAGTTGCTATCTGGTGTTTTCAGACTGCACTGGATTGCGATGGTTAGCTTGGTTGGCAATGACTATGTTCTGTGAAGCAAGATGGCGCCAGTGTGTGTGGATGGCTGTCTGCTGCTCCTGCAATGCCTGGTGTTTTTATTGTTTTTAACCATTGGCACCAAACAGATTGAGTCTCTGCTGGTGTATGATCGCCGGTCTCTTTTGTTTCTCCGGGAAAATGTCAGAGATCTATGTGTGTTTGATCACGGTGGACAGAATACTCACCTGTACTGGGCCTCGGCCCTACCTTCCCGGCGGAAGCGTCCCCGTCGCCGCGGCAGACTCGGCGGTCGGCTGGTGAGGCTGAAACTCCAGCTGGCACGCTCTTCATCCATTTCCCGGACAGGACATGGATTATTCCCTCCTTTTGCTGTGCCCCGGCGCTTCCTGGATCCCATCGACACCTGCCTGGTACCTGTCACCGGCTCATCTGAGGGACTTGGGCCCCGCCGCCTCTGCCCTCTTCGGCTTTCTCAGCGCGGGGTAAACCACCGGCTCCTGAGGACGCTGCCCCGGGCTCCCCGATCCACCGGACCACAGGCCCCAGCTGCCACCAGGATTGGCATGGTGAACGCTAGATCCCTGGCGAACAAAACTTTCATCCTGAGGGATTTCTTCAACTCCCGTGGCCTGGATTTCCTCTGTGTGACAGAGACTTGGATCGGTGCCGGTGAGTGCAGCGCTCTGGTCGAACTTTTACCTGCTGACTGTCCCTACTTTAACTCACCGCGGACGTCGGGTCGTGGAGGAGGAACGGCAGTGGTTTACAAAAACAATTTTAAATGCAAGCAGCGCACCGTCTCATTCTCATTTTCCAGCTTTGAGGTGACTTTATTTGAGGTGGGTCGCTCCGACCCGGTGCTGTGCGCTGTCATCTACCGACCCCCCAAATATAATAAGGACTTTGTAAATGACTTTTCTGATCTTCTGGCTGAAATTATGCCCAAGTATGACCGTGTCCTTTTTCGCGGGGATTTTAATATTCACATGTGTTGTCCTGATAAGCCGTTGGTGAAGGACTTTTTAAGCCTTATTGACTCTTTTAATTTGGTGCATGTTCATGTGTCTGGTCCCACACATGAACATGAACACATATTAGACCTCATCCTCTCTCATGGTTTATCTGTGTCTAATTTGGAAATTTGTGACGATGTAATTTCTGATCATATGCCTGTATTGTTTGAAGTTGCTTTTTCCTGTGCTGAGGTTAAATCTGGCGCTCCTGTTCAGAGATGTCTGATTTTTAACTCTTGTACTGCCGGTCAGTTCTCTGTGGCTTGTGATCAGCTCTGTGTCTGTCCTGCTTCTGTTGACACAGAGGAGCTCAGCTTCTGGTTTCACTCCTCCTGCCGAACCATATTGGACTCTGTGGCTCCATTAAAAAGTGTGCAGCCTAAAGCTAAACCTGAGCCCTGGTTTAACGAAAGGACTCACGCAGCCAGACAGGAGTGCCGCAAAGCTGAGCGGAAGTGGAAGAAAGACAAGCTGCAGGTCTTCTTCCAAATCCTAAAGGACTGTTGGCGCTGCTACCAGAGCACCGTTAAAGAGACCAAAACAGAGTACCTATCAAACATCATTGAGTGTAATCGTCACAACCCGCGTGTGTTATTTAAAACCATTGACACTGTTCTAAATGCCCCACAGCCTGTCAGCTTGGTGGCATCTCCTGAATGTGTAATAGCTTCCTGCACTTTTTTATTGATAAGGTTGCTACTGCAAGGGCTCTCATCTCAGCTCCTGCATCTGACCCCTCTGACCCTGTTCCTTGTTCTGTAGCTCTTGATAAGTTTGAGCCTGTGTCTCTGTCGTTTTTAGAGGACCTGGTTGGCCATATTAAGCCATCAGGTTCTCCCTGTGACGCTGTCTCTCCTCGTTTCTTTAAAGAGGTTTTCCCTAGTATAGGGCAGTCGGTTTTAGCTATCATTAACAGCAGTCTGTCCTCTGGTGTTGTTCCTCTTAGTTTTAAACATGCAGTGGTGCAGCCCCTAATTAAGAAACCTGGCCTTGTTCGCAGCGTGCTGGCCAATTTTAGGCCCATCTCCAAGCTGCCTCTTATTTCTAAAATCTTGGAGAAAGTTGTCTATGCTCAGTTAAAGTCTTTTTTGGATGAGCATGATATCCTGAAGTTCTTTCAGTCCGGCTTTAAATCTCTGCATAGCACTGAGTCAGCTTTGTTAAGAGTTTTTAACGATATTCTCCTGGCTAATGACTCAGGTGACCATGTAATTCTTGTTCTATTGGACCTAACTGCAGCTTTTGACACTGTGGACCACAACATCCTATTGGCTCAGTTACGTCACCTAGTGGGCATCTGTGGTATTGCACTGGAGTGGGTCTGGCCGACAGGAGTATGACTGTAAGCCTTGAAAATTCAGAGTCCAGCTCTGCTCCACTGTTGTATGGGGTTCCACAGGGGTCGATTTTAGGGCCCCTGCTTTTCTCTTTGTATTTACTGCCTCTGGGCTCCATCCTGAGAAAGCATGGCATCTCTTTCCACTGCTATGCTGACGACAGTCAGATATATATGCCACTGAATAAGAAAAATGCTTTCTCCCTCACACCACTTCTGTCATGTCTTGAAGACATCAAAGCCTGGATGGCCTTGAACTTTTTACATTTCAATGAGAAAAAAACAGAAGTGATGGTGTTTGGCCCCAGTGGCCTAGTTGACTTGGGCCCTTTGGCAAACTATGTAAAGCCAATAGTCTCAAACTTGGGTTTTAAGATGGACAGTGATTTTAAATTGGATCGGCAAATTAGTGCTGTAGTAAAGTCCAGCTTTTTTCAGATTAGGCAGCTGGCAAAGGTGAAGCCTTTCCTCGCACAACAGAACTTTGAAACAGTAATCCATGCCTTTATCACATCTCGGCTGGATTACTGTAATGCACTTTATTTGGAGTCAGCCAGTCCTCCCTCGCACGTCTCCAGTTAGTGCAAAATGCAGCTGCTCGCCTCTTAACTGGAGTACGTAAGAGGGAGCACATAACTCCCATCCTGGTCTCCCTCCACTGGCTACCTGTGCACTTTAGAGTCCATTTTAAGATTCTTTTATTTGTTTTTAAATCTTTAAATGGTCTCGCCCCTCCTTACCTCTCTGAGCTCCTTCAACCCTATGCTCCTGCTCGGTGCCTCAGGTCAGCTGATCTGCTGCTCCTGGAGGTACCGAGGTCAAAACGGAAGCTCAGAGGGGATAGAGCTTTCTCTGTTGCAGCTCCTAAATTATGGAATGAGCTACCATTGCACATTAGACAAGCCTCCCCACTGTCCATTTTTAAAACTCATCTTAAAACCCATTTTTATTCCCTGGCTTTCAACCCTGCATGAGACTCTTGTTTTAGTGTTTTATGGTTTGCTTTTATTTGTTGTTTTATTGTTTTTGATTGTTTTTAAAAACAGTAAAACGATTATTTTACTGCTTATTCCTGTTTTATCTTATTTATTTTATTGTTGTTTTAATTGTTTTATGTCTCTGTTGTTTTGCCTATTTATGTACAGCACTTTGTTTCAGCTGTGGTTGTTTTTAAAGTGCTATATAAATAAAGTTGAGTTGAGTTGAGTGAACCAAAACAACCAAAAGACTTGTTCATGCTTCAATTTTGCTAGTGGCGGATGATAGTATGTGATGTATGAAAGTGCTTCTGTCGGCTACACATACACCTCCGTGTATGAGGGTGGTGTCACTTGCTAATCCGCAGCTGTTTTATTTTAGACTGCAGCAGAAAATTTTACTGTACTTAAGCTTTAAAAAATGTAACTAGTGTGGATGCTACTGCACTTATTTATCAGTAAAATAGCTGAGAAACTGTGACAGTGAGTGATGCTACCACCACGCTACTGAGAAATGTAGTGTAACTAGTGACACTGCTACTTGTAGCACCTCAGGTGCCCAACACTGAAAACCACACAAGTTCCTGGACAAATTTTAAACAAGTCTCTAGTTCAAACATGTTATCTAAATCTGTTGTTGTAGACAAGCAGTAGACAGTATAATTTACATTTTCATGTAATGTGAATGTTTGTTTTGTTGAAAAGTAAACTCCACACAAAAGTGGGCCCTGGCCGGCTGGTTGGATTTGAACCCAGAACCCTCTTGCCGTGAGGTGGCAGTGCTAATCACTACATGGTGGTGCCTCACAGCAAGAGGGTTCGGGTTTTGAATCCACCAGCCAGTCCAGGCCCTTCTGTGTAAAGTCTGCTTGTTCCCATTGTGTCAGTGTGGATGCTTTTCCAAGTTGTGTGGTTTTGTCTCACAATCCAAAGACAAACAGGTTAGGTTAATTGGTGACTCTAAATTGGCCGTAGGTGTGAATGTCAATGTCAATGTCAATGTGAATGGCTGCCTGTGTCAGCCCTGTGATAGTCCAGCGACCTGTCCTGGGTCTACCCTGCCTCTCGCCTAATGACAGCTGGGATAGGCTCCAGCCCCCCACAGAAAGAGTTAATGAATAAATGAATTAATTGTAATTAAACTGTCTGCCAGTGTTACCACATCTTCAGACCCAAGCAATGCATTTGGTGACAAAACATGTTTTGATAGCAGAGGAGGAGTATAATGGCCCAAGTACAAAAACAAGAGCCAGGTTGTAAGAGAAAGACTCATTTTCATTAAAACATTATCTTACATTTTTATTAATACTTAATTAATTATGAGATTCAAATGCATTAATATCAGACATCAAATCAAATCAGACATGATTTATTTTAAGCAACAGATGATAGAAACATTTTCTTAGAATAACTGCATTTATTTGTACCTCTCCTAGGCTTTAACTACCACTCGTATGGAGTTTGAAGCATTAGAAGATGAGGCCAATGCCATACATGGAGATCTATGGGAGCAGCTTAATGCAGGAGGGCAGGTAAAGGGTCACACTGTCATAATTCCTGTTTGTCCTTAAATGGAAAATGGACAGCTTGTTTACAAATAGATATTGAAATTTGGCATGTTTGGTTTAGAGCGATAAACACGAGCCTAACAAACTGACAGAGGAATTTCACAACCATTCATTAGTCATTGATTATATAGAAGAACTACAATTAAGACAAAATTCTTTATCCTTGAGTTATGAAATTTCACGATTAAAACAACAAAGAGGAAACAGCAACATTTCCACCAGAAATAAAGTCAGTTATTTTGAATAACCCTCAAAGATAGTTGACATACAGCACTTTCAACAGGGACTGTTTCTTCAATAGAGGAATATATTACTTTTGTCTGTCCTGACTTTTTGCAGAGTGAATTGGTTCGTAGGCACATCCAGAAAGAGTTTTGGAGAGTCCAGGATGTATTAGAAGGACTGCACAAGAGTAACCTATCCAGAGGCACTGACACAACCAAGCACAGAGGTAACACACTGGTGCTGGAAAATAATCAAGTTGAGTAGAAATACCAGTGTCTCTATCATGTGTATTCTAACAGCTCTATCTCTGCCACCCCCACCACCCTGTCTTTCTCTTGCACAGTGGCCAGCGGTGCATCGGGGTCCTTTAGCACCAATAGTCCAGCCAGTCCCTTGAGCTCAGTAAGCCTCACCAGTCCACTCAGCCCCTTCTCCCCAGTACCTGGCTCCCAGGCCTCCCCCACCAAACAGCTGTGCCCGGAGGTAAGCACCGGACACACCCAGCAAGGGACCAACCCCAATCCAAAACCTGGCACAGGCCCATGCTTCAGCTCTAGTACCAACCCTGAAGTGCGTAAAAAATCAAGCCCTAAACCTCGCCCCAAGTCATGTATAGTGCTTAATTTCAAAACTGACCCTAAGCCCAGGTATAGACCCAGAAGTTACAGGGAACCTGACACAAGCCTTCATGCAGAAAATATAAACTACTATGGCTGTGAGACCCATGAACCCATCTTTCCTCAGTTCTCCCTAGCTTTCCAAAACCCTGGAGAGTTCTTGGGCAGATTAGACCCTGTGATAGAAGAAACCGACCAAAACATCAACTGTAGAACCATCTCAAACATTGACCAACCTATAAATCCAGCCAAAGCCAGAGCAGGGGAACAGATCAATTTTCTTCAAGTAAAATGCCAGGACTCCAAATACATTAATCAGCATGCAAACACAGTTCAAACCCACTCTGACTCTCAGGAAGTTACTTTTTTTACCTCAAATGTTTGCAGCCAGGAAGTGAAGATTGGCCTCAGAAAAGATGTCTACCCAGACTCCCATCCATATCACTCTTCAGCAGGATACCCTGGTGGCATCAGAAACCTGTCCTTCAATAGACGCTTTTCTATGCCTGAATCCCAGATCCCTTTTCTCCAGGACTCCCATCTGACTGATGTTTTATCACTATGCTACAGCCCAGATTTTTATACATCTTCAGTCCATCGTTTTAGAGGTGCTAGTCATGGAACCCAACTCCATCATCAGCTAGCTTCTCAGTCATCACCTCATGCTGTCACAGGTGCTAGGCCACTTACTTACCCCAACCATCAAGAAGGACTTAGCTCTGCTCAAGTGAGTTGTGCCACAACACAGCCTGAGCCACCTAGTGATTCAGGTAAAGTGTTCATGCAGACACATCTTTAAGGAAAAGGATATCCACCACATCACAGTTGATTCAGATAATTTCACATTCCATCTGATTAGATTTGTAATATTGTAAATACAGTGTTACAGATATTTTTGCCATAGCTGAAGATCATCATGACATAATTTTTATCCTGTCCCCTGTAAATATATTGGTGCTGTAAATTGTCTTTGCAGAAAGACCTTTATCTAACCTTTCACTTGTCAGTACACATTCTTAACTGCTTTGCATGCAACCCTGATGCATTTTCTCAAGTAACACCCTTTGGCAATGTTGTGCCTCAGTCTGATTCAAATAAAGATTTGGGGATTGAATGCCACAGTCTTGAGATGGAAGGCAGAATATCTGGCCAAGGTTACAGGAATTTCAGGGTTTGCTGATGCTGCTACATAAACTTCAACTTCAACTTCAAAGAACTTTATTTATCCGTTAGGAACTTCATTTGTGCAGAGCATCAGTGCGTGTACAGGTCACATACCCAGCAACACAACACAATATACCACATGCCTCAACAAATACCAACAATTAACCATCACAATTGGATAGAAGAAAGAAAGAAGAAAGCTTGCTATATCTATAAAAATATAGATAAGGCATGTTCTCTTATTGATGTCAGTCTTTTTTAAAACCCTTTATGGCATGAAACATAAATGTCACAAGCTGATCTGCTCACAACATTCACATTCAGAGTATCCTATCAACCAAATAAAATATAGGAAAATATGAAATGAGCATTTAAATGTTTTTTTTGTGTTGAAATGTGTGCTGCAGTATGAGTTCTCTCTTAACATGCAAGGGCAGACTTTACCCTTCAATTCCATTTCTGGTATCTAATCTGTTTCTTAGCAAAGACTATTCTCGGTGTTAAGTTATTTACACAGTGATGGTTGAAATGTCATGGCTGTTTCACAGAGCCTTTCATTGACTTTTTATTATATAGGAATTCATAGAAGCTTTAGGTCCAGGTATATCATTGGCCACCTGGAGATTTTCACTTCTAACTCCTCAACATATGACAAAGACCCCATTTCCCAGAATCATTCTCATGAGTCCTTTCTGCTCTGCACTTTGCCTGGCTTATAATCATTCCTCCTGATGTGCAGCACTCTCTCTTCCGCCTATCCTTTTCTCCTTCCTTCCTCTCTCCATCCTGCCCTTATGGTTATCTAGGAAAGTGTTCCCCCAAGGCCTCCCCTCCCCAAGTCCTATTACCCTCTGGAGCCCTCCCCTACCTTCCCTCCCTCTGTCCCTCCCCTGCCCTTTGACAGCACCTCCTGGCTACACAGCTTGGGCATCGATGATGGTTTCCTTGATGTTGAAGATTCTAACATCAGAAAGGTATTTGGGTGTTTCTACCCCTGTCCTGCCCTTGCTTCACCCAGTTGTTCAATGTCATCTTTTAAAAAGAACCACCAGAGACCATTCATATCTTCAAATTCCACATTCCTCCTCTTCTAAAACCTTCATTTGTGCAAACACTCCACCCACTGCCTTTGATTATCCCTCTGTGCCCCCACATCGGCCTGTGGTTGACCTCTCAAAGCACATGTTCCATGAGTAGTTGCTGTCCCTTTACTCTTTTTTTTTCTTTTATAAACATTTCATTTTTCAGATTAAAATGCAGTGCAGGTGCTTGGTGAGGAGGCTCTCTCTTGTTAAAGACACGTAGCACTCCTTAGTTCCCAGTATGAATTCTGGTAAAGAGTTTTTGGTAGCCTTTTACATGTTAAAGCTCAGTAATAACATGACAATAGTGTAGTAATACAGATGCAGCCACTTCAAATTTCCCAGGCCATCCGACTGCCAGCCAGTCCAAGAGGTAAGAGGTGCTAGTACTTTTTCTGGTAGTACTTCCTTTCTATGCTACATTACTAATCTACTCCACTCTCTCAGATGCAAATATTACACTTTTATTGCACTATTTCTATTTTTATTTTTATTTTTATTTTCATTTAGTTTGGCCTATAAGTTAAAGTACTTTTGTACAATAATATACATTTGTTGCCAGGTTATATTATTATAGGTTACAATAAGCCACCCAGCAGTATTTCAGTTATTAAAATGACCACCTTTATCTGCTGCAGCATCGCTATTATAAACACATGAGTTATTAAGGAAAACCTAAATTTTTGTTACAATTGGCCCTGGTCTCCCCTATCTGAAAATACTTAGGTAGTCACTCAGAATAATGAAAAATGTTCTGAAAATAACTTGGTGCCTGAAAATAATTACTTAAATAATTTTGAAAAAGTTGCTCAGTAAGAGACTCACTCAGTGTGATGATGTGTTTGACAGTGGGGTGGGGGGGTGGAAAACTGTTCAGATCGCACATTCACACATTCAGTAAGTACAAAAATGTCCATACTAATGCTAATGATGTGTGGAGGCTACCTCCACAAGACCACTTTATTTCACATGCGCTCCCTTTCAGTTAGTAAGTTGCGGGAAACTTTATCAACTTTGTGAAAGCTGCCTGTGACAAATTCATTATTAGTATTAAGAATTTACAAATATGGTAAACATGACATCATCAGGAAGGAAATCTCTCGGGCACACCTTTACAAGCCACGGGCTTCAAATGAAGCGGAGAAATGAGAGGATGCATGTTTTATACTTTACTTTATACTCTGAATATTTATGTTGGTAAGGTCTTTAACCGGAGTATCTCCATTCACATTGTTTACAAAAGGCTACAAATAAAAAAAAAAAAGCTGAGAAAATTACAACACTCAGAAAAACCTGTATCAATATACATATTAATATATATGAAGAACCATTGTGAGGTAGTTCAGACATCGACAGTGATAATGTGTTGTTGAATGTTTGCAACAAAAGTGGGGGTTGGGAATCCTATTCATGCTAATGATGTGTTTGAGCCGAGGAGTCATTTTCACACTATGTAAAACAGCTGAATGGGCGACACTCTATATGAACGCCATAGGAGATTGTTTAGAAACGGCCATCATTTACACAAGACATCTTGTTCAGTTTATCTTTGAGTGATCGGTGACTTTATTGAGTATTGAGAAACACCTTGGCGCTTGTGAACCGAACGGAATGAATCTATCTCAGCTTGATATCATCACTTTGTAAGCACAAATGACTTGCTATAAAGAATTATGAAATATCACTTCATTAACTCTATTTAGACAGACAGCAACAGGTTGCTGAGGTGAAGCCGTGCTGTGTGCGGCAGGCAGAGTGCTGTACAGTCCGAACGTCAAAATAATAATTAAAAAAAGAAAAGATCTATGTAATCATTTCCAATATTCACAGGCTGTTTTTATCTAACGAAAGATTCTGTTTCAGTCCATATTTGATGACATGTAGTCTTTGAAAAAACAACATTTTCTTTCGCAAATTGTGTACACGGAGTGGAGTGGTCTAACAGCACAAGAACAGTAATATATATATATATATATATATATATATATATATATATATATATATTACTATATGATATTATTATCATTAACACTGCAGCTAAACTCAGCCCCTAAGACTAATGATTCAAACGCAGTTTTGTTCTCGCTCGGTTCCCAGCCATATCACTTTAATTTTTGTGCAATTCTTTTGAATGACAAAACGCTAGAGCATATTATGTATGACCTGTGATATGGTAGCCTGATAATCATTAAATATGCTCTGTGTGGGAAGTAAACCGCTTCAGCTTCCACACTCACTGCTACTCGTGGTGGATAGACAGACCATTGCAACTGGTTTCTACAGATTAAACTTAGGGGCGTTACCGGCCGACCTAGTATTCTCTACAACATCACGGGGGATCTACGAGCCCGGCCAGGTGACCGCAAGGACCTGTCACGGATTGGTCACGGATTGGTCACGGCCCCACTACCAACCAAATGGAAATTTGAAGTGGCTGCATCTGTAGTTTGATAAGTAAGGGGTAATAAGTAATACCATATAATTACCAAAGTAATAATCAGGGAATCGCTTGCCTTTAACAATCAATAAAGCAATAAATCAATCAATTATTTATTTGTCACATGGAAATTATACATGGGTCAACACTAGTTAAATGTTATCTCATTAGCTCCTTTAACTTGTGCATTGTATTTTTTTGTCCCCTTACATTGTTGGCTGATGCTTCATATTTCTGGATGGTTCTGGTAATCCATGGCTTCTGGCTGTGGAATGATTTAAATGTCCACACATCCCAAACTTAACAAGAAGGCCACATGGTTGCTTCTCCTGAACAGCAGCGCTGCACTGCAGCCCCCTCTGCACAGTGTCATGTATTAGCAGTTACCCACATCAGGAGCGGGAACACCTCACATTCTGACGGACATACTCCTCTCCTTTCCTAGAGTCCTCTGCTCTGTCAGATTGCCATATAGGGTACAATGGGTATGTCTGGGTAATGGTAGTCTGGACTTTATGAAACAGGGTAATAAGTTTTAGGAAATTAATGTAATAAAACGAGGTAGTTTAACATTTTGCACCCCTGATTCATGGCTGTTACAAAGAAACCACCATATGTGTTTTCAGGTAATCACTGTGCCTCTTGTTGTTTGGTGTAATCTAATATAATTTACCATGTAATGTAATAGAAAAAAAGGTAGTTCAGTAGTTTAAAGCCCTGATTGAACTACCACAAATGTTTCCAGGTAATGAGTCACAGCATTAAACAAATAATTTGTACGGTATTACCTTAAAACACGGGGGAATGGTAGGAGCATATGAGAGGGTGAACATCAGCATTATAATATGGTAATTACCAATTCTGACTTGTGATTTTCTTAGAGATCACACTTGTAGTAGACTATAATATTGTAAAACTAACAACCCATATTACCAACTTTATTAAGTTGGTAATATGGGTTGGTTATTACCCCATTAATGTCACCATATCACCATTTTTAATACAAATATTGCATTGTATTTGTTGCTATCTTTAAATGTGTCTCCCATTATTATCCATTGTTTTTGCCCCTGTATTACCCTATTACACACATTTCAGTCTCATATCACCCAGGTATATCCATTTATTCATAAGATATGCCCTGGTTATTACTTTGTTAATGACATGGTATTATCAATTATCAAACTATTACCCCACTATTACCATATTACTACCAATCAGCTTTCAAACTCTTCCAGTGCCTATTTGTGTAGTGTTTTGGTGGTGATGTTGTCATGTTGGTTGGCACAGTTACACTAGGAAGCAGCACAGTGAAAGTCATGAATGCATTCATATGATTTTGGTTGTGCTGGAAGCATTGCAGTGACCGCTTTCAGCTTTTTCTGTAACTGGACAATGAGTAAACACCATCATTTCAAGGCAATGTATTTGTCCCATCCAGTCCTGTCCCATGACCAGCTAAACACCATGTTGTATCTCTTTTGTGGAGCAGTTTATACTCCAGGAGAAATTAGAGACCATTTTGGACTCTCAGATTTGCATTTGAAGGTGTTTTGAAGCTTGTCAGCAGATGATTTTAGTGTGAAATACATGGTGGTGTGATCAGGCCTTCACAGTGTTTGTAACTGATAAATTGCTTCTGCCATGACAGATACACCAAGCATTTTAACATGATGTCCTCATCCAATTCATTTTGTCTAATCAGTTCTCTGCCTTGCAGCCCAAGTTTGGAGAACAGAACAATGTCAGTGATGTGCAAGACCAGGTCCAGGACAGACAATCCATCATTAATAAAGGTACAACAATCTAAGATCAAGTTTCCATGGCATAATGCTACTGAACTTTTCTCAGCTGATGATCATAATCTAGCAATTCACTCCTGAGTTGGGAAATAGAGCCTCATGGAGAATGCGATTACAATGATGACACTCCTTTGACTGATGGTTTGTAAGTTACAGATGAAATATACAAGTTATAATCCAGTCCAGAATCCAGTCTTTTGGGGTGTTATTGTATCATCCAATCAAGTGACATCCAAAATACATTGGGCACGCACATGGAGCAACACATCTGCTGCAGCATGCCAGCAGAAGAGCAAGTCAATTATAATTAACTGAAGCTGCTACAGTGACCACAGAATCCATGTTTGTTTGTGGGCGCATTAAGTGGCTCTTTTCTATTTTCATGCAGCTGGTCTGTTTTTTCTTCTCTGGCCCTCAAACTGGTAAAAACGACAAAGAACGATGTGTTGTTTTTGAAATGATTGAAATTAATACCACATTGTACCAGAGGCAATGCAAACCAGCAGAGCAACACTTTTTTTTTTTTAAAAATGGGACAGAACATATATGTAACAAATATGTAAGGGATTGTAGCCAAGTGGCTAATTTCCATCCCTTGTCCCATTGGCAGGTAGGTGTTCAAGGAGAGAGAGAGAAGGGAGAAAGGGAAAGACATCAAAGCAAGTAGAAGTATAACAGAGGAGAATAAGGCATGGCATAACAACAACAAGACATGATAATGACAGAGCTGACAGTGTAGCTGAGCTGGGGACGACATTATATAGTTAGTGAAATTCTATTGCACCAATGCCCATACAGTTATAAAGTGCATGTGCTGAAAATTCATATTAGGAAGTCCATATAAGATCGACATAAAATTCATATCAGGAAGTCCATATAAAGTGGCAATTGTGCATGCAAGTATTGGATTATTATTGCAAAGTGCCCGGTAGAGTGCAAAATGCTGTAGCTGTCCATAATAAAGTACTTAAAGTGCTTGAATGCCCGGTATCAGGAAGTCCATGTAAAGTCCACACAAAAGTCACATCAGGAAGTCTATATAAAGTGGCAGTTGAGCACTGTGGGTGTTCATTACATTTCACATTAAAATAAATCAATTAAATTAATGCATCAAGTGGTGCTCAATAAATCAAACAAACCAATGTATCCTGTAGTTAAAACCATCCAGTCAATGAATTTGGTGCCAGTTAAAATAACCTGTCAACTTCTAAACTCTGGCTAACTAACTGCATAATCACTTGACAAAACTCAATAGACACACAGTAACCTGGTGCAACTACAGTGGCAGAGACGGAGTTTGTGTAGCAGGTAAAAAAAACCCTGCTCTGCCTGTGTGACGCATCATGTCCATGTCCCATGTGTTTCGAAGCTGAGATTGCCAGCATATGCATACAGTGCTTTATAGTGTCAGCTTTGAGAGCTTCCCCTTCTTCCCCATGGTTTTGAACTTCTCTGTTGTGTTCCTTTCCAGTTGGCATTGTCCCACCTAGAACAAAATCCCCCACTGATGAATCACATAGCAGCTCTGCTGGAGTTTCCCGCCATGATGGCAGAGTGTCTGATGGAATCTCTAGGGTATGTCAACCTAAACTTCAGGTGAATAATTCTTTCTTTCTGTCTTTTTTTCTTTCTTTGTCTGTTTTTTTCTTTCTTTCTTTTTTCTGTCTGTCTGTCTGTTCTTTCTTTCTTTTTGTCATTCTTCCATCTTTCCTTTTGTATTTCTGCTTACATTCTATCTTTAATGGCCTCATGAGTGTAAGCCTGGCTTCTGAGGGCTGAAATACATGGGCCAGTGTGTTTTGTTCTGTTTTACCAGCTACACAGACTTGACTCTGTAGCATGTGGTTAATGCCAACTTCACTGTGCATATGGAGTTTTGTCAAGTGATAATGCAGTTGGTTATACAGGGTTTTGAAATGTAGGCTATGTTAACTGGAACTGAATGAACTAACTGGATCATTTTAACAACAGTATGCATTGATCTGATTGGTTTATTTTAATGTAAAATGTAAAAACACATAGTGTTGCTCTACCGCTCTGCATTGCCTCTGGTACAATGAGGTATTCATCACATTTATTTTTTACACAGTTCTTGGTAGTTTTTACCACAGCCAGTAATAGTAGAGTAATATAAGAGGCTGCACAAGCACTGCTTCTGTAGTCAGTGTTGCAGATTCAGTTACCCTGTGTATTTCAGTGTAATTGTATTCAAATTGTTAAGTGCTTAAATTTTTACATTGTTACCCAGATAACACTTCAATAATATCTTTCCTCTTCTCATCATGAGTTCACTGTCTTATTATCTGAGGATGCTCATGGAGAGAGATATGCATGTTTAATCATGCAACAGTTATTTTGATATCTCAAGACAATTTTATGGTATGGTAGTAAAGAAATAAAATACTTTTGGGCACAGCATAGTTCTACAACAATTGTTTACTCATAATTGATAATGGATCAATGATGATGATGATGATGATGATGATGATGATGATGATGATGACAATAAGTGGCATTCACCAAAACTGTACAGTATCTTATACACAATAGAAATTCAGTGTGCTTTACATACTGCATAAAAAAAAAAAAAAAAAAAATATATATATATATATATATATATATATATATATAACATTAAACAATGATACACAAATACAAGATAAAACATTATATAGAGTACAATAATGTGTGTAATTGTAATACATTTTATTGTTTTGCAATAATCATTTGGCCTAAGTGAAACGCAGAGACTAGTGCTGTCAAACGATTAAAATATTTAATCACGATTAATCGCATTAATATCATATTTAACTCTGACTTAATCATTAATCACACATTTTTATCTATTCTAAATATCCCTTGATTTATTTTTATCCCTTTATTTTTTTCTCATTTTAATGCTCTTATCAACATGGAAAAGTGGATCAGCTTGCTTGTGCAAATGTTTTTTTATTGAAAAAAACATTTGTAGTGTTCAATTTCACACTAACATTCTCACTTGGAGCAATCATTCACACTTCAGTCATTTGCAAATAATCTCTCACACAATGTAACACTGTCCGTCATACAAACAGCCCCTTCAACAGCCCTTTCTAAGGGATCAAAGGCAATACAAAAACAGGGCAATACAATATGAAATTAAATTACAAAGTGCACATGTAACGTAAACCAGGACTCAGCCTATAGTGCAGTTAAACGATGGCTTAAAGTGGAAATCCGGTGTAAATTAACCCATAGCCCTGTTGGTTAAGCTCACTACATGCAGCCCATAGGAAAAGAATGAGAAAATTTGGCAAAATATAGACAAAGATATGGACAGGCATCTAAAGCTGACCTAATGGGGCATCTCTCCTTAGTTAGTTTAAGTTTGAGATGCCCCATTTGGTCTACTTTAAGCTGCCTGTCCATAACTTGGCCTATGTTGTCTCAAATGGTCTCGTTCTTTTTCCCAATGGGCTGCATGTGATCAGTTTGAACAACAGGGCTATGGGTCAGTTTACACTGGATTTCCTTTTGCTCAGTCTGCTCTGAACATAGCAGTCAGGCTACTGCTCTTTATAAACTAGAGGCTCATCAACCCAGCCTCTTATCTCACTCCAGAAAGAATGAACACGGTTACCAATAAAACTAAAGGTAATCCTACTAGGCCTACTTCTTTGCTTTGAGCCAGTTACTCAAGCAGACAAGACTGTTGACATTTTCAGACAACAGGGAAGCTCGCTTCTTCTGTACCACACGCCCAGACAGTGAAAACAACCTTTCAGAGGGTACTGATGTGGCTGGTGTTGCTAAGTACTTGCGTGCAAGGCGGGCCATTTCACTGTGTGCTCCTTCATATGTGGACCACCATTCCAGGGGACAGTCATACAGTATATGCCAGTAAGAGGCTCTGCCTTGTAGCGCGCCAGACATTGCTCAATACTGTCCTCCTCTTCATCAGACGAAGACTCATGTGCAAGCATGAGAGTTGGTCTCTTTGTAGGAGGCTCAGGTGTGACTTGGTTATCTGGCTGTGCAGGCCTCTCCCTCTCCATCTCCTGGAGCAAGGTGCGGATTGTACCCCACACCTCAGCCCTGTCAGGTTTGCTCAGACGCTTGAGGTCCTTAAACCTTGAAATGAAATGCAATGCAACTTTAGTACAGGTGCAGGTATAACAAAATTGCGACAGTACCCCTATCTCTACAATGCTAAATTCAAACATACAAAGTGAAAATGGAAGTAAAAAGAAGCAAGCAACCTAACAAAACAAACACACTAAGAGAAACACAATGCTGAGAATGGTGTAAGAATGAAGCATGGCAATCTGACCTTGGGTCAAGTGCTGTCGCAACTCTCAGCCATTTGATGTTGGTCTTCTCCTTGTGACCCTCCATGTCTGCTGCAAAGGTTTCCTTGAACTTGATCATGTAAGCTGGGTCTTCCTCAGTGACTTCCATCACTCGCGACAGATGACACAACGCTGGCATCACAGCTGAGCAAGACACAAACTTCTTTCCTCCCAGAAGTTCAGACACATACCTGCAATAATATAGAGAAGCATTTTAGTGGGGAACTAGTTAGGCCTACTGTAATTGGAAATCTCCCACTCACTCACTCACTCACTCACTCACTCACTGACTGACTGACTGACTGACTCACTCACTCACCACACTCACACGCACACACACACTCCAATATTTAACACATGCACAGCCTACCCGCACGCACATAAACACACTCTTAATCATTAACGTTACTGTTCTGACACAGACCTACTTTGATTATTAAACAAACAAAATACACACGACACAGATACACAATAAATTACCTGCAGTGCTCCGGCACAGCATCGAGCTTCTTCAGTTTCTCCAACTCAGTAGCTGTTGGCATGGCGACGTTGGTTGTGTGCAGGGCCGGTGCATCTCTCAGAGGTGCAGCATTCCGCTGGACACGCTTGATCATTTCCAGGGTGCTATTCCATCTGGTTGACAATCCCTGTGCGAGTGACTCTTTCTTCTGATCATGTGTGACTTGTTGCTGCTTGAGCTCTGCTTGGTTTGCTGGGCTATGCTTGAAATGTCCCACAGCTTTTCTGCATTTTGCCAATGTGCTGTCAAATTGGCTGTTGGTTAGAGAAACCGTGACTGCTCGATATACACTGTGTGCGATTCATGGCATGTGCTCAAAGGGGAGCTGCCTGGCCGCTGCAGTCATGTTGCGTGCACTATCCGTTGTCAGTGAGACAGCTTTGTGTTTGATGTCCCACTCACTAGCTACTTGCATAAAGTGCTCTGCAACAGCATCAGTGAAGTGCCTCTCTTCTGTCTTTATAACAGTCAAAGCATGCGACTAAAGTTTCCACTGTGGGTCAAAGTAATGGGCTGTGACCCCGAGGTAGTTGTGATTACTGAGGGACGTCCAGCAATCACCAGTGAGCGAGACTGATTTTGTCTTCTCCAACGCCTCCTGTACCTTGGCCTTCTCTGATTCATGCAATTTCTGTACATGGCTTGTAATGGTGGCTCTCGAAGGCAATTCGTAGGTCCAGTCGTTGCATGCGATGCGAATGATATCAGCTAGACTCTCGTCCTCCACAACGTTAACAGGCCTACATGCAGTAGCCACCCACTTAGCTATGGCTGCAGTAAGTTTGTTCTTAGTTGTGGTATCCATGTGTTTCTGTCTGAAGTCATCCATTGTCGCCTGGCTTTGACAAGGGTGCGGAGAATTCTCATCAGCTGTGTGCTTGGCCATCAAGTGGTATTTCAGATTGGACGTGCTGCGATGATAGCTCAGTTCACAATGACAAAACACACAGATCACTTTGGTATTGTCAATGGAACCATTTGGCAACTTTTTAAAAGTAAACTTTCCATTCAGAATCTGCTTAGCATCCATTTCGGTGTCTCGCGCTTGCCATCCACTCAAAACGTAATGTTAGAACTACTACTATACCCTTTGGCCGGCTGGCAAGCCCAAACAAGTATGTGCGCGTGCCTGTTGTTTTGTTTCCGGTCTAGCTAGATCCCATATGGTGTTGTAGTTTTTCTAACGTTACTAGTTTGCAACAGTATGTGAAAAAACTACAAAGTTTGTCAGACCAAAAATAACATTAATCTCACAAAAAAAAAAAAGACGCTGTTAAAATTGGTTTACGTTAATGCCGTTAATAACACGTTTAACTGACAGCATTAGCAGAGACCCAAAGATTGAACCTTTTAGAACTCAACGCTTCATGTTGGTGTGCTCCAAAACATAACTGCCGAGAGAGACAATATAGCTTCTTACCTGGAGAAAGTGCTTAAACCTCTTCTTACTCAGTTGTTGCTAGTATTGTATGACCTAATATTTCAAAGGTGCCACTAAGTTCCAGTTGGACTAGGACTGAAATCTGAATTGACTTAATAAATGTATGTTTCTATGCCACATTTTTGTCACAGGAGCGTCCAAAGAGTGCTGTATTTCCTGCAGAGGTGAAGTCAAAGATGAGCGTGGAGGAGCAGAATGAGCGAATCCGACGGAACAAGAGCAGCTCTGTGAGGGACAAGAGGCGGAGTCTAAATCTTTCAGGGGGCCAGTCTCCAGCCAACTACAAAGTGGTATGATCAACCACGTGATGATCAAACATAATAACACAGAATGCAAGCAGAGTAAAACTAGTGTTCAGTCTTTATACTCTACCAGCTATTTAATCTTTAAGATGATGGTTGTAAAGAACTAGGGTGCTTTCAACAGCACATTTAACACTTTCAAGGAAGAACTACTGCTCATGAAACTGTCATTTTGCACAAATCAAGCAGAATGCACCCGCCATGACCTCATCAGTGGTATGCTAACAATGCTAAGTGCTGTCCACTGTTGGGATTTGCTAAAGGCAGGTTGGTTATTGATTATTAATTACAAAATGTAATTAATCAAGAAATTAAATTATTGTTTAAAATTAATAATTCCGGGGCACCACCCTAGATACAGGGATCAGGGACCAACCGGTATTTAGTCAAATAAGGAAAAAAGGGGAAAATCCTCATCTCAGTCTGCTAATATATGTGAATATTAACAATCCAATAATCTAGAAGGCGTGAACCCGAGCACTAACCATCACAACCAGCTGTTGACACAATAAACAATGCACAAATAACTACAGACAACTGCTCAGGTAAAATCAAAAATGTTTATTAAACAATCAACTGTTAAACAATTGAGCTTTGAATAACAAACACTATACTACAAACTAATTACCTATGAGCAGTAGATCAACCATGCAAATAGATCTCTGCGTGTGTGTGTGTGTGGGGAGGGTGAGGGGCAAGAGAGAGAGAGGGAAAATGGCGGACGTGGTCCACTGGAGGGGGGGTGGCGGTGCGACAGACCTAAGATGGCAGACACGAGACACGTCACGCCAGGTACTGGTGCAAGTGAGGAGGGAGATTTGAAAGAGAAAATGGTGGTCATGGTGTGAAACACGTCACCAGATGCCGGTAAGAGTAAGGCAGGAGGTTAGAGCAAGACAAAGGGTCATAAAACCGCTGGCATGATGTGCTCCTTTAAAGTATGCACAAGATGGCGTTCAACGGGATCAAACCCACTGCGTGCTCTAACAAAAGCTGTGCTAACACAGATGTGCAAAGACTATGGTGATGGCGAACTTCTCTTGAGGAGTTGCTCACAGGGCAATGGGTGATTTCACCACAGGCATAAGGTGTGTGTGCGTGCGAGTGTGTGTGTGTGTGTGTGGGTTAGCAAGAGAGAGAGAAAAGAATGAGCGAGCGCTCGGGGTTTGTAAGAGGTAACGGCAGCCGTGGAGGAACACAATGGTCGCCTTCCTATCCCTCGCTAATGGGACACAGTCTACCGTCCGCTGGTCTTTGTTCCAGATAGGAATGTGACGTATTGTGAGCGCACGGCCGGCAGAAACTAATGGCGGGTTATCTACCAAATAGGACACGATCAGTTTGCTCTGGCGAGAGCAACAACAAACAGCAATCAAAAGAACGTCAAATAGGACACGGCGGTCCTTAAAGTTCAAACAGTCACAGTTCAACACACTAAGTATGAAGTCTCTGCCCAGACTATAGCTCTCTTACTTGAGATCGCTTGGCGCGATCAGCATGTGTCCTGACTTTTCGCTCCGTAGCTCCGTAGCTCTGGGATGAATGCACGAGGCTGCTGTAGCGTCCTTCAGCGGGATGAAGGATGCTGTCCTCGGTGTGGCAGAAGAGGGATAAGCGGAGTCAACTCATTGAAGAAGCAGGGCCTCGGGGGTTCCGTTTCTTCTGGAGAAAGTAGTGTTTCTCCAAACTCTGCAGATGTGTAGGAACAGCGGGTTTGTGTGGCATTCCTCTGGGTCTCCGTGGAGTGTTATAAACAAAAAGAAAAGGTATCTTTCCTCGTCCAGCGAGTCAAGAAAAAGGCGGCCTAGGTCGGTAAATTCAAACGTTTGAAGTGCTCCCTATCAGCAACTTGCGCTCAGAAGCTTTTGGCTTCCTTCCAGCAATGAGTCACATGGGGATTGCAAGGGGCATCGGTGCGCAGCGGCAATTAAAGTTTCGGTGATGTCAGAGGGAATTCCGCCTGACTATACCTGGATCCGGCTGCTGTCGCCCAATAGGGAGCAAGAGTTTGAATTTTAGAAATGATTTACACTTCTAACAGTTACCGGACAGACAGAAACCTAGCGTGTCTCCTTTGTTCTCAGACTCGCTGGTTTCGTAAAGACCTCTCTATTGTTTGAAACACATGGTTGACGTCCCAACACCACTATACTTAACTCTGTCTTATTCTTATGTCTTATCAATCTGCCCTGGCCTATTTGTGTTTGTTTGGGTCATGTAGTTGTGGTGGCCTAAACACAGTTCTTGTTGCTGAAATATATATCTGCATGTAGCAGCTGGATAGTACAGTGGTTGGTTCGACTGACTTTCACATGGGAGGTTGGGGTCGAATCCCGGCTGGGGCGAACATCATCCAGTAAGGATGCCCAGGTCAACAAGGTCTGTGTCAGTTGCTAGAGAACCAGGGCAATCTGATGGCAAATGGGTTACTGGAACAAGACATACATGGACAAGGGCGGAGAATACAGAATTGATGGAATGCTACTATACCAGCAATGCAGTGAATATGCAGTGAATGTGGGACCTATGGATACTTCAAAACCCACAATCAAGATTAACTAAGAAACATCGGGTAGCACAGTGTTCCAACATCCATAAACATCGACTACTATCACAACTAGAAATCAATGAAATACTATGACAATGCTATGGCAAGGGGGAGCCAGGATGCCAGGTCATCATCCCCTCCACAATGCGAGATTGGGTACCAAGCCCCAGTAGATACAACCAGCCTCAAAAAAAAAAGCAGCTGACCTGAGAAGGAAGCTCATGAGCAAACTGGAATCCTGGAGCCTCAGACTGGTCCTGAAACTAAGTTGCCAAGTACCTTCAGGTGATCTGCTAGAAGATGTGAATGCTGCCCAAAATAACATACCTACAAGGACCATCACTGAGACCAACAAGCTGATTCACAGTACAACAACAGTAATCCTGGAGATGCTTGGATACAAGATGGACGTGGTACCCAAGAACCAGTACGCTCCATGGAAGAGACAGTTGGAGGCCAAGATAAAGGCAACAAAGAAAGAAGTAAGCCAACTAGCAGAGCTACACAGTGGTAACATGGTGAATAAAGGAGAACCAAGGAAATACAACAAGCTTTCCATTCCTGAGGCACTCAAACTGCCAACAAAGACTAAGTGTCAGCCACCCGGCTGAAGAGATACACCAAAGAAGTAGAAGCCTGGAGAATAAACAGGATGTTCTCCACTGAACCAGCCAAGGTTTTCTCTCAGTGGCAGGGAAATAACAGCAGGTCAGATCCACCAAAAGCTGAGATGGAAACATAGTGGAAGTACATATGGGAAAGAGATGCACCAACACCAATGCCCAATGGCTCGTGGACCTAAAAGCTGGCCACAGCAACCTCCCGGAAGAATCAGTAATTATCTCAATGGCAGACATCCAGGAAAGAGTATCAAAGAAGAAGAGCTGGACAGCACCAGTCCCTGATATAGTCCATACATACTGGCTGAAGAAGCTAACTGCACTCCATGAACGCCGAGCAGCACAGATGAACCAGCTGCTAAACGATGGGACCCACCCAGAATGGCTGACACAGGGTAGGACAGTCCTGATCATGAAAGACCCCCAGAGGGGAACAATCCCATCCAATTACAGACTGATAACCTGTCTCTCCACAACATGGAAGCTCCTGTCAGGCAGCAAAGTGGCTAAGACAACTAGTCATATGGGCCAATACTTGCGCGAGGCACAGAAAGGAGCTGGCAGTAACACCAGAGGAGCCAAGCACCAGCTACTGGTCGACAGAGCAATTGCCCGAAACTGCAAGAGCAGGAAGACCAACCTCTGCACCGCCTGGATTGATTACAAGAAAGCCTATGACTCAATGCCACACACGTGGATACTGGAATGTCTGGAACTATACAAGATCAACAGGACACTAACAGCCTTCATAAAGAACTCCATGAGAATGTGGAAGACAACCCTAGGGCCAACTCAAAGCCAATTGCCCAAGTGTCACTGCTGCTGTTCTGCATAGGCCTGAATCCCCTCAGTCAGATCATCAAGAGGACTGGCTACGGATACCAATTCCGAAGTGGAGTAACAATCAGCCGCCTGCTCTACATGGATGACATCAAGCTGTATGCTAAGAGTGAATGAGAAATCCACTCACTGATCCACAAAACCAGGATCTACAGCAAGGACATAGGGATGTCATCAGATTAGACAAGTGTGGCCGGATGGTATCAAAGAGAGGCAAGACGATCGGAACTGAGGGAGTTGACCGACCAGAGGGCAACATAGGAGATATCCAGGACAACTACAAGTACATTGGGATCTGGCAGGCTAATGGAAATCATGAGGAGGCCGCAAGGAAGTTGACCACAACCAAATACCTCAGCAGAGTAAAGCAAGTCCTGAGGAGTCAGCTGAATGGTCAGAACAAGGTCCAAGCCATCAACATGTATGCACTGCCAGTCATCAGGTACCCAAGCTGGCAAAGGAGGAGATAGAAGCCACAGATATCAAGACAAGAAAGCTCCTCACCATGCATGGAGGGTTCCACCCCAAGTGCAACACCCTGAGGCTATACACTAAGCGGAGAGAGGGAGGCCAAGGATTAGTGAGCATCAGAAAATTAAGGAATACATCAAGAGGATGGCCCCAAAGGATGAGCTGCTAAGTGAATGCCTCAGACAACAGAAACCAGATGAAGGCAAATAGGTGAAGAAGCAAACACATGGAGGGACAAGGCCCTACATGGTGCATACCACTGTCAGATAGAGGAAGTGGCTGATATCAAGAAGGCCTACTAGTGGCTGGAGAATGCTGGACTGACAGACAGCACCGAGGCACTAATCATCGCAGCACAAGAACAGGCCCTAAGCACAAGGGCCATAGAGGTCAGGGTCTACCACAGCAGATCAGACACAAGGTGCAAGCTGTGCAAAGATGCCCCTGATACGGTCCAGCACATAATGGCAAGGTGTAAGATGCAGGCAGGATTAGCATACATGGAAAGGCACAACCAAGTGGCTGGGATAGTGTACCTAGTATGGACTTGAAGTACCCAAATCCTGATGGGACACACCACCGAAGGTGGTTGAGAACAACAGGTCTAAGATCCTGTGGGACATCAGATTCCAGACTGACAAACAGATGCTGGCTAACCAACTGGACATAGTTTTGGTTGACAAAAACCAGAAAAGGGCAGAGGTGGTGAATGTGGCGATACCGGCCAACAGCAACATCAGAGAGAAGGAACACGAAAAGGTGGAGAAGTATCAGGGGTTGAAAGAACAACTGGAATAGATGTGGAAGGTCAAAGTTAATGTGGTCACTGTGGTAGCAGGAGCACTCAAGTGGCTCCAACAAATTCCAGGAATAACATCTGAAGCCTCAGTCCAGAAGTGTGCAGTCCTAGGAACAGCTAAGATATTGCGCAGAACCCTCAAACTCTCAGGCCTCTGGTAGAGGACCCAAGCTCGAGGAAGACACAGATTCCACCCTGAAAGAGGGTGATTTTTTTTAATTAAAAAAAAAATTATACTTCCTGCATGAATTGTGTGTGCAGGAAATTTTGTATTGTACCACTTCCTGTGTGGACCACACAACACACACTGTACATTCCAATACCTCTACTACCATACTATTCAGTATGCCTCACGCAGTGCAACACATCTCCTTCGTATAGAGTTGATCAGGTTGTTGATTGTGGCCTGTGGAATGTTGGTCCACTCCTCTTCAATGGCTGTGCGAAGTTGCTGGATATTGGCAGGAACTGGAACACATTGTCGTATACGCCGATCCAGAGCATCCCAAACATGCTCAATGGGTGACATGTCCAGTGAGTATGCTGGCCATGCAAGAACTGGGATGTTTTCAGCTTCCAGGAATTGTATACAGATCCTTGCAACATGGGGCCGTGCATTATCATGCTGCAACATGAGGTGATGGTCATGGATGACTGGCACAACAATGGGCTCGTCACGGTATCTCTGTGCATTCAAAATGTCATGAATAAAATGCACCTGTGTTGTCCATAACAAACGCCTGCCCATACCATAACCCCACCGCCACCACGGGCCACTCGATCCACAACGTTGACATCAGCAAACCGCTCACCCATACGATGCCACACACGCTGTCTGCCATCTGCCCTGAACAGTGAAAACCGGGATTCATCCGTGAAGAGAACACCTCTCCAACGTGCCAGACGCCATCGAATGTGAGCATTTGCCCACTCAAGTCGGTTACGACGATGAACTGCAGTCAGGTCGAGACCCCGATGAGGACGACGAGCATGCAGATGAGCTTCCCTGAGACGGTTTCTGACAGTTTGTGCAGAAATTCTTTGGTTATGCAAACCAATTGTTGCAGCAGCTGTCTGGGTGGCTGGTCTCAGACGATCTTGGAGGTGAACATGCTGGATGTGGAGGTCCTGGGCTGGTGTGGTTACACATGGTCTGCAGTTGTGAGGCCGGTTGGATGTACTGCCAAATTGTCTGAAACGCCTTTGGAGACGGCTTATGGTAGAGAAATGAACATTCAATTCACGGGCAACAGCTCTGGTGGACATTCCTGCAGTCAGCATGCCAATTGCACGCTCCCTCAAAACTTGCGACATCTGTGGCATTGTGCTGTGTGATAAAACTGAACATTTCAGAGTGGCCTTTTATTGTGGCCAGCCTAAGGCACATCTGTGCAATAATCATGCTGTCTAATCAGCATCTTGATATGCCACACCTGTGAGGTGGGATGGATTATCTCGGCAAAGAAGAAGTTCTCACTAACACAGATTTAGACAGATTTGTGAACAGTATTTGAGAGAAATGGTGTTTTGTAAATATATTAAAAAAATGTTTTAGATCTTTGAGTTCAGCTCATGAAAAATGGGAGCAAAAACAAAAGTGTTGCGTTTATATTTTTGTTCAGTGTCGTTAACCTGCGAGACAGTGGAGCACAAAGGCTCCGGAGAAGAAGCCGAGTAAGTGAGATGCAATAGAGCCAAGTTAGCGAGATGCAGTAACAGGACAAGAAAGTCAGCAAATGAGGGAGAGAGAAAAGGAGAGAAGGGGCTCGGTGTATTATAGGAGGTCCCCCGGCATACTATGCCTATGTCAGCCTAACTAGGGGCTGGTCCAAGACAAGCCTGAGCCAGCCCTAATTATAAGCTTTATTAAAAAGGAAAGTCTTAAGTCTAGTCTTAAATGTGGACACAGTGTTTGCCTCCAGGACCGAAACAGGAGGATGATTCCATAGATGAGGAGCCTGATTACTGAAAGCTCTGGCTCCTGTTCTACTTTTGGAGACTTTAGGGACCTCGAGTAACTTTGCATTCTCAGAGCGCAGTGGTCTGGTGGGATAATATGGTACTATGAGCTCTTTAAGATATGATGGAGCCTGACCATTTAGAGCTTTGTAAGTTAGGAGTAGGATTTTAAATTCAATTCTGGATTTTACAGGGAGCCAGTGCAGAGAAGCTAAAACAGGAGAAATGTAAGCTTGTTTCTTAGTTCCTTTCAGTACATGTGCCACCACCTTCTGAAATGGCTGGAAAGTTTTTTGAGACTTATTAGAGCTACCTGATAATAGGGAATTTACAGTAATCCAACCTAGAGGTAACAAAAGCATGGAGCAATTTTTTTTGCATCTTTATGGGACAGGATAGGCTTAATTTTTGCAATATTACGCAGATGGAAAAAAAATGTAATCCACGAGGTTTGTTTTAAATGGGAGTTAAAAGACAAATCTTGATCAAATATTAATCCGAGGTTTCTTACGGTAGTGCTAGAGGCCAGAGCAATGCCTTCCAGAGAAACTATATCATCAGATAAAGAGTTTCTTAGATGTTTGGGGCCAAGAACAATAACTTCAGTTTTGTCTGAATTTAACATCAGGAAATTAGAGCTCATCCAGGTTTTTAAATCTTTTAGGCATTGAAGTTTAGTTAATTGATCAATTTCTTCAGGCTTTATCGATAAACACAATTGAGTATCATCCGCATAACAGTGGAAATTTACAGAGTGATTTCTAGACTTGCACCGATTAATCAGCAGTGCTCGGAATCGGGCCGATTTTCATGTGATCGGCCATGACCGGCGACCGGCCGGTCAGTCTAAAATATGCCGATTTAATACACCGGTCAAATTCCCATCATGCCACATGACTGACATCATGTAACACCAGCAGCGCACACACACGCATAGTGCAAGTCACTCCTTGGGCGATGGGAGGAAGGGGACCTCAGGGTCCTTTGAGTAGAACAACTATGGAGTAAATGATTCCGGCTGGATAATCTGGATACTTTAATTTTCAATGCAGGAGGTTCACAACACGTGTGTGTGCGTATGTGTGTGTGTGTGTGTGTGTGTGTGTGTGTGGTTCTGAAATAGCTTTACACTCAATTCTTGAAAATATGCACAGTGTCTCCCCTATATGCAACTAGCAGCTGCTGAAATATGACCGCCGCTGCTGAGAGGTTTTTTTTTTTGTTTTTTTTTTCGTCTCAGCTCTTCAGAAACCAACACCAGCAGCACTCATGCATCCCCAAACCATGATACTGCCTCCACCATGCTTGACAGTGGGTACTGTACATGCTGGAGATAATGCTTCGCCCGGCCTTCTGCATACCCTCATATTAGCAGGAGGAAAATTAAGCTGGAAACTGGACTCATCTGACCACAGAATCTTCTTCCAGTTCCTGGCTGTCCAGTTCTTGTGTGCTTGGACCCAACGACACCGGGCTAACCTCTGTCTCTCATTGACCAGGGGCTTCTTGACAGCCTTGTAGGACCTTAAGCCATGATCTAAAAGTCGGCCACATACAGTGCAGGTGGAACACTGGACACCAGTTTGGTTTGACCACTGCTGCTGAAGCTCCTGTGATGTCATTCAGCGGTTTTCCCTGCACATATAGATCAGGATGCAATCATTTCTTGCTGAAGAAACCCTTGGATGCCCAGATCTTGGTTTGTCTTCCAAGCTGTTGGTTCATCTGTATATCCGCAGAGTGTATCCAAATGCTGAAGGACTGTATCTGCACTTCCTGGCTATCTGGCGGCAGCTGTACCCTTACTGGCTGAGAATCTGTATCTTCAGGCATGTTTCCTGCTTTAGGTTCCTTGTTTTAGCCATTTTTGTCTCTGAAGAACTTACAAATGTGCTGGCTTTATATAGACACGAAGCACGGCAACAAAAATTGTGTCTTTTAATAAAAAGCACAACCTTCATTAGTGGATCACTGGTACCAAAATGACCCAATACTCAAAATTTCTTATGTATTTTTATGGAACCAATCAATTTTAAGTTTTTTATGGCTTTTTTAGGATTTCTTTAGTAATTTGGCTGTGACTGTACTAAAAGAAATTGCACTTGATCACCTAAGAGTGATTCTTAATGCGATATTTCACAAATGCATGGGGTGTCCGAAAACTTTTTTCCACCACTGTATATCAGTGTAGAAGACTTGAAAGTCTAAACTGGGGTGAAGGAAAGGCAGCAATCACCACCAAATGTTTTTTTAACAAATAATTCATCAGTTTGCAGATCATTTGATTTCCTGTACACTTCTGTGTGTATGTGTTTGTGTGTGTGGACAGATTCGTCGGCGTCTGACAGCTCACGAGATTGACATTAAAGACTTGGAGGCAGCGGTTCGAGGCCAGGGGCAGGAGTCACCTCGGGAAGAAATTGCTCGCCTGAGACGGTTAAAGGTTGAACCCTATGACCTGGACATTGGCAAAGAGGTAAGATCAGTCAGCTCTCTCTCTCTTTCTCTCTCTCTCTCCCTCTCTCTCTCAATTTTCAGTTTTCAATTTATTAAACTTTATTGGCATGACTGTAGATTAACAATATTGCCAAAGCCATTAAAAATTTACATATAAGGTACAATAATAATAATAATAATAATAAGTATGGAAAGAAAAAAAACAATGTATGTATATATAGATAGTTTAAACATATAATATACATCAACAACAACAACATCAACTAAACTGAAATATAAATATCTAGTAGATTTTATATTCATGTGTCGCAGTATGTTTTGGTGCGGCACATGTTAGAGGCGCTTGATGAGGCTGTGAGGAGGTGCTGGGGAACTGTCACATGACTGGCCTTTGTTCATGCTGACCTCGACTGGAAAAAGAGTCGGGCAGTGGAAGAAAGGGGCTTTACCCTCTGTCCTGCAGAGATCACTGAGATAGTGCACAGTGGTAAACACCTTACAAACCACCCATACAGCAACTGTAGAAACCAGCCCAAATGCTGGAGCAAACCAGGGCAACCAACAAGGGGCTTTAACTCTGTCAGCTTGGGCACATACACCAGTATAGGCCAGTTATTAGGGGGCCAAGCCTGAGGGGCTTCGGGGACGTTTGTTTTTGTTCGGATTTTTATTATTATGATAGTATATTATTATTATTAGGCGTTCAAGCCCGAAGGGCTGAAACCCTATTGTTTTCCTACTGTTTTATTATTAGGGGGCCAAGCCCTCGGGGCCTGGCGAACGCAAATGTAAAGCATACGTGTTTCCCAGGACCAGCGGTGCTGGGAACCCTATCGTTTTTGTTCGAATTTTTATTATAGTTAGGGGGCCAAGCCCGCGGGGCCTGGGGAACGCGAATACAAAGTATATGCGTTTCCCAGGACCACCAGTGCTGGGAACCCTATTGTTTTTGTTAGGGTTTTTATTATTAGGGGTTCAAGCCCGAAGGGCTGAAACCCTATTGTTTTCCTACTGTTTTATTATTAGTGGGCCAAGCCCTCGGGGCCTGGCGAACGCAAATGTAAAGCATACGCGTTTCCCAGGACCAGCGGTGCTGGGAACCCTATCGTTTTTGTTCGAATTTTTATTATAGTTAGGGGGCCAAGCCCACGGGGCCTGGTGAACGCGAATACAAAGTATACGCGTTTCCCAGGACCACCAGTGCTGGGAACCCTATTGTTTTTGTTAGGGTTTTTATTATTAGGGGTTCAAGCCCGAAGGGCTGAAACCCTATTGTTTTCCTACTGTTTTCCTACTGTTTTATTATTATTATTATTATTATTATTATTATTAATAATATCAAGGGTTCAAGCCCGAAGGGCTGAAATCCTATTGTTTTCCTACTGTTTTCTTCTTCTTCTTCCTCTTCTTCAGAAATGTTTTCGCAAATTCCCATGAGATGGTACATCGTAGAGACATGAAATTTTCACCAATGACTGGAAGTTGGCCATATAGGCCACGCCCATTTCCGCCTAAAATTTTTTTCGCGAAATTGCGAAAACTGAAAAATCTTCTTTTTCTGTCTCCTCCTTGGGTTTTTGTCCAATCAGTGTGAAACTTGGCACGTACAGTCTTCAGCTGGACCTGATCTAAAGTTATCAAAAGAATTTTGTTTGGTCAAAAGCTGCGCAAATTATTAACAAATACATTTTTCTAGATAGCTATAAAAACGTGAACTGTTGCATATCTCGGTCAAAATAAATGCTAACAACACCAATTCAAAGATCCTTGTTGACATGTCAGGCTCTGAGCCAAATTTGGCGAATGTTGGCCACTAGGGGGCACTGCAAATATGGGAAATGTATATCTCTTAAATGGCTGCACCGATTTTTACAAAATTTGGTGGTTATGATGCTGGGTCACTTCTGAGGCCATGTCTTGAAGTTCATCACGACTGCTCAAAGTGGGTGTGGCTTATTACAAGATAAACAACAAACATTTATTTCAGCTCAAGTATTATGTTGAGGGCTGTGAAATTCACAGGGTATATATAAAATAGGACACAGACCACCCATAGCAAAAATTGTGTGTCTACTCCACTAGGTGGCGCTATAACGGATGAAAACGCATTTTGGCCTGTAACTTTGACATTTTAAATCATATCTTCATAAACTTTATATCCTCGTGTTCCCTAAATAGAGTCGCATCTTCTGACATAGGCCACGCCCACTTCTCCTCCATATTTCTCTTTATCAGTCACTACACATCAAAAACCTACTTTTTCTATCTCCTCCTAGTGTTTAAGCTCCATCTGCACGAACCTTTGCACATACAATCTCCAGACTTGCCTGATCAAAAGTTATCAAAAGAATTTTGCTAATCCAAAGAATGTGGTAGATAAAAATAAACATTTTTTTCTGCTAGCTAAAAAACACATACCATTGCATATTTTTGTCAAAGTAAAAGCTATCAATGTCAAACTCAAGTCACTTGTTTCAGAGGTCATCCACAGGCGCTGTGCCAAATTTGGCACAAATTGGCCAATAGGGGGTGCTATAAACAGAGAAACGTCAAGTGACATGAAAATTGATCAGATTCGCACGAAATTTGGTGAGCGTGATGTGGAGTCACTCCCGAGGCCAGCCGTGAAGCTAAGTGATGTTTGGTCAGGCCAACATCCGTGGGCTCCGCGAGACCTGGTTATTAGGGTCCGGGCTGCTAAGCAGCCAAGGACCCTATTGTAATCGGAAGAATTCTTTCTTTCTTTCTTTCTTTCTTTCTTTCTTTCTTTCTTTCTTTCTTTCTTCTTCCGAGGAAATCATACTTCCCATGGGCAAAAACTCACCAACCTTTACAGAAATGTCCGACCCCATGTCAGATTTACTCAACTCCAAGGACATGTGCCACCCCCTCCTGGGGGGGGCACAATAAACGTTTAAATTTAAAAACTTTAAAAATTCCTACCAAACCAACGATACATGCTACAGTTTTGAAACTTCACCACAGTGTAGCCCCAGTACTGCAGAAACTTTTGTCCATTTAGACTCATTACAAATTATGAAGTCCATCCTTTTTCAGAAACTGTAAAACTTATAAAACGTATCTCCTCCCACAATTTTTGCTCAATTGTCACCAAACTTGCTAGAGAGCATCTTCAGACTGTCCTCCACAAAACTTGTTTCTCGGATTTTTGATTTATCAAAAATTGAGCCTACAGTGCATGAAAACGTTTGACTGTAAACACTACTGTAAACATATACCATCCAATTCTTGCTAAATACATTTTCAATCTTCCTGAAAAAAATGGACAATATTTTGGAGTCGTGGTTGATGAAGTTTGGCAAATATCAGAATTTTATCTCCAAAACTGAATTTTCTAGAACATTTTGAATTCTGCTCTCATGGGAACAACTGGAGTCAATGTAAAAGTGGCATTTTTACACGTTTTCTCTTGTGAAGCAAAACACTTATCATTAAAAACAAATCACCAACATGTCCATGCTGTCTAGATGCAATTTATGTATTGTCAGATTTTTGTTTAGATGATAGAATTTGTGACATTTTGACTATTTTTGAAATCTGCCACAACAACTGCAGCCCGGTCGGTGACTTCCTGAGTCTATTTGAGAAGCCACACACCAGGGCTCACTTCCAGACAATTAGCTCAGTGAGTTAGGAGCTGGATCACAGTGCCAAGGACTCTGGGTTCAAGACCCAACAAAGGGAATGAGTATGACGCATCAAAACTACAAAGAGTCTTTGAGAAACAAATATTCCACTGATACAAAAGTGTACTTTGCAAATTTATTCCAATACTCAACCACTTTTACTTTTCAATTTCTGCAATACAATTTCCAGATGATGCAACCTGCAAAATGACTCAGCTGATGCTAAATGCAGATTGTAATATCAAATTCCTTGATGTCTTCCTATTCTTCTGCTTGTTGCTCAGAATTGCCTAAAAATGCCCGGACCCGACCCATCGCTGCGCAGCAGCTATAATTATTATTATTATTATTATTATTCAGAAATGTTTTCGCAAATTCCCGTGAGATGGTACATCAAAGAGACATGACATTTCACCAGTGACTGGAAGTTGTGTGCAAATGCTGCTCATAATATAAAAATACCAATTGGCTAGATGGTGGTGCTATAGTAAAGGTCAAGGAAAATTTGAATTTGAAACGCAACCACCCTCACACTGTATGTCAGATTGACTTGAAACTCGACACACATGGTCAGGTGAAGGACTTCTACGAAACCCTAAAAAAAAACCTCAAGGTCCGCACACTAGATTTGTCTGCCATATTGGATTTTTTGCAAAACACGTTTTTGACATCTCCTCCTAAGGTGTAGGTCTGACTTGTACCAAACATACTGTTGACCATGTGTCGCATGTCTCGATGCGCATGCGCTGGCGTCTACTGCTGCTAGACAACATAGCTCCGTAAGCCTACTTTTTATCCAGTTTTAAAACGTTTTAAATCACTCTAAACATTATGCCTCTGGCTAATGTTTGCTTTTAACGTTTAATTTTTTTACTGGGTGAAAGTTTTTTAGTCATCGGACTTTTGGACCTTCAGTTTTTAAAGAAAGGCCTGGTGAGCCGCCATGTCAACATTGGACGCTGCCGACTCACCTGGAAAGTTGGAACAAATGCTGAACAAAGCATACAAAAAGATCGCTAACCTCCTCGAGGACATTTATTGGATGTCAGATGAGCTCCAGAGGAAGGATTTCCTGCTGATCACCCTCAGGTCCCGTTTCCCGATGCTGACAAACTGGCTGGAGACCTCACGAACCGGTGAGTCCGCTCCGCAGAACACCACCTCTGCGCTCGGGCAAACAGTTCTCTGGGACCCGTCCTCCTCCTGTCAGCAGCCCGCCTGCTCCACTCCAAACAGGGGGATCCCCTGGACCGAAGTGGTCGTCCGCGGGCGGAAGAGGGCTCCGAGCGGGACTCACAGCGGGGCTCCTTCTCCCCCGATACCGCTCTCCAACAAGTACGTGGCTCTGTCCGTGAGTGAGAAGCCGGTGACCTGGGACCCACACCAGGAGACAGCACCTGTTCCTGCAGCCACAGACACCATGCCCCTGCTGACGGACACCACAGCCTTCCCTCCACTCACTGCTAGCTGCCCTCCGGCAGGTGGTGTCCAACAGGGAGCCGTCCGCCAGCGCCAACCCGCTCCTCAATTCAGCGCAAGCGGCTCGTGGGGGATGCGGTGCGCTGGCACTCTTCCTGTTCTTCCCGCCTGGCGAGGGATCACACACGGAGCCCAGGTGTGGGTGGCGGGGTGGCTGAGGTGGCTTGCTCCCCTGAAGACCGAGCGTGCGCTCCCACAACACTGGTCATCGGGGACTCCATTGTGAGGCACATCCGTATGAGGGAGGTGTTAACTATGTCGTTCCCCGGAGCCACCGTTACGGACGTAACCAGGAAAATACCGGACATCCTGAGCTCCCATCCGCAAGCGAAAAGGATTATTATCCACGCAGGTACGAACGACATCGCCAGGCAACAGTCCGAACTTTTAAAGCAGGATTTTAGACACCTTTTTAACTCCATCTCACAGTCCCAAGTGACTGTTTTTATTTCCGGCCCCACCCCCACCTGCGGCAGAGGGATAAGCAGCTTCAGCCGTCTGCTTACACACAATACCGGACTTGGACCTCAAATTTATACCAACACCTCTTCTATTCCGGTAATCATTACACTACATCAACACATCAGACACCGCCACACTCACTCTGTGAACCTTCATAACCTTCGACCACTCACAAAACACCCACAACCCACCTCCATGATCAACAAGCCACCTGTCACCATCAATGTGGCACATTTTAATGTTCGCCCTCTTTTAAATAGAACTTTTTTAATGAATGACGTGATTTTAGACAATAAGTTAGACTGTCTTCTTTTAACTGAGACATGGTTTGGCACTGATGCATCTGTTGTTCTCACAGAGGCCTGCCCACCAAATTTTAATTTTTTATTTTCTACTAGAGAGGGTAGAAGAGGAGGTGGGACGGCATCCATTATAAATGACTCACTGACCTCAAATGGAGTGTCTTTTAACAGTTACAAGGTTCTTTTGTCAGCGAATTTTCTGAACTTTTATCAATCATTCACACCTCTTATAACAGGATTTTAATAACTGGTGATTTTAATCTACATGTTGATGATACCTCGGATCCCATATCCAGAGAGTTTATAAACCTTTTAAATTGTCTTGATTTTAAGCAGCACGTCACACAGCCAACTCACAACAGAGGACACACCCTGGACCTGGTCATAAACCATGGCCTGTCCATCGGTGTGTCCTCTGTTGTTGACCTGGCTGTGTCCGACCACTATTGTGTATTTTTTAACATCACCAGTTTTCACCAGGAGGAGGCCCCGGTGAGAACAGTGAGGAGGCGCTATCTAACTTCTGAAGTGGCTGCAAATTTTATTGAGATTTTACAGAGCACTCCTGCTGAAATTTTACCTGCACCTTGTGATTTTATCGTTGATAATTTTAACAGTAAACTGAAGTCAACTCTGGACTCAGTAGCTCCACTTCTAGCTAAAACAATAAAAAGAAAACCTACACCCCCATGGAGAAAAACGATGAAATCAATAAACTGGAAAGAAAATGCAGGAGCACTGAGAGAAGATGGAGAAAAAGTAAACTGATGGTTCATTATGAGATTTTACGTCAACAACTCAAAACCTACAATAACGCAGTCAAAAAGGCACGAATTTCCCATTTCTCACAACTCATCACCAACCATAAAAACAACCCCCGGTTCCTCTTTTCCACCTTTAATATTTTAATAGGCACTAATTTTAATAAAGTTCTTAAGACACCAACAGATGATCTTTGTGAAAGCTTTGCAGACCACTTCAGAACTAAAATCAAGGACATCAGATCCTGTCTGTTATCCCAGAAAGTTCTGTCTGTTAACACACCTGGACTGTTGTCCTTGCCTGAGGAGACACTGGAGAGTTTTGCCCTGGTTGATGCAAGGACACTTGGTCGAGTTTTCTCCCAAGTAAACCCAACAACCTGCCTTTTAGATCCAATTCCCACATCACTCTTAAAATCGCTTTATGGATTCTTTGAGGAGCAGTTTTTAAACATCATGAATTGCTCTCTTCAGACGGGTGTCTTCCCCACCACCTTTAAAACAGCGGTGGTGAAGCCCCTTCTGAAGAAGAGCAATTTAGACCCCGACATTCTTAATAATTACCGACCTGTATCCAACGAACCGTTTTTAAGTAAAATTTTAGAAAAACTGGTTTTTAACCAAGTCAATGACTTTTTAAACAGAAATAGCATTTCAGAGAAACATCAGTCTGGTTTTAGGAGGAACCACAGTACCGAGACAGCACTTTTAAAGATTTTAAACGACATCAGGTGGAATTTAGATAACAAAAACAGTGTTGGTTCTACTGGATCTAAGCGCTGCTTTTGATACGGTAGACCATCACATTTTACCTTACGTACCTTTCCGGTACTGTTCTTAACTGGTTTTGTTCTTATCTCACAGACCGATGCTTTTATGTAAGTATGGATACATGTTCCTCAGGAACCCATGAAATTGAATGTGGGGTTCCCCATGGCTCAATTTTAGGTCCACTTCTTTTTAATCTTTACATGCTTCCCCTTGGGGACGTCATCAGGAGACACGGCATCAGCTTCCATAGTTATGCTGATGATACACAGCTATACATTGCCGTGTCTCCTGATGACACAGGGCCATTTGATGCCCTTTTTAACTGCATTGTAGACATCAAGTCATGGATGGCAGAGAATTTCCTACAGCTCAACCAGGACAAAACTGAGGTTTTAGTTATAGGTCCTAAAGGCCAGAGAGAGAAACTTTTACCAAAACTACAGGATCTTAAACCAACCAAATCAGTAAAAAATCTGGGCGTGACTTTTGACTCTGAGCTAAATTTTATCCCACATATCAAAAATATAACAAAAACAGGTTTTTATCACCTTAAGAACATAGCTAGAGTCCGCCCGTTTCTCTCTCGGGCCAGTACGGAGGTGCTAATATATGCTTTTATTTCCTGTCGCTTAGATTACTGTAATGCCCTGCTCTGTGGTCTTCCCAAAAAGAGTATTTTAAATCTCCAATTATTACAGAACTCAGCCGCACGCGTGCTTACGAGGACCAGAGGGCGGGAGCACATTACACCGGTTTTAGAGTCGCTGCATTGGCTCCCCGTCCGCTTCAGGATCGATTTTAAGATTCTCTTACTGGTTTCCTAGATCCTCGGTGCCATGCCATGTCTCCCTATTGTGTGTGATTGTGTGTGTGTGGGCGTGTGTGTGTGTGTGTGTGTGTGTGTGTCTAGTATGGAGGGTGGGAGGGAGGGGCTTTCTTTGTAAATTGTTTTCTTTCTTTAATTTTGGTAATTGTTTTTAGTTCTATAAAGCACTTTGTGTTGCATGTCCTTGCAGGAAAAGCGCTCTACAAATAAAGTTGAGAAGATGAGAAGTGAGAAGACCATCATGGGATGAAGCTTTTGAAAAGTTATCAAAGACTTTTTGATATGTCATTGCATTTTGATGATATTGATCAATTAACTTTACAGAGGGTGTGGCTCAGCACATAAATGGAATTTACTCCTTAACCGTTGAGCCAATTGTCAAAAAACTTGTAGGAAATGTCAACATCATGATCTCAATCATACCCTGAACGTTTGATTAAAATCAACCCATAGGGGGCGCTACACAAGCAAAAAGTTAATATCTCATAATCAGCTAGAGATATTTGTACAATACCTGCTTTGCGTCATCTAGAGTCATGTCTCAGTCAAGACAGGAAATTTGACAATGATTGCTTAAAGGGGCCGTGGCCTATTAGGTAAAATCTAAATTTCAAGGCATTTCACATTCCATATTTCATAAAATCATAAAAAAAATCAGCAGTGTGCCCTACACAGCTGAAAGCTTTTCAGCACTGAATTGTAACAAAACTTTGCCGCACGCAACCTGTTGTCACTTCAGAAGTCCGTCACTCTATACTTTTAAAAATATGCAAAATTAATTAACATCAGTATCTCCAAAAGTCTTCATGTAAATGCAAGCATAGTGGAAACACTTACTTTTTGGATACTAGATGTCACATGTTCCAAATGGTGTTCATATCGGTATAACGGTTAGCTCACAGTGATATCCATTATCTTATTGTAATTTGTACTGTATGCACAACATTTTCTATGTCATGTAATTTTCAACCAAATGTCACCAAAATATTTGACAATATATTTGAAATAGGCAGAATGATGTGCAATTTTTTTCAGAATTTTATCACCAACGCTTTCAGTGCTATTGAGATCTCAGTCTGTTCTAAAAAGAATGACTAATGAACTTTAAAGGGGGCGTGGCTCAGCAAATGACTCCACAACGTTTGGACCAATGGTCACAAACCTTGCAAGCAATGTCTTAAGAGGTACCAGGCACATATCCTGAAAGGTTCATTCAAATTGACCACTAGGGGGCACCAAAATTAAAAAAATGGGCATGCAGTAACACAAATCAGACTAGAAATCAGAAACTGATTGTCCAATCATTACAAAACTTGTAGGGTATGTTAAATAATAATTATGAAACACGTGTATTGTTCTAAAATCGGACAATGGGGGCGCCACAACTTCCAAACAAGTGCAATGGCCTTTCACAAAATCCGGCCATAAATCAATGAGGGGTTTTTCAGACATCAACAAACTCAGTGTATCAAAGGTCTTGATCTTATCCAGCTTTCACAATTTAAATGTCCATGCTGGCTTGAACCCCGGAATTGCCGCTTGCGGCTATATTTACTAGGGGTTCAAGCCCGAAGGGCTGAAACTCTATTGTTTTCCTACTGTTTTATTCTTCTTCTTCTTCTTCTTCTTCTACTTCTTCTTCTTCAGAAATGTTTTCGCAAATTCCAGTGAGATGGTACATCGTAGAGACATGAAATTTTCACCAATGACTGGAAGTTGTGTGCAAATGGTGCTCATAATATAGAAATACCAATTGGCCAGATGGTGGCGCTATAACCAAGGTCAATGCGTTTTGCGCTATAACTCCCACACCATATGTAGCACATTCAAAAACGTCATATCCACAGATTCCTTGAATAGTGCTGAATCACCTGGGTTAGGCCACGCCCATTTCCGCCTAGAATTTTTTTTCGCAAAATCGTGAAAACTGAAAAACCTTCTTTTTCTATCTCCTCCTTGGGGTTTTGTCCGATCAGCGTGAAACTTGGCACGTACAGTCTTCAGCTGGACCGGATCTAAAGTTATCAAAAGAATTTTGTTCAGTCAAAAAATGCGCAAATGATTAACGAATACATTTTTCTAGCTAGCTATAAAAAGGTGAAGTGTTGAATATCTCGGTCAAAATAAATGCTAACAACACCAAATCGGAGATCCTTGTTTGGCATGTGACTGTGAGGGTAGGAGCCAAATCTGGCGAATGTTGGCCACTAGGGGGCACTGCAAATATGGGAAATTTATATCTTAAATGGCTGCACCAATTTTTACGAAATTTGGTGGGAAGTGCCATGACGGTCTGCTAAACTTGAAACTACAGCCATCAGCAAGGGACAAATAGCACCAATGTGGAATAACTACTGCAGCATAATGCAGGACCATGCATATGCAGCAGCAGCACAGGAGATGGTTTCACCATCACGAAGAAAGTGAAAAAGGGAACTTAAAAGGCAGGGTGACTGGAGCATTCAAAAAAGAGGATTAACATCGGGCTAGCCTTCCCCAGGTGGAAGGAGCTCATGAAGGAGAAATATTTTAAAAGGGACGCTGAAGTTGCCAGCTTTCTCCTCGACAAGTACGTCAACTGTACAACTTTCATTCGGTTTTGTTAGACAGTGTTGCTCGTTACCATAGGCAGCATAACAGTAAATCCTGCTAAAATACACCAGCCTTGTTGCATGTTTATGTGGTTTCAGTAGCTCTCAAAGTCGCAGTAAACGCCGGCTTTTTGTCACAGTAAATGCCAGCTTATAAAGCCTTCCCACCGGCTTTTAGTCCGGCTTTACCACGACTATGAAAGCTACTGAAACCACGTAAACATGCAGTTCCACCAGAGGAGTATAACCGGATTTCACTGTATGTGTAGTGTCTGTGTTGTTATATGTGTACTTATTGGGTAGCAGAGGATGACATGGTTTCATCAGTGTTGTCGAGGCTTTTTGATACATGGCGGCTACCGTTGTTGCAATACGTGTTTGAAAAAGTGAGGCGCTAGAGTGCACTATTGGTTTAAATGCGATACACAATTTCAACGTAAACTGGGAGTAATTCCTACACAATGTCCCTTTAAACTGAAAAATAAATATCTAGTATATTTTATATTAATGTGTCGCAGTATGTTTTTGTGCGGCACATGAATTGAGGAAAAGAACAAAATAAAAAAGAATAAAGACAAAAGCAGATTGTGAGTTACAGGGACTGTAAATATAGACAGGTGTGTCAGGTGTTGTGATGGTTGTCCCTCAGGCTGTGGCATAATCTGACATATTTTGCTGCTGCTAAACTGCTGACTCTGTTCTCTCCAAGGATGTGTTGCATTTTAGTTTGATCAGGCAGAGAATCGAAGTCAATGACTTAATGTTTTATTTTTGAGAGGAACTTGGCTCTGACGTGCTCATATTTGCTGCAGTGCATCAGGAAGTGTGTCTCTGTCTCCACTTGTCTGTGTGGACAGAGCTGACACAACCTGTCCTCTCTGGGTAGCCAGGTCTGCCTGTGTCTGCCCATCTCTATGGCCAAGCTGTGGTCACTGAGTCTGTACATGGTCAAAGTCTTTCTCAGTTTCTCATCAGTCACAGTGCTCAGATATTCTGCCACCGTGTACTGTCTGTTTAGAGCCAAATAACACTCAAGTTTGCTTTGTGTTTTTGTGGTAGATGTCCAATAGTTAATATAATGTTCTTTTTGTTTTTCTATAATTTGGTGGGTCCAGATTGTGTGGGGGCTGACCTGAGGTCCTGTGCTGTTAGAGGAGCTGAGCCTCAGTATTAGCTGGCTGAGGGGGCTCTTCTCCATGTTCTCCTCTTGGCATTGCAGAGCTTTGTAGTGGTGGGAGTTGGGGTCACTTGTTTTAAGGTGTTTATAAAATTTGATGGATCTTTTTTGAATTCTAATTAAAAGGGGGAATTGGCCTAGCTCAGCTCGGCATCTGTTGTTGGGGGTGTTCCTGTGCAGTCTGAGGATGCTCTTGCAAATCTCTGTGTGCAGGATTTCGATGGAGTGTTTGTCCCATTTTTCAAAATCTTGATTTGCAAGAGGACCCCACACCTCACTACCATACAGAATAATTGGTTCAATTATAGATTTGAATATTTTGAGCCAGATTCTAATGGGTATATTAATGTTTGAAGATTTCTTTATAGCATAGAAAGCCCTTCTTCCCTTCTCTCTGAGATCATCAACAGCCAGGTTAAAGTTTCCTGTGGACATGATGTGTAGTCCTAAGTATGTGTAGTCGTGTGTGTGTTCCACCTCATGAGAGCCCAGGAAAAACCTGGTTTGGTTTCCCTGTCCCCTGAGTCGTTTCTGGAATATCATAATTTTGGTTTTGTCCAGATTAACTGTCAGGACCCAGGTCTGACAGAAGGTTTGCAGATGATCCAGTTGCTGTTGTAGTGCTTCCTTTGATGGAGCCAGCAATATGAAATCATCTGCAAAAAGTAGACATTTAATCTGTGTGTCAGACAGAGTGAGACTGGGGATGTCAGATAGTTCTAGTGATTCAGCCAATTCATAAATGTTGACAAGGGTGGGACTGAGACTGCAGCCCGGGCCTGAAAGTAACTAACCTCATCTTTGAGAATGGAGAAACTGTCTTCATTAAAATAAGGGGATTGTGATGAGGGGGATATATGCTGTGCGCAGGAATACATCTTTATCTGTGGTGATAACGTCTTTTTTGATTTTGAGCCAAATTGAGAATTCTCCTTTTTTGATTAATTGAATGTATTGTGTGAGGTTTGCCTTATACCAAATCAGCATTCCTCCTGAATCTCTTCCTTGTGTTACTCCCTTTAGTTTGGTGGACGGGGACATTATCTCTATGTAGCCTGAGGGACAACCAGTAGAGACATCTCTTCTACACCAAGTCTCTTGTAATATAAACACATCTGCATTTTCTAACTCTCTAATAAAGTCTGAGGTCCTGCTCTTAAGGCCAAGAGCAGAAGATCTCAGACCCTGAACATTCAAACAAGAAATGGTAAAAGATTTTGTTTTCATTATATTTAAAACTCAAAAGGCTGCATTTGGTGATCAAAATGAGATAAACTACTAAGTCAAAGAAAATAATTTGAGAGTATCTACATATCATATTATAAAAGGTAACAATCCAATATAATTAATACAAAATAATCAATACTTATGTACAATGCAATTTTTTTAAAAACTGTATGAGAACAAGAAATACTCTAATAATACTTCATACAGTGTCTATTGTGGTACCTGTCCAATCAGATGAGAGCAAAGCAGGCTGAGCATCTGCTGAATGTCCCTCAACTTATTGTGTGGGGGGGTTCTTAAGGTTGGTTCTGCTGCTCTCCAGACCACCTGGGCATAACTCAGTGGGCCAGGGTGTGGCTCTTGTCTCTGTGGTTTGGGTGGGGCCCCTAGGGACAGGAGTGGCTGTGGTCTGGCTTGAGGGGGATCATGGTTGCCTTGGTGGGGTCTTATTGGGACATGATGCGGGTGGGGCTGAGGGTGGTCTTGTCTCCACTGTGTTGGTCTGGATGTTGGTTGAGGATGTCTTGGTGGTCTGTGGAGGTTGTGGGCTGATGTGCTCTTTCTGCAGGCCATGGATTGGTCTCTTTTGAGAGCGATGTTTTTCAGTGTTTGGGTGAAGATGGGGACTGTGTTTTTAAACAGATGGACATGGTCCAGGGTGGGGTGGTGGGCTAGGTGGACATTGGGTCTCCGTGCACAGTCTCTGGACAGGCTGCTGTTGATCCTGTGGATGGTGTCAGGGTGGAAGTCTTTCCTTGGGAGCAGAGTGGATATGACCACTCTGCTGCTGGGGAAGGTGGTGGAGGCTTTCTCTATCACTCTATTGAGTGACTCTGACACCCTCTCCTGCTGGCTCCGCAGATCATTGGTGCCAGTGTGGATGATGATGTGACTCGGAGATCCAAGCCACTCCTCTGACAGCAGGTCTATGGCTTGGTGGGTGTTTGAACACCAGATTTTAGCCACTTTGTGGGTGGGGAAAAGTTTCTTTTCATTAAGGAATTTTCCATTGGAGTCGATGAGGAGGACAATGTCTGTCTTCTCTCTCTGTTGTGCTGGTCTGGTGGAATGAGGGGTGGTGCTGGTCTGATCAGCTCTCTCAGTTGTACTAGTTCTCTCTCCAGGTCTGTGAATTTCACCTTCTGGCCGTTGATGGTGCGGTTCAGCTGGGGGTCCTGGACCTGCTCTGGGCTGGTGGGCTCCTTCTCTTCAGGGGGCTGCCCAGTAGTTAGGCAGCTGGGAGTGTCTGGCAGGGTTTGGTAACTGTCAGTGGAGCTAGATCTCTCCTGCTAGGCTCTTTCATTTATAAGGAGGAAGTCTGTCTCAAACAGATTGAGGTTTCCCTGCACCATGATAGTCCCATTCTTGTATAAATTTACTGTCATGTCAAGAAATTTACTGTCATCTCATGAAAGCATCTGAATCCTCTGCGTCTTTTATTTTTATTTTCCAGCCGTTACAGATCCCCTCTTTTTTGACATAGGGGTAGAGAGCACTGATGGCAGAGTGCCATGCTAGCGGTTGGTCTGTGAAGAAGATCAGGTTGCTGACCTCCCCGGTCTTGTAGCAATCAGAAAACAGTGTTTCTGGTCTTTCTTTTAACAGTTTTTGTTTATATGCCTTCCTGGCAGTCTCGTTACATCATACATCAGGGGGATAGAGGAGAGGAACAGCCTCTGTACAGCCTTTGGTGGAGTCCATCAGGCCTGCTGCTGTTGAACTGCTGCCATTTAAGTTCCTTAGCAACAGTTGCAAAGGATCTTGTTTACAGCTAGCTGTATTATGCTAGCTTAAGTTTATTTAGTGTTCAGTAATTGTTTGTTTCCTCTTTTTAAATATTATATTTTCTCCCTGATGGTTTCGCTCACTTGAGTCTTCAGCTGTTTTCCTCCTCTTTGCTTGACCTTTGTTTTTGTTGCTGTTTGGACAGTTAGGCTAACTGTCAGTTTGGCAGTTGGTGCCGTTGTTTTCCAGTCTATCACTGTTTTCTGAGTTTTTTTCCTTCTTGGGAGTTTTTTTCTATAGACAATGGTTTTCTCTTCTGTTTTCTTCCAGTTCTTAGAAAAATAGTAGTTTATCTCACTTTAAAACATTCAAAAAAAAGCAGAAATATTCAGGAGCTCATGTTCATGCCCATGTGACTCTTTCATCTCTCTCTCTCTCTCACATTCTGTTCATGGCAGTTTTTTTCCCACATCATGCATTTCCGGCTCTCCAAGCATGTGTCACGGCACAGTCCATGTGAAAGTCTGTGGATGGCAACAAGCAGACAAACAATGTGCCAGGCAAGCAAAACACAGCAGGGCCCGGGTCTAAAAGTGCAGGTAACAGGCTAGGCTGCTAAGACAAGCGCAATAGACTTGTGCGGTGTATACACAAGAGTGAGAGTCAGGTGATCTGGGAGAACAGGGTTACTGCAGGGCGTGTGAGAGTGGCAGGCTCTGGAATCAGAGGAGAGTTAGCAGCAGAGTAAGGAACAGCACAAATGTTATGAATTGTCAGATACTGCGGCAACATGAATTTTATCAAGGGAGAATCATGAAGAATAATTAACTATAAATACCTGTGGTGCTTGTGACAAAATGTTAACTGATGCAATACAAAATAATCTATTAAAAAAGAAATGTTTACTAAATAAGGGAGCCAGTTCCCTAAGATGGCCGCTGACCACCCTTAACTACATGACTTCTGTGTTTAATCTGAAAGTAATGTAATGTAATCTGAAACGCAACTGAGTACACTTTCTCAAGTAATGTTTTTAAGTACAAATTAAAAGTGCTTTTTCTTTTGCTGAGATTTTTCAGTTTGGCCTGCTTCTGCATCACAAAAGTTCAGAGATGATAACTGATAAAAAATGATGCACTGCTAAGTATATTTTGCTTAAATTTTTGATAAATGACTTTAACCTGAGGGCGGCACGGTGGTGTGGTGGTTAGCACTGTCGCCTCACAGCAAGAGGGTTCCTGGTTCGATCCCGGGTGCGGGAGCCCATCATGTTCTCCCCGTGTCAGCGTGGGTTCTCTCCGGGTACTCCGGCTTCCTCCCACAGTCCAAAGGGGAGGAAAGACATGCAGGTTGGGGATAGGTTAATTGATTACTCTAAATTGCCCGTAGGTGTGAATGTGAGCGTGAATGGTTGTCTGTCTCTATGTGTCAGCCCTGTGATAGTCTGGCGACCTGTCCAGTGTGTACCCTGCCTCTCGCCCAGTGTCAGCTGGGATAGGCTCCAGCCCCCCCGCGACCCTCAAGAGGATAAGCGGTTAGGAAATGGATGGATGGATGGACTTTAACCTGTAGTGCAGTATTTCTGTAGACCACACCATCACCACAGGGTGGTGCTGTAGTCTGCCATGATGAATTTGTTGCAAATGTGCATAATGTGATAAACAGTACAACTACTGGAATTTACTTAATTTTGACTATCACCACGACAGATCTCATAGCCTTATGGGACTGAGAGACACATTTCTATTATAAATGAGCAACATGGGTTCAAAGCAAAACAAAACAAAAAAAAAACACGTGTAGCATGTGCACACTAATTTTAGTACCTTATGAGTGCTATTATACACAAAGCAATACAATATTAATTAATAGGCTAGTTCAGAAGATCTTTGTTCGACTCTAGGAGTGGAGGGAGGAAGAGATGAGACAGAACTTGCGTTTTAAATGGTACCATGTATTGAAAATATATATATCAAACACAAAACGGAATGAATGGCCATTCACAAAAAAAACAATAGAAAAGCAATTTCAAGTTCAAAAACTTCACATTCAATGAATTCAATATGTTCAAGGAATGCAATGAATCAAATGAATGCAATAAGTTCAGTAAATTCAATAAGTTCAAGATTTTCAATGAGCTCAATAAGTTCAATGAGTTCAATCAGTTCAAATAAATCTATAACTTCAATGAGCTCAAAAAGTCCAGGTTTGCCCACAGTGCAAAGGGTGCAAACACGATGGCTTGAAGCGGCTTGAGTGTCCAGAGGGGTATTGTCCGAGGTGTGGGAAGGGAATGTGTGAGTGTGCAAGTAAGTGACAGAACCGCTCAAGGGTACGAGTTGCAGGGGGCATATAATAGATAACAAAAAAAGAAGCTGCTGCAAAGAAGAGCCTCCTACCAGCCCGACCAGAGCAGGAGGATCAGTTCCCTGGAAGTGAGTAGTGTAGCAGGTGGCTAGCAGGCTCACTGCTCAAGGTGCATGGATTCACTTCCTAGTTTCCTAGCTCGTCATCAGACCTGGCCAGTTCCGCAGTTTAAACAGATATAGTTGCTTCGTCTCTGACGCTGGTAGTCGGCTCCTGCAGCGATTAGGCTTGTTCGAGATGAACTGCGCCTCGCCTGGAAAGTAGACGAGAGTAGGCAGCTGCAGCAGGAGGTGGTGACAAATAGCCGCGGTCAAGTCGGACAGTTTCCTGACAGTTTCCAGCAGCCCTCAGTCCGTACAGGAAGTCACAGAAACACTTACATCCTGTCCGATATGATGTCAATTCATTAAAATACTTTCAGACTTGTATATAAGCTTGTTTTCAGTCTCCATCAGTCACACAACATGTATTATGTTAAGAGAATAAACCTTCAGATGGGACAAATAAAATTTGTGTATCAGCAATTCAACAAAAATTAACGTCATCTTGTTGAGTCGACATTAAAACCAATCAGCTGTTAGATCCAGTGAGAGCCAGGCGCTGCAGTCGGTGGAGAGCAACTGCAGCGCCTGGCTCTAAAAACTGTGGCCGCCTCGCTCTCGCGATTTTATTGCCGTCCACTTTTGTAATGCGTCAGAGCAAGTCGGGGTGAAGTCGGACACAAAAGTAACCGGCATGCACTGTGTGCCGATCACCGGTGATCGAATCTGCGCAGACCTGGCTCATCTCGAACGAGCCTATTGTCTTTCTCCGACTGACTTCCTGTGACGCTGTTTTAAAGACACCGATTGGCCGCGCGCAGTCATGTGACTGTGTGACGTAACGACGCACAGACTAACGCTAGGAGACCGCTGGATATGAATGAATGGAGAGGAATACAACTAAACTCAGTTTTTTCCACCAGGGTTACACACGGCATCCATTAATCAAACACCTTCAAAAAGGGCATGTCTTAGAGGACAATAGGTCACAACTCAAGTTTTATTTGACCAGTCCTGAGTAAACTTAGTGGACAGATCTGGACAGTGGACAGTGACCAGTTGATTGTGCATGTGACATGGCTAGCGTTATATACTTTATCATACCTTTGTTTAATTTACTATTTACTATAATTTACTATAAGCTGGATCATTCCAGCAAAAGAAATGAGACTTGGCACCATAACTAGAAATGATGTCCCAAAGCTTCACATCAGAATTGATTGAAAAAAAAAAAAAAAAAAAAGTAATATGAATTGACCTTTGTGGATTACCAAATGTGGTATACTGCCACGTGGGGTAAAAATTTACTTTTTTTTAATTCTTAATTTTTTTATTTATTCATAAATAAGCAAAATTGTTTGAAGAACATTGCTGCCAAATGGCTAAACTGATTTTGATCAGCTCAGTCCATCTCCCTGCTGCCTGCAACTTTGATTTATGCAACTGAGGTGTTTCCTTTTGAAGGCAGAAAAAGGAAGCTGTGATTGTGGCTATATTTATGTTGTGTCATTGCTACTTTTGGGATCTGGATACTAGATTGTGAGCTGTGAAACTCACGTGTAATGGAACGACAAGGTAAGGGACATTTGTTTCCCAAGTTTGTGGTTGAGATAGTGCTCTCCTGGCTTGGTGCAGCTATATTGGGGCACTTACAGTGCCTGTGAGGAGGCACCAAGTAAGGAAGCAAACGTGTCAATGCTCATTGGATTTCTTGTGCCAAACTCTCAGTTAAGAAAAAAAAACCATGATGAGTACAATAATAATATGCAGATTATAATGCATGAAAAGAGATACACACAATTTTCATGGTAATACTGTATAGAAATTGTAAAGCCAGTGTATGCCTGAGGTTTGTCAAAGAATGGCCTCTACTTTGCACCTGCAGCTGTGGGTGAACTTCCATGAAAGGGAACAGTGTTTTTATGATCCTCCATGCTGTTTTAAAAGCCCTCTGAATGGCTATCCTCTCATTTACTGTAATGTTTCCATATCACAGTTATACGTCTAATGAGCATGCTCGCCACAAGACCTCTGTATGCCTGGGTAAGAGGCTGACAGCTCAGGACGGCTCTCTACAATGACTTTATGATATAGATCTGCTACTGTGCTGTCTTGACATTGGCTGAGGTGTGTACTGTCCAGCTCAGGTTGTTGTTGATGTGCAGGCCCAGAAACCTGAAGCTTCTTCTTCTGGCGTATGTCCTCAGACTGTCAGCTCCGTTGATGCAAGCCAGCCCAGCGTGTCACCATCCAGGTTGATTAGACCACGATCACCATTCAGTGTACCCTATATGGGGCAGCTGCTTATTATATGTTCTACAGTTTGTAATTGATTCCTGGATTTACAGTGGGCACTGTCCACAAGGCCCCTTTTCTGCATGAAGCATCCTACACCTGTCCTCAAGCGACTGAGGGTTGTCCATTGCTGTCAGGGCAGATGCTGGCCAAGGACGTCCGTGGGATCTTCAATAAAATGGTGAAGCCTAGATGGTTCTGCTGACTTCCACTGGTCCCTCCACCTTGCCTTGACCCAGGAGGCTTTGGAGGTGTCAGTTGGTATTGTGCAGAGCAGACCTTGGGCATGTGTGGCAAAGGGGCGTCGGGATTTGAGGCGCATGCGTTGTGGTGTCTCCATAACGATCTTGTGGAGGAGGTGGAATTCACTCTTTTGTGCCTTTCGGGCAAGGGCCAACGTGATGCGGTAACCAGCAAGGACAGGTAAGTGGTTTGTTGGTGTGGCTCTCAGGCACCTGGAGACAGTTGGTAGGGCAGTGTCAAGGGCAGTGTCCAGCTTCTTGATGTGGGGGCTACGGCACCAGACCGATGTGCAGTACTTGGCGGCAGAGAACACCAGGGCCTCGGTGGAAATGTGCAGTGTCTTTGTGGTGGTTCCCCATGTGGTACTGCCTAGACAATGTATCAGCGTGGCACGGGCAGTCGTCTTTGCCTTGACACTGTCCAGGTGTTGTTTGAATGACAGAATGACAGTGTTCTGTTGAGCTTCCCCCCCGAGGTATGTGGGAGAGGGCTGGAACTGTAGCGGGGCGTTGTCAACCATGATGTTCATTTCGCAGGTTGCTTTTTTATTGTAGAGGTGGAACACTGATGAGACGGTCTTGTCTACACTGAGCTTGAGGTGCCAGTTCTTTAGGTATGAAGACAAGATGTTCATATCTGAAGAGAGGCCCTCTTCTACTGCTTCCCAGGATAGTTTGCTGAGTAAAATGGCCAGGTCATCTGCATAGGCATACTTCCTTGATTGTGTGGCAGGTAGGTCATGGATGTAAATATTAAGCAGCATAGGTGCCAGCACTGAGCCCTGGGGGACTCCGTTCTTGAGATTTCTGATCCTGCTGCTTTGGCCGTTGCTGGTAAACAGCCGGAAGCTTCGGTTACTTAGCATCTGCATCATGAAGCTCAACATGTGCTTGTCTGGAATGGTTTCCAGAAGCTTCAGATGTAGTCCACGCAGCCAGAAAAGAAGACAGCCTCCATGTGGCCTCCCCCACAAGTAGCTAAAGGGTAGTTGCAAGGTTGCATGCCCTCCATGTGAAACAAATGTCTTCACAATGTCTACAGACCACAGCACTAGCACTCCTACAGCTCAAATGCGAAGAGCTACTTCGGGCCCATGCAGAGGCTAAAACCAGTGAAGACAGGGACAAGGCAGCAGACGACTTGTTTTGCAGGCTAAACGATAAACATAGGCAACGATGGACAGAGATAGTGGAATCAACTGACTTCACCCACCCCAGCTGCCGGGTGTGGCAGACCTTTAACAAGCTGACCGGAAGATCAACAACTCGAGCACAGTGTCCCTTCACTGCAAACTCCATTGCGTCACTATTGCTGAGCAATGGCCACTTCCCTAATGCAGACAAGGACTTCACAAGAAGAACAACGAGAATCCATGAATTGCTCAGGGCCCCAGGATGCAATTCCAACCTATCCACCGATTTCACAACACAAGAAATCGAGCAGGCCATCAAAAGCCTGAAGACTGGCAAGGCACCAGGCATACATGACATCCACCCTGAGTATATCAAACATCAAGGTTGCGCTCCTTCCTCTCTGTGTCTCTCTCTGTTTCTCTCTATGTCTCCATCACTGTGAGCAGCCAAAGATCTGGTGTTGTGCTAAGGTGATTGCTCTGCTGAAGCCACACAAGCTGAGCGACAACCTCAAGGGATACTGACCCATCTCATTGCTGTGCGTTCCATATAAGCTCCTCAAAAATCTCATCCTGGCCCGTCTAAACCCAGTGATTGACCCCCAGTTGCCCAAAGAACAAGCTGGCTTTCAAAGCGGTAGGTCAACAACAGACCAGGTGACCCTCCTGTGCCAAGACGTAGAAGACAGCTTCCAAGCTGGTGAGAAGGCTGGCGCCGTCTTCCTGGACCTCCCAGCTAAACCTGAGGCTGTTGACTCATTAAATCAGCAGAGGTTGCAGAGTGGGGAGCTTTCTTCCTAAAGTCTAGGATTAACTCCTACATCTTGTAAATGTGGCGGCATGGTGATGTAGTGGTTAGCACAGTTGCAACAACAGGGTTCCTTGTTTGATCCCGGGTGCGGGAGCCCTTCTTTGCAGAGTTTGCATGTTCTCACCCAATGTCAGCTGGGATAGCCCCCCCCCCCCACACACACACACATACACACACAACCCTCAAGAGGATAAGCGCTTAGAAAATGGAAAAATGGATCTTGTAAATTCTCATAAATGAGTGTCTCATCCACCAGCTGTCTGTAGTCTGGTTTGTTGCTTCCCTTGATAAGTCCTGGGATGGTTGTCTCATCTGGAAATTTTAAAATGTAGCCGAGTTTATGGGTGGAAAAGCACTCTTGAATGTAGAGCGAAAGAGATTAGAGCTGAGGCATCAGCCCTGGGAGGTTCCCATTCTGATGCTCAGTGCTGGTGATATCTTGCTCCCTACCTTAACGAGCTGACGTCTGTCTGTTTGTAAATCTTAAATCCAATTGCAGGTGGGAGTGGGCAGCCCTTGCCAGCTTTGCCAATAACTTGGTGGGGTCAACAGTGTTAAAAGTTGAGCATGTGGGCATAAGGGTTGGGGTTGTCCAGGTGTTCAAGGGCTGATTGGAGAGCAAGGGCCACAGCATCATCCCCTGATCTTTTTTCCTGTTAGCACCCATTTTTCTGTGCACTTCACAGGGAGATTCATTCATGCCGGTTGTATGTGGCTTTTTGGGAACCTGTACAATGTTGTTTAAAGTGCATAGGATGACAGCCTAGGCCAGCGAGGTGTCATGTAGATTATATCAAAGACTGTTACGTGGTTGGATGACACCTTACTCCACAAGGTGTGCCCCAAGGCATATATATATATATATATATATACATACATATATACATGTATACATGCATATACACACACATATACCCACACACACACACGCATATATATATCTATATGTCGACACATACTGTAACTTCCGTGTCATTGTCGTTTTTTAATTTGTTGGTGTATACTGTAACTTCTATGCGTTCCCATTGTTTTTTATGTACTGTGCATCTTTGCTCTCAATGGCCTTTCTTGTTTAAATAAAAACAATAGCAGTAAAATTATAATAATTACACTTCTTCTGAAGACTAAGAAAAACATGACAAAAATGTTTAAATGCTAAAAAAAAAACTTTTTTTTTAAATCACCAAAATGTAACTTTTTTAAATAAAAGGACAAACACACGATAGGCAAATTTGAACATGCTGATAAAGGAGCATGCTTGCTCACCATTTCTATTTTATTAAAGGGATATTATGTTGGTATATCAGTGTATTTGTATGCATGTGGGCTACATGTGTGTGGATTCATATTTATAAAGGTGTATTTGTTCCAGCTCATGACTCCTGACAAGGTTCTTATTCCGGAGCGCTACGTGGACGAGGAGGATAACACTCTTCTTAGCCCAGAGGAACAGAAGGAGAAGCAGAAGAAACTGGAGCGGATCAAGACCCTCATTGCTAAATCAAAGTGGGTGTCATTGTAGACATTTTAAAAACATGATCAAAAAGACACACACATCGCAGTACCCACAAGGATGGGAGCATGATCACAGACATTTCTAGCTGAGTTGAAACAAACAGATCTGTCCACCTGAACATTCCAATTAGTAGGGTTTTGATGCTATGTATAGTATGGAGCAAGAGGCTCTTCCCCAGACTTTTAAAAAAAATAGCCAGTCACTATCTTAAATACTCATAATGCAAATACAAGCTCATGTGACATACCATGCAAATAGTCATCCGAAACTAGTAGCAACAACACTACAAAATGAGCATATACACCAATAATATATTTAAAGACTAAATATATTCAAAAGATGCAAATAAGAGGACCATGGTATATAGTTAAAAAATACCAGTGTATGTGTATCCCCTGCCAAAACCCCATAGATCAGTGCTCCATATAGGCCTTGGGCTAAATAGGGGTCACACTGTATATACTGAATGTATTTTACAAGCACATGGGACAAGCAAGAAAAAAGTCACCCCAGACAAAGAGGGTATAAAGAGACATGGGATAAAAGTGCCTCATCACGTTTTTCCAATCTGTTGCAAACTGAATGCCCTGCTACAACTAACACAGCAGAAACAGAACACAGATTACTTTGTGCTTTTCAGCCTTTTGTGGATTTCTAAGGCTATAGGGAATGTTATCAAAGAAAACTGGCATATTGTTGACACAGATCCAGTACCTAAGAACTGCTTTTCTAAGTCCAATCAGCCTGACATTTCCTTACCTCTGTCCCAACTGAAAATTACTTGTGTGGTCATAGCCAACAATGCTATTTCACACATAAAACTGACTCACTTAACCATCCCCACACAGGAAGGAAATACAACAGTAAAGATGTAATACACGATTGACTGCTAATGTCATATACATAATGCCCATAATCATAATCATAATATCATAATGTCAAATGCCCATATTGATGGCAAACATGTACAAGACCACCAAATCTTTAAAAAATCATTTCACTTAACAGCAGGATACTATCAGAACAATGCAACATTCCTTGGCTGTACACTTTTCCAAGGCAAAGCGCAACACTTGCACTCTCAGGTAATAAAACATCCACACAGAGGGGGAAACATAAACTTTAAGTTCTCAAAATGTGAAGTCTTTTGAACACATACACTGGGGACATTGGCCCCTAAAGGCCTTAATGAGGAGTTTGCCATCAGACCTTTTCAATGATTTAATATTCAATGCCATTTCTCTTGCCATAATGCTGCCATTTTTGTATGTTGTGTTCTTCATTTTTTAATGTTTTTTTCCTAATTTCTTATAACATTTTTTTCCCCTTAACAATGAAAGATAGATAGAGCAGCTGGATAGTATAGTGGTTAGTGCTACTGATTTCAATTGAATTAAATTTTATTTATAAAGCCCAATATCAGAAAATCACAATTTACCTTAGAAGGCTTTAAAGCATACAACATCCCTCTGTCCTTTGGACCCTCACAGCGAATTAGAAAAAAACTCCCCCCAAAAAAACCCTTTAATGGGGAAAAAAAGAACGGACAGATGTGCAATAGATGTCGTACAGAACAGATCAACATAATAAATTGGCAGTAATCCATATGACATAAACATAACATAAAGAGAGACAAAGACAGAGAGACAAACTGAGACAGAGCCAGAGAGAGATGCAAGGCAGACAGCAATGATAAGAGCTTACAACAACATTAATTTAAGTCATAAAATTGTTGTAGTAATTACGGTAATTGTGGTACAATATGTTGTAGGTATATATTATTATATGATAGTATATGTATGTGACAATAATCATATGTGTATAATAACAGCACAAGTGTGACTTATAATAACAGCAGCAGTAGGAGACATCAGACAGGACCATGGCAGCAGCACAACCACGACACATGATCCAGGCACAGCTGCGAAACGAGTTAACCTGCGAGACAGTGGAGCACAAAGTCTCCGGAGAAGAAGCTGGGTTAGCGACATCCAGTAGAGCTGAGTTAGAGAGATGCAGTAACAGGAAATGAATGTTAGCAAAGGAGAGAGAGAGAGAGAGAGAGAGGAGAGAAGGGGCTTGGTGTATTACGGGGGTCTCCAGGCAGACTAGGCCTATGTCAGCCTAACTAGGGGCTGGTCCAAGGCAAGCCTGAGCCAGCCCTAACTATAAGCTTTATCAAAAAGGAAAGTCTTAAGTCTAATCTTAAATGTGGAGACGGTGCCTGCCTCCCGGACTGAAACAGGAAGATAATTCCACAGAAGAGGAGCCTGATAGCTGAAGGCTCTGGCTCCTCTTCTACTTTTGGAGACTTTACGGACCTCAAGTAACCCTGAATTCTCCGAGCGCAGTGTTCTAGTGGGATAATATGGCACTATGAACTCTCTAAGATATGACAGAGCCTGACCATTTAGACCTTTTTAAGTTAGGAGTAGGATTTTAAATTAAATTCTGGATTTTACTAGGAGCCAGCGCAGAGAAGCTAAAACAGGAGAAATGTGATCTCGTTTCTTAGTTCCTGTCAGTACATGTGCCGCTGCATTCTGGATTAGCTTGAGAGTTTTTAAAGACTTATTAGAATTACCTGATAAGAGGCAATTACAGTAATCCAACCTAGAGGTAACAAAAGCGTGGACCAATTTTTCTGCGTCTTTTTATGACAGGATAGGCCTAATATTCACGATATTACGCAGATGAAAAAACACAGTCTGTGAGGTTTGTTTTAAATGGGAGTTAAAAGACAAATCTTGATCAAATAGTTTTGTTACAGTAGTGCTAGAGGCCAAAGCAACGCCATCCAGAGAAACTATATCATCAGATAAAGAGTTTCTGAGATGTTTGGGGCCAAGAACAATAACTTCAGTTTTGTCTGAATTTAAAATCAGGATATTGGAGCTCATCCAGGTTTTATGTCTTTAAGGCATTTTTGAAGTTTAGTTAATTGATTTGTTTCTTCTGGCTTTATCAATAAATACTTTGTGTATCATGATGATGTTATCATGATGAATGATGTTATCTAAGGGAAGCATATATAGAGTGAATAGAATTGGTCCGAGCACTGAACCTTGTGGAACTCCAAAACAAACTTCAATACAAAAAGATGATTCATCATAAGTGCAAATGAACTGAAAACGATTGGATAAATAACATTTAATCCAGCGTAGTGCAGAACCTTTGTGGCCAATTGAATGTTCCAGTCTCTGTAGCAGAATTTGATGGTCAGTTGTGTCAAATGCAGCACTATGATCTAGTAAAACAAGTACGGAGATGAGTTCTTTGTCTGAAGCAATCAGAAGATCATTTGTAATTTTAATTAGCGCTGTCTCAGTGCTATGATGCACTCTACATCCTGACTGAAACTCCTCAAATAAAATTATTATTGTGGAGAAAGTCACGCAGTGTGCCTGTGACTGCTGTCTCAAGGATTTTTGAAAGAAAGTGACGATTAGATATTGGTCTATAGTTGGCTAACACCTCTGGATCCAGGATGGGGTTTTTTTTAGAAGAGGTTTATTTACAGCTACCTTAAAAGACTGTGGTACATAGACTGTTAATAAAGATATTTTCTTAATTCATTTTTATTTTATATACGCTTATTAATCCTGCAAGGGGAAATTCCAAGTTTTCACTCTGTTTTACATATACACACAGGCCTGAAAATACTCACACACATGCACAAACAGGGCCCATACATGCATCAAATGAAGAGATGTCAGAGTGAGGGGGCTGCCCATGGACAGGCGCCCCGAGCGGTTGGGTATGTGTATACAGTACAGGCCAAAAGTTTGGACACACCTTCTCATTCAATGCGTTTTCTTTATTTTCATGACTTTTTACATTGTAGATTGTCCCTGAAGGCATCAAAACTATGAATGAACACATGTGGAGTTATGTACTTAACAAAAAAAGGTGAAATAACTGAAAACATGTTTTATATTCTAGTTTCTTCAAAATAGCCACCCTTTGCTCTGATTACAGCTTTGCACACTCTTAGCATTCTCTCAATGAGCTTCAAGAGGTAGTCACCTGAAATGCTTTTCACTTCACAGGTGTGCCTTATCAGGGTTAATTAGTGGAATTTCTTGCTTTATCAGTGGGGTTGGGACCATCAGTTGTGTTGTGAAGAAGTCAGGTTAATACACAGACGACAGCCCTATTGGACAACTGTTAAAATTCATATTATGGCAAGAACCAATCAGCTAACTAAAGAAGAATGAGTGGCCATCATTACTTTAAGAAATGAAGGTCAGTCAGTCCGGAAAATTGCAAAAACTTTAAATGTGTCCCCAAGTGGAGTCGCAAAAACCATCAAGCGCTACAACAAAACTGGCACACATGAGGACCGACCCCGGAAAGGAAGACCAAGAGTCACCTCTGCTTCTGAGGATAAGTTCATCAGTCACCAGCCTCAGAAATCGCAAGTTAACAGCAGCTCAGATCAGAGACCAGATGAATGCCACACAGAGTTCTAGCAGCAGACCCATCTCTAGAACAACTATTAAGAGGAGACTGCGCGAATCAGGCCTTCATGGTCAAATAGCTGCTAGGAAACCACTGCTAAGGAGAGGCAACAAGCAGAAGAGATTTTTTTTTTTTTAAATATATGTTTATTGCTTTTCAAAATCCACACAGAACAAACAGAAAAAGAAAAGAAATAAAACAAATCCCTCCCCCCACCCCAAAGCAAACGAATAACACATGAACAGAATCAGCTCATCTCATAAATAATAAAGGCCACTGTCTTTACAATAAACTAGACATATTTAAAACTGTACAAAGAAAAAGTAAAATAAGAGGTACACACAGCAAGGTATTTCATATTAACTCGTCAGTCTATTCTTTGAAGCAACTGCAGAACAGGGTCCCACATTTTTTTAAACATTTCTTCTCTGTTTTCATCACAAAGTCTCAGTCTCTCCAGGTGAAGCATGTTTGCCATTTCTCTTAGCCACAGATCATATGTTGGTGCAGTGTCCGCCTTCCATGTCTGAAGGATTAACTTTTTTGCAATCACAGTTCCAAATAGAATAGCCTTTTTCTGATTTTTATTAGCAGAAGACAAAGGGGTAGTTGCTCCGAGAATGGCTACAAGTGGATCAGGCTCCCAGCATTTCCCATAAGCCATAGAAAAGCAATGAAATATACTTTTCCAGTATGTGTACAGTTTACTACATGACCAAAAAGAGTGGACTAAATCACCAGTTGCAGATTTGCATATGTTACAGATGGATGAAACATCAGGGAAGAAACTGTGCAGTTTTTCTCTGGAATAATAGAGTCTATGCAATGTCTTAAACTGCATAAGGCAATGTCTGACATTTACAGAGCAGTCCTGAATATTTTTCAAACATTCGTCCCATACTTTTTCTTCCAATTCTACATTCAGCTCATCTTTCCATGCCTGCCTGATATGTTCTGTACTCAATGGAGTACTGTTTTGCAGAGTTCGGTAAAAGAACGAAACTGCCCCTTTAGTAACCGGGTCGAATTTATTTATTGTTTCCGGGGTCTCATGCTCTATCAGAGTTCCAAAGTTGGGCAGATGCGTCTTAACATAGTTCCGGATTTGAAAAAATCGAAAAAGATTAGATTTAGGAATATTATATTTAGCCACAAGTTGTGAGAATGATCCAAAAAAGCCATTAATGTATAAATCACCAATATTGCAAATGCCTCTCTGTTTCCAGAGGAGGAAAGCACTATCTGTCAGGCCTGGCAAGAAAGAATGATTTTCACATATTGGGGCGTCCAAGTAGATTTTTGGAGCCTCAATGTATTGCTTTATCTGTCTCCAGATTCTTATGGTATTACTAATTACAAAACTGTTATTAAAGTATGTCTTTTTAACAGCGGTGGGGCTGTTAAGGAGAGCCAATAATGAAGTTTTTTTACAAAGCATCCTTTCTGTACACAACCACGCAGGGCAGGAATCTGCCTCAGAGGGAGGGCCCTTTTTCCACCATGAGAGGATGACTAAATGCGCTGCTAAATAATATAACTTAAAATTTGGTAAAGCAAAACCTCCCAAATCCTTTGGCTTTGATAGATGTTTTTTAGAGATTCTAACAGTTTTATAACTCCAAATAAAAGGCATAATAATCGAATCTAACTGTTTGAAGTATGATAGCGCTATAAAACATGGAATAGATTGGAAAAGATGAAGGAAGCGGGGCAATACAATCATCTTGATTGCGTTCATCTTCCCAGCCATGGATATTGGGAGGGTTTTCCAAAACTCGATATTGGTTTTGAGTTGCTCGATTTTGCTTTGCCAATTTGCTCGGAGGAGCTCATTTGGATTTTTGGTGACAGTCACACCTAAATATGTAAAATCTTTGTAGGATTTCTTAAATGGAATGGATTGTAAATAGTCCTTATTAACAGCCGCAGAGACTGGCATAAGTTCACTTTTCTCCCAGTTGATGGAAAACCCTGAGAGATTGCCAAATTTAGTAATGAGGGCCAGGAGAGGAGGTATCGATACTTGTGGTTGGGAAATGTACAGGAGAATATTGTCTGCATATAGCGAAAGATAGTGTTTATAGCCAAGCACATTTATGGGGGAGATTAAAGGGCTCTGTCTGATACTAGCAGCGAGCGGTTCGATGATAATTGCAAACAAAAAGGGGGAGAGGGGGCAACCTTGACGGGTCCCACGGTGTACTGCAAATGCAGGGGAGATATTCTGATTGGTAATAACTGATGCGGTCGGTCGTGAATAAATTATTTCAATCCATTTCATGAAAGAGGGTCCAACTCCAAACTTTTTAAGCACAGACATCATGTAGGGCCACTCTACTTGATCGAACGCACACTGTGCATCTAATGAAATAACAACCGCCTCTTCTGAATGTTTGGTATACAATATATTGAAAAGCCAGCGCAAATTGAAATACATATGTCGACCCGGCATAAAGCCAGTTTGATCTGGATGTACGATAGAGCATATGCATTCCTTAAGTCTATTAGCCAGGATTTTTCCAAGAATTTTGGTTTCGATGGGTAGTAATGAAATCGGGCGATACGATGACACCATCTGAGGGTCACGGCCTGGCTTTGGAATTAGCGAGATAGTGGCTTTATATAAGGTGGGTGGTAAACCTGAGGTCAGCTTCGTATGGTTGAACATCCATAAAAGTAAAGGTGACAGCTTAGGGCCAAATTCTTTGAAAAATTCTACATTGAAGCCATCCGGGCCTGGTGCCTTGTTATTGGGAAAGGAGGAGATAACTTGTGTGATCTCTTCCAACATGATATCTTTGTCTAACATATCAGCGGAGTCCAACGATAATTTAGGTAGATTTAAATTCTCAAAAAATTTATCAAAAGCTTGAGGATCTAGGTCACCTTGTGACCGGTAAACATTAGCATAGAAATCTGCAAAACATTTGTTGATCTTCACCGGGTCTGTATGCAAAGTTCCTCTCTCAGATTTAATATAATGTATGGCTCTGGAAGCCTGCTTTTGCCTCAGCTGGCGAGATAATAGCCTATGCGGCTTGTCGCCAAGCTCAAAATACCTCTGTCTGACTCGGTCTAGCAATTTTAATATGTTTTTTGACATAATAGAATTATATTCATATCGTAGAGCAGTTATTTTATTAAGAACTTCTATTTTACGTTCAGTTTTATATGAAGCTTCGAGCTTGGTCAATTGATCATCAATTTCAGTTGATCTTTGTTTAGATTTTTTTTTCTCTGCTATCTCGTATGATATTATATGGCCCCTAAGGACTGCCTTCATGGCCTCCCACAGAGTGGAATCATCTACATCGCCCGCATCATTGGTATTTAAATATATTTCAATTTTATCAGAAAGATAGGTACAAAATTCTTCATCTTTTAATAGTGCATTATTCAAATGCCAACTATGCTCACCTCTATTCTGGTTCAAGTCAAGACTTAACGAGACAGGAGCATGATCCGATATTAGTATATTGTGGTAGGTGCAGTCAATTACTGAATGTAACAACTTAGAGTCCAACAAAAAGAAATCAATCCTGGAATAGGATTTGTGTACAGTGGAAAAATAGGAAAAATCTTTTGTGGTGGGATGAAGAAGCCTCCAGATATCTACCAAATTATAAGACTGCATAAGATTGTTAAGTGTGCCACTGTTTCTACATATATTAGATTTGGAGTGCTGCCGGTCTAGAACGGGATCTAAAACATAATTAAAGTCACCCCCCATAATTACACTTGAATATGATAAATTTGGCAACGCCTTGTAGAGGTTCTGAAAAAAAAGCGGGTCGTCAAAGTTCGGCCCATATACGTTTACTAATATTATCGGTATGGAGTTCAGAGTCCCACTGACTATCACATATCTACCCCTCTGGTCTGAAATTGTTTGAGAGTGGATAAATGGTATATTTTTTCTTATCATGATTGCAACACCTCTAGATTTCGTGCTGAAGTTCGACTGATAGACCTGAGAGGCCCACAAGGGACAGAGCATTTTTGCTGCTGTTTTTTTCAAGTGCGTCTCCTGAAGAAAATATATATCAGATTTAAGTGCCCGTAAATGTGCGTACACCTTCCCCCTTTTAGTGGGCTGTTCATTCCTCTTACATTCCAGCTAGATATTTTAACTTTACCAAGGCTGTGTCCCTGTAAATTGGCCAACATAAAATATGTCTACAATATATAAGAATGAAAACATTTTCCATGACAGTGACAATATTCAATAGCTTTGAACTGACAGATGAGCTGAAAGAACACCCCATAGAAAACACAAAACCCTCCCTCATAAACACAGGAGCAGTACTTCCATACCCCTAACTTTAAGTTAAAGCCAGACGTGAAGACCAGCAAGTGGCCCAGGCTAGCGATGTAACTATCCATCTCTCTCCAACCAGGGGAGACACCCCGCTTCGCATACAAACAATGAAGGAAGAGAGAGAGAAAATAATGATAATAATAATAGTAATGATAAATAAAATACTTATCAGTCCTCGCGCAGACTAACCATGAACATGTCTTATGAACTGTCTGTCAAACAATGTTAACTTACATACAATCATTTAATGTGGCGGCGTTTATCACATAGCTGACCAGAATATCAGTCTCTTCTCTGGCTTACAGCGGCGCTGGCGTCTGCGTCCCATCCCTCCGCCTCGCGGCTCAGGAACTCTTCGGCCTCGGCTGGGGTAGTAAACGTGCCAGTGTTGTTATTGACCGTGACCACAAACCGCGCTGGGTGTCGGAATCCACATCGGATGGACTTAGCTCTGCACTTCTCCCGAATGGCTTGAAAGGCCTGACGTTTCTTCATTGTGGCCGAGGTGAGATCCGGAAAAATATACACCGGGCGCCCATCATATTGTAGAGGAGCCTTCTCTCTTGCCAACCGTAGCACTAGCTCCTTCACCTGATAGTAGTGTATCCTGGCGATAATGGTTCTTGCTCTGCCGTCTGTAGCCGGGGCCAGGCTCCGGTGGGCACGGTCCACTTCTATTGGAAGGTTGAAATGCTCCTCTCCAAGCAGTTTAGGAAGCAGCTTGGTTACAAACTCTGTAGGCCGGCCGTTTTCTGTCTTCTCCTTAATCCCGACAATCCGAATATTCTGCCGGCGAGAGCGGGCCTCGAGGTCCTCCAGCTTAGCTTGTTGCTCTTTGCATTGGGAGGCTAACGTGTCATATCGCTTCTCCAGCCGTTCTAGTCGCCTCTCATGTGACTCGGTGGCGGCCTCGGTAGATGACACCCGCTCGCTGATTTCGGTTAGGGCAATTTTAAAGTCCGCAATAGCTCCGTTGAGCTCGGTGAACCTCGTGTCGACTCTGCTGTCTAATGTTTTTATGGCTGCCAGGACGTCCTCCATGGTAACAGGAGCAGCTGGGGAGCTAGCTTCGTTAGCGTTAGCTTCACGCGTGTCCGTTAGCCTAGCACAGTGGTCGTCAGAGTCGTCCTCGCCAGGAAAACTATCTTGTTTCTTTTTTCTACTTTTCGACATCGCGGCCAAAATATTGCAGTTCACTTCAGGTACCCTAAATGATGATTGCGCAAGGTAAATGGCGAAGTCGGAATGGAGCTCCCCTCACACACGTCTACTCCATGTCGAACCGGAACCGGAAGCCCAACAAGCAGAAGAGATTTGTTTGGGCCAAGAAACACAAGGAATGGACATTAGACCAGTGGAAATCTGTGCTTTGGTCTGATGAGTCCAAATTTGAGATCTTTGGTTCCAACCGCCGTGTCTTTGTGAGACGCAGAAAAGGTGAACGGATGGATTCCACATGCCTGGTTCCCACTGTGAAGCATGGAGGAGGAGGTGTGATGGTGTGGGGGTGTTTTGCTGGTGACACTGTTGGGGATTTATTCAAAATTGAAGGCACACTGAACCAGCATGGCTACCACAGCATCCTGCAGCAACATGCCATCCCATCCGGTTTGCGTTGAGTTGGACGATCATTTATTTTTCAACAGGACAGTAACCCCAAACACACCTCCAGGCTGTGTAAGGGCTATTTGACCAAGAAGGAGAGTGATGGAGTGCTGCGGCAGATGACCTGGCCTCCACAGTCACCGGTCCTGAACCCAATTGAGATAGTTTGGGGTGAGCTGGACCGCAGAGTGAAGGCAAAGGGGCCAACAAGTGCTAAACACCTCTGGGAACTCCTTCAAGACTGTTGGAAAACCATTTCAGGTGACTACCTCTTGAAGCTCATCGAGAGAATGCCAAGAGTGTGCAAAGCAGTAATCAGAGCAAAGGGTGGCTATTTTGAAGAAACTAGAATATAAAACATGTTTTCAGTTATTTCACCTTTTTTTGTTAAGTACATAACTCCACGTGTTCATTCATAGTTTTGATGCCTTCAGTGAGATCTACAATATAAATAGTCATGAAAATAAAGAAAACGCATTGAATGAGAAGGTGTGTCCAAACTTTTGGCCTGTACTGTACATACATACATACATACATGCATACACACACACACACACACACACACATATATATATATATATATATATATATATATATATATTGATCATGTCTAATACTGTATGTAAGTGTTAACTCAAGGTAAGACTTCCTTAAGCAGCCTATAGTTGGGATCGGCTCTGAGAGACACGTTGATGACTTGAAAGAAATCATTAAGGTCAAATGTTGAAGAGCAATTGAGGAGAGGCAATCTAAATATATATCAGGTCTCACTGCAACAGCTGTGATTGATCCCAAATACAGCACTCAGTTGGTAATTACTTTTTTTATTTCAACACAGAATAAACAGGAACTTAAGCTGACGATTTGATAGAGATAGATAATAGTTATTTCTTTCGGCTCAGAGCCCACACCCTCTGGGTACAGGGGCCGACAGGTAGGTGGAAGGAGGACACACATAAGATAAGATAAGATAAGATAAGAAGCTTTATTGTCACTGCAATAAATGCAATGAAATTTCGTTCGGCACTCTCTTCTTGCAGCTACAATGTCCTTGTCATAAAATATACTGGGGGGGGGGGGGGGGGTCATGGTTCTTGCAGCAGTCTCTTCACAGCCATGGGGAAGAAGCTGTGTCTCAGTCTGTTGGTGCGGTCTCTCATGACTCTGAGTCTGCCAGAGGGAAGGCTGGAGAGAGTGTCCTGGGTGGGCAGGGTCATCCCGAATCTTTGTGGCCCGTTGGAGGAGACGGCTGGAATAGATCTCCTCTAGGCGTGGAAGTGGGGAGCCGATGATCCACTGAGTCGTCTTGATGACCCGCTGCAGTTGTTTCTTTTCAGATGCAGTGCAGCTGGCGTACCACACCGTACAGCCATAGGTGAGGACACTCTCTATTGTGCAGTGGTAGATGTTTTTCAGCAGAGGTGGAGGGAGTTTGTTCCTCCTCAGTGTTCTCAGAAAGAAGAGACGCTGCTGGGCCTTTTTGAAGATGTGGGTGGTGTTCACAGTCCAGCGCAGGTCCTCAGACATGTGCAGGCCAAGAAACTTGGAAACTGGTGACCCGTTCCACTTCCTCCCCATTGATGCTCAGGCCTGAGTGCAGTGTGGTCCTTGACTTCCGGAAGTCAATAATGACTTCTTTTGTCTTCTTGGTGTTGAGGTTGAGGTGGTTGTCACTGCACCAGGCCGCCAGTGCTTGGACCTCCTCCCTGTATGGTGTCTCATAACCGTTGTTGATGAGCCCCACAATGGTTGTATCATCCGCAAATTTGATGAGGGTGTTGGAGCCGTGAGTAGCGACACCGTCATAAGTGTACAGTGTGTACAAGACTGGACTCAGCACACATCCCTGAGGAACACCAGTATTGAGGACGATGGTGGAGGATGTGGAGGTGCCCATTCTGACATGCTGGGGTCTGTTAGTCAGGAAGTCCTTGATCCACAGACAGAGGGAGGTTCCAAGTTGTAGTGTCTGCAGTTTGTTGATGAGTCTGCTGGGGCTGATGGAGTTAAATGCCGAGCTGAAGTCAACAAACAGCACCCTGATATATGTGTTGGGGTTTTCAATGTGGCTGAGAGCAGTGCGGAGGGCGATGGAGATGGTGTCGTCTGTGGATCTGTTGGACCTGTAGGTGAACCGATGTTTATCAAAGCCAGGTCGGATGTGGGCCTTGACATGCTGTAACACCAGTCTCTCCATACATTTCATGATCACCTGTGTCAGGGCCACAGGCCGGTAATCATTCAACCCTGTGATGGCAGAGGATTTGGGCACAGGGATTATGGTGGCAGTTTGCAGGCAGGTGGGGACTGTGGCTTGCTGCAGTGAATGGTTAAAAATGTTAGTGAATACTGCAGCAAGCTGGTGAGCACATGATTTCAGCACTCTCCCTGGTACTCCATCCGGTCCTGGTGCTTTCCTGGTGTCGATGCCACGCAGGACTCGCAGTACCTGATGTTGTTGGATGGTGGGTGGCTGGTCATGCTCCGATGATGTCAGCTGTGTGTCCTCTGCCTGTCTGTTGTCCTCCTCAAAGCAGGAGAAAAAGGTGTTAAGCTGGTCTGGGAGAGAAGTGTCGGTGGAGGGGGGGGGGGGGGGGGGGTGTTGTGGCATTGTATGTAATCAGTTATATTCTGTATGCCTTTCCACATGAGCGGGGGTTGTTCTCCCTGAAGTTGTCCTCTATCTGCTCTCTGTACTTTGTTTTAGCAGCCTTGATGCCTCTGTCCAGGTCTGCTCTAGCCTTCCTGTAGGCTTCCCTGTCCCTTGACCTCAGTGCTGAATCCCTGGCCTGGAGTAGTGCTCTGATATTGGTGTTAAACCAGGGAAATGTTTTCACCTGTTTCCTTGATGTTACATTATCCATGCAGAAATTGATGTATGATAGTACAGAGGAGGTGTGGAGTTCAATGTCTGGGTCTTCAAAGAGCTCCCATATGGTGTCCTCAAAACAGTCCTGCAAGGATAGTGTGGCCTCCTCAGTCCAGCACTGCACTGACTTGTACTGTGGCTTAGACCTGCAGATGAGGGGCTTGTAAGCTGGTGTCAGGAACAGGGAAAGATGGTCTGAGTGTCCGAGGTGGGGGGAGTGGTGGGCTCTGTAGGCTCCAGAGATGTTGGTGTAGACCTGGTCTAGTGTTCTGCCCTTGCTTGTTTGAATGTCAACATTCTTGTAAAATCTGGGGAGCACAGTCTTTGAGTTGGTGTGATTAAAGTCTCCAGCCACGATGAAGAAGCCCTCTGGGTGTTTGTTCTGTTGCCTGGTGATGCTGTCATGCAGCCTGCTCATAGCTACGTTAGCATTAGCTCGCGGGTGGATATATACGGCAGTTACAAACACTTGGGTTATTTCCCTGGGCAAATAAAAAGGTCTGCACTTCAACATCAGAAACTCCAGGTCTGGACAGCAGTGTTTCTCAATAACAGCAGCGTCTGTGCACCAACTGTTGTTAATATAGACGCACACACCACCTCCTCTCCTCTTACCGGAGTCCGATGTGCGGTTCGCCCGGAAGATTGTACGTCCTGCTAGCTCCATGGCTAGGTCCGGGATGTTTTCATGCAGCCAGGTCTCTGTTATCACCATGATACAGCTGTCTATCCGGTTGTTAACGTCCCGTAGTTTCTCGTCCATCTTGTTAACCAGAGAGCGGACATTGGCGAGAAAGACGCTTGGAACCGCTGGTTTATGCGGAGTCGTTGTTAGCCTAGCTCTGATGCCGGCTTGTTTGCCTCGTTTCCGGCGTCTTTCGCAGCGCCGCCGTCGCCTCCTTTCTGTCCGCTCTCGCCAGCGTATCCTCTCCGGGAATGAGTCGAACCCTTCTGGGGGGGTCCAGCCAGTCCAGTGTTGTTTCAGGCTTAAAAGTTCAGTTCGAGTGTAAGTCCTTCTCAGTGTGTTGCTGCTGACTGAAGAAGAGCACCGGGTCGCTGCATCCACACACGCCGCCATCTTTGCAAGGCAGTGTATGGTGTCTCACAAACAACCAAGTGGGAACACTCATGCTGAAATGTCGTGGCAGGAACACACCACACAGCCACAGGTAGACGGAAACCAGAGATGCTGAGGCAGAACTTGTGGTCAGGGACAGAAGGCTGGTGAGTTTACCAGAAAACAGACGATGTAGACAGGTCAGAGGCAGGCAGGGTCAATAATAGGAGATCAGGCAGGTAAGGAGTGCTGGAAAGTCTCGTATGTAGTTGAAGAACAATCTGACACTGAGGGAAAGGCAGCAGCTGCTTATATGCAGGGAGAGCTGCACAGGTGCATGCACAGGTGAGTGGAGTTGTTTTAATGAGGGGGACGTGGCTGGCTGGCAGGGTGCAGGAGAATGAAAATTTACCAGGAGCAGGTAAGAGAAAGAAGGGGAGCAGAATGCAGGCTGTGACAATAGTTGCGTTTCCATTACAGTTCGTAAAATAAAAGCAATATTTCTGAAATTTCGACAAAGTTCAAATGCCACTTGCAGGTGTTTCCATTGAACGGTGTTTTGCGAACTAGCTGTAATTCTCGTAAATTCTCGTCCATCCCGCGAGACATCACTTTGAGGAAGATGGCCAAAAGCGTTATGCGTCTCGGGACACTGATTATTCCGAATTTCTTTGTTGTCTGTGACATTTTTATCACGAATAACTGTTAATAATAACTCCGTCTCCTCCTCTGTCCACACATACCGCGCCATCTTCCTCGAAATGAACTGGTCGCGTGACCCCCTACGTCATGTCCGTTGACCCCAGTGACATGTAAATGTGAAAAAAGTGTTTTCATTACACTTTTGCGATACACTTTTATATCGACACGTCGGAAAAACCTCATGAGAATGTAAAAATATTTTAGCGATATTTGAGAGGATTTTCGAAATATAGGTGTTTCCATTACCAGTTTTTTATTGCGATATTTAGGTTTTGCACATTTCTAGGGGTAATGGAAACGCGACTACTTACAGCTGTGTTGAGGGCAGACTGGTACTGTTTTAGGGCAAGAGGTCATGAATTTTGCCTCTTAGAATTTGTCATTAAAAAAGTTCATAAACTCATTACTGCTAAGGGCTAAAGGAATACAAGGCTCAATAGAACTGTGACTCTCAGTCAGCCTGGCTACAGTGCTGAAAAGAAACCTGGGGTTGTTCTTATTTTCTTCTGTTAATGATGAGTAATAGTTTGCTCTGGCATTGCGGAAGGCCCTCCTATATATTTTGAGACTGTCTTCCCAGTCTAAACAAGATTCTTCCTGTTTGGTTAATCGCCAATTCCTTTCAAATTTTCGCAATGTTTGTTTTAATTTTCGGGTTTGGGAGTTGTACCAAGGAGCGAACTTTCTTTGCTTTGTTAACTTCTTTTTAAGAGGTGCTAAAAAGGCGAGTGTTGTTCGCAGCGAGCCTGCAGTGCTAAAGTAAAAAGTAAAGTAGGTACAAGAAACCTCAGTTACAGAGGATAAATTTTGCTACAGCACTATCTGATAAATATCTAGTATAGTAACTGTTGCTGAGTGGTGGGTAATCGAATAGAAAGAAATAAAAAATTATTAAGTAATGATTTAATAGAGAGGGATTCTGTGGAAAGACTATTAAGTTATCAATTTCAATTCCATACGTCAGAACAAAATCGAGGGCGTGATTCAAACACAGAGTGGGTTTATGTACATTCTGACTGAAGTCAGTGGAGTCTAATAATGTGATAAACGCAGTTGCGAGTCATTATCAACGTCAACATGAATATTAAAATCACGTACAATAATAACTTTATCTGATTTAAGAACTGAACTAGATAAAAACTAAAAAACTTAAACTAATGACAAAGATGACAAACATATATGATATATGAACTGATATTTAACAGCCCACATTTAATTCTCCTGTTTTGTCTGTCTGTCACAGAAAAGGTTTTAATTTTCATTAGTTTTTTATGCACAACTCCTCTTTGTTTGACATTAGATTTAAATTAGGTGGTCAGGGGACAGACACCATTTGTACAACACTAAGGGTGGGTAACTGCATTAGAAGGTCAGAGAAGCGTTTAAGACTGCAACTCTGATTACTGGTCTCAACTCTGGGTTATCAGGGCTTTGAATTACTAATAAATTTGCACAGCTTCCTAGAGATGAGAGCAGCTCCATCCAAAGTGGGATGAATGCCATCTCCTCTAATCAGACCAGGTTTTCCCCAGAAAGTTTGCCAATTATTTACGGAGCTCACATCGTTTGCTGGACACCACCTGGACAGCCAGCGATTGAATGATGACATGCAGCTAAACATCTCATCAGTGGTCATATTTCGGAGGGGTCCAGAGAAAACTGGAGTCCGACATAGTTTCTGCATATTCACACACTGAGGCACCATTAATTTTAGTAACCATCGGATGTCATCACCACCAACATGAATAACAATCTTACTAAATCTACGTTTAGCCTTAGCCGACAGTTTTAAATTTGATTCAGTGTGACCCGCTCTGGCCCCAGGGATACATTTGACTAGATTTCACCCTAGATTTTGAAATTTGACATGCTTAATATTTAAATGTATTTTCTAACTACAGTTTTAATTCTAATTTTCAACAGGTACATGTAGTATAAATGACCAACATTTAGTCTAAGGCCCTTGTGGAGTACTTACCTATGAAGGAAACATACTGGTTTTATCCTTAGTATACACCATAATCTTCTTTATGCATCTTTTGGTACCTCTTGCATGCATGTAGCCTTGATATATTATTGGTGTAATGTATGCTTAATGAACAATGTATTTTCTCACTACTGTATTTATAATAATGTTTTTGATAAATACTTACCAAGCGGTTTAATCATTGAATAGGCTTATGTGCATTAATTACCAAGATGGCATTCAGTTGCATAGAATTGACTTATCTTCACTAAGGCAAAGACAACAGGTTGTACAGTATATTCTGAGAATGGATTCAAGTGATTGATGCCAGTATAAAAGCCGTCATCATATGAAAATAGTTCCATGACTTTTTGATTGCAGAGGAACCGAGAATGGTTGCCCAATTTATTCATTATAGCTTGTTTCAGCAGTAGAACTTCTGGCCTGCAAAACCAGATTAGATACAGCTATTAAGGTATTAATAACATACAAAAAATGTCCTTATATGAAGATGATGTGTTAAATTTGTCAGATGTAGCATCATGGTAGTAGATAATTAACAAAACCATTATCCTTTTCCCTCTGTCTTTCTCTGTTTCTGTGTCTCTTTTAACCTACCCATGATCAGTTTGCAGAATATGGTTCCTATCCTGGATGGCCCTGCAGAGGGGGGAACTCCAGTCAGCTCCCAGCAGCAGTTGCAGGAGCAGGAGAAGCGCATTGAGATCTCCTGTGCCCTGGCTGCTGAGGCCTCTCGCCGCAGCCGCCTTCTCTCTGGTGAGGACTATCTCCACACGGCTGCCATAGTCACCACTGCCACATCACTAACCCTCTCCTACTAATCACTCACCATGATTACACAGCACATGACAGGCCACAGTATTTACTCTTAACACTGCCTCATGCCCATATCCCCACCCAGATCACTTCTGAAAACTAATGCTGATATTCATGTCATCTTTTCTGATCAGTAATCAGCCAGGGATATTTTTACATGCGATGGACAGTACAATATTTGTTGATATCACAAAGACTGCCATGATACGATTTTGATTCAGTTCAGTTCAGGGGCTTGTGACTGATATGAGACAATATCATATGCCCATTAAACATAATCAGATACAGAAGAAGCTGCCACCCCTTTCTTTTTTTGCTTTTGGCCATAAAAGATAAAAACAACACATAAATAATAGTAAATAATTGTAACTGGTTAAGTGCAGTAAAATTTCCTTTATACTAACTGCACTAACACACATAAAACCATCAATCAATCAATCAATCAATCAATTTTTATTTATAAAGCCCAATATCACAAATCACAATTTGCCTCAGAGGGCTTTACAGCATACAACATCCCTCTGTCCTTAGGACCCTCACAGCGGATAAGGAAAAACTCCCCCAAAAAAAACCCCTTTAACGGGGAAAAAAAAAACGGTAGAAACCTCAGGAAGAGCATCTGAAGGAGGGATCCCTCTTCCAGGACGGACAGACGAGCAATAGATGTTGTACAGAACAGATCAGCATAATGAATTAACAGTAATCCATATGACACAATGAGACATAAGGAGAAACAGATATTATATTAATAATATGATTATATATGTATGTGACAATAATGATATGTGTATAATAGTCCAGGTATGACTAATAGTAACAGCAGCAGTGGGAGGCATCAGGCAGGACCATGGCAGCAGCACAACCACGACACACCACCCAGGCACAGCTGCGGTACGAGTTAACCTGCGAGACAGTGGAGCACAAAGGCTCCAGAGAACAAGCCGAGTTAGTGACATGAGGTAGACCCGGGTTAGAGAGATGCATTAACAGGACATGAATACTAGCAAGGGAGAGAGAGAGTGAGAAGGAGAGAAGGGGCTTGGTGTATTATAGGAGGTCCCCCGGCAGACTAGGCCTATGTCAGCCTAACTAGGGGCTGGTCCAAGACAAGCCTGAGCCAGCCCTAACTATAAGCTTTATCAAATAGGAAAGTCTTAAGTCTAGTCTTAAAAGTGGAGACGGTGTCTGCCTCCCGGACCGAAACAGGAAGCTGATTCCACAAAAGAGGAGCCTGATAGCTGAAGGCTCTGGCTCCTGTTCTACTTTTGGAGACTTTAGGGACCACAAGTAACCCTGCATTCTCAGAGCGCAGTGTCCTGGTGGGATAATAGGGCACTATGAGCTCTCTAAGATATGATGGAGCCTGATTATTTAGAGCTTTGTAGGTTAGGAGAAGGATTTTAAACTCAATTCTGGATTTAACAGGGAGCCAGTGCAGAAAAGCTAAAACAGGAGAAATATGATCTCGTCTCTTAGTTCCTGTCAGTACACGTGCCGCCGCGTTCTGGATTAGCTGGAGAGTTTTCAGGCACTTATTAGAGCTACCTGATAATAGAAAATTACAGTAATCCAGCCTCGAGGTAACAAACGCGTGGACCAATTTTCAGCATCTTTTACTGACAGGATAGGCCTAATTTTTGCAATATTACGCATATGAAAAAATGCAGGCCAAGACGTTTGTTTTAAATGGGAGTTAAAAGACAAATCTTGATCAAATATTACGCCGAGGTTTCTTATGGTAGTGCTAGAGGCCAGAGCAATGCCATCCAGAGAAACTATATCATCAAAGAGTTTCTGAGCTGTTTGGGGCCAAGAACAATAACTTCAGTTTTGTCTGAATTTAACATCAGGAAATTGGTGCTCATCCAGGTCTTTATATCTTTAAGGCATTTCTGAAGTTTGGTTAATTGATCCGTTTCTTCTGGCTTTATTGATAAATACAACTGTGTACCATCCACATAGCAATGGAAATTGATAGAGTGATTTCTAATGATGTTACCTAAGGGAAGCATATATAGCGTGAATAGAATTGGTCCGAGCACTGAACCTTGAGGTACTCCAAAACAAACTTTAGTACATGAAGATGATTCATTATGAACGTGAACAAACTGAAAACGATCAAATAAATAAGATTTAAACCAGTTTAGTGGAGAACCTTTAAGGCCAATTGAATGTTCCAATCTCTGTAGCAGAATTTGATGGTCAATTGTGTCAAATGCGGCACTAAGATCTAGTAAGACAAGTACAGAGACGAGACCTTGGTCTGAAGCAATCAGGAGAAAGTTATTATCATGGAGAAAGTCACACAGCTGGTCTGCGACTACTTTCTCAAGGATCTTTGAGAGAAAGGGAAGGTTGGATATAGGCAGGGGTGAAAGTAGTTTTAAATTCTTGCCGGTACTATTACCAAAACCCTCATCTCTCTCTCACTTCATGCATTATAAAATAGCAAAGTCAAAACCCAAACAAATAAATACATTTCAATTAGTGGTGGGACACGATTAAAAAATTAATCTAATTAATTAGAGGCTTTGTAATTAATTAATCGTGATTAATCGCATTTTTATCAAATAGCAATATTTGACACAGTAAGTACTGTTCTTCATTTCAGACAAATTCAGACAGCAAAAATGTTTATTTTTCACTTTTCATTTTTCAAGAGTTTGATAATTTGTCAGACGTAGACTAACTTATTTTGACTCTGAACCTCGTCATCTGGTCTATTGTGGGCCAGAGTGTGGATAACAAATCAGAAATGTTGCTCGGGTTTGGCCCACTTGACATGCTGCTGTGTTGTGCTATGGCCTATTCAAGTGCTGGAATTTGTTATTTACATGACAACGCCTGAACGTAACACAGGCTCTGCTCCAACTAAGTGTGTGTGCTGTGCTGCGCTGCTGTGCGAGCAGCGTGTGTGAATGTGAGTAACAGCAGCCTTTTGATGGTCATTTACACACTCTCCATGTGTGATCACGGTAAACAGACAAGCTGTAATCATGGTAACAATAACTATGTCAGGTAACAAACTGCATCGGGCTCAGGTCGGGTTCACACTTAAAAATCAGAAAGGCTGTGGGGTTTGGGCCGGGCTTGGTTATAACTGTCTCGGACTCTGGTTGGGTTCGGTCAGGAAAATGCGGCCCGACCGTTTGCCTGTACCAGGACTGTCGTAGCTAACGTTAGCTCTGGTGTCCGTGCTCGCAGCACCATGTTTTGCATTGAGCTGATACCGTAGGCTTGAAGTGTGTGCATCAGTATTAGCAGTGTGCCAGAAATTAGGGAACTGAGAAAGGTGCGATTAAATGCGTTATTTTTCCCGTAATTAATTAATCAAAATAAGGCATTAAAGTCCCAGCTCCAATTTATATATTTTACTGTAGGCTACCTGTAGGCCTATGGAGTAGGCAGGAATTAAAAACACTTGAAAGTGTTTCAGCCAACCACAAGAATGTGTGAAATTTCGTTGGTGTAATTTATTGTTCGTCCTGTCCCGGCGCAAGCGGCGTTTCTTGACGTCTGTGGACCAGTTGTGGAAAACGTCCCAGTGCATTAAATCAAACGCACCGATCCCCATAGCAACCGCTGTGTTTCGGAATTAGACGCGCATGCGCACTCACGTACTGATGAGTGAAATCTCCGGTCGTTAGCTCATAAGCAGTTTCTTTTCCGAGCTGTTCTGTATCGTTAAAATTGAACAAAATAACACGAAACACAACTATTTACTCTCCTACTGATTTTAATTGGGACATTTTGCAACGAATGTAAAGACATTAAATGTGTGGTACACGTTTCGAAGGCTGGGTGCAGAGGAGACCACCGGGCTCTCTCCGAGGGGAGGGGGAGAGAAGCAGGGCAAGAGCCTTGAGGAAGAGAGGGAGATGCCCAGCCAAGGCGCCATCCAGCATGGACTAAAACACAGCACAGACAGTTCAAAAACAATTCGGAATGAGTTAAAAAGAATTTTTAAACAGACAAAGTAGTTTTCAAGACTGCATATTGCTAGCGGATCTATTTTCTGACCCAAAGAGCGGCCGTGACTGGTTCTGAAGGAGGGCTTTATAGCAGGCAGCCGCTCTCCCATCTTCCTGGTACTGCGTACCGCCACTGAATCTTTTAGTGGTACGCAGTACCGGACCGTACCGGCTTACTTTCACCCCTGGATATAGGTCTGTAATTGGCTAACACCTCTGGATCCAATGTGGGCTTTTTTAACAGAGGTTTAATTACAGCTACCTTAAAAGACTGTGGTATATAGCCTGTTAATAAAGATATATTGATCATGTCTAGTATGCAAGTGTTAACTAAAGGTAAGACTTCCTTAAGTAGCCTAGTTGGGATGGGATCCAAGAGACAGCACATGGGATAAGTTAACCTCCAAGGCTTTTATGTCAGAGAGACCTTTCCGGAAGAAATCTTTTAAGTTTAACCCAAACCAAAAAATTCAGGTCTATCTGGTTAAGTAATAACCATAAGGGTACATACAAGGTACATACACAAAACAACAGTTATTTTTCTTGCTGCTCACCATTATTAGCTTAAGCACTTTTACATTGCATAAATTAGCCTAGCGGTTCTTTTCATCGCTTAACAAATTATATGTATAATTTACACTTCTTCTTACTCAGATGGGGATGTGGGGTGGGGTTTGCATACACGTTTTATTAGGCTAACATTGTTGAATCAGAGCAATTTATGGCACTTGTCCTGGCAGGTACATTGTGTTTCTTCAGTACTTAATAATGGCAGTGTTTACATACAGCATGTGCTCTGTCTGTTGACCTGTATTTTCTTCCTGAAAACCAAAAAAATTCCACACTGCTGATTTATTCCTGAGTAAAAAGTTATCCTGATCATCTTTCTCTTTGCTGCTTGCCATTATCTGCCTGCTACCATTCAACAGTGACCCAGAATTTCAAAATAAAGGTGTAACCTGAAGATGATGATTTGGATCAATGTTTTCATTTTTGCATCAATGGTATTGTATCGTTGATCACTGAATCACGATCGATAAGACCCTAGCTGCTTTTGTTTCTTTACTATACCCCACACCCTATTTCTTGGCTATACCTCCTATGCCAGTAGCCATCTGTGTTTATTTGATCACTGGTGTGGTGTATGGTCATGGGTCTTACATTGATAAGTTAGTACTGGCACTGAACTTTTTGGTGCACAATAGGTATTCCATGCAAGACACTGATGTCAGGTGCGCTCATTTTCAGTTTGGCCTCCAAGTTGAGTTCCTAGACCTCACCGAGTCAGCTGGTAAGATGTTATAATTACCAACAGGAATGATGGCCAAAGTTGAAAGAAAAGGAAAAAGAAAATCTTTATGTCAGATGTATTTTACACAGTATGATGTAATAACTACTTAGATCACTACTGTATCATACAGGACAATTAGGGCTGTCAGCATTTATGCATTAATCTTGATGCAATAAAGGTCCAAACATACTGTGTTACATGGTTTTTAGATGCATGCTATTTTGTCCCTTTGATGCACCCTAGTCAAGCAGCTGCATCAGCTACCTGCTTCCTGTTGTCCCAGTGATTGAGAATACTAACACCACTGAGCTTTTGATTGGCTCATTTCACTTAAAAAAATCCCCCAGACAGCTCAGTTGATAAGTAAAAAGTAATATACACCTGCAGAGAAAAAACTATTTGTGTTTGTCTTTGTTTTCTCTCAGATGACTTTGTAGATCTTCATTGCTGTGTCTTTGTAGATCTGTATTGCTGTGTCATTTTTATGAAGTAAATTTAGGAAAAGATAGAGAAAGACAGACACATGTGACAAGGGTGACAATAAAAAGTGTCAAACTTGTGGACCCCATTCCAAGACCTCAGCACTGGTGAGGCAGATAGCCAAAGATTCACCACACAAAAAAATCATGGTCCCCTAAAGATGAACCCTTGCGTATTAGGCGATCTTCGGACCTCAACAAGGTTTTACTTATCCAGTGAAATATTTCAATATCTACATTTATGGTTCCCAGAAGAACAATTCAAAAAGCTTTGGTAATCCCCTGACCTTTCGTGTAATACCATAGTAAGATCTTACATTCAGTTTTCCCAATATTTGACCTTATCACAAAATACCTGCAAAACTATTTACAGCTTCCATTAACCTCAGCTGTACTATGTGTTTATTGCTAACTGGCAGATATTGCATGCTGTCACACTAAACTGAGAAGATATGTGTGGTAAACAGGAACTGATAAACTTAATTAGCATTACAGGTTTCATTTTGAGTCCAGCGTCCACATCATCTTTCTTAGTAGATTCAAACAGATCTGTGCTCCTTATCCATAAGTTCTTCTTACTTGACATGATACTTTTCGCTGTGTCTCAAATCAACTTATAATTCAGTAGTGCCGAGGATTTAAGGGGAGTCACACATGCAGAACTGTGCCTAATCTAAATATGCATTTGAAAGATACATGGTAATCCAGAGACACCAGAACTTCTTGTTTTCTTTACCCTAAAAAATCCAGAGATATCTCTATGTTTACGGTCACACATCTGAATGCACAGGTGTCCCTAGTTTTCACCGACTTACCTCACAGTACTTCCCCCTTTGATTAGTTCACTCCTTGTCTTTCTTTCCATTTTCCTGTGTTCACTCTTCCAACCTCCCTCCATCTCATTCCAGTCCAGTGTGGCCCCAGTCCCCCCACCTCCCCGACCAGCCTGGCCCCTCACCCTTCCTCTGCTGACTTCCCCAACTCCGCCCACACCATGAGGGCGTGAGTCATACAAGGTGAGTATCTGTTCACAAAACACCACTTCTGCCAGTCACCCTCCGCCATCCCGTTTAGACTATGTGCTTGTTTCACTCTCAGGACTGCTCATTTTCTGGGGTTTTCAGGAAAGTACATTGTGTTTGATCCAAATATGTTTTGAATAGAAATGCTCATGTTTATACACTAAAGCTGGTGATGACTCATTTTTGGTCCAAGTGCTTCATATCACCATCAAACTAGTATCATTATTAAATGCACACAGATTTCATTGGTCAAATGTTCATTTCTGACAGCCAGATTTCACAAGAAAAAAAAAATCTTTTTTTTTTTTTCTCCATTGCTTTGTTTTGGTTTGCAAGAAGTGAGAGAGACAACAGAATTTAACCACCTCTACTTTTTTACTTTTTAGCTATATTCTTAAAATTCTCAACAAAAGATCCACATTTTTGTTTCTTAACATTTTCAACATCTCGCATCACAACTCAGCTACTCTATCTCCTATAAAAGGCCAAGCGATGTAGTTAAAAGCTTCAGATTACAACTAGGTTGGACCTTGTGTTGAGAATTTCTTGTCACTCTCAAGGAGACACCGTCTTTTGTAGCTTAGAGTATGTTGTGTTGTGTTACTCAAGCTAGAGGAGGACTTCCTAAAATCTGCCCTTGCTGTATAAAAAAATTATGTTGTGCTGTAGCAATATCTTACAAATTTTCCCTAAAATGACTTACAAAATTAGAATTTCATTAATCCCATGATAGTACACATCACCCAGTATCCAATGGCACAGGTAATCTAAAAATCTCTATCTTTGTATCTTACTTAAGCCATATGTCTTTGCTTCTTTTTGTCTGTAGTTCAAGCCCTGGCTGCTGTCAAGTTTGATGGAGCATCTTTCTAAGGATTCGCTGGACATACTGAACAATGAAGATGATCCTGGAAAGTGTTTTTTTTTTTTTTTTTTAGCACCTAAACTGGACTACAACTAAAGCACGTAAAAAAGTCAAAGGACGTTCCTAGGAGGCAAGAGCAAATTTCTAACCTACATGGGAGCTACTATGACTTGTAACCCCCCCAGTTCATCCAACTCATTACAGTCCCCTGTTGTTTGTGCCCTATGGCACAAATGAAGGCTCCAGATCTCCTACCAGTTTCAAGGTGTGTAATATTTGTACAAACCCAAAATTAAAAAAGTTGGGACGCTATGTAAAACATAAATAAAAATTGAAGGTAATGTTTGCAAATCTTTTTTCACCTGTATACAACTGAATACAGTACATTACATTTGTTTTTTATTTGTAAATATACACTCATTCTGAAAGTGATGCCTGCAACATTTTCAAAAAAATTTAGAACAGGGGCATGTTTACTACTGTGTAACATCACTTTATTTTAAACAACACTCAGTAAGTGTTTGGGAACTCAGGACACTAACTGTTTAAGTTTTGAAAGTTGATTTTTTTTTTTTTCATTCTTGCTTGATATATGAATTCAGTTGTTCAACAGTTCAGGGTCTCTGTTGCCGTATTTTGTTTTTTATAATGTACCACACATTTTAAATAGGAGACAGGTTTGGACTGCAGGCAGGTCAGTCTAGTATCTGCACCGTTTTACTACAAAGCCACGCTGTTGTACCATGTGCAGTCTTATTGCCTTGCTGGAATAAGCAGGGATGTCCCAGAAAAAGATGTTGTTGTGATGGCAGCATATGTTGCCCCAATATCTGTATGTGCCTCTAAGCATCCATAATGCTTTTACAGATGTGCAAGTTACTCATGATGCCATGGGCACTAACACACCCCGATACCATCACAGATGCTGGCTTTCAACTTTGAGCAGGACACAATCTGGATGGTCCTTTTACTCTTTAGCCTGGAGGATACAAAGTCCACCATTTCCAAAAAAAATTTGGAATGTGGACTCTTCAGACCACCATATACTTTTCCACTTTGTGTCAGTCTATCTTAGATGAGCTCAGGTCCAGAGAAGTCTGCGGTGTTTCTGGATGATGTTGATATGTGGCTTTCACTTTGCATGGTAGAGTCTTAACTTACATTTGTAGATGCAGTGACAAACTGCGTTTACTGACTGTGGTTTTCCAACGTGTTTCTGAGCCCATGCAGTAACATAATTTCTACAATCATGTTGCATTCAATGTTGATTTCAGCCCTGCTCCATGAGTGAAAATATTTTTGTGAGTTCTCTGAATGTTTTGATGACGTTATGGATTGTAGACGGTGAAATACATAAATTCTTTGCAACTGTGCATTGAAAAAGATTGTTCTTAAACTGTTGGACTATTTGCCCACACAGTTTTTCACAAAGTAGTAAGGCTCCGTCTGTTCTTGCTTGTAAATGACTGAGCCTTTCAAGGATGCAACCATACCCAATCATGATACTTTGATCTGTTACCAATTACCTGTTTACCTGTGGAATGTTCCAGGTGTATTTTTTGAACATTTCACAACTTTCTGAGTCTTTTGTTGCCCCTCTCTCAACTTTTTTGGAGCTGTTGCAGGCATCAGTTTCAGAATGAGTATACATTTACAAAAAAACGTTTATATTTATCAGCTTAAACATTAAATATCTTGTTTTTATATGGTATTCACTTGAATATAGGTCACAAAGGATTTGTAAATCATTGCATTCTGTTTTTATTTATGTTTGGCATATCATCCAAACTTTTGGGGATTGGGGTTATATATAATTTAGCTCAGGACATATTCCACAAAGTAGAGATTGCTGATGAACTATGTTGATGAGATATTTTACACTCATAATGACAAAATATCTCTGAACTGAGATTCAGTGTTGATCAGTTCACAAGGCAAAACTGCATATGAGAGTCCCTCTCTGAAGATAAACAAGGAAAAGTGCTGCAAAGATAAATCAGGAGAAAGAATTTGGTGTTAGGCCATATGAATGTCCCTAAAGTTGGCTACTATACAAAAGTCTCACTAAAACCTACAAAGAGTCATTGAACATGCTTCTGGACATTAAAAGCCCAGAGAATGTTCATTACCATCTAACCTCCAGCCTTGCCTAGCCTTAAAAAACCACCATGTGTTTTTATGGCACAGTGAGGAGTGGGGCTCAGTGACAAACTGAGGATATTTGCCTACACTGACATATTATGACACTTTGACAACTGACCAAGAAAAGAGTGAAGCCTCTCAACCTTTGTATAAAGCTGAGGACTCTCCTTCAGAATTCACTGTGATGCCTGTTTCACCAAGGCCTCCACCCACTATACTACTACCACCCTATCAACCTCATCTGCTATCAATTACACTCATAAGCAACCATTAGAATGACATGGATTTGATTGGGTCAAACTAAATGGCACCTGGATTACATTTTGCTTCAATGCATCACTCACTACACCCACACAACACAAGAGAATAACGCCAAGTTTGCTGCAAGGCAGAGCTGAAGATAAAGAGCAGTACAAAACCATGACCTATCTTACAAAGCTGTTTAAGACAACACCTTGTCGTACATCATATTCAGAGTATGGCATTTGTAAAACACATTATTAATATCTGACCTGGTATCCTTTTACTAGAGTACTCTGGGGATTGTAGATTAAAGTCCCCAATAAACTCCCTGAATTGCTTGGTACAGACTAAATGCCACATACTACATGCATATGGTACATACTACACTGGGTGTCTGTGGTCCAGTAGACATGCTTATAATACAGATAGTCTGCGTGGTCCTACATTTTGGATTGCAGTCTTTACAGATAGTATCAAGCATGTACAGCTGACAAAATGTTTGCCACAGAAACCTTACATGGAAAGTATCATTTAGGCTGTACGTTTTTTTTTGTCTTTTTGAAAGAGCCTTTCATTTCATCAAGGTCAGCATATTTAAGGGTCAAAATTCAATTTAGTTTAACCATTGTCACGCAAGACAATCAAGGCAGTGTGCAAGACTTGCTCATCTCTTTATTGGAAATGATGACCTTGCTCTGTGCTATGTTGACTTTATCTAAGTGTGGAAGCCAGTCAGATTGTAAAGATAAATTTTTTAACTTATTACAGGCAGGAAGTGACATGCCTTCCCCCCATTTCATGGGTCAAGCATAAAAGAGCACATAATCAGCTCGTTCTCATTTTCAGGTTGTCATATACTGACACTTTGTCCCACTCCCTCAGCTTCTCATACAAAAGCAGGGGTGAAAGTAAGCCGGTACGGTCCGGTACTGCGTACCACTAAAAGATTCAGTGGCGGTACGCAGTACCAGGAAGATGGGAGAGCGGCTGCCTGCTATAAAGCCCTCCTTCAGAACCAGTCACGGCCGCTCTTTGGGTCAGAAAATAGATCTGCTAGCAATATGCAGTCTTGAAAACTACTTTGCTGTTTAAAAATTCTTTTTAACTCATTCCGAATTGTTTTTGAACTGTCTGTGCTGTGTTTTAGTCCATGCTGGATGGCGCCTTGGCTGGGCATCTCCCTCTCTTCCTTAAGGCTCTTGCCCTGCTTCTCTCCCCCTCCCCTCGGAGAGAGCCCGGTGGTCTCCTCTGCACCCAGCCTTCGAAACGTGTACCACACGTTTAATGTCTTTACGTTCGTTGCAAAATGTCCCAATTAAAATCAGTAGGAGAGTAAATAGTTGTGTTTCGTGTTATTTTGTTAAATTTTAACGATACAGAACAGCTCGGAAAAGAAACTGCTTATGAGCTAACGACCGGAGATTTCACTCATCAGTACGTGAGTGCGCATGCGCGTCTAATTCTGAAACACAGCGGTTGCTATGGGGATCGGTGCGTTTGATTTAATGCACTGGGACGTTTTCCACAACTGGTCCACAGACGTCAAGAAACGCCGCTTGCGCCGGGACAGGACAAACAATAAATTACACCAACGAAATTCCACACATTCTTGTGGTTGGCTGAAACACTTTCAAGTGTTTTTAATTCCAGCCTACTCCATAGGCCTACAGGTAGCCTACAGTAAAATATATAAATTGGAGCTGGGACTTTAATGCCTTATTTTGATTAATTAATTACGGGAAAAATAACGCATTTAATCGCACCTTTCTCAGTTCCCTAATTTCTGGCACACTGCTAATACTGATGCACACACTTCAAGCCTACGGTATCAGCTCAATGCAAAACATGGTGCTGCGAGCACGGACACCAGAGCTAACGTTAGCTACGACAGTCCTGGTACAGGCAAACGGTCGGGCCGCATTTTCCTGACCGAACCCAACCAGAGTCCGAGACAGTTATAACCAAGCCCGGCCCAAACCCCACAGCCTTTCTGATTTTTAAGTGCGAACCGACCTGAGCCCGATGCAGTTTGTTACCTGACATAGTTATTGTTACCATGATTACAGCTTGTCTGTTTACCGTGATCACACATGGAGAGTGTGTAAATGACCATCAAAAGGCTGCTGTTACTCACATTCACACACGCTGCTCGCACAGCAGCGCAGCACAGCACACACACTTAGTTGGAGCAGAGCCTGTGTTGCGTTCAGGCGTTGTCATGTAAATAACAAATTCCAGCACTGAATAGGCCATAGCACAACACAGCAGCATGTCAAGTGGGCCAAACCCGAGCAACATTTCTGATTTGTTATCCACACTCTGGCCCACAATAGACCAGATGACGAGGTTCAGAGCCAAAATAAGTTAGTCTACGTCTGACAAATTATCAAACTCTTGAAAAATGAAAAGTGAAAAATAAACATTTTTGCTGTCTGAATTTATCTGAATTGAAAAACAGTACTTACTGTGTCAAATGTTGCGATTTGATAAAAATGCGATTAATCACGATTAATTAATTACAAAGCCTCTAATTAATTAGATTAATTTTTTAATCGTGTCCCACCACTAATTGAAATGTATTTATTTGTTTGGGTTTTGACTTTGCTATTTTAAAATGCATGAAGTGAGAGAGAGATGAGGGTTTTGGTAATAGTACCGGCAAGAATTTAAAACTACTTTCACCCCTGTACAAAAGGTATTCTTTAGCATCTGTCTGCACAGTTGTCTCCCAGGTAAAACACATTGTAACACTTGGTTAACGTTTATTAAACATTGTGGTTAGGTTTAGGTAACAAAACAATTTGATAAGGTTTAGAAAAAAACATCATTCTTTGGGGTTAAAGTACCTTAAGTATGTAACCTGATGTAAATATGTCAGGTGAGTGACTAAGTAAGTCACATACTTACGTAAGTTACATGAAGCTACTTTAAAACAACGCTGACTTTTAATTTCACACAGGATACAAACAGCAGACTCCTGGGAGAAAGTCTGTGTTAACTTGACCCATCCTCCACCCCTCCTGCGCAACTTATGCGTTTGTCTGTCTTTACACTATGTCTGTAGCTCTCAGCATCACTTATTGCCACAGAGGGGTTTACATTGGAGTAAGTTAGAGCAGAGTCGCCAAAGAGTGTCTTTGGTGTAATTTCATACATTGAAGGGGCGTAACAAAGCGTAAATGATGACCTGGAAATGAGAAAGGTCTAGCATAACACACGCAGTGGATTATATACTTAAGAATACCTTGTCTATTAAACTTTTACAATAGCTGATTCAAAGAAACAGCAGGCTGTGACACAATCTGGATGCAAAGAGGCAACTGAGGCAACTATCTGAGGCAACAGCAAAAACTAGAAGGAGAGACGAAAGAGAGCTTAAAGACAGGGGTGAATATGAGTCTAGAGGTCTTTTTCCTGATAGGCAATTCAGTATTCCTTCAGCATGTGATCAAGACAACTACAATGTGGTTAAAGTGCAGTTAGGTCTCTAACTTATTTAACCTTTAGACAAAGATAATGGTCATCTGGTGGTTAGTTGAGGAAAGCATTGGGATAGAAAATGAGTGGAAAACGGGATGAGTAACAGGGACTCGAATACAGCCATCCACCACCCTGACCTCCACATTGTCACTGTATATTGCTCTTTATGAACCTCACATGTCTCAACATTGGTATTGAGCAGAAATCTTGAATCCAGGGCAGATGCAGATGAGTGAAATTCAACCCGCATCCTGATGGGGCATGATCACCTCACCATCAACCACTTTGTGCGTTTTTTTGTTTGTTTGTTTGTCGTTTTACATTTTGTTAAATACCTTTGCATTTAGAATCAGATTCAGTAGACTTTATCAATAAATTCCCCAGTGCTGTCTACAAATATACAGGTAAAGTATGTTGGATTTGCATTTAGAAATGGTACAGTGTATGTGAAAGTGAAAATAGAAGTGACCTTAGAAGAGTAACTGCTAGAAAAGTGATTGTCTGTGTGAAGAGGAGTTAGCTATTGATGCAGTCATTTAAGATGGACCATATACTGTAAAACATTGTCATATAACATCTGAACAACATTTCACCCAATCCTGCAGTGCCATAAGTCTGAAACATGTCTCTGTGTTTTATATGTTGTGATGAATGGGCATGTTAATGACATGACTTACAAAGGAGTTTGAATCTGGAAGAAATGCAATGACTGATTGAACCAACAGGGGTTGCCAAGGTTAGAAATGTCTACACATGGCTTTCAGAGGAGCTCCAAAAATAGCCAATATTAAATAATTAGATAATACATTTTGAAATCAATATATTTTAGTGCATAACCTATTCATTTTATAATTTCATTTTGAATACATTAAATGCATTAATTAACCAAATCCTTTGAAATAACTGAAATGTTAGATCTCAACTTAATATTATGATATGTAATGTAATCATATTATATTAACAATATTTTATTGGGGTTAATTTTTTATTTCATTATAGTATGCATTTTATGTAAAAACAGTTTTACAAAAGTCTGTTTTTACTCCATAACTGCATTGCCAGTGACACTTTAATTTCATGTCATTGGACTAATTTCTGTCTTCAGCTGTTGCAACTCTCTTCGTTTGGCAGAACCTCTTCATTGTAAATTCCCCCAGATTTGAACACTGTGACAGCACACATATACACATACAAACACACATGCACACAAACCTCCCCTTTCTTATGTGTAAATTATTTATGTTTTTTTGCCATTACACACTTCAGTTTTCAAGTGACCTGCCTTTGTACAAAGCTATTGTATGTCCATACTCAGAGTCAAAGAAAATATGGCACAAAAATGAAGAAAATTGACTTTTACATTGAAACAAACAAAACAAGGATTTAAGAAAATACTTCTATTTTTTCTGGTTTAAAGTCTTTTTTTTTTTGTTTGTTGTTGTTTTTTTAGAAAGGCAATATGTTTAAAAGAGGCATTCATATTTTGACAGTTGAAATATTTACACTCAATTATGTTTTGCATTTTTCACAAAAATAGTTTTTATTTTACTGCTCTTGAGGATTGTTTGAGGAGCAGAACATAGATATTTTTGGATTAATTGGAAGCTGATGTGTTAAGAGATGACATCCAAAAGGTGGTGTCCAATATTTGATACTAGATGTAGCATTTGTGGATGATAAAAATAAAGAATATATACATTATATACATTTTTCAATGTATATATTCTGGATTTCAGTTACAGAATATCCTATTATCAAATGTAACATTGCTATTTTGGGGGGAAATAGACAAACTGCTTGAACTATGCAAATAATTAAAAAAAAAAGGACAAATAATATGCTTGCTTTCAGAAAACCCTGCAATAAAGTGAATGTATACACATAATGTGTTTCTCTAGATGCTTCTGAATTCATCACAATATTTTGTACGATAAAACATGTCTTGCTTCCTGGAATGATGATCTATTTACTGCTCTAATTTTAGTCCACTTGTTGACGCTGCAGTTCACTGCCAAAAAGATTACTGAGGTTTAACTGCCCAGCCCACTCTTTACCAATAGGCTCCCTGGTGATATTCTACAGTCTTTGTTATATCAAACTGTATGTCTACATGAATAAAGTTCAAAAACAAAGACAGACTGGATTATTTCAAATCAAAACATAGACAGGGAAATGGACAGTCAGTTATTTATTGAAGACAGGTTGTATCACCATAATTTACAATTTACACATTACCATTTAGAAGTACAATCCAGATGTATCAAACATATGAAAAACATATTCTCTGTTTAACTCTACTGACAAAAAAATCTACTTGAATGGTATTTCCAGTCTTTTCAATTAAGTTAAGTTGCTGCTGGCACGCTTACCAAAAGGCTGACATAATACTAGAGACCGAATTGCCTGCATGTTATTAGATCCTCCAGAAAATAAGTTATTGATAATTAGTGATTTCAATACTGTAAGGCTTTATGATATTAATTGAGCAGGGGTGACACAGAGCGGACCAGAGAACATGACTAGCATCCAGTGAACTACAGAAATTAACTAATGAGTAAGGAGTAATTGACATTCATGGTATGATGAGTTTTCCTGTTTTTCTGGTTCTTATAAGACCTTTTAAAGAACTGATTACATTTTTGTCTCCAAAATGTTCTTCAGCAACATTAGTATTTGTGGCCTCAGCTTGGCCCTCTGCTTTTCAATATGCAAATTTTTCCATAGTAGTTTCTTCTTCCTCTAGCTGAAAAATTGCAATACTTTCTCTTTTTGTAAGAAAAGACTAACTTCCAAATAAATATTCTTCCTACAGGTGTTTAAGTCTCCTAAATTTGAAGTCAAACTCTACACTGAGGTCACAGCAACCTTGTTGAAACATTACATGCCTTATCTTATCCACCACTCCAAAATCTAAACTAGCATCTTAGATTGTCTGTAGGCTTGCTTCTTGTGCTGTTTTACAGCAGCTGTGGCTCAGGGGCAGAGTGGGTCGCCCACCAATATGTGTGTTTAAAAACTGAGTAGCAGGTGATACCTTGTATGGTAGCCTTGGCCACCAGTGTATATATATATATATATATATATATATATATATATATTTTTTTTTTTGTCTGCATTTATTCTCATCGTATAACACCACAAAAGGGGTGTCAACTTTTTATGAGATTGATGCATATTCTTAGTCTTGCAACAAAATATACTGATATTTTGTGCTTGTGTTGTGACCATCACCGGCCCCCCCTGGAAGCTAAGCTGTCATTCTTTATTGGATTGTCCTAATATGTGCCAGAGGGGGCAGTGCCGCACCACAGTGAGTAGGGGGGGGAACAAATGCCAGGCAGGATGAGATAAGACAAACGGGGGAGGGGCAAGATAAGCAGTGCTATTAGGGTGCAAGAACTCAACAACCAATATCCCTTCCAAAACCACAAACAAAGAATCGGAATTGGAGACCAGAATTGTGGGAGTCCTGATAGTAAAGAGTAGGCCGCCAGAGGGCATGAGTGAGGGAGGAATGCACAAAGGGCGTGATTTAAGTGATAAGTCTGAAAAGTGACATTCTGGCGGGTTCCCACATAGCTCAACAGTGGGACTCGACAGGAGCTGGCAAGCCCTGAACGAACATGCATGTGCGATGGACACCGAAGCCCAGAGCAGCCACAATGACCCAGCAGGGCCAGGCTGGCCAAGCGCCCCACCCCGGGACAAGGGCGCCCCAGGAGGCATCCCCCAGAGAGCCACAAGGGCCACGGACAGACACACAGACCCAGAGGCCAAGAGGGGGCAGCGACCGACGACCCCAGGGCACCCCGGACCAGCCCAGGAGGCACGGGGCAGGAGGGCCCACCCGCCACCCGACACCCAGCCCCTCACCCAGTGAAATGTGGTGCATTAAAAGTTGGGGGGGCGCAGAGAGGCGGCCAGGGGCCCGGCCGGAGGGCTGAAGGGGGTGGACACTCTGCAGCCTACCCCGACCTGAAGTCCCGGAGCCAACCCAGAGCTCCCCCCAAGTGCCCACCGATACCCCTCTATTACTACATTTCCAAGGTCGCTGACGAGGAAATGTTCTCCCTACACCATGTATAAGTGAAGTCCTAAGTGTAATGTAATGTCGTGCATTAAAAGTTGGGAGGGCGGGTGGGGCGGCCAGGGCCGGGCCGGAGGGCTGCAGGGGATGGGTACTCTGCAGCCTACCCCGTCCTTAAGAACCTGAACCACCCCAGACCTCCCCCCAAAGTGTGAGTGTGTGTGCAGCATTAAAATAGTGGAGCAGGAGAGGCAAGTAGGAGGGAGGATGGGGGGACGCAATGCCGTAAAGCATTGCAATCCGCCCCACCACAGAGCCCCCTGTCCTCACCCTCACCTGTCCACAGGGCCCTAGTTGTCGTGTCCCTATATATGCCTAAGATTAACTACAGTGATGTGTGAGATGTGTGGCGAATACCTCATCGATGAGACATGGGACCCCCAAAACAACCGCACTCACCCCATCCAATGAGAGCACATCCACACACCGCCGGGCCACCGCCGATACACATCCCGACAAACCACCGTGAAGGCGCCAACAAGCAAACAACAGATGGGGCCCACAGCTCCAGGACAGAAAAGCCCACACCAGGGATAGGAGCAGCTCCAAATGCCGACATCCATTCACAAAATGCAGGCCAAAACGCGCCAGCAGCCCGACCCCTCCCCCAACAATCCACCACACGGCCACAATAGCCGGTACACCCACCGCAGCGCCATACATGCCAACAGTGCCGCGAACTCCAAATCCACCGAATGACCAGACGCCACGCCACCCAGCCCCGCACACCCAGCAGCACCCCACAGAACCCAAACATAAAACCCGGGCCGACCACCCGCCACCACCTCCACAGAATCGCACCTGATCCCGATCAATCCAGCCTCAACAAAAAGGAAAAAAAAAAAAAAAAAACACACATAAAAAAAACACACACACACACATGAAAAGTAATAATATATCTACCTCGACCACCCAAGCTCTAAGATGCCCAGACTGTGAGCGCCAACACTACCCCAGAAGGTACGCCGAGGGCACGGGACGCGCGTCCCGCAGCAAGACCAACACTGTCCATGCATCACCACACCCCAGGACAGCACCGGACCCGGAACAAGGCCCACAGCTAGCAGTACTCAACCTCCGGTGGCGGCGCACAGGCACGGGAAGGAGCCTGTGTGAGGATGAGCCGGAGCCCCCCCACAAGAGAGGACACCTTGCCCCCACAGCTGACCCCCAGGCAGTGAAGGGCCCCAGGCCCCCCCGAGGGAAGGCGAGGGGCGAAGAGGAGAGGGCGGGCAGGAGAGGAGGGAGGAGGAGGGAAGGGGAGCAGAAGGGGCACGGGGGAGCAGCAGGAGGGCCAACCTGACCCAAACCCCCAGGGCCAACCAGAGCCCCCCAGAAGAAGCCAGCCGCCACCAATCCCCGGACCCAGGGAGGGCGCGCCAAACCAGCAGCCCCAGAGCTCAGTAGGAGAGACAACGGCCGCACCCACCCCCAGGGGGAGAAGCCAGGACCAGACAGGCCACGCACAGCCAGAGAGCAACCCCGGGGATAGGGGAGAAAGAACACCCCTAGTGCATGCACGGGGTCTTGGGATCCATGTCGCCATCATTCCTTGATGAGGAGAGAGTTAATAAACTGTAATATAGCAGAGGAGACATGAGTTAGGGGTCAGAACATAGGCACTGTTACATGCCAGGCAGGATAGAGACAATTGTTGTTTTTCCTCCTGCTGTCTTTCTCCTCCTCCCTCCCCCTCTTTGTCCTCAGGTGATTATGGCTTCACAAGGTTTCACCTGGGAAGACGTGGACAGGCTCCTCATTGGTTCCTTCAGCTGGGAGCTGTCCAATCAGGAGGCAGGGCAGTCAACAAGAAGGACCAGCCTGAGAAACTCTCTCTCTGTCTCTGCTGCTCTGAGCCTGCCGGCTGCTGTCAGTGGCTTTTTCTGAAAATGGCCTTTGAATTGTAAGGTTGTGGTGGGAGGTTGTGGACTATAGGTGAGTTTGGGGTACCCTTTACATTTTGGATCACACATGTAGTTGTATTTTGTCTAGAAACACTAGATTTATTGGTTGTTGCCTCCCCTGTACTTTTGGTGAAGCTCCCTTTTTTTAGACCAGTTAGTTAAGAGTTTGTTTTGTTTGTTTTCTTTGGGAGGTAGCCGTGAGTTAGGCCTAGTTTTGTTCTGTTTATTTATTTTATTTGGCACAACCACTTTGTCCCATCTCCCCCACGCTTTTGAAGAACCTTGCATCTGTAAATCTAATGAAAAAGGTTGAAAATAAATCCATTTAATCTTGCCGCCTTGCTCTGACTCTGTCAAAATTCTTTGGTTGTCGTGTTACCTGTCCTTGTTAGCAACGGTATGTAACAGGCACAGACAGAATATACATGTCCTGGAGCAACTCAAGTCTATGAGAGGGTGGTGGCATACGCTAACAGACAACAGGAAACTATAGATTTATATTTAGAGAGCTAATAAATGGAGACCATTTCTCTGTAAAGGATGCCAATTGTTTTTTTTTTGGTAGCAGATATTTTCTCAAGTGAAATGTGTTCAGCGAGAAGGTTCAGCCAATGGGTGATGTTGAGGGCTTTCTTATCCTTCCAGTTAACCAAAATAGTTTTCTTGGCTATGGCGAGAGCTGCAAGTGTGGGTTGGTATTGAATGTCTGGTAGGGTCGTAGTTGTTAGATCGCCAATTAAGCAGAGATTTGGAGATTGTGGGATTCTGCAGCCCAAAATAGAAGACAGTTTCTGTGTGACTGTTTCCCCAAAACTGATAGACAGGTGAACATAGCCAAAGAGCATGAAAATAAGTGTCGGCCGTGTTTTGAGTGCATTGAGTGCATATGTCGGACTGTGAGAAACCCATTTTATACAATTTAAATTGCGTTATATGTGTTCTGTGGAGAACCTTAAATTGGATCAGTTGTAAGTTGGAATTTTTTGTCATTTTAAATGTATTTTCACAGATCTGGGTCCAGAATCCGTGGTCAGGAGATATGGATAAGTCCACTTCCCATTTGGAAATTGGTAGATGTATAATAGTGTTTGACTTTGAGAGTGAACTATAAATCTTTGAGAGATTTTTCTTGTTTTTTGGAGACAGTTTTGTGATGTATTTGACAAATTCGGGTGGCTGTAGATCAGGTGGTTCTAGAGTGGTCTGTATGGCTGCAATTCTTCTTGTAATTGTACTTTTTACCTGTAGATGTTGGAGAAAATTCCCATTACTTATTTCAAATGTACAGAATGAATTTGTATATGTCATGAGTGTGTTATCTTGGAGAAGGTGATGGAGGTGGGTGACCCCTTTCTCTGCCCATGTGCTGTGATAGAGTGGTATTTTGTTGTTCACAAAGTCAGGGTTGTGCCAGATTGGGGAGAGCATACCGGGTTGTAGTTGGGAGCCTGTGACTTCCAGGGTTTTCCACCAAGCAGTCAAGGTGGAGGCAATCAGGGGGTTCTTGAAGCAAGGATGATGTTTAAGGGTAGAGGTGATGAAGGGAAGGTCAGAGATTGTGATGTGGTTGCAGTCTATCTGTTCTAGTTCTAACCAAGAGTTATGCTCTTCATGTGGATGTATCCATTTCGTGAGATATTGTAGTTGGTTGGCTAAGTAATAATGCATAAAGTTGGGAGCCTCCAGTCCTTCTTCCTGTTTATTCTTCTGTAGAGTAATCAGGCTGATTTTAGCTTTTTTGTTCTTTGAATAGAATTTACCAATAGCAGAATCTAATGATTGGAACCATTTGGATGTGGGTTTGAATGGGATCATGGAGAAGAGATAATTGATTTGAGGTAATATTTTCATTTTGACTGTAGCTATTCGTCCCAAAAGTGAGATGGGAAGGTTGTTCCAACGTTTTAGATCACCACAGACTTTGTCCAAAAGTGGGGTGTAGTTCAAGTGGACCAGTTCAGAGAGTTTTGAGGAAATATGTATGCCCAGATATCTAATATTGCCTGTGGGAAAAGAATAATGTAAGTTTTGGGCTGCAGGATTCCACGAGTTCTCCGTTAATGGAAGTATTATTGATTTTGACCAATTGATGGAGTAGTCTGAAAGACACGAGAAGGTGGTGATGAGATTACACACTTCCTTCACTGATGTTTTGGGTTCTTGAAGATAAAGTAGAATGTCATCTGCATATAGATTAATTTTGTGTTCGGACCTCTGAAAGCAGATGCCTTTAATATTGGTATTTTGATGTACTGCTGTTGCCAACGGTTCAATAAATATCGCAAACAATCAGGGTGAGAGTAGGCATCCCTGTCTGGTTTCCCTTTGCAAAGTGAAGCTTTGTGAGGTGATCCCATTAGTGGTGACTGTGGCCCTAGGTGAGTTATACAGAACTGATACCCATTGAATAAATGATTCTCCAAAGCCAAATTTGTGGAGCACAGCGAAAAGAAAGGACCAATTAACTTTGTCAAATGCTTTTTCTGCGTCAAGTGACATAACGATTGCTTCTTTGTTGTAACATTGTGTCAAACTGATCAGATTAAGAAGTCTTCTGACGTTGTTAGTGGAGTGCCTACCTTTAATAAATCCTGTTTGATCATTGTGAATTATTGACAGGATAATTTTCTCCAGCCTGGAGGCGAGCGCTTTAGAGATAATTTTGATGTCGGTGTTGATTAGACAGGGGTCGATAGCTAGAAGGATGCGCGGGATCTTTGTCTGGTTTCAATAATAACTTTATTATTCATGTATTCATGTGAGCGCTTATATAACCATTACTTTTAATCTCTGTCACTGTCCTGAAGAAAAGTGGTGCTAACATTAACCAGAAGTGTTTAAGGAATTCCACGGGGAAACCATCAGGACCAGGTGCCTTGCCTGCTGGCATGCTGTCTAATGCACATTGCAACTCATTGATAGTCAACGGAGCATCTATGATGTCTCTATGTTCGGTCGTTAGTTCAGGTAAGTTTAGATTGTTGAGAAAAATATGAATATCTTCTTTGTTTGGGCTAACTGTCGCTGAATATAACTTATGGTAATAGCTGTGAAAGATTTGGTTAATTTCCTCAGGTGATTGAGTGTATTTGCCAGTGGGATCCTGAATTGCTGTTATGAGGGATTTTTCTTTGTTGCGCTGGAGTTGGTTAGCAAGAAATTTGCCTGATTTGTTGTTATGTTCGAAATCATTGTATCTTAGTTGTTGTAGTACAAATTCTGTTTTCTTTGATAGGATATTGTCAAGGCATAACTTTGCATTTTGTAATTCAGACCATAATTGGTCGCTTGGATTTACTGCATAATCCTGTGTAAATTGTTTAATTTTTTCCTCCAAATCTGTCTCTGCTTGTTTTTCCTTTTTTTTCTTATATGAGGAGTACGATATTATTTTACCTCTGATTACAGCCTTCCCAGTTTCCCAAAGTAAAGAAGGAGATATATCAGGAGAGTCATTATTTTTTAGAAAGTCTGCCCACTCCCTCCTTATTATTTGATCGAATTCCGGGTCTTTAAGTAGAGATATGTTTAGGCGCCAAGTCTGAGGAGGTTTACAGATGGGATCGGTTTGCAGGCTAAGGGATATTGGTGCATGGTCGCTGATAATGATTGGGTGAATCCTAGTGGTAATTTTATGTGCGATAGAGTTATTTGAGAGGAAAAAGTCAATTCTTGAAAATGTTTGGTGCACCGGAGAGAAGAAAGTATAGTCCCTCTTTGTTGGATTTTTGAGTCTCCACACGTCGTCCAGTCCAAAATCTTTCATATAATCCTGTACGACTTTGACTGATTGTGATTGTTTTGCATGTATTTGACTACTAGATCGATCTAGTGAAGGATTCAAAACTATGTTGAAGTCGCCACCGATGATGGTTGTTGAGTTAGCAGATAAGTCTGCTAAGTGAGAGAAAACTGTATGAAAGAAGGCTGGGTCGTCATTGTTAGGAGCATATAGGTTGGCAATTGTATAAAGTTTATTAAAAATTGTTGCCTGGATAATAATGTATCTGCCCTCTGGGTCTGTTACTACGGAGTTTAAAGTGAGCAGTACTCCCTTGTGGACTAGAATGGAGACCCCTCTCTGTCTGTTGTTATAACAAGACGAGAAGATGATATTATAATTTGGATCTGTAAGAGATTTTTCTTCTGATTGTAGTAAATGTGTCTCTTGCATGAGGAAAATATCTACCTTTAGTTTGGTCACATGGTCCAAGATTTTAATTCTTTTTGTCTGTGAGCATATGCCATGTACATTCCAGGTTACTAAATTTAGCTTAGACATGGGGAGAGAAGATGTTCTGTCGTTGAGTAAGTGTCCATGTAATATAACTTCTGTGTGTGTCTATGTGAGCTGTCTGTAGCTGTCTGTAAAGTGTGTGTTGCAGTCTGTGAGCAGTGGGTGTTAGGATGGTGAGGTCTGAAGTGTTGGATAGACGACGTGTGGATGTTTGAGAGAGATATAAACAAGTCATGATCACTACATATAACATATAAAAGCACCACGAGGCCTGACAAGCTAACAACAAACACATTATAAAGCATACAAGCACAACAAACAGAGGGGGTACATAGGGTGTGAGTGAGAGTGGGAGGGAGAGAGGTGAAGAGGGGTACATGGAGATAAACAGAGAAGGAGAGAGAGAAAAATAAAAAGAGGGAAGGGATCCCAAGTGGAGAGTGGAGTTTGGGAGGGTGAAATATATACACCTGTGAGATTTATTTTTTTTGAGGGTACTTATCCGTTTTTTTATTTTTAGAAGAGCCAGGGGGTGATGGAGGGTTCCCGGAATAGCTGACCGTCCACGTATAGCTTGTCCACAACCAGAGAAGTCTGTTTGCCTTTCTGTCGGTGTTCTTTCAGTATGGGATAATGCACTTTGCGCCTCTCGTTAATTTCCCTGGGGAACTGGTCGTTCATCCCGAACGAGGTGCCTTTCAGCTCCCGGCCTTTGCTCTTTACGAGCACTTTCTGCTGGAAGTGCTCGAATTTGGCGATGATGGGACGGTGTCGGTTTCCTCCTCTGGGTCCGAGTCGGTGAACACGGTGGAAGGTGATATTTTTGACAGCTTCCGTTGGGATTTTAAGAGCAGACACCAGGAAGTTTTTGACAGCGGACTCAGGATTATTCGGTGTTGACTCTGGGATGCCCGAAATGATGAGGTTGTCCCGCATGCTCTTGGACTGGATGTCCAGGACGGACTCTTTAAGGATTTTATTCTCGCTTTTGAGCATACTTACCTCCGATGTGACGGCTGTCAGCGTGGAGCGGAGTTCGGTGTTGTCTCTCTGCAGGTCGCCTATCTGCTGGTGAGTGAACTCCAGACTAGCCTTTAGGTCCTTAATCTCCTGGTGAAGCATGCCCAGGACGTCGAGCTTTTTATTAATTGATTCCAGGACGCTAATCTGGACATCGGCGGTCTCCAGGTCCCGTGTGTCTGTAGAGGAATCGGTTTTCTTCCTGTTGTTTGGGTTCTCCGTGAAAGTGGCGGAGTCGGAGCTTTCCATGGCGCACCGGATGAAGTAATCGTCGATAAATGTCTCGAGGTCCTCCACTGTGAGCGATACAATGTACAGATCTAAGCAGGGTACCTAAATAGGTTATTTACAGTTATTTTACTGTGATAAATAAATCTGAAAAGACGGCGATTTGTTTGTCTAGTCTAGCAGCCAGGGGCCGCCATGTTGAATCTCGCAAAATCTCACTGACTCTCGCGATCTCACAGCATCACCACCTCCTCTCACAGCATCACCCCTCCTCTCACAGCATCTGGCCACCAGTGTATAAGTGTGTGTGTGAATGGGTGAATGTGACTCATAGTGTAAAAAGCGCTTTGAGTGGTCAGATGACTAGAAAGGCGCTATATAAATGCACGTTCATTACCATTTACCACTGTTCAGCATCCAGCAGCCTGTGCAGCTTGCCAGGCGCTGCCCAAGTTTAGATGCCAGAAGCAATGGGATCACTTCAGACACTTGGACAAGATGCTTTGCTGCCGTGAGAGTGAGCAGAAGCTCACATCTTGCGGGTGTGAACGCTTAAGCTGAATAGCTTATGCTACACTGCTCTCTTGAAACACTGAATAATACCATGCATGTATGAATGATGAGGGATATTTGAGGACAGTTTGAAAAGCATACGCTACACTGCAATGCTGGCTTTAATATGTTAGAAGAAGATGAAGTAGTAGGAATAGATGGAAAGCTGGGGATAAGCTTAATTAGTATGAATATAGTTGAAAAATTTAATGATATCAACGCCATTGAATATTTCAAGGTTCTTGAAAAGCGGAAGGTACTCTGCAATGCTGACTGAAATGTATAAGAAGAAGGTGAATCAACAGGAATAGATGAAAAGCTGGGAATGAGCTTAATTAGTATGAATTTTATTGAAAAATTGAATGATACCAATACTGTTGAATATTTCAAGGTTCTTGAAAAGCTGACGCAACACTGCAAGGTTGGCTGAAATGTGTACGAAGAAGGTGAAGTAGTAGGAATAGTTTGTAAAGTGTGAGTTTTAATTAGTATGAATATAATTAAAATATTTGAATGATACTCATAATGTGGAATATTTTAAGGTTATTTGAAAAGCTGATGCTACACTGCAATGCTGACTGAAATGTGTAAGAAGGAGGTGAAGTAATAGTAATAGTCAGAAAAGTGGTAAGGGGTTTAATTTGTATGAATTCATGCAGCGTACTACACGCACAGTACTGAGCATTATGTGTGTATAATATTACAGTACATTACAAAATGTATTTAACAGTCATAATAACATAAAGTAGCAATAGTAGTATTAGTAAAATTAAGATTGTAGCAGTATGTCATGGATGAAAAACACGGATATATAATGTTTAGATGCTGTTTGAAGTGAATCTTCTGCTGCTTTAATCTCTGCCTTTAAGATTTTGTGACACGCAGACACCAGCAGGTTTGTGTGTCAGAGGCTGTTGCTATGGCAATCAATGAAGGCACCTTGAGAGACCATAGATAAAGGGGACACACAGAACAGACAGGGAAAAGCTGCTTTAGTGGAGATCACACTTCTCAAAACAACTTCTCCCGAACGCATAGATGTTGTTCCTTTGTTTGTGGAGTCAAAATGCGATCTTGGTCGCAGGTTAAAAAACTGGTGCCCCCAGCTGTTTTCAAGAATTTTTTTCTTCTCAGTTTACATAGGAGTGAATTAGGGAAAATTCGGCTGTCCCTGCGCTTGGAAGCTCAGTGAGCCAATGTGTAAATGTAAGCAATTCCATTAGAACATGTCTGCTACCAGCACAAATTTCCTACATTCTGTGTATGAATTGTATATGCAAAGTGAACATTGTGGCCATGCCAGCAAGTTTAAGTGAAATTTTTAACATAATTTTAGAGCCCCTCATCACTCTAGCAATGATGTCAGCACTCTAGCTCTGTCCCATAGAGACCCAATATAAAACCTGAGGAGGGCATGTTTTCCATGCTCCGAACAAGTCTAAATATTTCAAAAAGTATGAATGGGATATGAATGTTAAGCACAAGTAAGAATGAAGAGAAGATGAGGAACATTTCACAGTTGGAATGGTGTTTCTACATGAACGTGTGAATGACGCGATAGGAATTCAAAATGCCTTAAGAAAATTTGAAGTTGTGTCAAGTTTGAAGATTCCGCCATCCGCTTGAATGGGAAAAAAATTACCCGAAAAACACTGAATATTTCAGAAAATATGAATGTTATGAATGTGAAAAACACAAGCAGTCGATTCCAAATGGAGCTGAATATTTTACCATTTGTTTTGATATGCTGAAGTATGTTGAAGTAGTTAGATGACGAAAAATGTGGCGGAATAATAATAAAGATTGAGAAGAACATAAGTTGTTAAGTCAAGACCTCTGCTTCAACCCCTGCCTGTGGTCATCCCTGCTGAGACAATAGCTCCATTTGTAGATGACATCTCATTGGTGTCTGGTACATCAGCATCCTGCAGAAGTCCACCACTGCTATCTCTACGCTGGGACTTGACCATCTGAAGTGGGTTGTGTTAGGCTCACAGAAGTGTGATCATTCTTGCTGCCAGAAACAAGAAGGCTGCAGACACGCAGTGGATCCTTCATTCCTATCATCCAGGTCAGAATGTTTGGCAGTCAGCCCAAGATCTTCTACTCATGTCAAGCCCATCAAAGAAAGTCCATTGGTTCCCTCCTCCACCCTGGGTCTTTACTAGAGCCCTTCAGAGTCAAGTGGCTCCTTGCTGTGAACTGTAGAGAACCGTGCCGTCAGTATCTTGTTTGTTGGGAGGGCTATGGGCCTGAAGAGAGGTCATGGTTGTCGTCCCGTGACATTCTGGATCCTTCCCTCATGACAGAATTTAATAAGTAAGTTAATAATAATAAGTTAATAATAAGTTTTCCTTGACATTAACATATCTAAAACCAAGGAGATGGCAGTATAGATTTTAGAAAGAGTCTGACTGTCATTTCTCTTGTTTTTATCAACGATCAGGCTGTTGAGGGTGTGAAACAGTATAAATATCTTGGCACCGTGTGCAAAAAAGTTAGTCAGTTCATGTATTCTTACCACAAGCTCCGATGTTTTAATGCTGAAGGCAGTTTCATGAAGATGTTTTATTCATGTTTTATTAAATCAGCTCTCATTTTTTTCTTTCATCTGCTGGTATGAGGCAGTTAACTTAAAGCACAGAAAAATGCAGCAAAATTGCAGGTAGAACCTTAAACAATTTGAACTGATGTGTACATGAAGAGAACACTGAAGAAGGCCTTGTCATTCTTGGCTGATCACAGTCACCCCTTTTTCATTAGTATAGGTTGCTTCCATCTGGCTGTAGATATACAATGCCAGTTTACAGGACAAATAGGCAAAAAAATATATTAAAAAAATGAAAAAAATGGCTTCTTAAATAATCTCACTTGACCCTTTCATGTGAGATTTTCTCTTCTCTTTTTTTAAAATAACTAAATTAGTGTGATGGCTTTTATGTATTTATTGCATTTTTTTTTTAGCAATGTATTTTTTTTTTTGTTTATGTGTGTGATACTGCTGACTGCACAACAAATTGCCCCTAAGGGATAACAGAGATCCTTTATCCTGTATCTGACTAGGTTATGGTGAAGAGGGGGGCTTTAGATGTGAAAGGTAACTGGGATTTAAATCCTTAACTTTGCAAAGGGAGGAGGGTTCAGTTTAATGCCAAGCGCCTCCGCATCTTCCTCAATGAGAAACCCCTTATCTGCCTTGAGCCCATCAACTCTCTTAAGAATGCCACACTAAAGTTGACCTTTACATGGATTTTTGATTTTTTTGCATTGTTTAAATATTTCTTGGTCAGAAATGGATGCAGTGTAAACCATAAGGATCACAATCCAAAAGAGACTTAAGTGTGTTGGTAAACCTGAAGTTAGAATAAGTCTGGCTTTGCAGTAACAGTGACCTCGGTTCCTCTATTTTTAAATCTGTGCGATATAAAATTGCAAAGGTTGTAGGAAAATCTGTTTGATAGTTGTAGTTGTTTTCTGGGATGTTGTACCTGTGTGGACAAACAGACAGCTAACCTAGCCTGTCACACATGAATTCCATCCAAGAATTTAAGCACCATCACTTTGTACATCAATCTGAAATTTGAAAGCTAGCTCTTTCAGGTCAAGTTTTGTCTGAGTTTCATAAGCACAGGTAGGAACTGTTGAAGAAAAGGCATCTGGTAAATTTAAAGTTATTGGACAGATGGGGAATAACTGTCACCTGGGGTGCATTGACTTTAATGCAGAAATGTGGAAAAACATAAAACTAATCCACAATGGTTCTTTTTTGACTATTTTCTTCCAGCTCTATGTAGTTATGCATTTAATTGTTTTTTTAATGCTGTGTTAGACAGCTCATGGGTTTAACTGCAAAAAATAAGTTTAACGTAATAATTTATTTAATATTGTATGAGGTAGCATTAGCAGCTGGCTTCAGAAAAAACAACAGCAAAGATAACATGAGTAGCTAGTTTTGACATACCTAGCTAATATTGAACACAATAAGTTATTTAGCCGTTGTCAGTTGAGAACTTGCTTGACAGCTAAGACATAGGCATGAACAGCATCATTCAACCAGGTTACTCTTTCTAGTGAACAGTATTGAACTTTTACTGAAAAAAAAACAGCAGCATCAACCAGTGTCCAACCAGTGACCCTGACGTTTCCAATGTTTTGAGGGCCTGTTCATCACTGCTTGCAGCTATAATTAAGGCTCGAGCACTGAACAGCACGAGGATCCTATTGCAATTCAAAGAGTAATTAGGGGTCCAAGCATCGACTGCTGCTGGAGCCCTATTTTTTTTTGCTCACATTCTTCTTCTTCTTTTTCTGTGCTAAAAGTGTTCATGCAGCAAAAAACTGTCCATCAAATCCACCAACATTGATCTGCATCTTTGCTCCAGTGGTCCTCTGCTCTAAAAAAAATTGCAACCTATAGTCAATTCAGAAGTCTGTGACTTTATATTTTTAAGAATATTCAAAATTAATTACCATACATAATTCAAACTAGTCTTCAGTCAAATGCAACCACAATTAACACAGACATTCTTTGGATACTAGATATCACATGTTTCAAATGATTTTCAGATCAGTTTAATGGTAAGCTTGCAGTGATATTCAATATCTTTTTGTAATTTGTACTGTATGCACCGCATTTTTTTTTCTCTAGTTTTTAACCAAATGTCACCAACATATTTGATGATACACCTGAAACCAACAGATGGATATGAGATGGGTTTTCTTTTTCAGAATGTTATCAGTAATACTTTGAGTGTTGCAAGTGCTTTAAGACTAAAAAAGACATAGAAATACCCCAGTTTTGCAAGTTTTCAGAGGGTGTGTGGGGAGTTATGTCTTCTTGGTGGTCAGTGAATAAGTCATTTACTCGGTGACAGACGCGTTCAAGGTTCAAATTTCCATACTGACACGTACCACTCTTTCTAAACAATTTTCACTTCAGTCTTTGACAATACACCAAACATCTGCAGCCTGATGTGTGATGCTTTTTTACAAGATTGTATCCCCAACAGGTAAATTGGTGTGAATATTGTAACTTTTGTGAGCTCTCTCTCTCTCTCTCTCTCTGCCTTCTGCTTCTGAGGCTGGTTTGGCTTTCTGGCCTTGGAACTGGTGGGTGGGGTTAGAGAGGTTGTCAGGAAACTGACAATGTTTCTGCCTATTTGCTGTGAACAATAAACTGAAACAAGTCCCCAAAATATTTCTGCTCATTGACTAATGGAGGGTTACACTATTACTTCAGAGGTCTGTGGCCTGGCACAGATTTGGTTGTAAATGAATCAACGTTTGTGCGAGTATTATAAAACCTGTTATCTTTAAAGTAGATGCACCAAAAGAAAAGTAGCTTGTAATAAAGTTTGTGTTCTTATTTTTATATGTCTATAATACACTGATGTATACCACTTTATATGTGGGAAATCTTTGGGGTCAGATAAAATTATCTGGTGAGAGTAAATAGAAATTGCATTTGGATTGCAGAGATAAAGATAAATGTTAGGCTTAAATGCAAATATATATATGTATACAGTACAGGCCAAAAGTTTGGACACACCTTCTCATTCAATGCGTTTTCTTTATTTTCATGACTATTTACATTGTAGATTCTCACTGAAGGCATCAAAACTATGAATGAACACATGTGGAGTTATCTACTTAACAAAAAAAGGTGAAATAACTGAAAACATGTTTTATATTCTAGTTTTTTTTAAATAGCCACCCTTTGCTCTGATTACTGCTTTGCACACTCTTGGCATTCTCTCGATGAGCTTCAAGAGGTAGTCACCTGAAATGGTTTTCCAACAGTCTTGAAGGAGTTCCCAGTGGTGCTTAGCACTTGTTGGCCCCTTTGCCTTCACTCTGCAGTCCAGCTCACCCCAAACCATCTCGATTGGGTTCAGGTTCGGTGACTGTGGAGGCCTGGTCATCTGCCGCAGCACTCCATCACTCTCCTTTTTGGTCAAATAGCCCTTACACAGCCTGGAGGTGTGTTTGGGGTCATTGTCCTGTTGAAAAATAAATGATCGTCCAACTAAACGCAAACCGGATGGGATGGCATGTCGCTGCAGGATGCTGTGGTAGCCATGCTGGTTCAGTGTGCCTTCAATTTTGAATAAATCCCCAACAGTGTCACCAGCAAAACACCCCCACACCATCACACCTCCTCCATGCTTCACAGTGGGAACCAGGCATGTGGAATCCATCCGTTCACCTTTTCTGCGTCTCACAAAGACATGGTGGTTGGAACCAAAGATCTCAAATTTGGACTCATCAGACCAAAGCACAGATTTCCACTGGTCTAATGTCCATTCCTTGTGTTTCTTGGCCCAAACAAATCTCTTCTGCTTGTTGCCTCTCCTTAGCAGTGGTTTCCTAGCAGCTATTCGACCATGAAGGCCTGATTCGCGCAGTCTCCTCTTAACAGTTGCTCTAGAGATGGGTCTGCTGCTAGAACTCTGTGTGGCATTCATCTGGTCTCTGATCTGAGCTGCTGTTAACTTGCGATTTCTGAGGCTGGTGACTCGGATGAACTTATCCTCAGAAGCAGAGGTGACTCTTGGTCTTCCTTTCCGGGGTCGGTCCTCATGTGTGCCAGTTTCGTTGTAGCGCTTGATGGTTTTTGCGACTCCACTTGGGGACACATTTAAAGTTTTTGCAATTTTCTGGACTGACTGACCTTCATTTCTTAAAGTAATGATGGCCACTCGTTTTTCTTTAGTTAGATGATTGGTTCTTGCCATAATATGAATTTTAACAGTTGTCCAATAGGGCTGTCGGCTGTGTATTAACCTGACTTCTGCACAACACAACTGATGGTCCCAACCCCATTGATAAAGCAAGAAATTCCACTAATTAACCCTGATAAGGCACACCTGTGAAGTGAAAAACCATTTCAGGTGACTACCTCTTGAAGCTCATCGAGAGAATGCCAAGAGTGTGCAAAGCAGTAATCAGAGCAAAGGGTGGCTATTTTGAAGAAACTAGAATATAAAACATGTTTTCAGTTATTTCACCTTTATTTGTTAAGTACATGATTCCACGTGTTCATTCATAGTTTTGATGCCTTCAGTGAGAATCTACAATGTAAATGGTCATGAAAATAAAGAAAACGCATTGAATGAGAAGGTGTGTCCAAACTTTTGGCCTGTACTGTATATATAAACTCTAGGCTGGACCTTGCAATATGCTAATTAGGCAGTAAATGATGCCATGAGTGCTCACAATGTCAACTGTATATAGCAGAACAGTTAAACCAAACCGTAATTACATTGGCAGAATATCAGAAAGGTGTCATTAATCTCTTATGTAACTTTTAAATATTCATAAGACGTTTGGAAGGCACTGACAATTATGTCAGTTTATGCCTGTTAATAGAGTTTTCACATTAACAAAAATAAATAAATTAGTATCATTTTAGAAGGCAATAACATGACACGTTTTTTCAATTCGTGTCTTGGATATGTGTTTATGAGCTTTTGCTAACATGATTGATACTTTTTCTGGTAAGAGGATAGTCTCAGTCTGGAGGACTTTTTGTAATATTTTTAGGCTTCATATGATTGCATCACTTCATGTGAATTTTAACCTTTATGTCCTCCTTCATCTGTGTGGTTAACCACAACTTTCCACTTAGGCAACACGTTTGACTGGGTTTCCTGCTCATCTCAGTAGCTGCATGAAGTGTTTACTTTTGAGATGATGTAGATAATACTTGGACCTAAAAAGCACAAGAATCTCAAAGACTTTCCTTAATGCACTCAAACGAATAACTAAACTGAGTATTGATCATTACAGAATCTGGATTTGCAAGATACGAAATGAACAGCTGTGCTGTGAAACTCATTTTTCTGTTCCTTACTGTAGAGGGTAAGTGATTTTGATTTTACTTTTTCGTGAAAACACTTTGGTGTCATCCAAGTCATGGTAATTCTCAGTGCAATATGTAGGCAACTGGACAAACTTAAGCAAGACCAGTTGTAGTATTTATTCTGTTACGTTCCGACATCAATTCTGACATCAATGACAAAGGGACAGTCTTAATTTTCCTTTTAAATGGGTCATCCAAATTTAGATGCTTCCGCTGAGGAGATAATTTCTCTTAATACCATTAGGACCAGGTGTACCTTTACCTTGCTTCTTTCAGAGATATTGGATGGCAGAAAAGAAGATTGTTGGCACTAAATGGAGATGCAAATGATTCTAGACCCATTAATTCATTTGCTGCTTCTCAAATCTTCTTGTACTGTGACAGCTGTTTTTTCTTTTCATGTCATGTATCCCGCTGGCCATTATCACTCTGTCTCTTTCATATCACAAGATCTTACACTTGTTAAATGTTTTTGATAATATTATTTGGGGTCATATTATATTGAGCATCTTGAAGGAACAGCAATACATCATCTAACATGTCAGAGGCTATTTGTTAGGGTTTAGACCAGCAACATCCTTGCTATTTTGCAATGTTGCATAGCTAAACTAAAATTATAGCCGGAAGCCTAGCAGGTAGAAATGTTGATCAAGTTCTAAAATGTAATTAATTAATTTTCTTAATTAAAAAAAAATAAATAAATAAAGACAGAAAGTCAGAAAATACAGTGAGGCAAACTTTAATAGTCCTCCTAGTGGATGTTTTTGTGGAGAACATTGAGTTTTATATGTGAAAAATTATCTCTAAGAAAAGGTTTTCTGCCAGTGAGGTTTTGTCACAGCATTTGACATTGAAAGTGAGAGAGAGGAGAATGTGTCTGAGACAGAAGATAATGTTGATGAGGACCATGATTATGAGGCATCCTCTTTTGATGAGAATGAGACTTATAGTGCTGATCCCCCTGTTGTCTCTCAACCACCAGCAGACATGTTACCTTCCAAGAATGGGAAGTTATTATGGTCCTGCTCCCCACTTGAATGACAGGGGAGATTTAGTAATGGAACTGGTAAATGGACCTGCACTTGTATAGCGCCTTTTTAGTCATCTGACCACTCAAACCGTCACATTCACCCATTCGTACACACACATTCACACACTGGTGGCCGAGGCTACTATACAAGGTGTCACCTGTTACTCAGTTTTTAACACACTCGCACATTTGGGGTTCAGTGTCTTGCTCAAAGATACTTAGACATGCAGACTGGAGGAGGATCCAACTGCTGATCTTCTGATTAGTGGACAATCCGCTCTACCTCTTAGCCACAGCCGCCCTTAGTGCTGCTACTGTCATCAAAACAGTTCCAGGCCTCACAAGATATGCTGTCAGCTATGAACAAGACATAAAGTCAGCATTTGAGCTGTTTGTTACACCATCAACTGGTAAATAGTGAATGGACTTTCAGAAGGTTACCGATGTTCCAAAGATGATGATGTCATGGTCAAACTGATCCCAATCATAATACATGTTGCCATCCTTGATAATAGAAATTGTTTGTTTTTTCAAATGTCAAAAAAAAAAAAAAAAAGTTCTTAGAAATAATATAAATCCTTTAAAACACAACAAAACTCTCTTTCCAACTTTAGGTCAATCAGTGAGATTATATGGGGATTTCTATATTTTTCCATAGTCACATAATGGGTATTCTGGATTTATAGGGAAGTGGATGGAGGGTTATTTAAAGGGTTATGTAGGTAGTCAGCAAAGAAACATTAAAGGAGAAGTCCAGTATTTTGCACTTTGAGCCCCATTCCTGGGTTGTTTATGATGAAATAGAGTGGTTAAGACCAAAATCTTGATGATTGCTCCTTCTCCGACAATTTGAGAGAATTTGGCTTTCCCCTGCCTGGCTTAACAATGTTTTCTATGACCATGTGTAAATCTGTCCTAAAACCACATTAAACGTTCGTTTTCAAAGCCATGAAACTCGCCAAGTGGTCAGTGGTGTTTATTGATGTTCCAAAATAAAAATCGTAGCAAACTGTGGTTTCCATCCGTGTTTTCGCCATTCATCCCGATTGTGGAACTATTTTTTCGGCTGCCTCACACCCGTGTGTAAACTTCCGCTTGATCATTCATTTGACCCTGAAGTGTTATACACTCCAGCCCACTTGATGGCGATAATGCTCCCTTACGTGGGTGTTGCAAACCAGCAGGAAACCATGGCAATGTAATGGGACACAGAAAAGAAGCAGTAGAAGAAGGCTGACTTTGTGTTCAAAGGTATCGTACTGCGAAGGTTGTTTACAAGCGAGTAATAATGGGCAAGTTTTGTGTGGTCAGCAACTGCAGGAGAATTCCTCTGAAGAGGAGGAGTGCACACAGCACTGTCGAGCCGGCGCTTTCACTGAGCTAAAAGACTACAATGACTACAACCTTGTTGTAAACAACCCCCTTTCCGTTTCCGGTGGCGGATTACTACCAATGGACAATGAGGCTTCATAAAGAAAATAAATGCATGGACAAAAAGTCAAATAAATCATCACGGAAACCACAGTTTGCTATGATTTTTATGTCAGAACATCAACGAACACCACTGACCACTCGGTGAATTTCATGGCTTTGAAAATGAACGTTTAAGGTGGTTTTAGGACAGATTTACACATGGTCATAGACAGCATTGTTAAGCCAGGCAGGGGAAAGCCAGATTCTCTCAAATCATCAAGATTTTGGTCTTAACCACTCTATTTCATCATATTCAACCCAGGAATGGGGCTCAAAGTGCAAAATACTGGACTTATCCTTTAAGTACCTGAAACATAACCTTGGGTAACAATATTCATTTTAATCATTTTCTGGAGGTTAAAATTGCTGGGGTCAAATTGACACCAAGGATAAACAATGTAAGTAAATTTGAGCATAGCAGGAGGGTTAAAAATCCCATTCATGCAGTTTTTATTGGAGTTATTATCCCATGAAGTTAGTTTGATCAAGTCCATTCCTCTATCTTGGCAGCTGGCGTAGCAGGCAGAGTCTGTGAAAAATGTGTATCTCTGTTACATTACTTCAATACAGTTGTAAATGGGTCATATTAATACATAGGGACTTCAAATTTCTAGCCCCTGAGAGGGGTTAAAGTTGGCTGTGGAGACCTCCTCTCTGGTAGGGGTTTCAAGATACCATTCAGCTTTACTGGCAACAGTGAAGCTTTGCACAAGGACCGCAAAAGTTTAATCTGGCCATGACACGTCATGACAAGTCACATGAAACATGAGATAAAACGCATAATCCAGGCAGATATAATAGTTCCCCCATACATATCTGACAAAGTAAATTAGAATTAGAAATCCCCCTCAGGGATTTAAACTTGCTCCACTACCATATACCTACAAATTTGATTCCCTTTTGTATTTGATACCAGTACCTTTTGTAAATTCATGAAGTTAGTCTTGTAAATCACCAGTCAGTAAAGATAGAGTCATTAATCTTGTCATCCTCCTGCATCTGATAAGGAATGGAAAGTTTCGAGTGCTGCTGTTGTGTAAGAGAGAGAGTTGTGGAGAGAGAGAGAGCATGGTAGTTTGATAAAAGCACTTTCTAAGCCTTTGGTAGAGAACTGAAGAAAAAAATGGGGAGGGAATGGAAAGCAAAAGCAAACATACAGTACAGGCCAAAAGTGTGGACACACCTTCTCATTCAATGCGTTTTCTTTATTTTCATGACTATTTACATTGTAGATTCTCACTGAAGGCATCAAAACTATGAATGAACACATGTGGAGTTATCTAGTTAACAAAAAAAGGTGAAATAACTGAAAACATGTTTTATATTCGAGTTTCTTCAAAATAGCCACCCTTTGCTCTGATTACTGCTTTGCACACTCTTGGCATTCTCTCGATGAGCTTCAAGAGGTAGTCATCTGAAATGGTCTTCCAACAGTCTTGAAGGGTTTCCCAGAGGTGTTTAGCACTTGTTGGCCCCTTTGCCTTCACTCTGCGGTCCAGCTCACCCCAAACCATCTCGATTGGGTTCAGGTCCGGCGACTGTGGAGGCCAGGTCATCTGCCGCAGCACTTCATCACTCTTGGTCAAATAGCCCTTACACAGCCTGGAGGTGTGTTTGGGGTCATTGTCATGTTGAAAAATAAATGATCGTCCAACTAAACGCAAACCGGATGGGATGGCATGTCACTGCAGGATGCTGTGGTAGCCATGCTGGTTCAGTGTGCCTTCAATTTTGAATAAATCCCCAACAGTGTCACCAGCAAAACACCCCCACACCATCACACCTCCTCCATGCTTCACAGTGGGAACCAGGCATGTGGAATCCATCCGTTCACCTTTTCTGCGTCTCACAAAGACACGGCGGTTGGACCCATCTCAAATTTGGACTCATCAGACCAAAGCACAGATTTCCACTGGTCTAATGTCCATTCCTTGTGTTTCTTGGCCCAAACAAATCTCTTCTGCTTGTTGCCTCTCCTTAGCAGTGGTTTCCTAGCAGCTATTTGACCATGAAGGCCTGATTCTCGCAGTCTCCTCTGAACAGTTGTTCTAGAGATGGGTCTGCTGCTAGAACTCTGTGTGGCATTCATCTGGTCTCTGATCTGAGCTGCTGTTAACTTGCGATTTCTGAGGCTGGTGATTCGGATGAACTTATCCTCAGAAGCAGAGGTGACTCTTGGTCTTCCTTTCCTGGGTCGGTCCTGTTGGGATTCACTGAACCACAGATGATTTGTCATTTGTTAAAATCTAAACTGGACATGTGAAGGCTTTTCCTCCTGAGGTGGAAGACCTCATGTTCTTTGTTCTCAGACAAAGAATTTACCTGACACCCATCTCAGCAGAATGGCCAACTTCACACCTCTGTGAGAGACAAGTCTCAAAAGTGATTGGTCAGTACTGTTACAGTGCCATGTGACTCTGTGATGTCATCAGACACACTGTAGGAGTTGATTTTCATTCACTACAGTCTCTCTTGGCTCTTGGGTGGCAAGCCGCCCACACCTCTTCCCTTCTGGGCCCTGGACCAGCCCAGAGGTGCTCTTTGTCCTGAACCATCAAGGGGGGGACAATTGCTCTACAGACTTTTGTTCCCTTTTCTCCTAAGACTCTCATGCCCTCACTCAAGGAAGGTGCATAACTAAAACCACAGAAGTTAGAAGAGCAAACACAAGGCTTGCAACTAACTTCCCAGCAACAAGGAGAATCAAGTTGAGTTAGCACCCCAGCGTCTAACTCTGCAAGGACCCCGAGCGACCGGCTTCCTCGGATCTGCACCTTTGGAACAAGGACACAACAAAGACTGCTTCTAGAGCCACAGGTCTTTCCAGCCTTCTTCGTTGGCTAACAAGGACAACACGCATCAAACCAACTCTTCCCTCAATCCATTCAGGATTTGGTAACGTAACAACTGGGCATAGCTTTATCACAGCTGTACAGGCTAAGCAAGACTGTTTAACTTGTTGTTTGTGATTTAATGCTGCTAATTGAGTTATTGTTGTGATTGTCTGCAATTAGGTTATTGATTAGTTGGTCTTACCAAGCGAAGTCACGTTTAGTTTGCTAATGCTGTTCACAGACGTCTTGCATTAACTAAGCATCTTCTGCACTAATCCAGACCCCTTGCAACACAAATCGCATTCACATAGACTCACTCACAAATAGGCTTTCAACAGAGCTACACCCGAGCAGGCCACTCAAGTCCCGCTTCTTTTCTTTTGTCTTTGCCCTGACCACACAGTCAGACAAACACCTCCCCCGATCTGAAGCTAGCTTTGATCTGGCCATCTTGTAGTTTTCTGTTGTCCGCCATTTTGTTTTGTAGGCCAAACGGCCCTTCGATCACCACACCCACCTTTGTCTTTTTCTCTCTCTCGCACACACGCACAGACACACACCTACACATATATACACACACACACACGCTTGTATATAGTTAGTTAGGATTTGTGTGTTTTGGTTTTGCTTTGCTTTACTTTATGAATAAATATATTTTTGGAATCGTACCTGCTGTCTGTTTAATGTTGTACAACAGTGAATGAATAGTCAACCTCTGCTGCGTCAAGAATTCCAAAATCCTTCAGGCTTTATTATTAATTTGGTTATGGTTATTAATTTAATTATTAATCAATTTCCCAAATTAATAGTTTAGTGAACTTTATGAGACTTATATCATTAACTGGCTATCATTTTCCCTTTTCGGGAATGGTGCCCCACGAGGTGATTTAATGTTAATTAAGTCATACTATTTAACATAATTAATAATTATTACTAATAATTATTAATTATTTCTGATAGCCAATTTGAGCCTATTAATGTAGATTCCCTACATTAATGGTATCGCCATACTAAGCCTATAAGTGTGGATTCCCAACATTTTGGTGCCCCTTGATATGGCCTAGTATTATAATACATAACAGTCCTCGTGTGTGCCAGTTTCGTTGTAGCGCTTGATGGTTTTTGCTACTCCACTTGGGGACACATTTAAAGTTTTTGCAATTTTCTGGACTGACTGACCTTCATTTCTTAAAGTAATGATGGCCACTCGTTTTTCTTTAGTTAGCTGATTGGTTCAGAATCAGAATCAGAATCAGAAATACTTTATTGATCCCCAAGGGGAAATTGTTTTCGTTACAGGTGCTCCTTACAAGTGTAAAAAGAAGAAGATATAGTGCAAACAAGTGTAGAAAGAAGATATAGTGCAAACAGAAGTAAAAATATAAGAAGATAATTTACAAAATATATATGTAGAGACCACACACATAATTTACAATGTATACAGGAACCTTGGTTCTTGCCATAATATGAATTTTAACAGTTGTCCAATAGGGCTGTCGGCTGTGTATTAACCTGACTTCTGCACAACACAACTGATGGTCCCAACCCCATTGATAAAGCAAGAAATTCCACTAATTAACCCTGATAAGGAACACCTGTGAAGTGAAAACCATTTCAGGTGACTACCTCTTGAAGCTCATCGAGAGAATGCCAAGAGTGTGCAAAGCAGTAATCAGAGCAAAGGGTGGCTATTTTGAAGAAACTAGAATATAAAACATGTTTTCAGTTATTTCACCTTTTTTTGTTAAGTACATAACTCCACATGTGTTCATTCATAATTTTGATGCCTTCAGTGAGAATCTACAATGTAAATAGTCATGAAAATAAAGAAAACGCATTGAATGAGAAGGTGTGTCCAAACTTTTGGCCTGTACTGTATATGCAGACTAGGCAAGGCAAGGCAAGTTTATTTGTATAGCACCATTCGTACACAAGGCATGTCAGAGTGCTTTACAGAAGCAGAGAAATACATTACAAACAAAAACATTAAAATTTAAACATTACATTAAAAACATTAGAATTAAAATAGAAAAGCATCATATTAAGAAACAGTAAAAGTCTAATTTAAAAAAAACAATGAAACAAGCAGATAAAATAGCTAAAAGTTATAGTGATTAAATGAAGTTTTAGGGGAAAGCTGCAGTAAACAACAATGTTTTCAGCCCTGATTTAAATGAGCTGACAGTTTGTGCACACCTCAGGTGTTCAGGGAGTTTGTTCCACAAGTGAGGAGCATAGAAGCTAAATGCTGCTTCACCCTTCTTAGTTCTGACCCTGGGAACACTGAGTAAACCTGTCCCTGATGACCTGAAGGGTCTGGATGCCTCATACCCAACAAGCAGCTCTGAGATGTATTTAGGCCCAAGACCATCCAGTGACTTGTAGACTAGTAACAGTATTTTAAAATCGATCATTTTACACACAGGGAGCCAGTGCAGTGATTTAAGGACAGGTGTGATATGGTCCATTTTCCTGGTGTTGGTCAGGACTCTGGCAGCAGCATTCTGGATAAGCTGCAGCTGCCTGATTGATTTTTTTTTACTGAGACCTGTAAAGACACCACTGCAATAATCTAACTTACTGAAAATAAATGTATGAACAAGTTTTTCAGTGTCTTGTTTAGACAGAAATCCCTTAATTCTTGCTATGTTTTTAAGATGGTAATAGGCTGATTTAACAATAGTCTTTATGTGGCTGTTAAAATTCAGGTCTGAGTCCATAACTACATCGAGATTTCTGGCTTGGTCTGTAGTTTTTAGTGTCATTGAGGCACGTTGATCATTGACCTCAAGCCTTGCATTTTTGTGACCAAATGCAATGACTTCTGTCTTCTCTGTATTGAACTGAAGGAAATTCTGGCCCATCCACTGATTGATTTGTTAGATGCACTCACTCAGCGACTGTAAGGGACTGTAGTCATGTGGTGACACTGTAATGTAGAGTTGTGTGTCATCAGCATAAATGTGGTAAGAGATGTTATAGTACTCCATAATCTGAGCGAGGTGGAGCATATAGATATTGAACAAAACTGGCCCAAGAATGGAGCCTTGAGGAACCCCACATGTGATCTTTGTTCGCTCAGATTCATAATTACCTAATGAGACAAAGTAGTCCTGATCTTTTAGGTAAGATTTGAACCAATTTAGCACAGTACCAGAAAGTCCAACCCACTTCTCCAATCTGTCAAGCAGTATGTCGTGATCAACCGTGTCAAATGCAGCACTGACATCCAGTAATACCAAAACTGAAGTTTTCGATGCATCACTGTTAAGATGTTTGTCATTTAAAACCTTAATAAGTGCAGTCTCAGTGCTGTGGTGTGGTCGAAATCCCAACTGGAAGACATTGAAG